>RRCJ01000002.1:0-1200000 GCA_004337975.1 Pyricularia sp. CBS 133598
TTGATGGCGGGTTTTTCGGGTCCAATTTCTAACGTGATGGGCTGCGTGGGTAATGGGCACGATTTCCATCGCTTTTGTCGGGGGTCGGTGTCCAGTTTGTGTTGAAGGGCGGTTACATTTATAACGGTTTGGTCCTCACCCAAAATAACCGGGGTCGGTTTGGGTTTTAAAAAGGTTGTTTGGCGCCACGGTCGTCGAAATATTTGCACCTTTTTGGTTTTTCGTTCGAATGTTCGGTCGCGCCGCTTTGTATCGGCTTGCGCAGCCGGATCGGGTTTGTCCAACATGTTCGGAAGTCTGATAGCTGGCGAGAATTTTGCCAACGACGGTGTCGTTTCAGGCCATGCGAACGTTTGCGTTTTCGGATGGATCCAAACATCCTGTTCGATTAGCCAATCCTGCCCAATAAATATATTATGTCCACTTTCCGTTACGTAAAACATTTGGTTGCTAAACCGGCGTCCATCGATTTCCAAGGTCGCTTTTAGTTTGTGCGTAATGCGTCCTGCGTCCTGTTTGCGGTAGTCCGACAAAAGTAGCGGGGTTTTTAACCTTTGAAGCCGGGCTTTTAACCGTTTTGCGGCATGTTTAGCGATCGCTGGGCTGATTAAAAGAGAAATGTTTGCTCCGGTGTTATAAAGAGCTTTAACTGATAGTTTTACACCATTAACCTGTATTTGAATTCGAATGATGAAAGATTTAGGTCGTGGGTTATTACTAATTTGAGTTATTGTAGATATTTGGACCACCGAGGAGGTTTTTGGCGGTTTTACTTTTTTCCCGATCGCTTTTGCTCGTTATTAATGCTGTGGTTGTCTTTAAAATCCAAGGCCCTGATTGCTTTCGTTTTATTGGGGCATTTAAATGATTTGTGTCCTTTTTTCCCGCACGCGAAGCAAGTGTTGGCTTCCTAATGAGCCATTTTTTCAGTTTCTGTCAAACCACGTCCTGTGGCGTTTGTTGTTTTAGGTACTATGTCGTTTCTTTTTCCTTTGCTCGGGTTGCTGGATTCGTAATAGCGTTTTCGATTGTTTTTCCTGTTTTTGTTTGGGTTGTAGGGGTATTTTTCTTTTTTATTTTTACCGCGATTTTTTTGTTTTCGCTCCTTTCGTTCCCGATACGTTCGCTGAGTGCTGTGAGCTGTATCGGCTACCAAATTTGCGAATTTTTCATAAGATATTCTGGGGTCCTTGCTGTTTCGTAATAGCCGGTGATCGAGGTTTGCCGGGATATGTTGCCACAGCGTAGTTTTGCGTTCTTCTGCTGGTACTCCAATTTTATCGGCGAGAGTATTTACCTCGGTAATGAAATTGTAAACGTTATTACCTGGTCCGCATTTAAAATATATTTTTGATAGTTTTTCCCATGTTTCGGACGTTTGATTGCTGTTATGGTACACCGTGGTCAAAACCTGGATCATTTTTGCCACGTATAAATACGGTTGGGTTTCTGAATTGTATTTGGTTTCCAGTATCGTTGCTGGTCGGTCGTCCAACAGGCTGAACAGTTTTGCCATGCGGCTTCGTTCAGTTCGGAAGGTTGTGTTATCCTTTTCGAAATAATCTGCTAATTTCGTAATCCAGCGGTCAAAAGTGGTTGAACTGCCGGAAAATGTACCTGGATCTGATCCTTTACTTTTGGCTCTTTCACTGTAGTGCGGGTTGGCTGCTTCTTGGTTATGGCCGTACGGTTTAAATGCTTTTCTGCTGGCTAGGCCGGTCGGTTCGAACCTGGTGCCTCCAAAGGCGCTATTTTCGGGTATGGTTTGTCGGGTTTCCGGTTGGTTGTTCTGTTTTTCGGTTTGCAGGCGTGTGATAATTGCCTGTAACCTAGCGATTTCGCTGGCTAGGTTATTTCCGTTTGCCATCATGTTTGGGTTTGTTTCCGGCGTTGTATGCTTTGCTTTTGCAAACTCGAATTCGTTTAAATTTTCCTCAGGCGTTTTTATACTAGGCCACGCGGTGTTCGAAAGAGAATCAACTTCGATTTCGTTTTCGAGGGTAGAATCGGTGTTTGGCGTGAAATCGGTTTCATTTTTTGGTCGGGTCGGGTCGTCGGTGGAGCGATTTGTTTGCTCCGTTTTGTTCGAAATTAACCTTTGTGATTTCCTGTTCGCAGGTGGATGGTTTTTTAGCCTGGGTATAGGTTGGGGTCGGTTTGGGTTTGAAGTTGACGTCTTTGTCAGTTTCCGGTCGGGTCTGGTCTGTCGAGTGCGGATTTATTTTCGTCGCTCGCCAGCGGCGTGAAGATAGGTTGTTGTGCCTTATTTGTTAATCGCTAGGCCAGCGATTTTTTTGAGAGTAGAATTGTGTTACGGCCCGGGGTAAGTATAGCACGGAAGCTAGTCTATTGGCATCTATCGACGAAGATTCTACTTTGAGGAGAAGAAAGGAAACAAACAAAGTTCTGCGCTTGACGCGACGTCGATGAAGGTATTACCCTGGTGGGTCGTTGGTCAGGGGTCAGGGTTAGGGTCTGGTGATCTCATGGTCCAAATGTCACAGTAAGGTGGGTATAAAACCCGGTACAGGGTAAATCCCATAATTAGCGAGATCAATTTTTTTAATTCGTTGTAATTTTAAAAATCACCGAAATTATTTTTTTGGCAGTTACGTAGTGTTATATAATTATGCTTTTACGTAATCTTGTTTTTGCCGGTTGGCTATTTCCCTGGGCAGGTGTCGTTAGGAGAGGTGTAACCCCACCTGGCCTCCCTGGTACCGGCCCAACCATCTGGTCGTAACAAGATGGCGTTCGGCAGTGGGTTGTAACAGTTAATAAAATTAATTAGCAGCGGCGGGACAGGAACGAGCGCACAGGGGTATAGGATGGTCTCCAGCTTTTATTTCCAATTTATCTTGATAGTGTTTTCCTATCTATTTTTTACCACCTTGTATTTCTATATATATGTCCATTTTATTTCCCTAGACAAAAGAACCTAGGAAAATAGCTTACTATAAAAACAACACGCGAATTAAAACCCTAGCTTTGATTGGCATTTTTCTTACCCTCTTGTTCCTCTCTCTCTTGCTGTGCCTTCTGTTGTCTCTCCCATTGCCGACCCTTATGCCTTTGATGACAGTAAGAAGCTGCCCAGATCGCCCCAATGGTTAAACCAAAGGGCACTTCAACACACGTCACAAAAGCGACATGTCCGACTTTCTTTGCACCCGCTTTAGCACGCTCTCTAAATCCTGCTTTGCAAAAGGCACATAATGAATATTTACCGACTATAATGGTAGAAGAAAATCAATGACTTTGCTTACCACGCTGGCGCCCAAAGGTATTTGGGGGACCGTTGGGCTCGGAGCTGGCCCGAAATGGATCGGGAGAAGTTGATGCGCCATTGGATCTGCCACCGACGTCTGTTGGATAATTGCTGTAGCCCCGGGGACCATTTACAGGAGGAGTTTGGTTTGTAAAATTCGGTGCAGGGGCGGCGACGGCAAAATGCGCCAAAACGAACAAAGCGTAAATAGTTTTATAATGCATTTTTGGTTTTAAAGTAAAGAAAAAAGGAAAGAAATGTGGAAATGTAATACTAAACGAATTTGGAAAGAGATAAATGGCGAAATAGTAACGACTGGTTATATGATAAACTCGAAAGCTGAGCATGATAGCAAAAAAAATATTAAACAAGTGAATTAATGGAAATCACATATTTATACACAAATTAAATGAAAGCAGTTCGATAAATATATTTTTAACGCAGATAAGCTGCGTAAACTGGAGCTCGTATTTATTTTAAAATATCCGTTTTAAACTTTGAAAGATTTTCGTGGTAATTCCAAGATATATAATTGTGCCTTATGGCCTACTGTTCCTCAAATAAATTACCACATCTTTACTTCTTGGCTTACTGGTTTCCGTCGGACTTTCTAACCACTTTTTACCATGTCCCCTCGTTTAGTATTTCGTGCCACTGCCGACCCATGCGGCATTCCTTTTGAATACCTGTGTTGCTAAATCGCGCGCTGATCTCCGTGGCTTTTGCGGCAGTTGTTTATTTTTACTCCACGTTTTTGTGACATTTGGACCATGAGATCACCAGACCCTAACCCTGACCCCTGACCAACGACCCACCAGGGTGATACCTTCATCGACGTCGCGTCAAGCGCAGAACTTTGTTTGTTTCCTTTCTTCTCCTCAGAGTAGAATCTTCGTCGATAGATGCCAATAGACTAGCTTCCGTGCTATGCTTACCCCGGGCCGTGACACAATTCTACTCTCAAAAGAATCGCTGGCCTAGCGATTAACAAATAAGGCACAACAACCTATCTTCACGCCGCTGGCGAGCGACGAAAATAAATCCGCACTCGACAGACCAGACCCGACCGGAGACTGACAAAGACGTCAACTTCAAACCCAGACCGACCCCAACCTATGCCCAGGCTGAAGGACCATCCACCTGCGAGCAGGAAATCACAAAGGTTGATTTCGAACAAAACGGAGCAAACAGATCGCTCCACCGACGACCCGACCCGACCAGAGAGTGAAACCGATTTCACGCCAAACACCGATTCCACCCTCGAAGACGAAATCGAAGTTGATTCTCTTTCGAACACCGCGTGGCCTAGTATAGAAACGCCTGAGGAAAATTTAGACGAATTCGAGTTTGCAGAAGCAAGGCATACAACGCCGGAAACAAACCCAAACATGATGGCAGACGGAAATGACCTAGCCAGCGAGATCGCTAGGCTACAGGCAGTTATCACACGCCTGCAAACCGAAAGACAGAACAACCAACCGGAAGCCCGACAAGCCACACCCGAAAATAGCGCCTTTGGAGGCACCAGGTTCGAACCGACCGGCCTAGCCAGCAGGAAAGCATTTAAGCCGTACGGCCATAGCCAAGAAGCAGCCAACCCGCACTACAGTGAAAGAGCCAAAAGTAGAGGATCAGATCCAGGTACATTTTCCGGCAGTTCAACCACTTTTGACCGCTGGATTACGAAATTAGCAGATTATTTCGAAGAGGATAACACAACCTTCCGAACTGAACGAAGCCGCATGGCAAAACTGTTCAGCCTGTTGGACGACCGACCAGCAACGATGCTGGAGACCAGATACAATTCAGAGACCCAACCGTATTCATGCGTGGCAGAGATGATCCAGGTTTTGGCCACGGTGTACCATAACAGCAATCAAGCGTCCGAAGCATGGGAAAAACTATCAAAAATGTATTTTGAATGCGGACCAGGTAATGACGTTTACAGTTTCATTGCCGAGGTGAATGCTCTCGCCGATAAAATTGGAGTACCAGCAGGAGAACGCAAAACTACGCTGTGGCAACATATCCCGGCAGACCTCGATCACCGGCTGTTACGAGACAGCAAGGACCCCAGAATATCTTATGAAGAATTCGCAAATTTGGTGGCCGATGCAGCTCACAGCACTCAGCGAGCGTATCGGGAACGAGAGGAGCGAAAACAGAAAAGTCGCGGTAAAGATAGAAAAGAAAGATACCCCTACAGCCCAGACAAAAACAGGAAAAGCAATCGAGGACGCTATTACGAATCCAGCAACCCGAGCAAAGGAGAAAGAAGCGACATGGTACCTAAAACAACAGACGCCACAGGACGTGGTTTGACAGAAACTGAAAAGATGGCTCATTGGGAAGCCAACACTTGCTTCGCGTGCGGGAAAGAAGGACACAAATCATTTGAATGCCCCAATAAAACGAAAGCAGTCAGGGCCTTGGATTTTGAGGACAACCACAGCATTAGTGACGAGCAAGAGCGATCGGGAAAAGAGTGAGACCGCCAAAAGCCTCCTCGGTGGTCCAAATGTCTACGATAGCTCAGATTGGTAGTAACCCACGACCTAAATCTTTCATCATTCGAACTCAGATACAGGTTAATGGTGTAGGACTATCAGTTAAAGCTCTTTGTGACACCGGAGCAGACATTTCTCTTTTAATCAGCCCAGCGATCGCTAAACATGCCGCAGAACGGCTAGGAGCCCGGCTTCAAAGGTTAAAAACCCCGCTACTTTTGTCGGACTACCGCAAACAGGACGCAGGACGCATTACGCACAAACTAAAAGCGACCTTGGAAATCGATGGACGCCGGTTTAGCAACCAAATGTTTTACGTGACGGAAAGTGGACATGATATGTTTATTGGGCAGGATTGGCTAGTCGAACAGGATGTTTGGATCCACCCGAAAACGCAAACGTTCGCATGGCCTGAAACGACACCGTCGTTGGCAAAATTCTCGCCAGCTATCAGACTTCCGAACATGTTGGACAAACCCGATCCGGCTGCGCAAGCCGATGCAGAGCGGCGCGACCGAGCATTCGAACGAGAAACCAAGAGGGTGCAAATACTTCGACGACCGTGGCGCCAAACAACCTTTTTAGAACCCAGACCGACCCCGGTTGTTTTGGGTGAGGACCAAACCGTTATAAATGTAGCCGCCCTTCAACACAAGCTGGACACCGACCCCCGACAAAAGCGATGGAAATCGTGCCCATTACCCACGCAGCCCATCACGTTAGAAATTGGACCCGAAAAACCCGCCATCAGCCTATCTGCCGTCGGCCGTTCGTACCAATGGAAAACCAACAAGGGAGAACCGATCCCGTTCCCGGAAAATGAAGACCCCGACCATGTCGAACTGGTCCGACGCAAACTGCCATCCCGACTCGCTCACCTGGAGGGATTCTTTTCGAAAGCAGCTTCAACCAACCTGCCTCCACATCGCCCAGGGCACGATGTAATTTTGGAGCTAGACAAGCCAAAAACAGGATCGCCTCCGACGTACAGGACACCTGTGGAATTCCTGCCGCTCGAAAAGGAAACAGTCGACGAGCTGCTGCGCATTGGGTTTATCGAACCCTGTATGCAGGCCGACCCAGCGCCTGTCCTGTTCGTACCTAAACCACATTCCAAAGAACGCCGTTTTTGCACCGACTACCGATGGATCAACCAGTTTTTGAAAGATCGATTCGTACCAGCCCCGGATGTCAACGGAACTATCTTTAATTGTCGCAATGCAAAGAGGTTTACGAAAATCGACATTATCCGAGCTTTTAACCGGTTACGTATGGCTGTTGGTTCAGAGTACCTTACTGCTTTCCGCACCCGTCAAGGCACCTTTCAATGGAAGGTGCTTCCCTTTGGGCTAAAAGTCGGCCCAGCTTGGTGGCAATCTTTTATCAACGCTCAGCTAAATGAACTTTTGGACTTGTTTGCCAGCGCATACGCCGACGATGTTTTGGTTTATTCCGACGGAAACGAAGAAGAACATTGGGACCAAGTAGAAGAAGTTATTTACCGATTAAGCCGGGTCGACCTCCAGGGAGATATTAAAAAGTCTCGATTTAACGTTACCACGGTCGATTATCTTGGTATCGTTATGGACGCAGGTCTGGGTATCCGTATCGATCCGGACAAACTACAGGCCATTAGCGATTGGAAGTTCGAAGACCTCACGTCCAAAACAGCCGTACGTTCCTTTTTGGGATTATGCAATTACATCCGAATGTTTTGCCACCATGCCAGCAGCGTCGCTGAGCCGTTGAACCGACTGTTGAAGAAAGACGCCAAATTTGCTATGGGACCAGAACAGAGGCGAGCATTTGAGGAAATGAAACGTTTAGCCTGCGATGCACCGGTTATGGCATTTTTCACCCCAGGCCGACCGACCAAGGTAGAAACCGACGCCTCACGCAACGCGACCGGCGGAGCAATCTGGCAACAGCAACCGGGTGGAGAATGGAAACCTGTGGGATATTTCTCAAAAACGATGACCCCAGCAGAACGCGCATACCCGATCCAAGACCGAGAGCTGCTGGCAGTGGTTCAAACGCTGGAACATTACGAACCAGAATTATTGGGGACAAGCTTTTTCGTGGTTACAGACCACCAAGCTTTAGTTTACTATTCCACAAAACGACTCCTTTCGACTCGACAAGTGCGTTGGGCAGATTTCCTGGCCAATTTCAACATTACGTTTCAGTACCGCCGCGGCAAAGACAACATAGCCGCCGATGCCCTGTCCCGCAAGACGGCAGACCTTCCAACAGTTAAAGCTCGGGAAAAAGAAGAACGAACAATGACTTTAATCCCACCTGAGAAGATCACACCTACGGTGGCCGCCGTCAACATTGCCGACCCAAACGGCCACGTGATAAACGGCGCAGATTTGGTAGACCTAATACGACAAGAGAACGAAAAGCAAAAGCTAGGCCAACACCAAGGAAAGCTAGTAGTCCCGGAAACGACTTTAGATGGACAGATCTTTTTAAGGACCGCTCTGATCCGTGAAGCTCACGAGCCCAAAATATTCGCCCACGCAGGACAGAACAAGACGATACAAACGATCAAAAGACAGTATTTTTGGGAGGGCATGAGTCAAACCATTCGGAAATACATTAAAAACTGTCACGACTGCGAGCGAAATAAAGGCAGACACGACAAGACCCCGGGCCTATTGCATCCGCTACCGATACCGAATTACGTTTGGGAACATGTAGCAGTTGACGGAAAGGACATGCCCAAAGACAAGTTCGGATACGACTACGTGTGGGTGTTCGTTTGCAAGTTCAGTCGCCTGATAGCCACCATCCCAGGACAGAAAACCGACACAGCAGAAATCCTGGCCTCCCGATATTACCGATACCTATACCGTTTCCTAGGACTACCTTTCGTTTGGATTAGCGACAACGCCGGGCCGTTCATCTCCGAATTCATGGCGACGATAAATGAACTCACGGGTACTAAACACCGACACGGCAGCGCCCTGCACCCTCAAACACAAGGTGCTGTAGAGATTACAAACCAAGAACTGGACCAAAAGCTACGGTTTTATATCGACAAATACCAGACCAGTTGGAGCGTACATTTGCCTGCTTTGGATTTTGCCCACAACGCCGCGTGGCATTCCAGCCTTGGTATGTGCCCGTTAAAGGTAGTGCTCGGGACCGAACCCCGAAACCCGCTGTCCACCGACCTGCCAACCACGACCGTTGATTCAGACCAGAAACGAAAAGCCCTGCAGATCGTCCGCCAGACTAAAGAAGTCCAAGAGTTGGCTCGTCAAAACGCGCTAAAAACGCAGGCGAGGCAGGAAGAACAAGCCAACAAAAAGCGGCGACCAGTAGATTTTGGGGTTAACGACTATGTTTTCGTCAAGAAAAAAGGGTTTCCGACGACCGCACCGACGACCAGACTGGATTCACAGTGGACCGGACCATGGCAGATTCTAGAAGAACGAGGATATAGCTATATTCTGGACGTACCTGAATCGTTTAAAGGAAGAAACTTGTTCCACGCAGACCGCCTCCGCAAAGCCGCAATGGACCCATTACCACAACAGAAAAGAGAGCCGCCTCCGCCAGAAGAGATCAACGGAGAACCAGAGTTTGTGGTCGATAAAGTTCTAGCGTCCCGATTATTTGGCCGGAGTAAAACATTGCAATACCAGGTCGCATGGCAAGGATGTGATCCAGACGACACGTGGTACCCGGCTGAAAACTTCAAAAATTCAGCGACAGCCCTTGACGACTTCCACAAGAAGTATGAAGATGCCGCAGGACCGCCGAAGCGATTGGCAATCTGGATAAAAGCCGCTGCCGAGGATAAGTTGGACGAACCGAATCAGGAGGATAATGTGCCAGAGCATGGAGAATTGAACGGTAAAAGGAAAAAGCGACGACATGGTTAACTTGACAAGAGCCTCGCATGATCACCTGCGTCGACATACGAGGTTTGGAAGGGGTAGTGTGACATTTGGACCATGAGATCACCAGACCCTAACCCTGACCCCTGACCAACGACCCACCAGGGTGATACCTTCATCGACGTCGCGTCAAGCGCAGAACTTTGTTTGTTTCCTTTCTTCTCCTCAGAGTAGAATCTTCGTCGATAGATGCCAATAGACTAGCTTCCGTGCTATGCTTACCCCGGGCCGTGACAGTTTTCATGCGACTACGCTCGCGAGTCATATGCCCGTGGCGCATGGGAGCTTAACAATGGTCCCCCATTAACCTTTCACCTCGGTGGCGTTAATTATAACGTCCCAGCCCTTTAATCTTTTGCAAATTGGTTAAGGATACCCTGTGGACCGGATATATATTCCTCGCCCGCGTTTCACCTGCCGCAGAGACATCGTGCTGTGGCTTTGAGCCCAGACCCCATATTTCTTTATAAACCGTCCTTGGTTTTCACCATACATTACAGGGAGATGTGACCATTTTGCTACGGTAGTCCAGGACTTTTCGAAAGATCTAGCTGCTTGGTTCCTTGTGTTACGATCAAGGTATCGGGGTAACCTGTTCTTATGGTAAAGTACAGTGGGTTGAAGCAACTGAGCGTCTGACTGGGTAATTGTGATTCTCAATAACTGGGGGTGAAATTATGATCGTTCTCAAGTAAATATTGAGGTTAACTAAAGTTTGATTGCTGCTAAGCAATCCTAGAATCGAATCTATCTACATGGTAATGAGCGTGCTTTATATAGTCCGTTGTCCCTGGTAGTGATATGTTTGCTATGTCGGATATGTTGGTGAGCGGTTATATCACTCCTATCACTTGCTATGTGATTCTTGGCACCTATTAGTCATAGCACCCTCCTCTGGTCACGTGCGGTCACGTGACCCTTTCCTTATGTAATCCTCTTTCTGTCGGTCGGTACCATCCTTGGTTGATTGTCGTCAGGAGGGGTGTGACCCCACCTGGCCTTTCTGGTACCGGCCCAACTGTCTGGTCGTAACACCTTGCCGGAAAATTAACTGCAGGCAAATATATTGCGGTGAAGACCGTCTGAGCCGATTAAGAGAGAAAGTCAGGGTTAGGGCTATAACTCGCGTTTGCTTGTTTTATAAGCTACTTTGCTACGTTATTTTACCTAGTAATGGAGTGGGGATAAATATAAAAATATAAGGTGTAAAAATATAAGTAGGAAAAAATTAGTTTCGGTGCTTAGGCTGAACCCTAGTTTCAATGCTCAAACTAGACCCCCCTGCCTTGCAGGGTGGACCGAGCGCGCCATGTACCTTTTAGCCACGTGGTTTTTTAACCAATCAAATTGCTCGAAAAGATCGCGCTCCTTCTAATTTAAAGACAGTTTGTCGCTTTTAGCCGTTCGTGGCGGAATCGGTAGGGTATATGCACTGTGCGCGCATTGTACACGCAAAAGGGAATATAGTTAAGATACTATACATTTTGAAAAATTGCAATAAACAAATCGTTTGGGTTATTATATTTATTAAAAATTTTAAACGATGTTAATAATACGTAATAATAAACGGTAAGATTATACCCAAAAATAAAAAAAGCTACAATTACGTTTGGGTTTTTATTTGTTAATTAACCAGATTTTTGGCCATTTTACCGGGAAAAAAGACGGATACCGCGGAAATTTTAACGATACGGTATTATTAAATTATATACCGTCAAAAAAATGTTTCCGATTTATAATTTTCCGATAACGCCGGAGCGTTTATATCCGAATTTTTAAACATTTTAAACGAATTCATGAAAATAAAATATAAATATAAAAACGTCCGCCACCTTTAAAATTAAGGTAGCGTCGAAATTACCAACGTTAAATTGGATTAAAAAAATACGCTTTTATATAAATATCACGTTCAAAGTGGATTACCTTATAATTGGGACTGACGATGTGTCTGCTAAACGCAGGCACTGCAAGATCTTATGTTCCATTAACGTGTGCAACACCGAAGGTGGGCCGATGGCCATGTGCACCCAGTCCCGGTTACAGTACGGAGAGCTATCCAGCACTGTATATCGACATTGTGCGTGCAATTGTACAGTTATGGGGGTTTAAACCAATTAATAAGTGATAATGAGACTAGTCCTTGTTACCCTGTGGCGGGGGTGGGCCTGCGTACGCTTGTGCGTTTCGAGGACGAACCGCATAGAAGGGGGGATAGTTGTCACGTTCAGACGTGGAGATCACCTTATAATTGGGACCGACGAAGTATTTGTTAAACGCAGGTACTGTAAGATCTTTTGATTTATTGACGTATGCGTTAAATCGTCGGGCGCATGTGACATTTGCTTGAAACTTTTAACAACGAATAACCGGATTAACTACCTGGCCTAATAATAAATTCCGTGGGTTACATTTTGTAAGTGGTAGGTTCGAATTTGGCGGTTGTTACAATATTTGGGCTATTTCCAATTTAAAAGGTTTATTAATCTGGGGTGTAATTTAATTAAAAGGCTCGGTACAAAAGGTTTAATTATCCAGGGGGTTCGTACTAGAGGTTTAAATTGGATTGGGATCTAAATGGGATTTCCTTTTTATTTTTTTTCTTTTTTTTTCTTTTCCGACTTTATTTTGGATTAAATAGCAAAGAAAAAGGATGTTAATTATATGCATTCTTTTGCATACAATTATAAAGGATAAATTGTGACAACTGTTACAAATAAGCTCTTTTAAATACATTATCTAAATTTTATTTTATCTGTATATAATTTAAGATATATAAGGCCGAAATGGGGTTGGTGGATTATCCTTTTATTTTATTAACGCAAACGTTGCAAATCGGAAATTAAAAATGGAAACTACCATGTACCGGGGTTCTTACCCACCTTGTACCTACAAGTCAGCTACCCTATATCGGGTGTAAACCTTTACCAAATTAGTTAATTGCGTACGAACCCGGAGATTGTTCATATGGCAATAAAGGTATTTTTTGCAAAACCCATATAAAATAATTATTCGGAAAGTTATTTACGGTACCGGAACGCTTACAAGCGTACCGTCCCCCGATTTGATATCGGAGGGTATGTAAGGAAATAAAGTAAAATTTCCCCAACCAATACAACTATTTATCAGTACCTAAATTACAATGCATTCCCACCTATCGTTTCAGCGCTTTTAACATTAATTATTAACTAAGCCGCACCTGGGTTACCATCTATAACCCCTATCCCCACCCATTATTATTAACAATTATATTCATAATATATTATATATTATACGTTATAGGTTTATATATATAATGAGCATAAAGCTTCTATTAATAAACTAGGACATATTAACATCGCATGCCTTAATTGCTTATACTATTGCATTAATAATATATTTAACACGAATTATAAATATAAACATTGCTTTATAAATATGAAGTAACCGACTATATAAGAATTTACGCATGAATAATATACGAATAAGTACAAACTTTAATTATATTAAAAAATGCGTACGAATCAGTGAAAGTTTAATAGTTATAATATTATAAGTTAAGTGTTAAAAATAAAAATGTTGAACAGATAAAAAGGGCTTAACAGCCCGCTAGTAACAAAAGAAGTATACTTATAATTATCGACTGTGATAACAATTTCTGCAATATAAAGTGATTTTACAACTAAATTACTTTCCAAAACTTCCTAACTCTTTTCAATTTACTTTTAGAATTCCCTCCCTACTTTATAAGTTTCATATTTAGCGAATTCATTTTAACAATACAAATTTAAGTTATCCTTACGCTTTTTACCTTCGCAAGCGCCGTCGCGGCCGCTCCCCGCGGTGTTAAACCCAATTCCACGCGACGTTGTGGGGCGCGCGGCGAGTTAATTACATTTTGAAACCACGCTCGCTAGGAGAGCGAGGAATATACGAAGAGCAGTGTGTGCCGCAGTTCGCAGACTATTACGTCGACAAAATTAATAGCCTTGTGACTTTTTGTTTTAAATTTTATAACGACTATTTGGCGAAAATGGAGTGTTAAAGTTACGGAATCTCTGGGTGCATTGGACAAATTAAAATTATATAAGCGAAGGGCTTGAAAGGAATAACGCTAGCTATAATGTTTAAAACTTGCTTTTAGAATTTTTATTGATAACCTCGAATGTTCGTCGCTTTTTTCCGCGGTAAAAAAGTGTGCAGTCTTTTTTTAAAGTTTTAACATAATTATTGCAATGTGGATATTTTCGTGGCAGACTTGCCCGTGATTTACCTATATTATATTGGTTTAATAGCGCTATGTATATTATTATAATTATTATTTAATAACCCGCAGGAAATTTGTTTCACTTTTATTAAAGTTTTAATTTTGTTTAAAAGCTGGTGCTAATAGTATTTCGGGCCATAAAAACGCCGTCCTCCCGTATTAAAGTTTTAAGCCGGCAATGCAATATTCTTATAAAATTAGGCAAAGGAAGAGAGAAAAATCTTGTTTATTAGTTGTTAATTAGAAAAAGTGCGAAACTGCGTATAAGCGCACCGAATTAAGGTTTCCCTGAAAGAGCTTTCTACACCATACTTCATTTATTATGTAGAGAATTTCAGGTAGCAACGACTGTTTCAAGTAGGGCAAAGGGCCAGTCAGGATATATTTAAAGAAAGGAGAAAAGATGCGGGGCGTAAAGAAGAGATAAGACAGGGGAATATTTTAAGGGAATAGAAAAAGAATTAACGGTGGTGTTCCTTGAAATTAAAATAAACGGTTAATATCATTTATCCATTTTAGTAGACCTACTATTATAATAAAAGGTTACGCGCAAAAGATACAAAATAATTTAAAAAATGGTAGGGAGGCGCCCTGCATATTATTTAAATTTTGGTATTTCCCCCATTAAGCAAATAAGAATCTTTCCAAAAGCTAGTGTGGATGGAGACTAAATAATTAATATTTGTCACGGCCAGGCGTATATTGGAGAACCTTAATGTATTAGGCGCTATTAACGAAAATTTTAAACTGAAAAGAAAAGAGAAATTACAATTAACGACGCGCTGGAAAAACGCGTTTAAATCCGGAATTAGTGGACTCTTTATCCGATCCCTGGCTCGGCGTGGAACCGAGTCGTGATTTTGAGGGCAGGTCTGGGGGCCTGATCCTTACAATATTGATATTTAAGGCACTGATAAACAGGTTATAACTTTCTGCTAGTCTTAACTACGGTTTAATTTTAATGTCGTTGTAATAAGACTTATTAAAGCCTAATTACATTTCATCAGAGATATAATTATTGCTGAATAATTGGCTACATAGGTACTTACAAATATTTTGAATAGGTGTTTCTTTTGGTCTGTTAGCTAAAATGGACAACATTTACTGCAGCCGCCAGGGGGATTTCTTTTTTTTTAAACCACTTTCAGCTCCCGTTCAAATTAAACTTTTTTGTTACAAAGTACGGAAAGGTAAAATAACCCTGCCTCTTCCGAGTCCTAAAGTCAGTTTCACGTGGCTATTAAATTTTACCAATTCCTTTTAAATTCTCTGTTTACGACATTAGGAGCAGAAGACCCAAAGTAAAACCAGTCGAATTATGCTGCAAATAAGAAGCACAAATAATAACAAGCTCGTTACTCCTTATCTGGATGAGGTGGAGGATGGTAATGGATCCCAATGTTTCGAGAATCGGTGCCGGTAAAGTCGGCAGGCCGGGCAAAGTAAAGAAAAGTAGGGCAGGGTCTGGAGGGTTTAGGTTACTGGTCACTGGTCGAGGAGGTGGGACTTGATATTCTTTCGTTAAGCTCACGCAAGAGTACAAGATTGATACACTGGAATGCCAAAACGCCAGCCCAACCACCGACTCTGGTCCAAGGAGATTCTCTCAAACGCTGCCTAACCTCAAGCAAAAACCTCGATAACATACCTCCCCTTTTCCAAACAACCCTCCCACCAGACATCCCTCTCGATATCCGCGGCGACCTTACTCTCCCGCGTATCCGCCTGGAACAAAGCCGGCCCCAAAGCCGCCTCCACCCCGTCCGCGAGCTTTTTGGTCCCGCACACGAGCACGACTGCGCCCTTGCTCCAGAGATCCACTAGCTCGTCCCGCCGTGAGCCGACCAAGGCGTCCGCAACATACCTTCCCGACACACCTCCTTCGGGGCGGGAGTACGCCCTCTCGACCGTCACGACGTTAGCAAAGGAGCTCTCCAGCTCGTCCCGGTATAGATCGTCGTGAGTGCCCCTGCAGCCAAAGAACAACAGCGCCGGGCCAAGAGCAACGCCTCTCTTTAGAAGCTCGACGCGCTGCTGTAGGAAGCCGCGAAAAGGCGCGATACCAGCTCCGGCGGCGATCATGATAACTGGGGTAGAAGGGTCGGAGGGGAGACGGAAGGTGCTGGTATCTTGGCCAGAGCGAACGCAGATGTGGATGGAGTCATTGCTCGTAAGTGAAGAGAGGAAGTTGGAGCCAACGCCGCGGGTGGGGGAGGTCTGCTGGTCGACGACGGAGAAAGTGAGGGAGGCGAGCAGTTGGTCTTGTGACGTTGTGGTTTTGGTGTCGAGCGTTGCCATGTAGGTCGGGCATGAGGAGAAGGAGTACGTTCGTGGTTGCATGCGCGGCAGGAAGGTGAGGAACTCTCCCAGGGGTAGGGGCACGGCCGTAGCTGGGAAGCTTTCCAGCACATCGAGGAGGCTCTGTGGGTTCTCATCGAGGCTTTTTGACTTTATCGCTGCCAATACTTCTTTACTCTTCTCATCCGCGGCCAGTTCCGATAACCTCTCGACCACTTCAGCCCTTGTAATGGCGCGCCGCAGGTCTTTACCAGCAACAAGCTGCGAAGCATAAATGGGCACGTCGACTGGGAGGTCAAGCCCGAGACCGCCACCCTCGGTGCTGACGACCACGACATCGCCGCTGTGCAGGCCAAAGCGGGACAAGGCGCGCTCGATAGTGGTACTATCGTTCCGCGGCATAACCTGCACGTGCCAGCCCGGTGCGTACTTTGTGCCGGCGGGCAGGACAAACTCGATGTGGCCCTTTTCCACGCGGCCGGTGGTTGGGTTGACAGCGAGCGTCTTTGCGGCTGTGATGGTTGTAGTGGAGAAGCCTGCGGGTGACGCGGATATGGTTGGCTGCTTCTTTGGGGATTTAGTGACTGTGATGTTGACAGCAGGTGAGGCTGATGATGCTGTATCCGTCCCTTGGCCGTCCTGCACCGCACCCAACAGCCCACTCGTCCACCGATCCAGCACCTCAAACGCATCATCCTTGGCGTTGTTGATCTTCCCCATCGGCATCACCCGCGACGCACCGGCCACCTCGAGCCGGGCATCAAGCAGCAGAGGAATCATGTAAAAGGTTGACACCCAGTCGCTGTGGCCGCACCCCAGCACTGCATACCTAGGTCCGGCGTTTCCATTTCCGCAATCCAGGTCGCCAGGTTGGAGCTGCTCGACCCACTCCATGAACTTGGTCGCGTTCCCGGCTGGTTTTCCGTGGTACGTGCCGCAGATGAAGACAGAGAGCTGGGGTAGCTTGCCAACGACCGAGTTCATCGTCTCGACGGTTGTTTTGAACCCGCGGCTGTCGAGGTGGGAGGCCAGGTGGTTGGCGAGGGCCTCGCAGCTGCCGGTATCTGAACCGTAGAGGATGGATATCTCTTGTTCTTGGCCGAGAGGTATATCTTGGGCTTGGCGCACTGTCGTCTCCCTCGCTTCTTGCCGTCCTTGTCTCAACTCGCCGTGCAGGTCTGTGGCCGTCCTTCCACGTCTGAGCTTCGCCCTGATGTTGAAACCTTCGGGCTTGATAGTCAACAGATGTTTGATCTTAAGTTTGTAATCGGGATCATCCATGCTCAGGTCGAAATTCTTCAACAGCATAGCCATGGCCAGCTTGGCCTCCTGCCACGTAAAGGCCATGCCCAGACATATACGCTGTCCGTTGCCAAAGGGTTTCCACGCATTGGTCGGTAAGGCCTCAAACTCGTCCTGAAGCATGCGTTCTGGCTTCCACTCATCGGCGTCGGGCCCATAGACTGCCTTGTCGCGATGGATGGGATCCAGGAGCAGGCAGACGGCCTCGCCCGGCTCGACGAGGTACTTGCCGCCCAGCATCTCGGGCTTGTAGGGTGTTACGTAAAACGCAACAGCCGTTGGCATCAACCGAAGGGCCTCGCGGAAGACCGCATCTAGGTAGGGAAGGTTTCCGAGGTGTGCAGCGGCCACAGGGCCTGTGCCAACCACGTCGTCGACTTCCTTCTGCGCCTTGGCCAGAGTCTCTGGGTGCTTGAGAAGGTAATAGGTGGCAAAGCACAGCATACCAGAGGTTGTTTCGTGCCCGGCCACCAAGAATGTGATGAGGTTGCGCACAATCTCGTCGTCATCCAGCTTCTCTCCCGTCTCCGGGTCGCTGTTTTGGAGCATGGCGTTCAAAAAATCACGCCGCTTGACGGGGTTGGCCCTCCTGGCTTCAACCATGCCCCTACACAGGTCGGTCATGAGCTGAATGTCTTTTTTGAACTTTCGCATGGCCCTGGGGCGGAAAACACCCGCCCAATCTGGCAACATGGCTTGAATGTCGGCCTCACTCAGGATGGCCACCATGTGCTTGACAAAAGGGTGGTGCTGACCGTCGCGGTAGAAGCTGTTGAAGCGATAGTCCATCATGCAGAGAGCAATGGTGTCGAGCGTCAGACGGGTATAGTCACCAGCCACGTCGATGGCGTGGTCGGGACCGTGACGCGCCCACTTCAGACAGAGCTGCTCGGCGACGTCGCTCATCTCGTCAAACATGCTTCTGACGCTGAGCGGGCCAAAGATGGGCTTCAGGATGCGGTGAGAAATTCCCCACTGTCGACTGCCATGGTGCGCCGTGAAGAGGGCATCTTGCACCACCTGCCGCAGGGTGGACACGCCGCTGGTTACGAGTTTGTGCCAGCGAGTTTCGTCGCACACCTCATGGGCCAGCTCCCGCGTGCACACGCTGATCTCGCGCTTTCCGGCAAACACCATCTGGAAAATAGGGCCGTATTGCTTTTGTATTGCCAACATTGATTCAAAAGGGGCTTTGAGATCAAGGTGCGGGATGCTACCTATCAAAGGGTAGGCGGTTGGGCCGGGGATTCTTTCTCCTTTGGAGTAGGGGCAGCCCGAAGGCCCCCCGTTGAGTACAGGACATTGGTTGGATTCTGTGTCTGACACTTTTGTTGCTGTTGTTATTTCTGTTGCTGTCATTGATGACATTATGGATTGGGTTGGGTTGGGGTATAGGTATTAAGAGGGTAAGGAGGACAAGTCAAAAAGTCAAATTGGCGATTAGAGAGTGGCGTTGCGACAAAATAGAGACAATGAATAGATTTATCATATATGAATAGGGGCGAGCTACATCCCCTTAATCAAGACTCAGAAACTCAATACAAACTGTACATGCTACAGAATACCTATCGGTTTGTTTGTCCAATGTACCGACCGACGACCTCACGGCGATAATCTGTATCGTGCCTAGAACATTTGCCACAATAGGAAAGACAGCCTGTCCCATGCAGTAACCAAATGCACCGCCTCGAAAGTCCATGAGGCATTTATTCGCAAATGTTATGTTACATGTCCATTGACTTGAAATGAGTGGTCACCGTTTTCAGCGGTGGGGATAAACCTTTCGTCCCAAAACGCCTGGCCACGACGTCGCTGCGTAAATCCCTCAGACATCCTCCCCTGGCCAACCCCTAAAGGACCCTAGGCCAGAATCGAAAATTGCTCCGACGGCAACTAAACTTTGGAAGAAATCCGGATTCCCACAATCACAAGCCAAAAAAAACAAAAAACAAAAGAAGCAGTACAGCCACATAATAAATCGCAGCAAAATTAGAACCAAATTCGAGTCAAGCAGTACAGCCCCCCAGAAAAAAAAAAAAAAAAAACTCAAGACCCGATGCATCCCCCTCCTCTAACCCCTGACGACGATCGCGTCACCCACCATTCGATCTCAATCGACAATCACATCTACCACTACATTCAATCTCTTCCAGCGTCCCCGACAAAACCCCGAGGCACTATACTCCTCCTCCATGGCTGGCCCGACACCGCCCTGACGTGGCGGCACCAGATCCCTTTTCTGACGTCGCCACCGCTCAGCCTGCGCGTTGTGGCCCCGGACATGCTGGGCTATGGCAGGACCTCCGCACCCGCGGACCCGGCAGAGTACAGCCTGAAGAAGATGTCGATGCATATGCAGGCCCTGGTCAGGCATGTGGTCCAACAGGATGGTGAACAATCGACAGAAAAACCTGCCCCGTTGTTCCTGGCCGGCCACGATTGGGGTGCAGCACTGGCATGGCGTATGGCTGCGTTGTGGACTCCCGGGTTCTTCAACGGCGTCGCTTGCCTCAACGTCCCGTACCTGCCTCCTGATGCAGACGAGTTTGTAGACATGCATGCCTACGTCGACGAAATTCCTTCGCTGCGATACCAGGTGCAGTTGAGTGGCGACGAGGCCGTCACCATCATAGACGATGCCTCTGCTGACCACGCCAACCTTCGAGGGTTTTTGAATGGCATCTACGATGGTCGCGGGCCAAATGGAGAGGAGTCGTTTACTGTAGACGAAGGGGTACGACAGCCCGAGATTCTGCGCGTCGTGGGGCCTGCAAAGCTTATGGGGGAGGGCTGGGTGGATTACTACGTCCGGCAGTTCGCGGCCAAATCTTTTCGCGGGCCGACCAACTGGTATAGGACTAGAAAGGTCAACTACGAGGATGAAAAGGGGATGCACAACGTGCTGATCAGCACGCCTTCCATGGTGGTCATGGGGGAGCAGGATGAGGCATTGCCGCCGGCACTGGCAGATGGGATGGAGAAATGGTTTGAGGATGGTTTCTTGAGAAAGGAGGTTGTAAATGGTGGGCATTGGGCTCACTGGGAGAATGTGGACAGGGTGAATGCATTGCTAGGTGAGTTTTTGGGGGGTGTTTTGGATGGGTAGATCCCGAATAGGGGGCAGTATTTTTCATTATTGAACTATCCCAGCAGGTAGGTACTTTCATTTCTCGTCCAATTATCGGCCAAAAACAAACAAGACCCTTTGGCTTATTGGATTGATACTACTATTTTTGACATAATCTGACTAGGCATCCTACCTGGGTACCTACTCTAGGTAGATAAGATAGCTTGCAAAATCACATGTGTCGCAGTCAAATTTACTCTTACCGCCAGTGCACCGACGTGACAGTAGTATTTGACACATTACTCTCTACCATACAGCCTGTTTTTTCCAAGATCCCATGTATACTCAAATATATTAACTAAAACTAAATAATGGGGCGGTCGATCCCCCATTCAGTCCGGCTGCACGTGGAGGGGACGGCTCGGCTCCACCCGCAAGAGCAAGGTGCAGGGAAGCCTGATTAAGCCAGATAAGCAATTCTCGGCTAGTCTATTTTGTTAGCTTATTCAGTGCTGAACCATACAAGATATTAACTTCCTGGAGGGGGAAGGGGTTTCTCAAAAAAGCTTGACCCCCGGACCGACCGCGTCAACTGCTGCGCCCCGATCGAAAATCCCTCACGCACCAAAACTGCAGGTTTGTAGAGACCGACGCTAGCTTTATTTGTTTGACCACAGAAAAGAAATGATCCTCTTTTTTCCAATCACAGTAGCGTTTGAGGTTTCATTCGGTCCTTGATTTTGTCGCCAGATTACAATTGCCATTTTTGGATGGCATTAGCCAGCGAGTCAATCACGCAGTCGTGCATGTTGTCTGGCTCCCTCTCTTGGCAAAACTGCCGTAGCTAGAGGCATTTTTCTCATTGGATAGCCGTTTAGTCGCTGATTGCTTTTGTTGACTGACAAAGGGTAGACAAAGGGGCAGGGTGGCATAGTAGGGAGGCATAGCAGGGAGGGCATATCAATGGGAGTATTGGCGGCTATGGTTTCCGGGCTAGACATTTTACCAGGCCGCAGGAGGATAAATCCATGAGCTGCGGCCAGTTGTTGCTAAGGAGTTTCTTTTTTGCTTTCACTCTTAGCAGTAAAAAGTTCCGACTTACATCTCATCTCTCTTGTCATCTCATCGCTTTACTTGTGCAAATCTTTGGCCTTCTCAGTGCCTGGCATGCCAAGCTATCATGAGATACAGTCAATTTCAAATGATGACGACACTTCAGACCCAGAGGACCCAGAAGACGGCAAATATGGCACCTTCACCGTTGAGAGGAAACAACCCCAAGTCCCAAAAGTCGGTCAGATAGACAAACTTGGTGAGCTCGTCTATCTGGGGCTGACACGCCTTCAAGTCATTCTGCTTTCAACCAGTCTAGCAAGAACCTTCAGGGGCGAACGTTCATCTTCTCCATCATGGTCGGGCCACAAGTTTGGCCCCCTTTCGGCCCAGGGCCTATTCAATTCTCACTACATCGAGCCCATGTTTCTCTGGTGGGGTATGAACACTCGCATTCTCCTGGGTCCATCAGTTGGCCGCGTCCCAGTGAGAGACTCGTTTGACAAGGACATGACAAGCTGCATCAATGGCGCTTCTCACAACTACGCAGGCTCGTACCTTGCAACCGAGACCTCAGAAGCCATCCACCGCCTATGCCTGGACAAGCTCCCAATCACGGTCGACTCGGGGCCTTTGTATGATGCGGCCTGTGAGGAACTCGCCGCGTTTTGGTCGGCCGACTTTTGCATCCCGACCACCACGGGCTACGGGTCAAATTACTTAGCCATGCCACGGGTGCTGGCTATGCTCCGTCAGCGAGGTGACACCGTCGCCGTGTTCTGCGACGAGCACTGCCACAACTCCATTTTTACAGGCGTGTTTCTTGGCATGGGTCAGCTGGGCGGAGTGAGCCTGCGTCGGTTCTCCCACAACGACGCTGCGCAGCTGGAGAGGATGCTGCGCGAAAGCACAGCCACTGTCAAGATGGTTGTGGTTGAGGGCCTCTACAGCATGGAGGGCGACGTGCCTCCCTTGCGTGAGCTCGGCAGGCTCAAGCAGATCCATGACTTCGTCCTCTACTGCGACGAGGCCCACTCGTTCCTGTCCCTTGGCAAGACGGGCCGGGGCTGTTTTGAACACGCCAAAGACCGGGGGCGTATATTAACCCAGGACCCGGTGGATCTGCGCACCTGGACTCTATCCAAAGCCGTCGGTGGTATTGGAGGCTGCATCGCCGGCAAGGCGGAATTCGCATCCTGCTTCATTGATGTCCCACCCCAGCCAATCTCGGCCGCCACGCTGGTCCAAGCCCTCTGGGTGACTCGACAGCCTGGTCGGGTCCGCCGAAACCTGGCCCGTCTTTCGGCGACGGCCGACCTTTGTCGCCGTGAGCTAACCCGCAGGGGCGTGTTCGTCTACGGCGGTCCTAATGATGCCACTCCTGTAGTCCCTGTGTGGACGGGAAGGTCGAGCACTTCGGCGCGCTTTTCATACGAGCTGCGCCGCCGCGGCGTCTTGGCCAGTCCTGTGACTACACCGGCTGTGCCATTTTGGGAGAGCCGCGTGCGGGTCAATCTGTCAGCCGACTTTGACACCGACGACGCGCACAGGCTGGTCTGCGCCATTGAAGACGCTGCGAGGGTGACAGGGGTGATTGCGTCGTCCAACAAACGCAAAACCAAACCGGTCCCTGCAACCATGTTCCGTATAGCTCAGGACAACAAGCAGGACATTGACAGCGAAGATGAGGATGACGAGCCGCATGCTGCCTTTGACTCCATCTCGGTCCTCATCCATCAGCAGGCGCAGCTTCAACCGCAAACCAGAGCCCAACCCCTGACCACAGCCGGTCACGCCGCCCGCGAGCGCTATGGCGTCGCATCTGGTGGCTCACGCTGGATCTCGGGCACGTTTCCGCCACACGTGTCTGTCGAGAGTCTTATCGCAGCGGCCGCCGGCACAGAAGCCGCAATGACCTTCCAAGACGTCAGCGTGTCCCTAGCGTCCACCGTTGCTGCACTGGCGCGCCCCTTGCTCGGCACAAAGAGGCACATCATGCTCTTTCCCTCCTACCCGAAAAGTGTTTGCGTCGAGGACGGCTTGTTGCTGATACCTCCAGCTGCCATGGCCAGGGACCGGTTGCGGGTGGTGCGATATGCAGATATTGAGGATTTGGCGCGCTGTGCTGTGGAGGCTGGCGCTGCAAGGAAGAATACTTGCGTAACTGTCTATCTGGAGCTGACAGACTCGATACCGGTTGAGGTTGTACGTGCGACGGTCAACGAGGTGATTCAGAGCGTCGGCGACAAGACTGCCTTTACGTTTATGCTGCGTGATGCCCGCACGGCCAAGTCGCGGCCTGAAATTATCCACCTCGGACAAGTTATCCGGCAGGGTGGACGCGTCCACGCCTTGCTGTTCGGCACGTGTGTCGCTGCCGATGTCGAGGTTGGATACCTCACCGGGGCGGAGAATCTAATCAGAGAGCTTCGGTACACAAGTCGGGGTTACATGTACACCACCTCGATGCCACCTTTTGTGGTGGATATGATGGTTGAGGCGTTGAAAAGCAGGTTAGGTAATGATTTTGAGGTGGAAGGTAGACACCTGGGGATATGACAGCCCTTCATACGTATGAGTAATGCTGAGGATTAGACTAGGCATAACTTGATTCAGTTGACGCTAATTCCATACACTGATAATAATCGAGGTGACTTTTACGCAAGAGCTTAAAGCATACACAAGAATTGAAGTAGTGTCCCTGCTTGAGGGCTGGTAAGAATTCTTAAAATTTACATCAATCAAATCCCACCCTCCCTTTTACCACGTGAAAGCACCCAGCAAACAAAATACTCACGGGTAAGCCCTCGAAGCTTTCATGAGATTTCACCAGCCAGGCCTTCCACTGCAAAAATCCTCCACTTCTGCTCCCTTCTCCACTTGCTCTTTTCCTACGCCGGGGTCTGCACGTTGATGTTGCTGTTTCCGGCGCTGCGGTAACCCTCGGTGGCAACAATCATGTAGTTGTGGTTACCCATGCGCATGCCGGCGCGCTCCCAGGCCTGGAAGAACTCGCCAGTGTTGACGGTACCGCTGTTGCGCTTCTGCTGACGGATGGCCCAGTACTGCTGGAAGGTGCGCGTCCCCTCGATCGAGGGCTGGTTGACGCGGGTAGACTCGTGCAGAGTGTAGGTGCCGCCGGCAGCTTGGAGTGTGCCTCGGGACTGGGCGCTGTTGCCAGGGTTGTACTCGCCGTAGTTTTCGAGGATGTAGTACTCGACGAGAGGGTTCTGAGTCCAACCGTAGATGCAGAGGTACTGTGGATGACGGGTCGTTTATGTCAGTTTAACTGTTCAGGGACGGTAGGCACGAAAGAATAAACAAGATAAAAAAGAAACAGAGAAAGAAAATGCTACTAACAGCATTGCCGTTGTTGACCGGGTTAAAGGTGCCCGAGTATGTGATGCTCTTGGCGCTACCCGGCATCCATCCCTTGCCGCCGACAAAGTTACCACCCGACTGCCACTGAACGCTGTAGCTGCCACCGTTGCCGTTCTGATACTGAACCGGGGAGGCTCCATCCGTCCACCACGAGTAGTAGTAGCCGTTGTGCCTTCCGGTCGACGACGGAGTTGACTGTCGTCGCATGAGCTGCTCGAATGGGAATCCCGTCATGTTGCCATCAGGAGCAGGGATGGCGAGTGCCGAGCCCGCAAGGGCGACGACTGCCGTGACGAGTGAGGTGAAGGAGACCATTTTTCGTGCTTTTTTGGGCTTTTGCTGACGGTAGCTTGTGGAGGGCTGTGCTTGCGACCTTGAGGATGAGGCTGGGGTGAGAGATGGAGCTGATAATCGTTGAGAGCGGATGTGGATGTGGAAGATCTTATACTCGAAAAGAACGGGCATCTTGGCGCCACTGCCGCATTTTTATCGTCAACCTTTTGATATAGGTCGATATAGGTCGATGTAGCAGTCCTTCATCTCCGGGGTAAGGGAACATCATGCATCATTCTTGGTGATCGAGTCCCCTGTATTGGCGAGGTGATCTCGCGTCCTTTACCCAGACCGTGCGGCGCCACTGGGAAACTTCTTGGCTCTTTGGAATATGTTTGAACCGCACCCTCGTTCGGGTCGACCGATTGGAGATTTGACCATGACGGTGACGGAAAGCCGGCGATGGTGGTGGTTTAAAAGTCTTGGAAGTTCTTGGCTTTTGTCTTGGCTCCGTTGTTTCACTTCCCAAAGGAGTATTCCGTGATCCACAGTGGTGTTATTACCACGGTCTGGTGAGCTATATGTAATATCCGTTTGGGGGGAGATTTTCTTTCGCATCAATAGTTGGTTGGATACAGGCAAGACTTGCAAAAACAGACTTGTGGTAGTGTTTTCGTTACCTCCGGCTCTTGGTTCGTCGTATCCTGCTGCCAAGGACGTGGGGAAAAAGGGGAAAAGGAATGCGGGCGGTTATACTGCGGTAAAGTTAGTCGAGGCTTGGACGGGACTTGATATGTGCCAAGAGTCGCCAATCCGGCAGAATATCCCCGCATTTACCATTTGAAGAAGCCGTTTCTTTGCATTTAGCCGCCAAAGGAGAAAAAAAACGAAATCTGGGGGCGAATATGGGGGCCGCAGGTCCCGGAGCAAAAGCTTGGCCCAATCATGCAAACCGTCGTGCGGCTGGATTGCATATCATCCGGGGTAAGTGGTATTGATGACGATCGACAAGATCCACAACCCCAAAGAATACCCTCCCTTAGACCAAAGTGTCGATCTCTTTTTTCTGTTTGGACGTTTTCTTGACGTAAGCGCGCCATCACGACTTCAGGCTAAAGTCCAGTTGGTACCCTAGTCTTGGTTGGGCGACCCCCAGGTTTGTGCCTGAAATCTTGACGCCCAACTGCTTGGTTGAATAGCCTATATTGGATCCCGAGACAAGCGCCCCGGGTATCATTGCCGTGGTTGATGAGAAAGTGGCCATGCCGAAATGCAAGATGGCGAGCTAAATGCCGCGTGATATTACCACGGCACCCACATTGCTTGGCTAGAAAGTGGTGAGATAATATCGGCTCACGTGTTTTGCGGCGATTAGGCGTGCGGTAGAGAAAGACCTCATTTAGGAAATATAGAAAAATGACATGGCAATGATCATGAGGCTGTTTACTCCCCGGAACGACGGCTGGAAAAATCCTGGTTCGGTCGCCGAGATAGATGGTGCTGAGGGTCGATCAAGGATTACTTCTGGTAAAATGATGGCAAGCTCCAAGAGTAGGTAGGGCTTAATGCGAGGTTACAAGCGCCGGGGACTGTCGTACGAAGTAGTCCGTGATATAGATCATTCCGCCTCAGAAAGACCTCATCAGAGCCAGCTGACGGACAAGTCTGGGCGAATAGGTTCCTGAAGACACAAGGAGGCTGGGTGTAACGACTAATTGCTATTCTCCCTCAGACTGGACACAACTAGTGAGTCCTTGAAACCAATTTGATATGAGCTGCAGCAAGCAACCGAGGTAGTGGCGAATTTGTAAAGGTGAGGCATCATGACATGACGACCAATAATTGCAGTTATTGCAGCTGCCGGTTCTCACACGGCGGGTTTGCCAAGATAAAATCTATGCTCCTTTCATAAGAATAGATTGATAATGAATCTATTAGAGATACAGGAGTAACAACGTCAGGACTGGGCCCTCCTGAAACAGCTGCAACCTCAACTGCCCGGAATGTAATGAACGGTTGTCGTATGGTCAGCCACCTGCGTCAAAGAATCTGGCCAGACAGACAGCGTGCTTTAATGGGCAATATATTATACCTCAAGTAGCTAGCTTGGATCTTGGGCGGGGAAGGTGGGCTGTGCTTGGAGTATTCGCGCTGATAGTTCGTAAAGAGCCACCTTGCTTAATCGGTATGTCCTGCGAGTCGCTGGCCAAAGGGCGAGATTTGCGCAGGTAGGTCGATTGGTTCACGATGAACAATTCGTGGATGGAATAGCTGGTGGAAGACAGCAACTCTCCCATGATCCTGGACTGAAAGGGTCACCTCTCAAAGCTCCCCATGTGCCTCCAGCCTTCTGGGAAAGTAGACCAACTTCACCGTCGAAGCTAATCATCACTTTGTACAGTAGCCCTCCAAGTTCTAACGACGCCCGATAGGCAAGTCAAATGAGTTTCTTTTCGGTCCTTCTTTCATGTTTATTCCTGCTTTTTTTTCTTTCTTTTTTTGTAATGTCTGGTTTTTGCCCGTCTGTCTTCCCTACCAGCGGCGACGTGCACCCGATCAGTAACATGAATCCTAATTCAGTGTGCTGTGCATCGGAGCCAAAATGTGGCGAAATGCGAGGACACAGTCGGACAAATACATCTTCGCCACCGAGTTGCAAGTAACAGATTAGTGACAGGCTTTTCGCCCCTACCTACGACAACTTGATGATCTCCCGCACATCAAGGCGCCTACCCATACAAAGATACTGCCATTGGCATAACCCAGAGCTTCGAAATAGTGGGAACTGTTTCCAGGCTATAGACTATGTGTTTTTTTTGGCTCATCGACTAACACAGCTGATGTCGCTTCCACAGGCAACGCACATTAATCTCGTCTCTTGGTCACGTTGAACCATTCCGACGTAGCCCACTGCCAGTCGTCGATCTTTTCGGGGTTGCCAAAATTGCGCAACACGCGCCCTAGCAGCCGGTACTGTCCCGCGGGGATCTCCTGGCCATGCGCCCACCGCGTCTGTGAGATCATAAAAGTTCCACCCTGCCCACGCGGCACGTTGACCATCGGAAAGGCGATTGTTGTTGCAGATAGGCCGACGGGCTCCGTCAGCATGTGCCCACGGAACTTGTTTTGGCCGGGAACGGGAGGGTAGACCCAGTCGGTGGGCTTCCAGTCTCGGTCGACGAACTGGTATGGGTGTCGTTGTTAGTCATGCCTATCTTCCAGAGCAAAGATAAGGGAGACGACAAGGTTCCCAAGGACAAGCGTCCCAGCCATGAGCAAAGGCCAAACTACGTACATCAAAGCTCATCTCGCGCGTCGAAAAGTGGTTCATGTAATAGGACTGCGGCTTGGGATTCCCTCCGTCCATGGGGAAGACAGCGCCCTCTTTGATGAAGCCGCCGTCTGTGCTCATGAGAAAGGGTACTTGAGCCTCTTGATCCCAGATTTCGGTATTATATAGCGAACTTTTGATCCCTGTGGGAGTGTTGGTCACTGTCTACTCCAGGATCTATATCCATAACAGAAGAGCTAAGGATGGCAAGACACGGTGATCGAAAGGGGGTCACTCACCTAGATATGGCACAGATAACAGCTCTCCCAAATCGCTAATGACATGGATTCGACCTCCATAGACAGGAAGGGTTTTCGGGTCGGGACTGGCGGGCGGCGTGAAGGAGATCAGCACCTTGCGGCTCTCACCAGGCTGAAGGCTGAACCCAGCTGGAAGGTTGACGCTGGCAACGCTTGCATCTTCCCGCTCGTACGGTGGCTCCGTCACAAACCACACATCGGCTAGGGGGCGGGTGATTGTAGTGATGCCGGCATCATGAGTCAAGTTGTAGTACGCCGTCCCGTCACCGCTGTTTGTTATCGTCAGCTCCTGACTCCCCGCGTAGTGGTTGGTGTCGTTGAGGTACAGGATACTGGGGATCAATGTTGTCTTGGAGACGAGGACTTTGAGTGCGTCGACGAGACCGGCGCCCTGGTGGGAGACTGAGGCGAGGTTTGCGGTTCCATCCGAGTGGCGGACCGGCTTGCTGCTGGCAATAATCCGGTCCAGAGTTATCTTGTTGCCGTCTTTACCAAGCGAGGAGCGACCCCCACGGGATGCGTAGTATAGGGCTGCCACTCCAGCAATCTAAATACGCGCTCTCATGTGAGAAACCAAGATCCCCTCCACTTGAGAAAAGGTCAAGAAAATAGTCATCTTACGTAAGGAGTCGCCATACTGGTGCCCGAGAGAATGGCCCAGCTTCCTTGGTCTACAGGAAAGGTGGAAAAGATGCCACCGCCAGGTGCCGAGATGACGGGCGAGAGACGTGTGTCAATGGTCGGACCCCAGGATGAGAAAGAGCTCATCTTGCCGCCAGCATACATTCCGCTATTCAGACCGATGGGCTTGGCAGCGGTGTTGGGAACGAATGTGAAGGTGACATTGTTTCCCTTCTCGTTTTGGCTGTAGAGCCAGTCTCCGTCCTCGTACGAAATGAGTGCGACTGGTCGTCAATTGTATACACCGTCAGGATCAGGAGGATCAGGGGAGCCATTGGCACATCTTCTTCCACAGTATAAACATGGCCACTTACATCCCTTTGGCTGCCGAGCCGGGTCATAATAGACACGATCAGGAACAACATACTCGGCATCCTTGTCGTTCGAGTAGAAGACGTAGTCGACCCGTCCAGCGAGGGCGCTGTCATGAAGCTGCCAGCCGCAGTTGCGTCGCCTATAGAAGGGTCAGTCCTGAACTGCAGAGAGAAGGGTCAGATATATGGGCTAGTAAATTAGATTACGGGCTAATAAAGATGGTATTTCGAGCCACGTTAGGCCTCGATAGTGTGCAAGGGTTAAAGGCATCACGGCTGCTGGCAAATGAGGCAGGAAGAGAGTTGGTGACAGTCCATGCCGCCCTGTTGTGGCTCACGTAGGCCTGTTTCTGGGTTAGCTCAAAGGGCTCTTTCAATAAACCAACACAAAAAAGTCTTGGCGGTTATACTCACAACCTCGCGGGATTCCCCATGACTAGAGCTGGCAATCACAGTAAAACCCACTAGCTCATCGTGGTCAACGCTGCCGACCGAGGCAGCATCATATCCATTGCCGCCGTCGCTAGTGTAGAAAGGGCCTGCCCTCGTTCTAGTGTCAAAAGAATACCTTCAACCCCGGAGAATAGACACTCGTACGAGCTCACTCACCTCTTTGCCCTGAGTTCCCCGCGGCAATCGAGACAAACGTTCCCTCAGCCACTATAGAGCTCACAACCACTGCAAGTGGACTGTCGGGAAACCCTAGGCTTGAACCCAACGACGCAGTAATAATATCGGCCCCGTCGTCCCTTGCCTTGAGGAACGCCGCGATCACGACATCCTCAAACGTGCTAGACGAGCAACCAAACACCTTGTACGCCCAAATCTTCGCCTCGGGGGCAACGCCCGGGACAAACTCACTGTCACTGGCGACTATCCCCGCCACGTGCGTGCCATGCCCGTTGCAATCCAGCGGGTCTTCATCTGGCTTGTAAGGCTCGCCACTGTCGGGATCCCAGTTGTCGCCTACAAAGTCATAACCACGCTCGACCTTGAATCCCGCCCCAAAACCACGGCCCAGGCTGGGGTGAGTATAGTCAACGCCCGAATCGACAATGGCAATATTGACACCCTTGCCGCGGTAGCCAAGCGCGTGGACCGAGGCGACGTTGGTGTCGTTGTGTGGGCTCCAGCGGGGGTACGTCCCTTCGGCAACCACGCGGCGTGCTGTCTGGTCGTCCTTGGGGACGATGGTGAAGACACCTGCGGGCCAGACCCCCTCAACCTCAGGGAGAGACTTCAGACGCGCCAAGGTGTCAATGACAGTACTGCTGTTGCTGCTTGTGCTGTCGACGCTAAAGGACGCGCCATGAAACAGGTCCGAGTTGAAATTAATCCCCGGCTTCAAGTCAGGCACGGGTTCTTCATTCTGGAGTATACGGAAAAAAGCTTGAGCGTCGAGATCACCGTCACGCTTTCGGAACCTGACTGAACCGGCTTCTGAGAAGCGAACGATATAGCGGCCGGAGGACTGCGAGATGACTGGAAGGATGGGTAGCGATCCAGTGACGGCGGCTAGGTCCTGGCCGATAGCAAGGCTAAGACCTGCAACGGCGACGAACCATGTGAGACGGACCATAGCTACAGGAATGGTGGTGAGCTTTGGGAGTAGTACTGAGGATAGTACAGGGAGAGCTACGTCACAAACAATACGGCATTGTTGAGAAGAAGAGTAAAATGGAAGGTTGCCACGCGCGAGAAAGTCAAAATCATTATATGAGGCCTTTCAGCGCCAGGGATCCGGGGACCTAATCTCTTGATCTTGCTCCCATGTGAGATCCGCCTGCTTAGATAGTAGCTAATCAGATAATATCAGCTTGTTGAGTCGAGAGGGGTGGCATTGGGATCTGGTTGGTGGAAATTGGGCAGGTGAACCGGCGATCTCTTATAACCTCGCAGGAACCATCTGCAGCAAGCCCGCAACCAAGACCTTGGCAATTGGCCGATGTCACCCCCAAGGACATCATGGCCTACGCGAACCTCGCATGTTTTGAATATGCACTCAAATTCAGGGAAAAGTCCACACATTTTTCTCACCCCTGCGCGGATAAATACAGAAGCAAGTGCATCCCGTGTCCTGCGCGAACAATTACCACGCTTACGATAAAGGAACAACCTGATAATAACACCAGCACCCGAATGTTGAATAATCCTCTCAGACAAATGATTAAGAAACAGGTCTGGGCCAGAGTATATCTACTCACCTCCATCCCCCCTGCTAAGCTTAAAGCATAATTAGATGGAGGGGACTAAGGGGGGCCAAAGGGTGTTGATCTTACTTTATAAAACTGGTGTGGTCAATTTGAAAATATTAATCCAGTTACTGTCTTGGACCGTTCCGTTTATCTGTTTTCCCCTGAGAAGAATGTTCCGTCCTAGAGCAAGGGGTGGAGTAAGTGGGAAGGGGCAGGGTAGGCATAGTAGTTTCGTCTGCTGTTAAAGTTGGGATTGGAAAGATCTTTGGTAACACTTGGAAATAGGTGGAAGAGGTGCCAGGCGTTCAGCAAATAGGGATTCGCCTGATTGGTCAGCGCCAGTAGATAATAATTCAATGTCCTTATTAAACCTTAGATCGCGCGAGCTTCTTGAGCTTTCTGTGGAAAGAGGTTGTTTTGGTTAGAGACGCAGCTACCTGCCACGTCGCTAATAATTGTCAGCGCTATCTGACTGAGCCACACATCCGCCATTCTCACTGTGATCACTGAGAGGGTGAAAAGTGAGCTTGTATGTCATACTGGCGCGATATGAAGTTGGTCTCATTGGTTCATTAGGTCAAATAAATGGCACTCTCTCAGTCAGTGTAATGTCTTCTTTTAACCTAAGCCAGGCTCTTCTCAGCTGTGGTATCTTGCAAACCTGCCTTCCTAGCCGAGCCATGAGATGACCCGGCATCTGTCCCTTCGATAACATCTCCCGAGATATCAGCAGGCTGGTTCTCTGCACGCTCCTCCTCTCTCACGTAGTCCCTAGGTTCGCACCACCTGGCCTCTACCAGCGCCGGCGGGAAGAACCTGCAAAGAACCCAAAACACACCCCCAGAGATGAACAAGCCGACCCAGTAGGCAAAGTAGTAGAATCGTGTGATGCCCACAGGGGCGGGCACGCCCATATTGTTGAGGAAGCCGTAAAAGTTAGGAATGATGCCGATGATGTAAGCAATGTACGCGCGGATATTCCAGCCATGGGTGTAGTAGTATACGCCTTTCTCGGACGGTGTAAAGGCGTCGGGGATGGCGATGTGGCCACGACCGATCAGGTAGTAGTTTACCAGGAGGATGCCGGTGATGGTAGCAAGGAATACTTGGTACGAGGACAGAAACGAGACGAAGATGCTTGCGGAGCCCTAAAGAAATTGAACAGTTCCAGGTTAGCCATCTTTGACTAATCATCAAAGCGGGAGAAAGTCGAATTTCGGATAATGTTTACCAAGAGATACCAAGGGCAGATTGCAAAAGAAATCACAGCACAGATAAAGAAACCCCTCCGGACGGTAACGTATTTAGGAAAGAGAGCAGCGATATCGTTACCGGCTGGCAAAGAGTTCTCAAAGATACTGCTAAAGATGCAGCTGTATGCAAACATGGCGGCGAGGAAAAAGCATCCCGCGCGGTTGGCAGCGGTATACTCGGCTGTCTGGAGCATATCTAGCATCGTGATGGGATTCCAGACCAGCTCGCCAAAGATGCGTTGGCTGGATGCGCACACGAGGTTGCCTGAAATGGCGACGACCAAATTGGACATGGGGAAGCCAAAAAGGTTGCCGAGAAGCACGTCGTTCTTCTTTTGGGCATATCGCTGAAAGTCGGAGGCGTTGGAGGCAAATGTGGCGCAGTTGGCGGCTCCTAGGAGGAAGAAGCGCACGACCAACCAGGTGTGCGTGGATCCTGTGGCTGCGGCCGGCTGCGAGACGACCGACCCGAGTCCACCTGCCTTGGTCGCTGTCCAAGCCACCATCGCCACAGCCGAGACTGCAAAGACGCCTAGTTTGATGTAGACTAGAATCCGCAGCTTCGGGATTGGTATGACAAGGAAGAAGCAGGTGATGAGCCAAAAGATGGCAAAGCCAATCATGCCAGCAGACGTCAGAGCAGAACCGGTGCCCATCGTGTTGGGGAGCTCGGCTATCCGGGGAGTTAAGGCGTGAAGCATCACGTAGATGCACTGTCCCCCCTGTACCATGTTGACTCCATTCCACACCACGGCCGAGACAGCGCGATTAAAGGTCGGCCACCAAGCGCCGTAGACGCCAAAGGCCGTACGGCAGACGACGGGGAAACCAATGTGGTATGTAGCTCCCGGGCGGCCGTTGAGAGCCATGATGATGGATATGAGTATCTGACCACCCAAGGCACAGGCGACCGACTCCCACATGCTAAGGCCCAAGGCCTGGCCGGCCGATGCGCCATACCAGTTGGAGACGGTGGCTACGGCGCTGAACCAAAAGGTAAAGTAGGTTCGGTGCGTCCATGTCCGGTCGGCCAGTTTTAGGGGTCGCAAGTCGTCATTGTCGAGAGTGAGCTTCTTGCCCTTGATCTCCTGGGCGCCGGCCGCACCGAGGGAGATTTCCTTGCCAAAGACCCGCATGTCGACTGCCTGCGGGATGTGAGCGTTGCTGCAGGATGGAATGGTCCAGAATAAATCGAGAACAAGTGGACATGGTCATGGTGGTATGGGTGGATCGTTGGATGACATTGTTCTTATATCGACACTGTTGCGTATTCATGGCAGGGTTCATTTTTTTTCTCTTTTTTTTCATCGTTATCAGCTTGGCCAAGGGGCAATTTTACAGTGGCATCCTACTGAGCGCAGTTAACAATTCCATGGCCGGTCGGACCCATGGCGCCCCGTTGGGCAGCCCCATCAAAGTATTGACCTACCAAAGATACGATATCATGTATTTCCAGCTCCGATGGACGCCGGTACCGAAAATGTCCGACATGCAAGAGGAATTCTTCGGCTGTTTGTCATCCTATCTCGTGATAAGCCCCAAAATCTCCATCTGGTTTCTCCACAAACTCCAGGGAAAGCCCCTGATTCGCACGTCAAACTTGACCATTGACTGGGAACTAATGGGGTCCATTGTCTCCGCAGCTAAAAAGCCCAGCCGCAGATAAGAGATGCTCTGATACTAAGCTTGATTGTGACCCCGCTGAGCTGACGAAAATCACGTCGATTTGTATCCTGTCTCCGCATATTGTGCCACAACGACGGGGTGTGGGTTAATTAAATTTGTCATTCCCTCAAGAAAAAAGTGCGAATCGAATATTTACGACTGTGGGTTGAAGCAGCAAATATCCCACGTTCAACGCTCAAATCCTTTGACGGAGCAGCACAAACCTGGCAGAAGTCAACTGAAATTGGTCACTGAACAAATAGATATAAACATGACCACAATGACAGAAACATCGGCTCCGGTCCCCGAGACCTACAAGCTGCAGCTTCACTCGGCCTACGGTCCGGTCTACCGAGATGTGCTCCGCACCCCGGCAAGGGGCTGCACCTCGTCGGAAGTGCCCATAATCGACCTCACCAACATCAACGGTACAGACGAGCAACGCCGAGCACTGGCCGAGACCGTCCGGGAGGCTGCCGAAAACACGGGATTCTTCTACATTAAAAACCACGGTATACCGGAGAGCGTGATCAACGCCGCCTTTGCGCAGGTGCAAGCCTTCTTTACTCAGCCGGTGGAACTAAAGGAGCTCGTCTCCCGCGAAAAGTCAAAATTCTTTAGCGGCTGGACGAAAAGACACGGCATCCAGATTGCGCCCACGGACAAGCCGGACAACCGCGAGGGCTTCAGCTTCCGCTACGACCCGAGCCACGACCCGGAGACCAAGGACCCTGCCGCTGTGCCTGAGGATGTTGCAAAGTGGCTCAAGGTCGAGGACTTTGTGTGGCAGGGCACTGGTCATCTTCCGAACTTCAAGCATGATCTGGTGACGTACTGGCAAGAATGCGTCACGCTTTCGAGACGTATGATCAAAATCTTTGCCAGGGCACTGGATGTTAATGAGAATTACTTTGATGACGTGGTCACATACCCCGGAAGGTGAGCTTCTTTTCCTCTCAATTCTTTCTCAGCCAATACATCAATATGGAGACGCGGACATACCAACACCAGAACAGTGACAGCGTCTTCAACTACTACCCCAAGAACGAGAGCTCGGACGCGGACGTCGTCGACATAGGGCTGGGTGCCCACACAGATCTGCAGTGCTTCACGTTCCTGTGGCAGGACGACGTCGGCGGACTGCAGGTTTTGACCAACGAGGGTCAGTGGGTCAAGGTCCCGCCTGTCGAGGGCACCTTTGTGGTCAACATTGGGGACTTTCTGCAGCGCGTGTCCAACGATCGCTTCAAGTCGACTGTTCACCGAGTCTACAACCACGCCCCCAAGGACCGCATCTCGATGCCCTTTTTCTTTGGCTTCAACCACAACGCCCAGTGTGCCGTCTTGCCTACTTGCACAACCGAGACGAATCCTGCAAAGTACGAGCCTATAAGCTGTGGAGAGGTGAGTATATTAGACTTGTATTTCTGTTGTGTCCTCTCTCTACTCTTGTGTCTGTCCCAGCGGCAAAAACTAACCGAGGAATTATAATCACAAGTGGTGCCGGTTGCGATTTGAGAAGACATACAGCCTACCACAAGAGCAAAAATAAATAACTCGTCGAGTTGAAATCAAACCCTTGTCTAAACCCAGTAAAAGTGCCTTCAATATAACGCAATGCATGACGTCAATTGCAAGTCGGAAAGTTTACCGATCCTAATGCCCTTCGGCTCCTATGCTTCTCCTGAAAGACGGGGTTAACACCTGAATAAGTCAGGAAATGAACCTTTGCAAATATCCAATGTAATAAAACAAACAAGTAACCGCCAAAATTTATCGAGTTTTTATGAATCGCACCTATTTGCGAAACGTATTATTTGAATGGCAAACATTCTTTCAACTTATAACAATATCTACGATGGAAAATTACCTATTTTAATATTTTGAAACTTGTGGGCTATAAGCCTATAAAAAACAGTAAATATCAATTATTAACTACCCAACTCTTATCACAATGGCATCCACTTTTGCAAAGTTGTTAGTTGGTGCAAATGGGGTGGATAGAAAGTTGTCCAACAGAATCTCATCAAGAAGCGGGTGGAAATTTGCTACCAATTTGGTGGTAGATTCAAAACGTGGTATACCACCCATCTCTCCAAGTATAAGCTACGGGAAAGCTCACACTTGCAAACCGGAAGCCCAATATCGAAAATGACCAAATGAAAAGCAAGCCTGCAAACGCAGCTCGGCGAGGGCCTATCCAGTCTTGGGCTGGCGGTGGCAGAGTCGCCGGGGCGACTGACGAGGAAGCCTCTATGGTAGCTGACGATCTGACGACTGGCGCCTGATCAGTTGGGATACCTTGGGCACTATTCCGGACAGATACATGATCCATCTGGTCCGATAATACATCCCTGGACTCAGGCTCACCCCCCTGTTGGCCCCGATTTTCATCGTCTTCCTGCTTTGCGTCCGCATCTCCATCCGACCAATCGTGCGGGTTGTAGCCTGGGTTATCATCGTCCAAAGGTTGATCCCGGTTGCGACGCGCTGCCAAATCTTCCTCGCCTGCATCTTCACCTCTATAATTAAAGTCGTCGCGGGACTCGCTCGAGGTCTTAGACATCGATATGCCTTCGCTTGACAGACCGTTGGGGTGACAAAATCATCCAAATCTTCGTTGGAGGGAGGGTCTCTTTTTTCCTTCAGTCCGGAAGATCATGCGTTTAGCATTGTTTGCCGACGGCAAACCTCCTCGTGCAAAACCGAGGGAGCTTTGGCGTCGATGCAGATTCTCTCGATCTTCCTGAGAGGAGGTGACATTTGTTACACTCTACCCTCCTGCCGAGGCCGCTCATAACAAGTTTATGGACCACGTCCATGGTGTTTCCCCCATCCCTAGCAGATTCCTTCGCAAAGCATCCAGAAAGGGGTTAGAGAGTCCACGCCAGATCCATCGGCCACGGGCGGCGGTCCTTGGTGCGGCAGATGACGACATACTAAAGCGCCAGGACGAAATCGCCGACGTGTTCCGAATTCCTGGCTACACGCGGAGCGAAAAACACGGAATGGAATAAACTGTCGTCCAAAAGCTCGGCAAATTTCGCAGTTGGAACCAGGACCTCCGTGTACTCCAAGCGGTTTCTCCGTGATATGATATCACTCGGCAAAATGACAAATACAGCGCATATTAGCATCCAAGTTTGCGGTCTGATCAAGGTGGCTGTATGTATTACAGCATTCTTTGTCTGGTCTTTTCCCAAACGTCTTGCTAACTATGACTGGCCGGGCAGCGGAGACTATCCGGCACCTAGAATGAGCCAACTCTGCTAATTCTGACTTTTGGTAGGAAATATTCATTCACATCGATCTTGAGGCTATGCAGATTTTCCGCCCAGAGCATGAAAAATGACAGCGCCAGACACAAGGAGACGAGTGGGGAGGTAATCTCCCCTCTGAGCTATCAAAATGTCAACCAAGATTTCTAACAACGATTGATTTGTGTAGATACAAAACTCTCCAAAGATCACAAAGGACTGCCCCAATCAGTGGCGGATTCATCACTGAGAAAGGGTGATTCGTCGAAAGACGGCAATCAGAACATGAGATATCATATAGGCGGCACACGCCGGTCGTGCAAGACGTGATCAAGGGCGTGACATTACTAGATATACGGAAAGCTTATAGATGAAGCTACTGCTACTTCATATGGGACAGGCACACTAAATCACAGTAAAAGTGCCGGTAGTTGAGCGTATCAATCGAGTAACCTAAACTAATTGCAGCAAGTCCCTTACCAACCCAGCAACACCCTGTCAGGAAAGACACAACGATGGGCATGTTGTTCAGTTTTGTGGTTTTCTAATCAGTTCGGCCAATCCTTCTTTGGTTTACTTGTCATAGAACTTGAGGCCATATACGGTAACAGACTTGTCCACTGCCTATGTACCAATGGCCCTGAACATGTCATTCCGGAGCTGCTGATGAAACCACCGGATGATGAACCTCCATGCTCGGTGCAAGTCCGTGACAGCAGCCCAAAAGTCGTCTGGAGACAGATCTAGCACATTGTTAATGTAGACCATGATCACGCTCTCGCGATTATCCTGGGTGTCGAAGGTGCGCTTCACCGCATGAATCCGACCAGCGACGCCTATCTCGTCGAGAACTTTTAGCTCCTCTGGACCGGCAAGCCTGGCAGCCTTCTCTTGGTCAACCTCCCGAGGAATAACCCATGGGTCTTCGCTGACCTTGAATTCAGGCCAGGGGGCCCCAAGCGTCGGGCAGCTCGGGGTGCTTCTGTATGACAGAAGGAGATATCAGAGACCACAGACGTTGAGATTTCAAGACCCATGAAATGACCCGGGGTAACTGGTTAATCAACTCCAGTACGTAGTAATTGCGATTTTGCAAACAGAGAACTTTGGAAAATCCATCACAACGACATTACAAAGTTATCAACAAACATCGAAGCCATCAAGCAATCTTGGGCCAAAACCCCTTGTAAAAGTTGCAGTCAATCAAAAAGATGGCTGCCAATTTTCACAACACAAACTCCATTCTGACAGTCTTTTTTTGGAGATGAGGCCGCAGTGGCCTTTTTTTCGCCCGACGGCCGTGGAACGCGCGATGACGTCGTACGCAGACCTTTGTGGCTGGTTTTATCCAAGGAGATACGATACAGTATGAGAACAAAGTATGGAAAAGCAGATAGAAAACAAGATTAAGACACAATGAAGACAGGGTGCGAGAAAAGAATGGATACAGGAAAAGTTGTAATTGTGGGAGGTTACTTTCCTTTGTCCATTAAAGTGTATCTTGGCAACTTCATCAAGAAATCAGAGTATGATCAATAGCACGCTGATGGGGTGCGACCATCAGATAACCCAAAAAAGAAGAGTCATCGCGAAAAGATACAAAGGTCAAATAAGGCGTGCCGTCTTATATTAATGGCCCCAATACCATGCTCAACATGCTCATTTCGCAAATCTTTACCGCTTCCGTTAAATTCCCCGCGTGGTCGACATCCTTACAGCGCAAATCACTGACCCACCACGGATTAATCGGCTGGGCCTTTGGTGTTCCACTGGGCCACATGATGGATCAAGTCAGGGGTAACCCAGTGGGCATACAGAGGTAAAAGCGTTAATGCAACGATGCAATATTCATTGTGGCCATTATTGAAAGCAAAATACGCATCATCGGAGTATATGTGGAGTTTGTCCATAGGAGCAAAACATGCTGAGGGTATATTACAAATTAAATTAAAACTAGGAACATGTACATGGAGATGTAAGGTGGTGTGTTCGGTTCAAAGCCTTACTGCTTGTTGAACTTGTAGCACTGGTTGGTAATGGGAACCTGTACTCCGTACAGGTCGCGGGACCAGTACTTGGTGATAAAACCCTTCAGCTTGAACAAAAAGTCAGACTTGATGCCAACTCCTTGCTCGCAGACGGCCTGGCCGGTGACAGGCTGTAAGACGCTGCCGACGGGCTTGGTAGTGGCGGATCCACCAACGCTCAATTGCTGGTTCCCGTCGAGTGTGAAGCGGTTGTTCACCCGGGGTTGGGCCGTGAGTCCCGATGAAAGATCCACCAGCCCACCAAGAACCCTGATGGCCAGCTGGACGGTCAAAGAGGCGTAGACGTCAGCGCCGACCTCGGCCTTTTGGGAGATGTTGGCGGCGGCGGTGTACTTGGGGTCCCAGCCGGTGGCCGAGGTCCCACGGTCCTTGTTGACAAGGTCAATGTGGACGTTTCCGTTGGGCATGGCTACACCGAGCGCGGTGTGGACATCGACAGCTCCAGAAGCGGAAAGATCGACACCGATTCCGAAGGCGACACCGGGGCCGAGTGCGACGACGCCAGGAACGGTGATGAGGGTGTACTCTAGCTCGTCTGTAGAATACTCAAAGTTTTGTGCATAGGCAGCCTGGATGCTGGCCGACAGTGCGACGTCAGCCTTGAAGCTAGCATCGAGATCAAAGTAGAGCTCCTTGAGCTTGAAAGCCCAGAAGTCATAGTTGAGCTTGCCGGAGAATGTAACGGTCGACTCGAAAGAGGCATGATCGGCGGTGATCTCGAGGTATGGCTCCAGGTCTAGGAGGGTCTTCTTTTCGGCAAGGGCGGCGCCGAATGAGAGCGAGGTGCTAGGGTTGAGGTTGATGCGCTTGCGGAGAGTGGCGGCGGGCAGCGACGAGAAGGTCATCTCACAGGTCTCGGCGACCTGTTGGATCTTCTGGGAAGATGCCGTGCAGGCGATGGACAGGTCATCCTTGTTGGGCTTGACATCGTCGACCTTGAAGAAGCCACGCTCAAACTCGTCGTTGCAGTTGCCCTGGCCGTTGGTGACGATGACCAAACCAGCTTCGAGCGACTCCCAGTTCTTGGCGGCGATATCAAAAGCCTCAATGTCGGAGAACTTGACGGTCAGGAGGTTCTTGGAGCACTTGACCTTGGTGATGGAGTCGATGTACTCGAGAGCGACAAAAGAGTGGTTGGTGGTCAAGGTCATGTTGATCGACCCCTGAGGCGCAGGCACTGTGGTGTTGTGACCGGCAGTGCTGTTGGCGAACGGGGGAGGAGTGGGCCTGCTGCTGCCGTCATCGCCGTAGAAGAGGGAGACCTGGGGGGCCGGGATGATGTTCTTCTTGTCGGAGGTGTCGACGTTGGGCGCCTTGCAAGGCGGGAGGGTCGTGGTAGTATTGACGGGAGTGTCAACGCCACCGTGAACAACCTCTTCGGGAAGCTCCTCTACAGGGGCTTCTTGGTCGGGCATCTCGACGACAATGTAGCGCACCACCTGCTTCTCAGGTGGGCACCCACACTGCTCCTCGCCGCCCAGGACATGGCCAAGGGCGGCGGAGGCGAGGAGGGAAAGAGAGAATAGGGAGCGTGTGTTCACCATTGTGTCGGTGATAACCTGAAGAGCAGAGCAACAAACGAGCAGGGAGTGACTGGAGCTGAAGGTGAGTACCGGCGCTGAGGGAGAGGACAAACCCCAACAATGAACGCCGGGAGACAATCCATTATGTATGCATGTTCCGCGGCCGCCCGGATGCTCAACTCACATCGCTTGCACAACTAACTCGCTTTGGGCAGGAGATTAAAGGGCATGGGATTCAGCGCGACCGCAACCAATCCACCACCCAAGAACCTACCTTACCTAGATACCAAGACCCCCGTCCCAATTCGGCAGCTACCGAGAGCGACAGCGGTGGTGGGGCAGCCTGCCCAATGCAGCGATTCGACCATCTTATTGGCCCTTGCCCGCCAAATCGATCCACGCTTGACAGCAAATGACTCGCGCTTATTGAATTTCAGGCGGGACCAATTAATGGCCACACCACGCTAGAAATGGCGAGCTGGAAATTCGGCACACTCGTCTGACTGTGGTCGGCTCCTATCGTCCGCCTGTACCGCACAGACTCCAAGGGTCGAGTGCCACATTCAGCGGGGGTTTTTCTTTCCATTTCTTTTTGGCGACCAGAGTCACATCGCGTCTGCTTGAGGTTGAATACCACGTACGAAGCAGGTGTGCGCGCGGTACGGCTTGATGGGTACCTAGTCAAGCTAGGCAATTCGGTGTTTGCTGTAATACTCAGTACCCACGCGCGTTCGCCGTCACATGGTCGGCACTGACCCAACATCAAGCAACGGTTGACGCGTCGCCAAGTCGGTTGCTTCCCTCGCGTGTGCTTGCCGAGATGTGAGTAGCAACCAGAAATCACAGGCGGGGTTTGTCACTTTGGAGGCTTGGCAAAGATGGTAGTGCGCCAGTGAGCTTATCGACAGCCTTGTCCTATCTGCAACTAATCGTACGTATGGACAGTCTAATATGAATGCAGAGATGCAAAAAAAAAGAAATTGAAGAAATGCACAAATCGTACCATATACAAAAGAATCATACGAGATCCAACACTGCAGTACCCAACCGAGACATATATAACCCCGCCAAAGATTTCCTCAAGGACGCCATCTAAAGCTAGGGTGCTTCCAGTCGAGATCCTCAATCTCTTGCTGGCTCAGTCCAGAAAGCTCCTTGTCGACATCAAGTTTGTCACGTCGCTTGTTGTCCCAGTTCATCCAGAACAAAGCAGCCGTGGAGACGACAAGGATCATGGAAGAAGTGGCAAGGTTGAGACCATTGCCAATCTTGAAGTCGGGCCCGTCCCAGGGCAGGAAGCTCCAGGTGGAGATGAGGCCGCCGACGTTGCCGAACATGACCTGCGATGAGTTAGCATCTATCAAGGGGTGTCAAGGTCCCTAAGGGGCCAGAGTGGAGGGCGGTAACTTACGTTGAGGCCGATGGCACTGCTCCTTGCAGTATCACTGACAACGTTGGCACTAATGTGCGCATTCGACATTGGACCCAGCACCATGGCCGAGCTAGCGATCAAGAAAGTCGCTGCATACCGAACCGTCGCAACCTTGCTCGCCAAGAACATGATGTAACCAGTCATGACCATAGGAGCGCTCAGGGCGATCAGGAACTGCCTGCGATCGAGATACCAACTCAAGCTGGGGAAGGCCACTGTGAAAAAGGCACCGACGGCATAGGGCGGCACGCTGTAAAGCTGCTTCTGGACGGTAGAAAAGGTCGGGTAGATTGTCGACACAATGGTAGGCAGGAAGAAAGCGAGACCCTGGACAGTGACGTTGTTGCACAGGAACACAAAGGCGATCTGGAGCGTCACCGGGTTCGACATGCCACGCATCAACTTCTTTAGATCAATCTTGTCGAGAACTTCAGTCTGGCCGACCCGCTCCGACTTGACTCGTGCCTCGCACAATAGCTTTTCTTCCTCGGTCATCCAGCGCGCCGTCTCGGGTCGGTCGGTGAGGGTGAAGAAAGCAACGATGGATATGATGATGGTGACGATGCCCTCGATGGCAAAGATCATCCGCCAACTGTGGATGCTGCCGAAATGGTCAAGGGTCAGGATGGCGCTGGCCAAGAGTCCACCGAATGCGCCCGCCAGAGGGGCCATGACCATGTATAGCGACAATCGGAACGCGAGCTCGGCGCGCTGGTACCAACGCGACAGGTAGTACGCAATGCCGGGAAGCATACCGGCCTCAAAGATGCCGAGAAGGAAACGAACGCCGCAGATGGAGGCTCGATCGTGCACAAAGGCAGTGGCAATGGAAACGATTCCGAAGAGGAGCGATGTCGCGGGTAGGAACCAGCCTGGACCCATCCACTTGCACAGCACGGTTGCTGGAATCTCAAAGATGATGTAGGAGATGTAAAAGATGGAGAGGATGATGTTGTAGTCGTTTCCGGTGAGGCCTAGATCCTTTTCCAAACCCGCAATGCGCGCGTTGCCTGAGCAGGTTAGCATGTCTTTGTCAAGTCAGAGAGAGAGACAGCCATTACTTACCAATGTTTGCCCGATCAATGAAGCAAAACAGGTACAGCAGCGCAACAGTCGGCACCAAGTACAAGTCCATCTTCATGCGCAGCTTCCTGACGGCCTTGGGATCAAACTGCAGGACCGGGTTGCCATAGGCGTCTGTCGCAAGCTGTCCTCGAGCGGCGGCCTGTCGCAGCGTCTCGTCGTTCATTATGGCCGCCGTCTGGATCCGGTCCTCGGAGCTGTTGCCGTGCTCGACCCCGACATCTTTGCTTACCTTTTCATCCATGTTAGAAGCCATTGTGAAGCGCTGATGTCGCAAGAAGATGGCAAAAGACAAATTACCCCAGATGTGGGAGAAACAAAGCGATCTTTATTCTCTGCCCTGGCAGCTCGGCCCGACAATGGATCCCACCGGCTCCAGTTCCATGACTCCTCCACCTGGCAGTACTGATGAAAAAAATAAATAAAAAATACAGAGAGTTTGATTGCCTAGCCGGGGACCTAGCGGGGCTTTCCCCAGCGCTTCCCCACAAACTGGATTGGAGTCTTTAGCATGTTCGCGGCCCTGATTGCCTGCCTCATCAATCCAGCGGCAAATCTTTGAGCCAGGTCGGGAGTTGCATTTTGACCATATTTGGCCAAGTCATCAAATGCAATTCGGATAGCCGTTGGAGAACCGTTTCGTTTCGTGCTGTCGGGAGAAACACTCGGGGTGCTACTTTGCTTGCGTTAGAGCTAACCCTATTTGTTAGGTTCGAGGCTTGTCCCCAGTTGTGTTGCGGGAAATAGGATCCTCCCCCTCCCCCGCAGCATCTACTGTCCAATAAGGTTGCCGCTCTGCGTGTCCCTTCCTCATATGGACTTGCGGCTCCGACTCTCGGCATTTGCCATGGCACCTGGTTGCTGTGGTGTAAGGCACGTGATTTCTTCCCACACAATGCTTGTTTGGACTTGGGTGTGAAAGCAATGCCTTGGCTATTTGCCGATTTCGTGATACGTGTCGTAGTAATATCAACCGAGTCATCCATCTGGTTAAGGTTTTTCCCAGCTGGGCACAGCCAGGAGTCTTTTATATTGCCATTATTTTGGGTAACACGTCTCTTATTACCATGTCTTAGTAATCTCACTCCTCCATCTTTTTCTGATTCTCTACTTCATCCCACTCGGCCACTCATCCTTAGTATAACACAATATCTATCCACCTCTAATTTGCCCCATGACTGCTTGTAATTGTGGTAGTCTCTCCCGCGGATATTATCCAATTATTTAATGCGGAAAACAAGATTAATGAGACAGGCGAGTCTGAGAACAAGCGGCGCATCTACTTCTTTTGTGTCTAAATCTATTCTTTTTGTCTGTCATTGGTATACTCAATCCATCAAATTTGTGCCTGAATTGGGCAAACACGATCGCTTCAATTCAAATACCTGGATACTGCAGTAAATCCAAGGAGCAGTGCTGTCCTGAATCATAATTTCGTTGTTGATTCTCCACGGATTACTTGCGTCCCCCCTTCCCGGTCATTCTTGATGGGTACTGAGGGTACCTATTTATAGTCACTACGACAATGAGGATCTACAGAGGGACTTTGACTTGTCAATGTCAACTGCAAGCGACTATAAGCTCATAGTTGTACATTACAGAAGCACATACCGCCAAAACCCGCTAAGGTTTAACCTTTTGCATTGGATTTGCAAGAGGTGTTAGTTGCTGCGTGTGAGCGAGGCTCTCTGAACATAAAGCGTACAGCTTAGTGAGAGGAAATGAGCCACCGTAGAACGTACCGTGATTCTCTTCTCTGAACATGTTTTTCACCTCAGTCCTCACTCCAAAAACCACAAACTGTCGCAAAACATCAACAACCAAACCAAAAACCTCAAGAAAGCCTGCAAACAAAAGTTCACAAAACATCATCATGTTTCAACGTGCATTAGTAACTGTCTGCCAATCGTATCACTAAGATCACCAGCATATACCTACAATGACTTGCCCATCTTCCTAGGCGGCACTTTGGCAGCAAACAACTTGTCAATCTCATCGAAAGTCCTGCCTTTGAGCTCTGGAACCCACACCCAGCTTCCAACAGTGCCAATCATAGCCAGACCGCCAAAAACAAAACCCACCTTGCCCTTCATGTTGCCCTGGTCGGGGTTGACCATGTAGGGGATGGCAAAATTGAACACAATGCCACAGATGGCCTGGGTGGCGGTTGCTAGGGAGATAGTCTTGGCTCGGAGACTGGTGCTGGAAGTTTCGCCGAGGATGGCAAAGGCCATGGCGCCAATGGTCATAAAATATACAAACGCGTAGATAACCGTCGAAGATGCCATGACCCAGCCTGCCGCAGCGGTCGGCACCACATCCATGATTCCGATGAGGAAGAGCAGCCCAGTGAGGGCGGCCATGCCACCGACAAAGATGAGACGACGGCCGAAGCGCTCAACAACAAACCAAGAGCAAATGTTACCCAAAACACCGCAGGCCGTGACGCCAACACCCAGATCAAAAGATTGCTTGACGCCAACCAGGCTAAAGAAGTAGGTTGAGTATCCGAGGACAAAAATGATGCCGACGAGGTGTTGGCAGAGGAATACGCCGGTAGAGATGCCAGTCCGCAGGAGATTAGTGCCTCGGAAGCAGTCGATTAAACGTTGTTCGCTGACAGTGGCAGTCTCTTCGGCGATGGTAGCCTCCATGGCGAGTATCTGCTTCTCAGCATCGTAGTCCTTTCCGTAGAGCTTCTTGATGGTCTTGATGGCCTGTTCCTTCTTGCCAGCTCGGACAAGGTACCAGGGCGACTCGGGCAGGAAGGGGAGAAACACGACCAGAAACATGACAAAAAATAGCTGTGTAGAAAAGCCTCCTTTGTATGCCCAGGCATCAGTCCGCTCCCCGAAAGCCTTGACGACAGCGTTTGAAAGAAGCTGGCCGATGGCAATGCCTAGGTTGACTCCGGCTGTTGCAAAGCCTCTCAAGGCGACGGGAGCAATCTCGCTGCATGCCAAGGGGGCTAGTGTAAGGTAGAAGCCGAGACCGAAGCCTAGAACGAGTTTGGAGGCAAGGAAGGCGGGACGGGTGTGGGAAGCAATCTCGCCGGCGATTCCACCGGTGCAAATGATCAGACCGCAGATAAGAGAGTAGCGGCGGCCGATGCGGTCGGCTGCCCAACTGCAGAGAAAACCACCAAAGATTTGCCCGACCGAGGCAATGATGTTGAAGGCGGCTTGCCATTCGGCGGGTAGGATGGCTTCACCTTTGAGAGTGAGGTAGCCAAAGTCGCGGCGGAAGGACTCGACAGCAATCATGGCGCCGTTGATCTGCGCATCAAAGCCCCTGTTACTAGTTAGTACTGGACGACAACCAAGATATCTGGACTGACAAGACAACGACATACCATCCAACAGCACACATGGCCCAATAGAAGCACCACCATACTATGATCATGTGGTTTTTACAGACGTCTCGTAGGGTGAGTTCCTGTTCCTGACTGACAGGCAGCTTGTCATGGTGGCTGGTGGTGCCCTCGATGGGGTGTGTTTCGATATCTTTGGACTTTTCCATGATGAGCTGTGGAGGCCTGACGATACACCGGTGTCAACTCATCAATCGGCAAAGGCTGCTATTTAAATATTTAACTTGATGCTCTTCGCCTCCGCACCACCCCCTGCTGTAAATGGCATGATAATTATTGTGGAGTTGAAGCTGGGGTCGATCCTAGAGTATGGTAACGGGCTGCCCATTGGTTGGGTCAGTTAGGCCCACAGCGTATTATTGACTAAAGAGCGACATTCCGCAATCAGGTTCCCGTTTCTTTTCTTCTCCCACCAACAATGGAATCCACCGAAAGAGCCAGACCTGCCCCACGGGGAACTGCAGCCTACCAAAGGAGACGCGCCGTCAAGGCTTGTCAGGTTTGTCGGGCTCGCCGTACCAAATGTGATAATCTCAAGCCGTCATGCTCCTTTTGCCTCAAGACGGGAGCCAACTGCATCCAGTCACCTGTTGATTTCTCCAGTTTCGACCCCGCCAGTCTCAAGATTTTGGAGAGGTTGGATGACCTTGAGCAGCTAGTTCGCGGAAAAAAGGCCCAAGATGACATACCCGAAGACTTCAACCCCCTCGACCCGATTCAATCTGGGATGGTCTTGCCAATGTCGGTCGACGAGCTGCTGGCCAAGCTAGTGTCACAAGGAAGACTACCCCCAGCAGAAATTGCCTCTCCCCGATTGAACGCATATACTTCTCCCGGATCATTCGATCTAGAGGAGCCTAGTCGTGTCCGGTCCCTACTCGACAAATTTTTCGAATACGTTCACGTCAAGAACCCAATCCTCGACGAGACGCACACACGCCATGTCGTCCAGACAACAGTGGTCAACGGAATCGATTGGTCGGCAGGGTCGTGCCTATCGCTTCTCATCCTGGCCCTGGGATCCATCGCTACCCCTTTTGGTGCCAGCTTTGACGCAAGACCTGGATCCACGGCATACGCACAAGCAAGGTCCTACTTTTCCGCTGCTGAAAAGAGGCTTGGCATGCTTCTGACGAGTGATCAAGTCATCGCGCCCCAGTGCCTCTTCCTCGCGGGCGTCTTTCTCATGTGCACGTTTCGACCCCACAAGGCATGGCGCTGTTTTGTGCAGTCTCTAGCTTGTTGCCAACACTTTCCTTTCTTGACGCCTGAATCTCAGAGACAATACCACGACCAAGTTGCACGCGACAGCGATCTGGCTGTCGACCTGCAGAAGGCCATTTATTGGTCTGCATGGAAGTCGGAACGAGAGATCCGGGGATATCTCCACCTGCAAGACTTTTCAGAGCACCATAGCATAACGAACCTATACCCATCATTTTTTCCTAAGCCACCCTCGGTCCGAACAATTTCGGTAGACACTACGCATCAGCGAGAAGAGATGTCTTGGTATTTCTATCTGTCGGAAATTTCCCTCCGACGCCTTAGTTCCAGAATCGCTGCCGAGATGATTGAACTTCAGCAAAAGCACAAGTCTAGGACATCATTCCTCATGGCCATGGCAGACCTGGTCCCGTCGTTTGAGGAGCAGACGCTTGACTGGATACGATCCCTGCCTGCCAGTCTTTCTTTTGACGCACCTATCGGCCAAGATGATGTCTGTCGGTTCGTATTGCGCGGACACGCAGTCAACGTGTACGAGATGATTTACTGGCCATTTGTGACTGCACTGATTGACTCTAGCTTGCACGAGAGTCCACACAAGGAGAGCTTTGTGCTGTTGGCGAACAAGGGAATTGAAAACCACGCATTCCGACTGCGGGTCAACAAGCAGGGATTCTATCACCGGCACCACGGCACCTATTACATGATGGCTTCATGTGCTAGAAGTGCACTAGTGCTGGCTGCATGCAGGTTTATCCCTGGATCAGGTTCAGTCGGGTCGGGAGTGGAGGAGGTGATTGGTTTGTTGGAGCACTGGAGCGATGAGACGCATGATTTTGAACGAGTACGCATGCATTTGCAGCAGCATCTGGAATACTTGCAAGAATGATTGCACATGCCAAGACTTTGCACTAGACAAGAATATCAAATTCAAAGCTGGTCGCCTTGCAGACTCTGACTACCGCTGAGGTGACAATATCACCCTGTGGGTCGTCCTGACTCTTGTGTTCCCCTGAGTGGGCTTCCCCGCGCGGGGGGGTCGCGGAGTATCGCAGTTAAGGAATCTGTGGAGACAGGCTGCACTGGTATTTTCCCCTGTATTATATCTCGGACATAATACTGACATTTGGATATCAGGAGCAGTCTACACGTATACCTTGGACATTCAACTTTTTTCTTGCTAGTTACTATCTGCTGCCTCACCACACACACACACACACACACACACACACAAAACGCAAAATGTCTTGCAAAATGCTGCGCGTCAGCGGCACCAAGATTGTCGACCCAGACGGCAAGCCGGTCCTTCTCAAGGGCGCCGGCCTGGGTGGCATGCTCAACATGGAAAACTTCATCACCGGTTATTCGGGTCACGAATTCGAACACAGAGCTGCCTTGGCTGATGTCCTTGGACAAGAAAAAGCCGATTTCTTCTTCTCTCGTCTCATCCACCACTTCTTCACAGAGGCAGACGCCGCCCTTTTTGCGTCCCTAGGCCTCAACTGCTTGCGGGTGCCTTTCAACTACCGCCATTTCATGGATGATGACAATCCGTCCGTCATCAAAAAGCAAGGTTTTGATCTCCTGGATAGGATCGTTGATATCTGCGCCAAATACAACATTTATGTCGTGTTGGATCTGCATGCGGTCCAGGGAGGACAAAATCAGGACTGGCATAGCGACAGTGGCCTGAACCGTGCCATCTTTTGGGAGTTCAAGGACTTTCAGGACCGTGCCATCCAGCTCTGGGAGGCTCTGGCCACCCACTACAAGGGAAACCCAGTGATTGCAGGCTACAACCCGCTGAATGAGCCAGCTGACCCCAAACATACACGTCTGTTGGCGTGGTATGAGCGTTGCGAAAAGGCCATCCGAGCAATCGATCCTAATCACATGCTGTTTGTTGACGGAAACACGTACGCGATGGACTTTTCCGCCTTTCCTGTCGACAAGCCACTACCCAACACGGTGTACAGCTGCCACGACTACAGCTTCCTTGGCTTCCCACTGGCGGAGCAGTACGAGGGCACCGAGGATCAAAAAAAGAAGTTGAGGGAGAGCTTTAAGCGTAAGGTGACCTTTATGCAGCAGGCCAAGGTTCCGATATGGAATGGAGAGTTTGGCCCAGTGTATCAAGACCTGCGCAAAGACGTCAACGCAGATACTACGAACCGGAAGCGGTTTGCTCTGCTAAAGGAACAGCTGCAGATCTACAAGGAGTTTGACCAGGACGTCTCGTGGAGCATCTGGCTGTACAAGGATATTGGGTACCAGGGGATGGTATACGTATCTTCCGACAGTGCCTACATGCGACTGATTCAAGGGTTTGTGGAGAAGAAGCAACGGCTGGGTCTGGACTTTTGGGGTGTGGCCAACAAGGATACCATCGACGGCGACGTGTATAGCCCGCTTTTGGAAAAGGTGAAGAAGGAAATCCCAGAGCATCTTTTGAAGAAAAAATATCCCAACATTTGGACTTTTGACAGACAGGTTGAGAGGTCTGTCAGAGAGATGCTGCTGAGCGAGTATCACGGATGGGAGATGGCAGAACTCTTCAAGGGCAAGACAGAGGCTGAGCTGGAGGAGTTGGCAAGCAGTTTCAGCTTGGAAAAGTGTATTTTGAGAGAGGAGCTGAACCAGATTCTACAGGAGGACGTCTAGGAAGGGACAGACTAGTTCTATTTCTGAATAGGCTCAACGATTCCGTCGTCGGTCCACCTATCCACTGTATTAATCTTGACCCAGGTAGCAACCATAAATGTTGACACTATCAATGCCCACAGAACCCACATAGTCGTCATTATCGCACGAGAATACAATCGTGAGATCATCGCCGGTGACATATGAGAAAGTGGTCGTGACTGAACCTCGACCGCCAGCTCTACCCCGTTTCCACGACGACACCGGAGTACCACCAAAGGAGGTGATCAATGTGCACTCCACATCAGACACATCATCACCGTCGCCGATAACCTCGTAGGACCAGTCGTAGGTGAGGGTCACAGATGGTTCGTTGAATCCCTGGATAGACTGGGAGATGCTACTCTCCGAGTTGGACGAGATCATGTACCTGGAAAGGTCAGCGGTGATTATGTAGCTAGATGGGAGGCAGACCTACAGGTAACGCTCCCCATCCTCGAGTCTGAAGCGTAGAGAAGAGGTGTTCCACTCGTCGTACTCCCGAACCCTGACGCCATCTCCGAGAGTCCAGCCATTGAGGCCGTCCTCGAATGAAGGGTTTGCGATGTATTGGTCACTGTCATCGTTGCAGTGACGTTGATTCCAGCCTGAAATGGTGCGGTTAGGGGCCAAAGGTGAGAGAAGAGGGGGAGGCACCGCTAGGGCGGTCGAGGCTAGTGCGAGAAGAAGAGTGAGCTGCATTTTGAACTAGTTCTAGATACGATTTGTTTGCTTGATGCAGTCTGGTATTTGGACTGGAGTAGGCACTGCAGGGACATTTTTATAATCAACTTGTCATGGTTGACCATGATCGAGATGGTATATCGTCAATGTTGAGTTTAGGACCGTGCATATCCAAGATGTGCCGGTGTCAACTTCTGGAGATGGCTTAAAGCCACTAACTAGTTTGGCTTATGCTTAATAGCCATGATTAAGCAGCTTGTTGTCATTTTGGTCACACAGTCTTGTATGGAAAGCTACGAATGACAAGAACAAGGTACCTACCCCTGTCTGTGCTTTTTTTTCCTTTTGGCGGATCGAATTCTCATGCAGGGGAACTAGCTATGCCAACCACAAGGTATGATGTTAAAGCTGTGAGGAACAAAGCTAAATAAGCCCCTGAAGACGCAACTTGTACTGTAGATATTGTCTCATACGTCACTGACGTGAGCCAAAAAATGCTTGTGACGACAGCAGAGGGTGGTTGATCAGATCAAACTCGAGTAGAGTGCTAAGAGGCTGACTATGAACACAGAAGATAATGGTAGATGGCAGGGTAGATTTGTCCCTGTATGGCTTTCATCGTAGATACAGAGTAAAGGCGGGCTTATGAAGCAGGATAAACTCCCGATAACACCACACGACATCGGGCTCGGGAGCCATGGAAAGCAATAAGCAGCGAATGCTACGATCTGACAAGGGAGATAGACATGCAACTAGTCTAATTGTAATCTGTACAGGAATTTCGGACAGATGAACGGCCGCAAGTGGAATAAATACCCGGACGGACTATGGGGTTTAAATCCGATAAGGGTGTTGCGTGGTGGGGTTGTGGACTGGGAGTGACGGGAACTGGGAAAGGTTAACAAAAAAAACGCCTACGATGACATTCGCCAGGACAAACTGATTTCTAATCTAGAATTAACTTCTCAAGGAAAATGTGGGAGATGGTGTTCTTATCACGGACTTTGGCTGAAGCCCGTAGACTCCCGGTACAGTGCGAGATATTAGTCGTTACTACCCACTGCCTACGTGTTTGCAGGGCGGCTGATCCGGACAGTGCGAATTCGGACTCCTTCAAGGCCCCGACGGGATGCAAATGCTCCTTCCTTTCCGGTTCGGCCTCTCGCCGAATTGATCTTGGCTGCACTGCACTGCACTAGTACTTTTTTCGATGGAAAATTCTCCATCACCAAAAATTCATCTCAAACATGACGCAACCGTTGACTACCCGGGTCACACCGGCTTGGCGGGAGCATGTCACGGAGTTGTTTACTTCCCGTTCAATCGTTATAAAGACAACCAGCCCTGCGAATCCACAATGCAACCACGGTAAGCAGATCTAGATCAACGAGCCGCATCACTAACATTAGCAGGCAGTCATGTCGGCCTATAATCAGGGAGTTCAACCTCCAAGCCTTTCGTCAAACGAAAATATTCCAGAAAACAGTCAATCTCATTCCGAGGTCACCATCGTCAACTATGATCGCCCCGCCCAAGATGATGCTAGGATGGAGGAGGAGCTCCATGAATTGGCACGCCGATACACCAGCGCATCAAACTTTCAAGGAACACTTTTTCCTCACCAGGCAGACAGTCCTCTTGACCCAAGCAGCAAAAAGTTTAATGCACGCAAATGGGCCAAAGCTTTTTACGACCTGAGGGTTGATTCGGCCGAGGGAAGTCCACCTCGAACCACGGGTATTGCCTTCAAGAACCTGAACGTTCACGGCTTTGGTACAAGCACCGACTTTCAAAAAGATGTGGGGAATTCAATCCTTGACGTCGGCTCTATGCTCGACAAGGCGATGGGCAAGAATCACCAACGAATCGACATTTTACACAACCTCGAAGGTTTGGTACATGCTGGGGAGTTGTTGGCGGTTCTTGGACCTCCAGGATCTGGTTGTTCGACTTTCCTCAAGACAGTGGCTGGAGACACGCATGGTTTTCACGTCGACCCTGAGGCAACCATCAACTACCAAGGAATCCATCCCAAGCAGATGCGAACATCATTCCGAGGCGAGGCCATCTACACTGCCGAGGTCGATAACCACTTTGCTCATCTTACAGTCGGCGACACGCTGTACTTTGCCGCCAGGACTCGGATGCCCAAGAACATACCGCCGGGTATCTCGAGAAAGGAATACGCAGAACATCTTCGAGATGTCACAATGGCCATGTTTGGCATTTCACACACAATAAATACCAAGGTTGGAGATGATTTCGTTCGAGGTGTGAGTGGTGGTGAGAGAAAAAGAGTCACCATCGCCGAGGCCGCTCTGAGCTACTCACCTCTTCAATGTTGGGACAACAGCACCAGAGGTCTCGATAGTGCAAACGCCATTGAGTTTGTGCGTACCTTGCGAACACAGTCTGATATCATGTCCTGCACTTCTGCCGTGGCAATTTATCAAGCACCTCAAGATGCCTATGATGTAAGTCTTTGCTCTTCAACTAGTTCTAGTCGTGTTTATACCGAGTCTTGGTCTTAATCTTGTCATGAATGTCAGAATGCCCACAGTCAACTAACGTCAAACAGCTCTTTCACAAAGTCATTGTCCTCTACGAAGGCCGCCAGATCTATTTTGGTCCCACCGAAAAAGCTCGAGCTTACTTTGAAGAGCTTGGATTCATCTGCCCCGATCAACAAACCACGGCCGACTTTCTCACCTCCATGACCAGTCATCAAGAACGTATTGTTCGTCCCGGCTGGGAAGGCAAGGCACCTAGAAGTCCTGACGAGTTTGCACAAGCTTGGAAAGATAGTCGACAACGTGCCGCTCTGATGGTCGAAATCGACAACTACATCGAGGAGCACCCTTTTCACGGTCAAGACCTGCAAAGATTTGCCGAATCTCGACGAAAAGACCAGTCCAAGGCTCAGAGGGCAAAGTCTCCCTTTACACTATCTTTTATCGAGCAGATGAACATAACACTGTGGCGCAGTATGGTCATGCTCAAGAACGACCCAAGCACCATGTTGACCTCGCTCTCCACCAACACCTTCCAGGCGCTCATCATTGGAAGCATATTCTACAACCTGCCCGAGGACACGTCTTCTTTCTTCAAGCGTGGCACTCTACTATTCTTTTTGATCCTCATGAATGCTTTTGGTAGCATTCTTGAGATCTTGTCGCTATACTCCAAGCGCAAGATAGTAGAAAAGCACGCTCGTTATGCACTCTATCGTCCTTCAGCCGAGGCTCTCTCTGCCATGATCGCCGACTTGCCCTACAAGATTGTCAACGCAATCATCATGAATACGATTCTCTACTTTATGGGCAACCTACGGAGAGAGGCAGGTGCTTACTTTTTCTTCTTGCTCATTTCTTTCGCCATGACCTTGGCAATGTCCATGTTGTTTCGCCTGATCGGTTCAGTCACAAAAACAATCTCGGCCGCCATGGCTCCCGCCTCCATCATCCTGCTCGCCATTATTCTCTACACCGGATTTGCCATCCCCGTGCAATACATGCAAGTCTGGCTTGGGTGGCTTAGGTGGATCAATCCTGTCTACTACGGACTCGAGAGCGTCATGTTGAACGAATTTCTTGGCCGCCAATTCGAATGCAACTCTTTCATCCCAGCTGGTGGTCCCTATAACAGCGTTCCTTCTACCAGCCGAGTCTGTACGACAGTCGGTTCCATCCCAGGGCAGCCTTTTGTCACGGGGGCCGCCTATCTGGAGTCTTCATACAACTACCTTGGGGCACACAAGTGGCGCAACTTTGGAGTCATCATTGCATTTACCGTCCTCTTGATGGGGTTGCATCTCGTAGCAACTGAGTACGTCGCTTCGGAGCGTTCAAAGGGCGAGGTATTGGTTTTTACTCGAAAGGCGTTGAAGGCTCGCAAGCGTCAGGAAAAGTCGAGATCGAGCAGCGACATTGAAATGTCAAACCCAGGCAGACAGTACCTTGAAGAAAGTGAAGGCTCACCTACCGACATGGAGAAACAGACTTCAGTCTTTCATTGGAAAGATGTTTGCTACGATATCAAGATCAAGGGAGAGCCAAGACGGATTCTTGACCACGTCGACGGTTGGGTCAAACCTGGAACCCTCACTGCCTTGATGGGAGTTTCGGGTGCTGGAAAGACCACTTTGCTGGACGTTCTAGCTAGCCGGGTAACCATGGGAGTTATAAGCGGTTCTATGCTAGTCGACGGACAGCCTCGGGATTCGTCATTCCAACGCAAGACGGGTTACGTACAACAACAAGACCTTCACCTGCCCACCTCGACCGTCAGAGAAGCATTGAATTTCTCGGCCCTCCTTCGTCAGCCCGCACATTACAACAAAAAGGAAAAGATTGCCTATGTCGACACCGTGATCAACATGCTCGGTATGGAAGAGTATGCCGACGCAGTGATTGGTTTCCCGGGTGAAGGTCTCAACGTCGAACAGCGAAAACGTTTGACCATTGGTGTCGAGTTGGCTGCTCGTCCACAGCTCCTCCTTTTCCTCGACGAACCAACTTCTGGGCTTGACAGTCAAACATCATGGTCGATTTGCAACTTGATGGAAAAGCTTACCCAAAGTGGACAGGCCATATTGTGCACAATCCACCAGCCATCTGCGATTCTGTTTCAACGTTTTGACAGATTGTTGTTGCTTGCCAAAGGAGGTCGTACGGTTTATTTTGGCGAGATTGGTAAAAACTCCAAGACTTTGATGGACTATTTTGCCCGAAACGGAGGTCCAAGGTGCCCTGAAGGAGCCAATCCCGCTGAACATATGCTCGAGGTGATTGGAGCGGCCCCTGGAGCACACACCGAGATCGATTGGCCGGCCGTTTGGCGTGAGAGCCCAGAGTACCAGGGTGTACAGGCCGAGCTTGCTCGTCTATCAGGAACCAGGGCTGCCCCGACCTCGACCGACACGACACAGAGAAACGAATATGCGGCCGGTTTGGGCACCCAGCTGGTGCAGGTTACCAAGCGCATGTTCCAGCAGTACTGGAGAAGTCCTTCTCTCATCATGTCCAAAGGGATCTTGTCTTTTGGTACCGCACTCTTCATCGGACTTTCGTTCCTCAATGCGCAGAACTCGATGCGTGGACTCCAAAACCAAATGTTTGGCGTCTTTCTCTTTCTAAGCATCTTTGGTCAGATTCTTCACCAAATCATGCCGAATTTTGTCGCCCAGAGAACATTGTACGAAGCTCGTGAAAGACCATCCAAAACATATTCATGGCAATCCTTTATGTTTGCCAATGTTGCGGTCGAGATGGCTTGGAATTCGGTGAGTAGTTTATTTCAGTTCGCCTCTCTTCCGTCAAATGAACACTGCTAACTTTCACAGCTCATGGGTACTCTATGCTTCATCTGTTGGTACTTTCCCATGGGGCTTTACCGAAACGCATATGCCACCGATGCAGTCGACAGCCGGGGAGCCACAATGTGGCTTCAAGTCTGGATATTTTTCATCTTTGTCACTTCTTTTGCGTTCATGGGTATCGCAGCCCTTCCGAATGCTGAAGTCGCCGGCAATATAGTCAACCTTTTCGTCATCATGATGTTTTCATTCTGTGGCGTCTTGGCTGGACCAAAAGACCTTCCCGGCTTCTGGATCTTCATGTACCGCGTCAACCCATTCACCTACGTGGTCGAAAGCTTTTTAGGAACTGGACTGGCAGACACGAATGTGATATGTGCTTCCAACGAGCTTGTCAACTTTAACCCAGCAAACGGAACCTGCAGCGAATACATGGCACCATATATTTCGGCCGCTGGTGGCTACCTTGAAAACCCTAGTGCGACAAGCGACTGCAGTTACTGCGCCATGAGCAGCACCAACACGTTCCTTGCCAGCCTCAATATTGATCCTGCCAACACGTGGAGAAACTTTGGACTGATGTGGGTGTATATTATTTTCGATCTGGCGGCCGCTGTGGGGTTGTACTGGCTAGTGAGGGTGCCCAAGCGCAAGGTGAAGGAGTAAGGGGTAAATGGACAATGGTGGACCAAATTGGACTATCTAGTTCTAGACTAGATCTAATCTCATAGATTTCATATGTCTTCTCTTTTTTCTTTTTTGTTTTGGAAATTACTGATACTTCTAGATGGAGCTTGTATTTGATACACTATATTCTGCCTTGAATTATTCGAATGTAAGTACGATAGATTAATCTAAACCACTCACATAAACACCTTTCCAAACGCGTCCCCCACCCCTTTCCCAACCAACCAAGTTTCCAAAGCTTTCATATCCAGTCGATTCGCCCGCTCGCCCCTCCTCTCCCCACCCATGTCGCCACAATCAACCTCACGCATGTCATCAAACACCCTCTTGACTCCAGACTCTCTCAACCTCTCGCTCACTTTTTTGTGGGCGGCAGGTATGTCGCGCCACGATTCGGTACGAACAAAACGCATGTAGGCATCAATGTCATCCGGGACCCCCTCGACGCAGAGCATTCCAGGCTTGCCGGAAATCAAGAAACCCGTCAAGCCGTGGCGGGGCGCATGCTCCACCAGATCGTCGCGCTTTGACCGGGTGCTGATTGAAGGAAAGTAAAACCAGACACGAACGATGTCTCTGGGTTCATCTTGTGTCTTGGCAGAGGGTTTGGGGGCCAGGAGGGTGGCTAGGGTCTTGGTCACGTGAGTCTCGAGTGCCTCCTTGTCGAGATCTGTCAGCAAGTCTTGGGGGAGGCTTGAGTTGAGGCTTGAGGTGTCGGCTTTGCTGAGCCAAGTTGGTTGCAGAACCCGAGCGCGTGGTGGTGGAGGTTCGACCGAGTCGTTTGGTTGCATGAAGGGAAATGAGATTTCCAAGTCGAGCTGCGAGCCACAATTGACCTGGTCTAGATGGAGGTCCAGACTCAAGACCAGCGACAAGGAGGCAGGGGGGTCGCTAGCCAAGTTCCCGTCGACGATTGATCGCAGAGCCTCAACTCTACGGCTGTTGTCAATGTCAATCGTCGTGCTTTCCGGGTACATGGCTAGCAAAAGATCGATCTGCCCGAGCTGCAGCTCGATTAAATCGGTTGACAGGCATGATTGGGTCATTTTGTGATGAGAGAGGTGGGTGATTGAAAATGAGTTGCAACCATGATGAAAATTTGTGTACCCCGCAGCTCCACATGAACAAACACATGCATGAGTTACAGTACACATTTGACATGCAGCACACTAATAATTAAGTAGTAATCAGTTCTAGGACCACAAGCAAGCCTTTACTGACAGGCAACAAGGACATTACATTCATTGACAAGACAAACAAACAAAACAAACCAAGCATAAAAACAAGCAAAAAATAGAATTATTTTCATCAACTAAACTAAATTCCTCACTGGAACCATCCTGACAGAATCTCAGTGACGTTCTTGGGCCTACTGAGGTGAGCACAGTGACCGCTGGGCTCAGTGGCGCTCTGCAAGTTGGCAATCTGAGCGGCCATTCCTTGCTGTGTGGGGAAAGGCAGAGCATGGTCCTCGGTGGCAAACAAATACTTGCAGTCGATACCGTTTGACCAGGGCTCAAACGATGAAGGGGTGACAAAGGCACCGATGGCAGTGTAGGTCATCTTGGTAGCCCAGTAGGCGGCATCGGCTGGCGAGAGGTCGTTGAAGCCGATCTCCGGGAGCATGGTGGCGTTGCCGGTAACGCGGTCACCCTGGGGATGGTTAGAATAAATGTATTCAACAAGAAATACGAATCGACAAAATCAACTAACCTCGATAATCATCCAAGGAAGAGGCTGTCCACCGAGCATGTCAATCAGACTCTTGCCCTTGGGAAGCATAAAAGCGCTGGCGTAAACAACGCTAACAACACCACCAGTCTTTCCGACAGCGCTGCGTGACTTGGCATCATAACCCTCAACGGCGTTGCTGGCAACTACACCACCGTAAGAGTGGCTGTAGACAACAACCTCGGATCCCTTGGACACAAGACGGTCGAGCTCAGTACGAACAGCGGCAACATCGTCGACGAGACCAGGAAGTGGCGTAGAGGTTCCTCCGACGGTGGGAAGAGGAACCACAGACACCTCGGGGAAGGTAGCCGACAAATCCGCCTTGAGGGTATCAAAGGCGACAGGCAGCTGCCAGGCTCCAGGGACGATGAGGACGGAAGGACGCATTGTGACAGGGGAATATGTTAGGCGTTAATAGATGCAGTGCAACAATGAGCGGCAAGGTTGTCTAAAGGAATGACTAAGGTTGGCAAGCTCGGACGAGAGAATACAGGATTGCCACGTGTGCAGGGACAGATACAGAGCTATCTATACTCGGTACCGCCGAGCCTGACAAATTTATCAGGCAGGCAAGGCAGGGTCGAAATGGGACAATACTAGTATTATTGACAGGTCAACTGCCGCGCACTGGTCGTTTTCGGAATATTTCGCTATCGGCCACTCGGCCGTTAGTGCGTCTTCACCCATGGAGATCATTCGGGCCGCTCAACTTTGCTCCCCACATGCTTCTCCTGAAGCCCACTTGTGAATATCAAACCACGTGCAGGGTCTCTTGGTGCCAGGTTGAAAAGGGGTGGTTTTGCAAGGGAACATTTCCCCTCAGTGTAAATGAGGTTTCCACCTGGAATGTAGACCACGGTGACATTGATTCTGGGTAGTGCCGTTGCCCTGGTCCCTAATGAGGAATGTGGTAGATCTCGGTACCCTGTGATGCCAAGTCGATTTACAGTCTGTGTTGATTTGCGTGCTTGAATGCATTACAAAGTTGCTTCGAGTTTCCCCAGTAGGAACTAGGAATAATTACTGTACTAGTCTACAGTAGTATAAAGTGGCATCCACAACCATAGGATTCTGCATGCAGGTGTTTGTGGTTTACGAAGCAGTTACGAATCCAGACTAGTCTACAAACCAATAATGCAATGCAATTTTACATTTTCGGTTAGAATACTACATGAGACGAACCGACCCATTTTTGTTCTGCATGCGACAAATGAGAAATATATGCGGAATGGATCGGCATCCTTGCCGTCCCTAAACAGTCTCGCTTCCTTATCACCCCTTACCGGAATCAACCGTCGGGATTTCCTGTCAATGTCAGAAAGCAGTAAGGCTCAAAACCTCGAAACTTGGATTTCCAGTCCAAGATGTGAGCTTGGCTATGGCCGAGAGACGTACGTGGAGGAATTTATGGATATTGCCGATCGTACTACTGGGAGGCAATGGGACAGGACAGACGAAAACTTTTTCTCGGTACCGTCGCCATCTAGTCATGTAATTAATTAGCGTCTGCCCGCGTAACGTGAGGTAGGGTAGTTATACGGCAGTCGCGGTTGCTGTCCAGTTGAGGTTTCAGGGTTGCAGTGGAAACTTCTGCCAATAGGATGCTGTAGATACCGCACATTTTGTGGATTGTCTATGTTTTTAGTTCTCTTGGCCTTTTTTTGTTCTTGTTGTTTTAATCAGCACTACAGCCCGATGGATGTGGCCATGGTCCCATCTGCTTTGGTTGAACTTTATCCAGGTCTGGTCTGAGCTGAGATCAAGATCAAGATCAAGATCTGGCAAAGTTTCCCCTCCCCCAGGTCTGAACATCAACCAAAATGGCGACCTCTTCAGGCCCAGCGACTTACTTTTTCAACGACACCAGCCTGCCGGAGCCACAGCGTCAGTACCTCAAGGGTCTCGCCGATGCCGCCGCCACTCAGAAGCTAGACGAGGACATACGCGATTATGTTCGAGCCATCACCATTGCCTTTACCGTCCTGGCCGCAGTAGTGGTCGGGATGAGGTTATGGGCAAGAAGACTTCAGGCGGCCAAGATTATGATTGACGATTATGCCATGTTGGCGGCTCTTGCTTTGCTATTTGGCAACATGATTATCAACCTCATTCGTATGTATAGGTTATGATCAGCTCTGCTTGGACTAAATATTTTGCTAACATGTTTACTTAGTTGTGGATCATGGTATCGGATTGCACTCGGGACGTCTTCCGTATGAATCCATCGAGTTTATCAATAGGGTGAGTTACTGTTACTGTCCCCGTCGATAATCAGCACTGACATTGCACAGACCATGATTGGGGCCGAACTCCTCTACGTTACTACCGTCAATCAGGTATGGAGAAAACCCAAATCCGACATCCAAAATCAATCTATTCAGAATTGGAAACTGACTTTCACAGTACAAAATCGCACTACTCCTCCTATACCTTCGCATCTTCCCTATGCCTCAGGTTCGAAAGGGTGCAATGTGGTGCGGTGCCTTGACCCTTGGATGGATGCTCGCCTGCTGGGTCGCTGCCTGCCTGCAGTGCGTACCTCTTGTGAAGACTTGGAACCCTTGGGTTCAGGGTCAATGCATCAACCTTTTCTTGACACAATTGTGCATTTCTGTACCCAGCATCATTGTCGACATTGCTATCCTCGCCTTGCCTATTCCTCATGTCCTAAAGCTTCAGCTGAGTGCTTGGCAGAGGTACTTGGTCATTGGAACGTTTATGCTTGGTAGCTACGTCGTTTTCACCAGCTGTTATCGGTTCAGGATCTTTTTGGAGTATACCACAAATGATGTGCCCTGTAAGTTGTCCTGCTTGAAGACAATCAAGTCTTCCGCTGACATGATCATGATCAAACAAACAGATTCAATCGCCGACGGACTCGCTTGGAACATAATCGAGCTCAGCAGTGGCATCGTCTCGGCCTGCTTGCCAACTTTGGTAAGTCAATTCAACCTGACCCAGAACCTTGATCTGCCGATCCTAACAATCAACAGGGCCCCATTGTTCGTCTCGGAATCAAGGCCTTTGGCAGCGTGGCCGACGCCACCGGCTTGACAGGTTACGCCAAATCATCATCCAGAACCGGCAACGGAATGTCCAGCGACCCTCACGCGAGCGGAAGATCCCGTGGCAAGAGCTGGTCCAAGCTCGGAGAGGCGGGTGCTTCTCGCAACAACGATGCCAAGGGACCCCTTCAGACCATCGGATCCCAACCAGTCAGGCCAGGACAACCTCGAGACAGCGACTCGGACATGGAGTTGCACATCATGAGGGACGTTGCTGCACCCCCTCAAGTTGCCTACCGGTAATTAGGTAGCAGAAAGTATCATGTGTAGGTATTGTTTTGAATAATTATCTTTCTTTTTTGATGGCGAGACGTGTCACGTGCTACGTTGTGTAAGACTTCCCTTGTGTTGTTCCTGCCGTTTTTTGAGGACAGAGTTTTTTTGTGTTACGCTAGCAAGCAGGCAGGAATGAATGTACAACATCCACAATTGTATCAATTTTTGTCAGTCAACATCAATCAAGAATTATCGTCGTCGTCGTCAGTCGAAAAAAAGAAAAAAAAGAAAAAAAAAGAAAAACTAAACCGCAAAATCATCTTCTGTAATCGAAGCCCGATCGCACATCCTTCTAAACAGCCCTCCAGCTTTCCACAACTCTCTCGGCGGTCCCAATTCTGCCACCCGGCGAGAGTCCACCACGCAAACACGATCGTATGCAAGCACGGTACGCAGCCGATGAGCGATGGCAACCACAGTTTTACCGCTCAATCCCATCAAGACTTCCTGCACCCGACGGTCTGTCGCTCCGTCAACGGCGCTAGTGGCCTCATCGACGAGTACAACGCGTGCCTCTGTCCGGAGGAGAGCACGTGCAAGAGCCAGCAGCTGTCTTTGCCCGACCGAGAGATTTGAACCCTCTTCGGCGACGGGCGTGTCGAGCGTCAGAGCGGGAGCCACTCGGGCTCGGTGGAGTACGGAGTTCAATTCGTCATCTGTTTGAGTTTCCGACGGATCAAGGTTCGAGCGGACCGTTCCGCGGAAAAGAGTGGGGTCTTGTGGGATGATTGCCAGGTGAGAGCGAAGCTTATGCAGACCGAGGGTCGATATTTCAATACCATCCAGAAGAATCCGGCCGGCGGTGGGCTCGGTCAGGCGAAAGAGGGTGGACAGAATTGTACTTTTGCCTGCTCCAGTACGGCCGACAATGGCTAGACGTTGACCTCCAGGTATGTGCAGAGAGAATCCTTCAAGTGCTAACGGGAGGTCGGGTCGATAACGAACAGACACACCATCAAAGAACAGATCTCCAGTTTCAGGCCAGCTGGAACGGGTAACGACACGAGTTTCGAGTGGTGCTTCGCTTGAGAGCGAGGTTGCGTACTGGTAAAGACGCTCCGTGCTGGACATGGCCGAGTCAACGTCGGCAAGATACCTCACCGTGATTTGGATGATACCAACAAGACTCAGACTGTAACTGAGGACAAGGCCAGTAATGGCGGGGTCGACAGAAAAGGAATTCGTCACGACAAGAACACCAGTGGTGAGTGAAAGTGCGTTACCGAGATTGTCAAGCCTGAGAGATAACCAGCGATGTGCAGCCAAGCTGAGGATATACGCAGCATTTGTTGCATCGAGGGTGCTTTTCAGCCTGTCGGTGTAATGATGCTCACGACCAAATGCACGGATTGTTGCAGCACCACCAAGAGACTCACTAAAGCTGGCGAGGACGGCACCATCAAGGACTGCGTGATGTCTCTTGAGCTCACGAGCGCTGCGACGGTAATATGCAACCGCAGAAACGAGAACGACCGATACTATGACCAGAGCAATCGCAAACTAGGTATGTGAATATTTATCATGCTAACACAGCTGGTTCGGACGCCTTACATAGTGAAAATAGGCCATGATCAAGCCAAAAGCCCCGAGCAAGCTACTCAAGACAATAAGATATTGCCGCAACGAGTCGGTCAAGTTGTTGTCCATGGTGTCGACATCTTTCGTGAAGCGATACAAGATGCGTCCCAGTGGTGTTGTTTCGAAAAAGAGCATCGGTGCTCGAAGGATTTGCCACATGCCGGCGTTAGACAAGGTGTGACTGGCACGGATACCGACTACACAGGCAGAAACTGAAAAAGCAAACAAGAGACAGGCCTGTGCAGCTCCTAGCCCAGCATACAGACTGATCTGGCGAGAGTTAGCACGATGCGAGTCCTTACAACAAAGCGACAATCGATACATACATATTGCTCGGTAGTCAGGCCCTGCATGTCCGATACCCACCAAGCCAACGAGAGTGATGTGAGGTAGTTGGCCGCCCGAAAGGCACATAGTAGGGCAATCACCAGAACCATGTTGAGCAGACTGCCTGAGCTTCTCATCCACGCCATATATACGGGCCATGGAACGCTGTTGACTGCCTTGACGTCGTCTTGCATGAGCTTGGGTGCTGTCTTGTCCTTTTGAGACACGGGGGCTGATTCTTGTACGTCCTGGCTTTCTTTGATGGCAACAGATTTGTTCCCCTTTTCCCCAGCTTGGGCGAGAAACTCGGCAAACGCAGCATTTTCTCGAACCAGCTCATCGAGTCTTCCACATGCCACCACCTGTCCATCGACCATCCAGACAATTCTATCACATCTCGGCAAGACATGCAGTTGATGCGTAGCCAAAACACGACATCTTCCTTCACCCCACCTACAGATGGCCTCGGAAAAGATGTGCTCGCCAACATGTGCATCCACGGCCGATAGTGGATCGTCCAAAAGCAACACACCAGCGTCAGAATACAGTGCTCTTGCCAGACCGATGCGTGCCTTTTGCCCACCAGACAAGGTTGCACCACGCTCGCCAACCTCGGTACTGTCACCAGCAGGTAAGGCGACAAAATCAGGCTCTAGCGCGCAAGCAGTCACCACTCTCCGGTATCGTTGCTCATCTCCCATTCCAAACGATGTGATGTTTTCTCTGACACTCGCATGCTGCAACCAGGGAGTCTGCGGACTGTATGCCGTTTTTGCACCGAGACGAAGAGTACCGCTGGTTTGACGCATTTCACCAGCAAGAGCGCTCAACAGAGATGACTTGCCACTACCGACAGCGCCAATTACGGCGACGAGCTCGGTGCGTTGAAGAGAGAGTGAAAGCGACGACAAAGTAAATGGTTCGTCCATTTCTTTCGGTCTTTCCCAAGTGAACGAGGCTTCAACCTGAACTGCATCCTCCAAATCTGGTAGGGGCTCAGGTCTAGGAGGAGCATCTTCGGCAAGTAGAAACAGCTGCATCCGTCTTAGAGCTGCATGTGCATCCACAAGATGGCCGATTGACGTGGGTAGCCAGTTCATCGGCGTACGAAGGCTGTTGAACAAGGCTAGTGACGAAAACACAGCGGCAGGCTCAAGATCAGATCCAACCCTCGAAAAGACCACAAAAGCGGCCATGCTCGAAAATATGGGCAAAGCCATAGACACAGCCCCAATGGCACTTTTGGTGATGTGCAACAACTTCAAGGATCGAGTCTCGTCGGCACGGATAGACTTTAGTCGAGATAGAAACGCCCGCTCCCAGCTAAAGTATTTAAGAAACCGAATACCACGCAGCATCTCGGACGTCAGACCAGTTCGCTGGTCAGTCAAGGGGGTGATCTTGGCACTTCGTCTCGCCGTCAAACCAACAACCCTCGTCAACGCGGCCAGACCTAGGACTAGAACAGCCACACCAGCCAGAGCGCTGTAGCCAAGATTGACAAGAAGTAGGGCAACTGTCAACAGTATGGCGATAGGAGAAGCCCAGACAAGATGCAAAGTGCCGCACGACTGTTCGATACGCGAGACGTCTGTGGAGACAAGACTGGTAACTAAACCGTTGGGCCAGTCCATTCGGGCTCGTGATGACATCTTCAACGACTTGTCCAGAGCCATGGCGGAGAGGACACTGCGGGCTTGAGCACCCATCAATCGACTTCGGTAGTGAAAATGACTCGACGCTACGCTTTGAGCAACCTGCATGGTGGTTATTGCCACCACGATACCAGCAGCACGACCTGCCGATGGAGCAGGCCCGGTCCCTTGACGAAAAGCGTACGCATCTCTGGCGTAAGAAATGAGAAAACGCAGAGTAAAGGGAGCCAAGGCTTGCAGTATAGATTCGAGGAGTTGACAGCCAGCACCGATCCAAAAGTCTGCTTTGGAAGAGGCGTACAGTGCCCTAGCCAAGGGGTATTTTCGGTGGACACCATTTCTGAACCTTTCGACGACCTCATGTACTGTCTTATCTGCGCGGCGATTTTCCGGTATGAGAAATATGTCATTGGGTTCCAAAGGTCGACGAAAGCCAACGGCAAGCAACGGGCTCAGCCAGGCAAAGACAAGTCGGCTCCAAAAAGTGGCATTCTCTTCAGGTGACGGAGCCTGAGCATCGGGAATCTCGGGCACGGGCCGACTTTTTCGGAAGTACCCTTTGAAGCCGGGACGGTCTGCACGGGCCATTGCCAAGGAATACAATAAAAGCAACTGTGAAGAGCTGAAAGACAAGTCGCCGAGCAGCTGTCTGCCACTTGAACTATTGAGTGGTAGATCCATTGATCTGATGGTGTGAGCAAGTTTGCGGCTTTTCAGGGGGATTAAATGTGCCAAGAGAGCAAATTAGGTTGATCTGCATGGCAGCGATGACGCCAAGATGCGGAGGTGGCACGGCGACGGTGGACTTGATGGCAGATATTGGCGGACTTATTGGAAGATATTTGGCGTCTGAGCTCGTCACAATGAGCGTCAACGAGCTTGTTGATAGGTAACGACAGCCTTGCAGTAACCATGACAGCGAAATCGCCAGCCATTCAGCATTACATCACCAAGCTCGACATCGCCACGACCCAGCTTGCGGCTCTTTACCCTCTAAACACTCCAGACAAGATCTCACAAGCCATCGCACCATGGAATGAGCTGTATGGGTTCATTGGATTCACCACCCTTGATTCCCAGGCTGAACAAAGCTTCCTCAACGATCCAGCCACTACTGCTCTCATTCCAGCCACTAGAACTGCTGTTCGTGAATGCGAGGCCGCTTTTGAGATATTTTTTGCGCGCCAGATTTGCGACTGTGCAGACCCCCGCGCCGAGCTCTTGCGATTTCCCATCCATGTCTTCTACGAGCACACTGCTGCATTGGAATGGCATGCCCTAACAGCCGTCTTGGGCCAATCCCCAACCAACGTGGCCATCCTAGGAGCAGGTGCACTTCCTGAGACGTGCGTCTGGATCCAGGATTGGGCAAGACAGAACAAAAGACGAGTTCGAGTGCACAATGTTGAGCTTCTAAAAGATAGATGCGAGCTTGGGCGACTGGCGGTCTCTGCGCTTGGTGTTTACAGTGAGGACACGTCATTTGAAGCAGGCGATGCATGTGCTGTTCCTGGCGATCTGCAGTCATTCGATGCAGTCTATCTCAACGCAACAGTTGGAGCGACTGTCGAAGAAAAAGAGAATGCTCTCGTGCAAGTTGCCAAACGAATGCAGAGTGGTGCAGTGATGTTGGTCAGAGGATCTCATTCAGTCAAAACTCTATTTTATCCTGTGAGTATCATTTTCATCCTCATCCCGACTTCTTTTGCGACTAAACTAACAGAGTAGCCTACAACAATGAACTCCCCCGCTTTATTGGATGTTCTTAGACCCGTGTTGACGTACCACATGAATGGAGAGGTCGGCAAAAGTATCAACACGTCCATCATTGTCTCGAGGATTGTATAGTCGCATAGCCTAAGAGCAGCAAACAGTGGTCTCCTGGACACCAGTCGCCCCCCTGCAATCCGTCTTGCCATCCTCACCCATAACCACTTGAACAACAAGCCAATCGGTCAAAAACTTGCCCAATCCCGCACCCAGAAAGATTGAGATCAAGATGTAGCCATTGAAGTACATGGCAAGTAACATGACGATGTATGCAACCGCAAAAGTGATGGCGTGTAGCAGGGATCGGAGAAACTGCTGAAGAAGGCTAGCACGCATCGTCACCACTCGACGACTAGACGTGTCTACCGCCGTTGACAGAACACTTTGTCGGATTTGCGAGGCGAGCAGATTGTCAAACTCACGCCCACCACGTCGGCACAGCTCAAGAGTGGCAGTAAGTAGCATTGCGCCGACGCAAGAAACTACCATCATACCCTCGGTGCGGACGAACCAAGTCTCGGAGAGGAAACCTATACGGTCAGTGACGGATGAAAATGGTAGATTTGGTGGGGAACTAACAAGCGCCGACCGTGTTCCAATTCCATAGCATCTGTTTTGTCAGCTGAATTCTGCAATAGAGTCAAGAGTCAAGATCTTACAGAAATTTGGCAGTCCTCGGCCCCAGGGCCAGCAGCATGTCCGTGGCTCATTTTGATGGTGTTCTGGAGTTTTTGCTGAGTTGACTGAATAGTGCAGTCCTACTTCGTAGTTCAACATCTACAGGTGGTAAGTGTACAGATATAAAACATCTGTTGGTTGTATTAATTTCTGATCTAATTACACAAAACGTCAGAAAATACCTCAAATTTGCTCGAATCCCAGCAAATTACAACGGCTATCCAATACAAAGCCTTGTCAATCTTGGCATACATGGCCAAGCGACAGCCATCCTGGTGGCTGTTGGTGGCGTACCAGTCAGCTTGGCGAGTGAGCGACTGGCAGATGTTGGCGCGGACAGAAATACAACCACCACCCACCTCATCTTCCTCACCACCGTTCATCATTGTCAACCATCGAAACATCACCATGAGTCACGGGTCTAGCAACGCTACCCAGCAGTGGTACTATGGCTACTCGCCTAGGACATTGCCTTGCGCGTCTGACGGACCCACTTGTGCCTATTTTGAAGCTCTTTGGTCTAGCAATGACCGTGGAATTCTCTACTCGGGAATCCTTTGGATTCTCGCCGGTATCGCCCTTCTCGTGACGGCTGTCCTCCGTCGTGCTTTGCTGTCCCGACACACAAGGCCATCTCCGACTGCACCTGAAGGAGAATCTCTCATTGGGATCAAACGTCCATCTCGTCTCCGTGCCGTAGCTGCTTCAGCTCGTCGATATCTCCTCCCCGACTCGATTCACTTCTTCTTTGGGCGCACTACACGCCTTCAAGTCCTGGTGCTAGCTATTCTCATGACCTACCTCACCATCTTCTCCTTTGTTGGCATCACCTATGCAATGTGGCCGACGCCTGTTGCCGGAAGCCCAGGAGTGTGGAAGTATCAAAACTCTCTAGGTCTATGGTCCAACCGTATCGGTATCCTCGCCTACGCAATCACGCCATTTTCGGTACTTTTGGCAAGCAGAGAATCGATCCTGTCTGCCCTTACTGGTATTCCCTACCAAAGCTTCAACTTCTTACACCGCTGGACTGGATATGTTATTCTTGTGCAAAGTATCCTGCACGCAATAGCATGGTGTATCATTTGCATCGGCTTGTACGGGCCGCAGCCAACCTACGCCGTCAACTGGGTCACCAAGGAATACATGATCTACGGCATCTGCGCACAGTTTCTCCTCATCATAATGTTTGTTCTCAGTACCCGTTGGGTTATTCGCCTGACGGGATTCGAGTTCTTTCGCAAATCTCACTACGTCCTCGCCATGGTTTATATCGGTACCTGCTGGGGTCATTGGGAATATCTGAGCGACTGGATGCTGTGTGGCATTCTTCTTTGGTTCATCGACCGCTTTGCTCGCCTCGTCCGTACTTTACTCCTTCATCACCAGTTGATTGATGGAGATTGGGGCTTTCATCCTGCTCAAGCCCGGTTGACGTCCTTTCCTGACGCATCCGGGTATGGTGATGTGGTCAGACTGGATTTTGATTTTGTTCAATCTCCATGGAAGGTCGGGCAACACTTTTATCTCTGCTTTCCTCGAAGCAGTATCTGGCAATCTCACCCTTTTACGCCACTGTCTCTACCTGTCGTCGAACGCGGGGTTGTGCGTCACTCGTACATCTTTCGAGCCAAGAGTGGCGAGACAGCCAAGATCGCTGCCATGGCAGAAGAAACAACTCCAGTTGTTCTGCAAGGCCCCTACGGCGAGCACTCATCCGAAGGCGTCGGTCCTCATGTCAACGTGTTGGCGATTGCAGGTGGTACAGGCATCACGTATGTGCTTCCAGTGCTGCTGGAGCTTGCTGCAGAGGCAAACTTGAACCCTCAAACGGCCTCTGAACGCCAAATTCACCTCTTTTGGGCTGTACGACACTCTTCTGACGCTCAGTGGGTCGAACCCGAGTTGGCCGTTTTGCGGGCTAGCGGCAAAATCCGTGTAACCATTTTCGTCACGCGCGAAGCAACCTCGCCAAGCAGTGACAAGCAATCCGGTGATCAAGAGGGCAGTGACAAACAGTCCGGAGATCAAGAAGCTACGACGGATGTTCGGAAGCTGGGTGAGGGACAGCAAGCTCGACACCCTGACGTGGGCGAGTTGGTGAGAACTTTTGTAGGCGACACAGTGAGCGGGCGCACAATGGTGTTTGCCAGCGGGCCCGGGAGTATGATTACTGATCTGAGGTCATCGGTAGCTGCAATGAATGATGGTGGGCAGGTGAAACGTGGGAATGAACGCTTTGACGTCGAGTTGAGAGAGGATAACCGACTGGAGTGGTGATGTACTTGCATTTCCTGTGGTGTTAGTTAGAAGTCTAGGTTCATCCGCCTTGGTACGCGCAAGAAATTCAGGAGCTTTATCTTGCAAATCAAGAGATAGAGATGTGATTGACGAGTGCTATAGAATAAGGATCCAACGAAGCCACATCCAAATTCGCGCTTCTTCTATCTAAACAAAAAATAAAGGAGAGACAAAAAAAAAAAAAGTGAAAAAAGCAGTCAAGCACTTTTCCTGGAATGCACAAATTGAACCACCCAGGTCCCACACGCACAAGAGAAATCGAGAATGAGCAGAAAAAGTCCTTTACCTTGCTCGTCATCCTTGTGGGACTCCAAGCGACAGCCTGAGGTATTTATCAGCGACCCCTTCGATACCTAGGGTTACTGTAATCAAGTTCGTGCTTCTGATTGACTGAATCCCATCGGTTCCCTTAGTTACGGGCCGCAGCAGTCTTGGCCTTTCGGGTCGCCCTGCAGGACCTGGACTTGGTTCTGGATCTACCAAAGGGAGAATCAGGGCCAGCGGGAGAACTAGGGCGATCGGGAGAGCCCGGCGGGCTGTTAACGCCGTGTCCACCGCTCCTAGCCACGATGTGCTTGGTCTTTCTATGCGACAACCTATTCCTTGGCCTCCTCTCAGGGGGGGGCCCCGGGATTGGACCATCGTTATCGTCGTCGTCGTCGTCGCTGTCATAAGTTGTGGCCCGGGCCTCAAGGGGAGAGGGATTTTTCTTTTCTTTTGCGATTCTCGGAAGTCTCTGCAACACCCTGGCGCTGGCAGGGGCCGCAGGAACCTCGGCGGGGTCGGAACCCTTGGACGAGCCGTCAACGCCAGACTGAGTACCGTGGTCCGGTGTTTGAGCCACCGAGGACTGGTCAGGTGTGGTTTTATGGGCAAAGACAGGGGCGGCGAGGACTAGCAGAGCCACGAGCTGGGAGATTTTGGAAATCTGCATCTTGGATAGATAAAAGCAAAACGAAAGATGGAAAATAAATTGACAAAGGAAAAATATGATAACGAGTGTGGATAGTTCGAGATCGTGTGATGAGAATGGGAGCAGCTGTCAATACCGTTGAATGCAAGGCACTTCTTCATACTTTCATGATCTAGATACTTTGTCGACTTTTGTCCCAGTGGTTAGCATGAACAAAAAGAAAGTTTGCGCATGGCTTTGTGATGCCAACTCGAGTCGGTCGCATGCACCAGTGATAGAAGCGAATCGAAAGTATCGTTGCATATTCTCCATAGCATAATTGGGGACAAGGTTCCAGGGAATGGGAAAGTTATTGTCGTCAAGTGCCAATGAGTATGGGTAGAGACTAGAGCATAGAGAATGAATGGAAAAAGGACAGTGGAACACAACAAATTTGTCGAGGTCTATACTTACATCTAAAGATGGAAACAGTACCAAGCCGGGTGACGCTGGATGACATCAAGTGTGAGTGGGTATCCAAGCTCTGACGCATTCATAATTTCGGTACCAATTGCAGAAGCATTTAAATGCCTTAACACCTCTCGCAACCAAAATTATGCATTGGCATTTGTTGTTCGAGTCGTTCATTTGTCCTAAATTTAGTATACACGTCTAGGTCGTGACTAATTAGTCAATGGAAAATTTGATATTATCAACATGGCAAGCAACGGGAACTATACCACATGTGCTTTTGTTATCGGGACTGGTAAGTTCTTACCCGCTTCTATCTAGACTGTTATACTAACTGTTCAGAGTTACTCCAATGTGATTTACGACTGCAGCCAGTCACAAAGACGGATTTGTGTCGTGTTTACATCACTCTCAGAGAGGTCACAATTGCAGAAACACATGAAAATGATGGCGATTGCAGAATAGGGAAAGGAAAACTCAGCCCACAACTATATCAATCACTTGTCGAGTCGGGTGTGTTGAACCACGTTCGTCGTGGTAATGCAGGCCACCCTACCTGTGTGCTTCTCATCCCAAGTGCAGATGCTAGCGGGTTCGTCTCGCGGTCGGATTTTATCAGGTACAGGCTGCAGGGCTGCCCACAGATTGTAAGGGCAACGAGCCTTTTGGCTCCGTTTGCCCAAGTCTCCGGGTCTACTGGATCTGTTGCGGAGATTATCGAATCTACCGCAGGAGTTGTTCTACTCGATGACGCTGTGGATTTGACGGGTCTGGAACTTGAGCTTGAGCAGAGGCTGAGTCTTCCTTGGCTACAACCACAGAGAAAAGCAGCCAAGGTTTGCATGGTAGTGAGTCCGTCGACAACTGCCACGAGCTGGAAATCGAGATGGGATGCTGCTGAAGCTTTGGGTGTAGAGCTTGTAATACTGGGTTCACAGGACTGGTGTGAATCCAACGAATCTGTGGGTTGCTTGAGGAAGTCATGCTTGATCCCTCTCGACCTGGCCACAGACTTGGGTCTACCCAATCGCTTGGTAGCAGCGGTCAAGAGTGCTCAGCAAGTGGATGGCATATTTGCCTGTACGGACGACTATCTCGTGGCTGTAGCTCAGGCTGCGCAGGAACTCGGTCTGCCAACACCTGGTGTTAAGCCCTACACCATTTCGACCGACAAGTTCCTCACCCGAATGTTTAGTGGCCGCAATGATGGCACCACATTCTCTGTGCGATCACTGACAGAATTGGACGACAAGCTGGCAGAGCACATGAACAAAGAACCCATGACTTATCCAATGGTGTGCAAACCTTCGACTGGCCGCGGCAGTGAAGGAGTCTTTCGTGCCGACGACGCGAAGGAGCTTCGCGATGCTGTGACTCGCATTCTCGCCCTCGGCCGTGATTGTCCCAGCGGCGTGGTAGTCGAACCGTATGTCGATGGACCCGAACTGGATGTCAATCTGGTCATGTTGGAAGGTCAAGTTTTGTTCTCCGAGGTGGTTGATGACTTCCCCTCACCTGCTGATTACACGTCCTCGGCCGCCTTCAACGAGACACAGACCCATGCACCTTCTGGTCTACCAAAAGACGAGCAGAAGCTGGCTGTCGATGCCATGGTCGAGGCTGTACTGCTTCAAGGGTTTCATTCTGGAGTGTTTCACTGCGAGGCGAGAGTACGTAACTCTCTTGTCGACTACCGCTATGATGCTCAAGTTCCGTTTCCGGTCCTCGACTACAAACAGCCATCACCTCCCCAACAACCGTCGATTTTTCTGCATGAGATCAATGCACGCAGCCCAGGCATCGGAAGCTCCACGGCGAGCTTGCACTCGACGGGCGTTGACTATTTCGCCCTTCAGCTATTGGCAGCAATAGGAGACTGGACGCGGTTCGCTGCGTTATCCACACCCTTTCAGCACGCACCCACAAAATTCATCTCTCTAGCCAACGTGGCGGTCGACGTTCCGGAGACACTGCTTACCGAGATGGTCAAAATCCCCAAAATCGATCAGGGTATCCGCATCGCCATACCTGATGATGCATTTCCAAATCCTCAGCTGCGAGCCAATCATTCGTCCCTAATGCGACACGTCGTCTTCCACACGGCCGTCGTCAGACCCAGCCACTGGTATGGTGGGAAGGTGGGGTCGTGGAGGTGGTTCATGACCGGGGTGGTGGTTTCCGGCCGCGGGAGGGAGGAAGCGTTGAAATCGGTGGCGGCTTTTGCGGGGCTTTACCAGGGGTTGTTGGGGGTGGAGTGAGATTGAGCTGATTGTCTTGGCTTGGCTATTTGCTGATGTTCTTGGTATGCCTTGGCTTTGAGTCGAGTGAGATTGAGCGAGTTTTTTTTTCTTGATTGACCGACAGGCTGGCTTGCCTGGGCAACATTGTGAGCCTGGGATTTGGTGTATCTGATATTAATTAATCTGTGTGCGGGAATTGAGCTCGTTTTCTTGGCGTTTGCCTGCTTGATGCTGCACCACGTCCATCAATGTGTAGATGCCTGTTTGAATCACTTGCAGTCGATCATCTCGTACGGAAAATTGCGTTCTCGGGTAGATCTCGGCATGATTACCTAGGTAGGCAAGGTAATCAGGTAGTCAATAGGTAATTGAGAAGTGGGTTTGGTTTGAGAGGAAAAGAAGCTAGCAAGGCTAGGACGCTAGGTATGCAGCCAAGGTAGGGGAGTGCTTCAGTGGTGCTTGAAGGGAGCCCGGCCGGGTTCAAGTTTGCTGCTGACTTCTTGCTTAGCTTGCCTTGCTCACTTGTGGTCTTGCTTGTCATCTCTGTCTTTTTGTCGCTGCCCATGTCGTAAATGCTTGCTTCACATGAATTGAACGGGCAAACAGATCATGAGGGATTGAGAACCTTGCACAGGAAGCGTGGGGGTGGGACACTGATCTTTCTAGGGTTGGTGTGGTGGGTCTATGTACGTACGCTAAGGCCCTCCACCCACTCGCCTAATAGCCCCACCCATATCCACTGAAGCCACTGTACAGTAATTACTGTACGTACTTTGTAGGTATTAGACTAGAATAGTTTTAGGCTAGTCTACCTACCTACCTACCTACCTAGGCAGTCAGTCACCATTCACCTTCCCATTACAGCCATTCCCCCTCCCATTCACATGTGCAGTCCTCTCAAACGCTCGCTCAAAATCCCTCTTGATGTCGTCAATGTGCTCGATCCCCACCGACAATCTGAGGAGATCTGCATACACGCCCATGTTCTCCATTTCGGCCGAGCTGCACTGCGCATGCGTGGTCGACCAGTGATGCCCCACAATCGTCTTGCAGTCCCCGACGTTGGGCGTGTTGGTCACCAGCTCCAGCGCGTCGATCAGCGCCAGGCCCTCGGCCTCGCCTCTGTGCAGCCCAAACGTCAAGACCGTGCCGAACCCGCGGGTGAGGTACTTTTTCGCCAGCCCGTGGTATGGATGGTCAGGCAGGCCCAGGTACCGCACCCATGCGACGCGCGGGTGGGAGGATAGCCACTCGGCCAGCGCCGCCGCGTTGCTCGACTGCCGCTCGCACCGTAGCGGGAGGGTCTCCAGTCCGACGCAGAGCTGCTGGGCCGAGGCCGGGGCCAGGCAGGCTCCCGTGTCGCGCATGAAATCCCACTTGAGCATCTGCATGTAGGCACGATTTCCCAGCATCTTGTAGAGGTCCTGCAGCTGCGGGAATCGATCCCCGTTTGCCTGCCAGTCCGACCTGCCCGTCTCGATGGCGACGCCTCCGAGCGTGGTGCCGTGACCGCCTATCCACTTTGTGGCCGAGTGCAGGACGATGTCGGCGCCCCAGCGGGCCGGTTGGCAAAAGTAACCCGCCGCGGTGAAGGTGGCGTCGACGACCAGCGGGATGCGGCTGTCGTGGGCTATGGCGGCCAGGGGTTCCAGGTCTGCGATGGAGAATTTTGGGTTGCCAATGGTCTCGGTGAAGATGAACTTTGTGCGATGGTCGACTAGGCTGCGGACCTTTTGGAGGTCGTTGGTATCACAAAACCTGGTTTCGATGCCCATGCGTTGTGTGATGATTTTGAACTGATGAAAGGTGCCTCCATGGGTGAAATTGGACACAATGACGTTGTCACCAGCTCCTGCGAGCGACATGGCTACTGTCAGGGTTGTTGCCGCGCCAGAAGCTAGAGATACTGCGTCATTTCCGTCCTCTAGAGCAGCCATGCGTTTTTCAAAAGCATCATTGGTTGGCTGAGGTTGGTTACCTGGGAGGTTAGTGGTGAATCAAATCAGGTTGAGGTGATAGTATGTGAGTAACTGATAGAATACCATAGGCATAAACACACGTTACCAAACCGACTATAAACCCACCGCTGCTCGTCTGGAACTGCCTTGAATGCATCCTCTGCCGAGGCAGAAGTTGGAAACTTGAAAGAGGCAGAGTTGTAGATGGGAACTGTGCATTCACCATGACGTGACTTGTCCAGGCCTGCATGTACGACCATGGTCTCGTACTGCCATTGCTGGCCCGTCGGGTTTGTCCTGGTGCTTTTGATCTGCATTTTGACGATTGCTGTCCAAACCTTGGTCTCCATGATGGACATGACCGTAGCCAGCAGATATAAATGTCCAGCACATTGGAAATACCGTGCCTCACGCCAAGTCTGTCAGATGAAGGAGTATACTGCTGCCACACCAAATTTTGATGCTACGCTATGAGCAAGTTATGATATATACATCGACTTGGCGCAGATTGCTTCATGCGAGCGGCCTCCCTCTAGTCTGAACGGATTAATTTGAACGCCGACGGAATTTGTAGGGGGGCAATGATCAGTGGGCCAGTCACCTAGGTTTCTGTTCACGCCCGACTAGTTCTAATCCCTCCGTCTCATTCTCACCTCGAGCTCCCCTTGCCTCATGAAAAAGGCAGACCGCACCCACCACTCCTTTTCCGGCTCGACCAGCTCCAGGTCGTAAAAGACGGCCAAAGTCGCCACCACCTTGTACGCCTGCAGCAGTCCGAGGTGCTTACCCAGACACACCCTCGACCCGGCCCCAAAGGTCAGGTCGGCAGCGTTCATAGCCGCCAACCTCGTCGCAAACGCCTCCTCCGTCTCGCCGTCCGCCCGCAGCCACCGCTCAGGTCTGTAGTCATCGGCATCCGATCCCCACACCGTCCTGTTCCGTCCCAGCACGAACGGATTCATTCCCACGCTCGTCCCAGGCGGCACGACCTTTCCGTCCGGCAACTCCAACCCGCCGTCCGGCACACACCGCGGCAGCACCATGGCCACGCCGGGATGCAAGCGCATGGCCTCGCGCACCAAGGCCTCTAGGTAAGGGACGGCACGAGCCTGAGCAAATGACGGGATCTCACCTGATTTCAGCCCGGCCTCCTCGCAGGCGGCAACCAATCTCCCCCAAAGCCCATCCGTCCGGAGCGCATAGTACAAGACGGACTTGATGGTGATGGCGGTGGTGTCTGCGCCGGCGAGCATGTTGATGGACAGGTAGCTGAGGACGCGCTGGCGGTCGACGACGTCTGGCTGCGCCCGCTGCACCTCTAGGAACTTGTCCAAAAAGTCTGGCTGGGCGGCAGCCTGATCGGGATCGCGGTCGTCGTGGCCCGCATACCTGTCGTCGAGCCGCTTCATGGTCGGGCCGAGCAGCGCCGTTGCCCCGCCGATGGGAAAGATTGGGTTCTTGTCGACGATGCGGTCGAGCCAGGGGATCTGGCTGACGCTGGACAGGTAGTCGGCACCCTTGTCCGACAACCAGAGGTGACCATCAAAGTCCTTGCCGGTCGAGAGATAGCCAAAGTGCTTGCTAAAGGTGACCTGACCAATGACGTCCCAGGCGTCTGGGGTTGGTCAACTGGGCTGTTTCTTCCTCATCCCTTGCATGGGGCCATTTCGGACAAGAAGCAAAAATCAAATAAACCAAAATCAAGAACAAAGAAGAAAAAAAAAAGAAACACGAGCTGCTTACACATTTTTACCCATTCGCCAAGGTCAAACCCCTCACTAAACTCATCAGCCCCCATGTAACGGTCCTCCAGGCTGCGGCACAGCAGACGAATGGTATCGTCGACGTGGGGTTGCAGCGAAAGTGTGCCGGCCAGGGAGTAGTGTTTCGCTACGGGCCGCTTCTGGCGCGCGTGCTCAACCGGGTCCCGCAGACTAAAGAGGTTGTAGGTGACTCTGCCATTGACGACTGTGGAGGCTGGCGGGTAGAATTCCGTCTTGCGGAAACGCCCGTCGGACGAATAGACGGTCTTGACGAGGGAGGGTAGGTCAAGGTCCAGATTATTGGGACCGGTTCTGACCACAGGGCCATACTTTTGGTGGGCGCGCAGGTTGACGAGATGAATGTCACCTCGCAGGGTGTGGTAGAAGCGCCAAAGGTTGGTCCATTCTGCAAGGTGCGTGGAGAAATAAATCAGCGGGGAGAAAAGAAAAGAAAGCAAAATGACGATACAAAGACGCAACGCAAACGCAACCGACTCTAACGCAGAGTAACGCGGCGCAATGCGGCGCAAGATAACGCAAGGAAAACGCAAATCAAAGGGCAAGGGATCAAACGCACTGGCTAGGAATGGTCCCGGGTATCGGCGCAGTGGGGATCGACAATAAGACAAAACATTCCAGGCGGCACATGTGGCCAAGAGCAAAAAAGCCCAGGTAGCGACTGCAACTGGATACATTCGGTTGGTGTGGTAAGCAAGTACAGTGAAACTGTAGGAATCAATTCCCTCGCTGCGAGTCTGATTCGATATATGCAAGCCCAGATGCTCGGCCCAGTATCAAGATTGGGTTTTTGATTCCGAGCCAAGAAACCAATGTCTGTCTTTCCCAAGTCTCCGATTGCTTATCCAAAGGGCTGTGTACCCTCACATCTTAGCGAATACTTAGCCTTAGCATCCGGCCCGGTCTGGATCGAAAACCCGGCGAATCACGAACCCCTGAATGGTTGAAATTTCTCACAGGAGGGGCATTCCGACCTTCAAGGCGGGGCTCCCGTTGTTTTGATAGGCCCACTCAAGATTGCCCAGAGATGTGATCACTTTTTGTCGTTTTTATCATACCCGGCAGTGATCATCCCTGTTCCCGGTGGCCATGGGGGTCTCTGGGAGGCATTTGGGGGTGACATTGTAAGTAAGCCGTCTGGCCGTGAATTGTTTGAGCGTTCAATAGAAGCAATGTAACAAATGGGGCAGAGAAAATGTGAAATGTCTTTTGATTAATTGAATAAAGGATGCATTCCCGTGCGATGCGGGAGACAAAGAAAAAAAAAGAGAGAGATGTTTACCTGTGACAATTTGTTTGTTTGATTTGTCTTTCAATTCAACCTGTCACCCTCACAAATGGACGTCACCCCAATAGGCACAATCGGTGGTGAGGGCCATTGGCTGCTTGCAGTCTCGTGGGCAACTACGGGAGCTGCCGCTTTGTTTTTTCTCCTGCGACTATACACGCGCCTTGTGGTGATCAAGGCGTACGGGTGGGACGATACCATCTACAATGCATCATTTGTAAGTCGACTCCTTGTTTACTTCTGCGCTTGCACGAAGCATAACCAAGACTGACCTTTCAGATCCTCCTTCTCGCCTGCACCATCATGGTCCACGTCTCAGTCCTCTACGGCCTCGGCCAGAGCCAAAACGCAATATGGGAAGACAGTCACGACCGACTTACCAAATGCCTATTATACCTAATCATCGCCCAAATCTTTGGCGTCTCCACCATGGGTGTGGCCAAGGTCTCCCTAGGTCTGTTCCTCCTCCGCCTCGTCACCAAGCCCTGGCACCGCTGGGCCATCTGGGCCGCCATCGCCGCCCTGCTCGTCGACACGGCCGTCTGCGCCTTTGCCTTTGCCTTTCAGTGCACCCCTCCCGCCTTCCTGTGGGACAAGACCATCCCGGGAGGGAGCTGCCCGCTTCCCATAACCCCCTTCGCCATCGCCCTGGGTACCGGTTGCGTCCTGGCCGACCTGTTCTTTGCCATCTTCCCCTGGTTCTTCGTGTGGCAGCTCAACAAGCCCTTCCAGGAGAGGCTGCTCATTGCAGGCTCCATGAGTCTGGGTCTCGCGGCGGCTGCCTGCGGCGTCAAGCGGACCATCGGGCTCGGCGGCCTGGAGAGCGCAAACTACACCATCGACTCAATCCCCACCTGCGCCTGGTCCATCGCCGAGCTGGCCATCACGCTGGTGTGCATCGCCATCCCCGTATGCCTGCCTCTGTTCAGACAGGTACTCAAGGGCGTCGGGCTCACGGGTACTGACGCGTCGGCACCGTCTGGGAAAAAGGCGAGCGGGGGCGAGAGTGGCAATAGCGGCAAGACCGGTCCCGTGTTTGCTCTTCGGACCTTTGGAGGGAGTGACATGCCAGGTCAAAAGTCCACCAAGAGCTGGCAGCGAGGTAGTCGGATTCAGGACGACGCCGAGAGTGAACTTTCTCTCAGGAGGACCCCGACAGAGGATGTGAGGGGCGCGAGGAACCGGTCATCGCCAGATGTTGCATACAGTGATGTTGAGAGGGGATTGAGATCCGAGAGGCAATTGAGCACCGACAGAGCAATGGGCGATGAGAGACGACTAAGCTCTGAGAGAACACTGGACACCAAAGGGCGACCAAGCACTGAGAGGGGAGATGAGTAAGCACAAAGTGACGACTAATGAATGAATCCGGGGTTGTTATATAACATGACATATTACACTAGACAGAATTGTCTCACTTGTAGATCAGAGGGACCAAGTGATGAATCTAGATATTATACAACATGTCATCAACATGGCATATCAGACTAAAGAGTAATGTCTCACTTGTAGATCAGAGGGACCAGGAGTATCATCTAAAATTAATCATATAGACTTGGACTTGTGACCAGTGTTTTGTATTGTTGCCCAGTCAAAAAAGGGGTCTCTGCTTGGTAACCTTGGTCTACGTATCACGTACCCACACCGAGGTACCCGCAAATGATTGTAATAAACTTGGGCCAGACCAAGTCGACTTGTGACACCTAATACGTGTTTCTGGTTGTTTTGAAGCGAGTCAAATTCTTAAATTAGGAGATAATATTAGACACTAAGGCTCAGACCATACCTATATAATGACAAAAGAAACCTAGACGTTGGAGCTCTGGCGCGTCCTCTGCCTTGACATTGACCTCATACGCCTCTGCTCCCTTGATAGAGAGTCTCTCCTACCCACGCTGGGCAAAACCCCCCACTCTCCACTGCCGTTCCTCACATAAGGCGAGCCAGTCGACGCCAGCTCCTTCAGGCAAGCCTCGAATTCCCTCCACCAGGCCTTGATCTGACCTTGTCCTCTTATGCGGCGGTTCCACTCCAAATCCACCTCAAGGCAGCCGGATCGTACCTCTGCCGTGATTCCAAACAGACTCATACACTTGACGTCTTGACCTTTGGCACCCAGGCCACCATCTATCATGTGTGATAGGTCGAATATGGCAGAATCAGCACCACGGACCTGTCTGTCCATGACGCCGAGATAGTTGATGGCCACCTCCATGTTTTCATGACCCTTGAAGACGGTGGGTCCGTCTGGGTGGTGGTAGCGCGAGGCAAAGTATGCCCAGCCGTTGTTGGGGGTACGTTGACGCAAGTCTACAGTCCTGGAGAGAATGCCAGTGGCGCTGCAGTCTTTGCCTAGCCCGATGGGTACGTGTATGGGGGACAGGGTTGAGAACCAGCCGACTGTTGAAGAGACGTCTGGCAGGCCCTCAATGTCTTCACGGCCATGACCGAAACGGAAGATGGAAGGTGGGTCTTGGCGCGTTTGGCCATAGACGAGGTAGAAGGATCGTGTGAGTGCCGAGACAAGAATGTCCATGGGCTCGGCCTTGTACTTGGCATGGCTCTCCCTCATGAGCATGGCCGTAGCCGCCTCGGGAATGCAAATCGTGCGATGGATAGTGTCTCTGGCGAGATTGGGGAGAAGATTACCTTCGGCGTCTGCCATACCCCAGAATTGAAAGTCTGCAGCAGGAATGGGAGCAGGAAGTGTAGTCTTGGGATCAAGGTGAAGACGGGCATACTCGGCCTGTTTCTGAGCCCACAGTGGGAATGGGCCAGGTTCCTCGTAGCTAAAAGCACCCTTGAAGAGTAGATCGTCAAAGTCTCGGAGGATTGAGTTCCAAGACACAAGGTCGACCACGAGATGGTGCGCAACAAGGTAAAGGAATGAATCCCCAGCGGTTGTGCTGACGAGATCAAGCGAGCTGATGGGACCGTTTTCGAGGTCTAGTGTGATACGAGCGTCCTCCAGACGGTCCTTGACGTCGTCCACCGAAGCGACATTGCTCCACTCGCGGAGACGGAAAGACTTTTTGACGTCGGCAGAAATGAACTGGCGGAAACCACAAGCTGCCGTTTCCTTGTCACATCGCTGCAGACGCACACGAAGCATCATGTGACGGCTAATTAGCTCCGAGTAAGCAGAAGACAGAACGGCGGGATTGATAGGACGCTTGAGTTTAATACAGAAGCTGTGGTTGAACCTAGCATCCGTCTGTCTGGACAGCTCGTCGTCCCCAAGGGCGAGAATAGCATAGTATTGCTGCATCGGAGTGAGGTCAAAGAGCTCGGTCGGTTGTTGACTTTCGGCTGGTCGAGCCTCCTTTGAACGACTAGGGCTTGCAACCGAGATGGAAGTGGCTGCCGTGGTGGCATCGCTATGGTCCGACTCGTAGCCCGTGTCATTTTCATTGTCGTCCGACTCTCCGGTAAAGCTGACGAGGCGTAGCCCGAGAGGACGCATGCTCTTGTCTTTTGAACTTTTGGCTGTGTGACCAATACGAGCGGCGAGCTTGGTGATGGTACGTGTCATGAGAAGATCGGTCACCGAGACTTGGAAACCTGCCTTTCTCAACTTGGAAGCCATGGCCATTGCGAGGATGGAATCACCGCCAAGTGTGATAAAGTCCTGTGTGACTCCAACCTCTTCGGCCTGCAGGTTGAGAACTTCACACCAAACCTGGTGGATGCTCTTTTCTGCATCGGTGGATGGTTCGACCACTTGATGAAGTCGAGAAACTGAACTGCCATCAGGACTTGCAGTCGAAATACCGCACACTCGCTTGTGCAGTTCATCCGACATGCCATTAAGCCATTGGCTGAGACATTTCCGGTTGAGCTTCTCTGAAGGTAGCAGTGGGAAGCTCTTGACTGAGATCCAAAGGTTAGGGATCATGTAACCCGGCACAAGTGATGAAAGGTGAATGGTAGCGTCCGACGTGATGGTTGCCGCGATAGAAGTCTCCTCACCGTCGACCAGCTCGACGATGCCATCTCGGTTGGTTTCAGCACCAAGCTTCTTGAGAGAAACCAGGCCTACCAGTTGACCCTTGCAAGGACCAGAGGCAGGGTAAAGGACAGCAGCATGTTGGATCTCGGGGTTTTGACTGAGATGAGATTCGATCTCGCCTTTTGGGGGTTAGTTCATGTTTGGTAGATGATGGGGGGGGTTAGGCAGTGATGGCAACAAGACTTACCCAGTTCCATCCTCTGACCGCGCACCTTGACCTGCGCGTCCTTTCTTCCGCAGAAGATGATGCATCCATCAGCATCGTAGTAGGCCAAATCGCCAGACTTGTACAGACGTCGGTGTTTGCCATCAAGCTTGAGTGACCAGGCAGGGTCGTTGATAAAAGCTTCTGCAGTCTTTTCGGGGTTCTTGAGATAACCACGGCCCAGGGTTGGGCCCTCGATGACGAGCTACTATACGTTAGCATGATTCAAGAAAAGGTGATGGAATGATTAGCTTACCTCTCCCACAGTTCCAACAGGAGCCAATCTGTCGTGATTCTCTGCATCCACAATCCAACAAATGCCACCAATGGCCTTGCCGATATTAGCCGGATCCGTTTCCAGCGTGATGTTGTTGTTGACAGCGGCAGAAATGGCGCACTCGGTCGGGCCGTAACCATTAGCAAGTCGGACCTTGTTGGCCCAAATGTCAATGTTTTGTCTGGTCATGGCCTCGCCTCCAAGGATCAGAATCTCCAGGGTTGGCACCTCGGCAGGCTCGATAAATTTGACGACCGAGGGAGTTAGGAAAGCCCAGTTGATGTGAAAGTCGTTTATAACCTCAACCATGCTACGGTTTTTGGCACGCTCGTTGGGTACGCAGACGCACGCGCCATGGAGTAGACTAGTCAGGATCTCCATGACGCTCACGTCGAAGCTATAAGGGCAACCCTGCAAAACTCGATCCTCGGGACGTACTGCGAAAGTACGAGCCTGTGCTTGACAAGAGTACAAGAAAGCTCGGTGCTCAATCACGCACCCCTTTGGAACTCCAGTAGAGCCAGAGGTAAAGATGACATAGAGGGCGCTGGACAAGGTGGCATTGGTGACTGGGAGCTCGGGGCCTGCGTCCGGTAAGGCTGCAATAGAAACGTTGTCTACAACCTGAACGGACAAACCAGATGACCTCCAGAGAGAAACCTGGGCGAGGGAGCAGAGAATAACCTTGGTTTCAACCTGGTTGAGGATCTCGTTTAGACGGGCCATTGGGTATGAAGGATCAAGGAACACCACTGCACCGCCGGCCTTGATGACCGACAAAAGTGCAACAATGGCCCAGCCTGATTTCTCAAAGCATAGAGGCACAATGACCTCGGGTCCAATGTTGAAAGCATTCCGTAAATGGTGAGCCAGCTTGGTGGTGATACGGTCGAGATCACCATAACGGAAATCAACATCCCAAGCATTGACGGCCATGCTCTTCTCTCTGGCCTCGTTGGCAGTTGCTGTGCGGTGGAACAACTCGTGTGTGAGTCCACCGGCAAGGTTACCCTCAAGGTCCACGGGGCTAAGTTCTGTAGGCTGGTTCCAAGCAACGACTTGGTCCTTGTCGTATGGACTGAAGAGATCAATATCCGAAAGGGCCATTGTACTCTCGGCTGCGTTTTCCATGACCTGTTCGACCACATGCTTGAATTGGTACAGGATGCGGCGCATGACGGCTTCGGGAGTGATTCGGTGGTCGAAATTTCCCAAAATGTCTAGTTGGTTGTCCCTGCGGATGCGGATCTGGATACCCATGCCGAAGCGTAGAGTCTCCTTTTCCTCATCCGACAGCTTTTGCGCTCCAAGGAATGAAGCCTCGTCGTGGACATCCGGCGGTTGAATGACCATGACGCATGCAAATCCGCAAGCGTCGCGGCATTCCTTGCCCATCCGCTGAATGTTCTGAAGACCGGCGTGTTCAAACTTGATCATGTTGGTGGTCTGGTCCTGTATCATTTGGAGGAACTGTGAAACGGTCGTGGAGGTTCTGTCAAAGGCAATCCGAAGTGGCACCGTGGTGAGGCAAGGTCCAACCATTTCTGTAATTCCCTCAACCGGCGTGTCACGGCCACTCTGAACTACACCAAAAAGCACATCATCGGGTGATCCGCTGTGGCAGCCTTGGACGAGAGCCCATGCGGCCTTGATGATGGTGGAAGTGGTGAAGCGTGAACCGAGAGGACGTTCGAACGGCAAGGTGATGGCCACTTCACCGTCGAGAAGAGGATCAAACTGCTGGTTGGGAAAAGGAGGCCATGCCGGGGCAGAGATGCCCTTGAATTGGTCCTGCCAGAAAGCTTTGCATTCTTCAGGGTCCGTCTGCTGAAGATGTGCGATGAATCGACTGAATGGTGGCGTCGGCTCAATGACGGGTCGTGGCGATGACGACTCGTAAGCTGCCTGCACACGACGAAGAATGAGATTCTTTGACCAGCCGTCATATGTAGAGTGATGAATAGACCAGATAAAGTAGCTGCCGGTAAAGGGTGTGTCGACAATTGCCAAGCGTGAGAATGGAGTGCCCAGCTGGAAAGGCAGGCGTTTGTCTTCATCAATGTATCCCTTGACGCTCTTTCCAGAACGCCACTCAATGACATCGTTACCAGCACCTCTAACGACCTGGAAAAAGCTGTTGAGCTCGTCAATGTTGACTAGGGTGGTGCGAAGGATACCCGCATCCCGAGCAACAGCCTCCCAAGACTGCTTGAATCTTTCAACATCCAACTTGGCCGGGAGGCGATAGACCTCACGAAGAACATAGGCCTGCGAGTCTCTGACTGTCAATGCAATGAGGCCAGGTTGGAGTGGCGCACAAGGCAGAACGTCTGCAACTGTGTTGCGAGGGATGCGGTACGTCGTCTCAAGTGCAGAGAGCAACCTTTCTCTCTTGTCCTCCGGAATCAGAGAAAAGGGCTCGACATCTTTGGTATTTGTGGCCGATTCATTGGTGAACTTGGCCACCTTTGACATGTCGGCAAGGCAAGGATGACGGAAAACGTCCTCATGGGTGAGTAAAATACCGGCAGCTCTTGCAGCCCCGGTAAGCTGAATGGCTGTGATGGAGTCGCCTCCAAGTGCCAGGAAGTTGTCGTCGACGCTGAGCGTGGCTGCATCGCGGCCAAGACTTTGAGCTACGAGATTAACAATCGAAACTTCCATGTTGGTCGAAGGAGCCCGAGAGGATGAGTTGGTGTAGGTGGCGAGAGAATATGCCGTAAGCTGCTCAGGGGTCAGCCCAGCTACCTTGAAGCCCAGCGTCTTTCTGTCTGTCTTGCTGCTGGCTGCCAAGGAAGGCATCTTGGAGACGGGAACCCAAACAGTTGGAACCTGTATACGATGTCAGCTGGCTCTCAAATTAGTTGGCTCTCAAATAGTTCAAAAAGTCACTTACCATGTATTTTGGCAAGCTGGCCCGCGCCATGGCTTCGAGCTCTTTCATTTTGGGTCTCGAGTCATCATCGAGCTCAAGTAACATGTCACCACTGCTGCTCTTGGCGACAAACTCGACAAAAGCGACAAGAACTTGCTTGTTCTTATCAATGACAGTCTTGCCGGCAACGACGACAACCTGCTCTACTGCTGCGTCCTTACCATTGAGCACAGCTTCGATTTCACCTATGACCGAGTTGTTAGAAAAAGCTCCGGCAATCGCGATCAGGGTTACTTACCTAGCTCCAACCTCTGACCATTCACCTTTGTCTGGTTATCCTTGCGGCCAAGATACATGAGAGATCCGTCGGTGAGATCCTGCCGTACGAGATCGCCCGTCTTATACAACACCTGGTCGGTAGAGTAGCCAAAGTCCCTCATCCACGCTGGAGCAGGAACAAACACCTCCCTGGTCTTGTCGGGTTGACCAAGATAGCCTCTAGCCAATCCAGGCCCTTGGACCAAAAGCTCACCCGTACAGCCGATTGGCATCAGACGATTGTGGTCCTGCGGGTCGACAACCCAACCAACGGAGCTGACCATGTGTCCAATCTTGTCGGGCTTGTCGCCTTCCGAAACGTCACGACAAGTACAAAAGACGCATGTCTCAGTAGGCCCGTAACCATTCATCAGCCTCAACTTGTGTGCCCAGGTGTCGATGCTCTCTTGAGTGATGGCCTCTCCTCCAAGGACAATGGTCTTCATTGACGGGATGCTCTCAGGCTTGAGTAGACGTGCAAAGGTCGGAGTGAAAAAGGCCCAGTCACACCTAAAGTCACGGATGAAGCCTGAAAGGTCATTCATGCGCTCCTGATCAGTAGGCATGCAAACGGTTCCGCCATGACGAAGTGTCGTGATGATCTCAAGGATGCAGGCATCAAAAGTGTAGGTTGAAAATTGCACGACACGACGTGGGAAATCTCCAAAGCCCATTGCAGCTCCGTGGCCAGTAACACTTGCGCAGACGGAACGATGTTCAGTCATGACGGCCTTGGGGCGACCAGTGCTGCCAGAAGTGAACAATACATAGGCGAGGTTGGAAGGCTTTACACTGTTTGGAGGCAGTGGCGAAGTGTTGAGGGGTCCCCATTCGGCAACATCTGAAGCCAAGGTCACCACCTTGAGCTTGTCAAAGGCTGCGTAACGCTCCTTGGTGCTCGGTGACACCAAGATGATATCTGCCTGGATTTGTTTCAAAAGATCTGCCCGGCGGTCTTCAGGGTCTTCTGGATTGACAGGAACGAAAGCAGCACCGGCCTTGAGCACAGCGAGCATGGAAACAATGACGTTGACAGACTTTTCCATACTGATTGGAATGATCCTCTCTGGTGCGGCTCCTAGCTCGCAAAGTTGATGAGCCACGTGTGTTGCGAGATCATCCAGCTGGCGGTAGGACCAGGTGACATCCCGGGATTCGACGGCGGGAAATTCGGGGTTGGAGAGAGTGTGACGCTTAATGAGCTCATGCATGCATGTATCCATCCAGCCAGGGCAGTTTTTGTTCCACTCTCGAAGGTCCTGTCGGTCCTTGCTGGATAAAACATCAATCTCACCGACGGTGATGCTAGCTGCGCCACCGCGAGGGAGACGAATCAGCTGCTCAACAACGCGGGCGAATTGTCTCAGCAGTCTTTCGGCACGCAAAGCCGACAAGACAGACGAATCGTGATGAGCTGTCAAAGAGACTGTTTCCTCTCCGAGCCCGCACTCAACCACCAAACCAAAGCCAGAGATGATGTTTGCGGTAGTGTGGGTCGCACGGTCGCGGAAGAGCGAGTCTTCTTCGGCATTACCACTAGCAGGTTGAATGACAAGAAGGTTCTGGAACTCGCAGGCGCTCCGGCAAGAAGCATTGAGCTTCTTGATGTTGTGGATACCTGCATGAGAGAAAGGCCCAGCTTCGATTGACTGCAAATTGACGTCCCTGAGGAACGATTCAACCGTTGCGTCGAGGTCTACTTGCATACGAACTGGCGTCGTGGTCAAAAGAGGACCGTTGATGATGTCAACATCATCGATAGGCACGTCACGACCAAATGATGTCAGACCATAGACGACATCGTTGGATTCCGAGACTCGGGCCATGAGGATAGACCATGCCGCCTTGAGCAAAGTTGCAGCAGTAAACTTTGACCGCGGAGGGCGGCGGAACTTGACCGAATGTTTGACGGTGTTGTCGGCAACACAAATTTGTCCCGGAGCAGCTTGAGGGAATGGAATTGCTTGGCAGCCTTTGAGATTCTCGGTCCAAAAGTCAACCACTCCATCCTGGGGCAACTGGCTCAGATAGCGGACCAAATCCAGGATGGGGCGTGTCGGGGGTAGTCCCATTCCCTGATAGGCCTGATCGACTGCCTCGAGTGTGAGGCCATAAGAGAATCCATCATACAAAGCATGGTGGATGGTCCAAACAAACTGAGGACTACCATTGTTGTCTACAAGCCCACAGCGGATCAATCGTGTACCGTAGTTCATGTCTTTCTCCTTTGCCGTGTCCAGGGCAAGATATTCATCCAACGTCTTGACTTCGGTCCATTCCAATGGTGTGTCCAAAACAACCGAGAACGAACCGTGACCAGCTACGTGGACGATGCGGGTGCGAAAGATGTCGTTGGCGGCCACCACATCTGACCAAGCCTGCTTGAAGAGCTTCAAATCGGTATCCTCGGGAAGATCAAAGACCTCCCGCAGCACATAGGCGGTGCTATCCTTTGCAGTCAAGGCCATTAAGCTATCCTGAAGCGGGGTGCAAGGATAAACATCGTTGACCAGACGTCTCTCCTCGCCCAGTACCGAATCAAGCACCTCATTGAGCAGAGTGGTCCTGCTCAAGGTCTCGGGAACGAGTGAAAAGGCGCTGTAAGGCTCATACTTGGCCAATGACGGGGTCGGCAGGCCTCTGGAGACTGCCGATGTGGGTGTCGGGATTGAAAGAGAGAGGCCGTATTTAGGAGGTATCGAAGTTGAAAGGCCCTTGGGTCGTAGCTCGACCCCAGGGGTAATCTTGGCCGATAGTACCATGTTTGCGAGCGTAGGTGTCTTCATGATTCCACGAACAGACAACTCCAGACCGGCCACCTTTGCCCTACTGACAAGCTGCATAGCCGCGATGGAGTCACCTCCCAGTTCCAGGAAGCTATCCTCACTGCTAATGACGTGTGACTTGAGATCAATCTGGAGTACATCGGCCCAAAGCTCCATGAGAACCTCGGCGACTGCAGAATCAGGGACGGGGCCATCCACTGCGGCATCAACCCGAAGTGCATAAGTCTGGGTCTGTTGTTGTGAGAAGCCAGAGGCCAGCTCCCGCAGGACCTTGCGTTCAATCTTTCCAGAAGCACTCATCGGCAGGCTGTACACAGGAACGAAGAGTGAAGGAACCATGTGCTCGGGTAAGTGGTCAGCGGCGTCTTGCTTGATGCGAACAAGCTTCTCTCGGGTGGAGCAGGTCATGTCAACCAGCTCAAGGGATGATTTGGCCTCAGCTCTCTCACCACTGGTCTGGTGCTCCAGTTGGATGAATGCGGCCAGAAGTTTCCGACTGGATGACGACTGCGGGCTGAATGCCTCAACGCAGACCTGAGTCAATTTGGAGGTTTTGAGCAGTACGGCCTCAATCTCACCCAGCTCTACCCGTTGACCATTGAGCTTGATCTGAGTGTCTCTGCGTGAGATGAAGCTGAAGCTACCGTCCTCGTTGAGCAGGCCAAGGTCACCGGTGCGGTAAAAGCGACGAGCAGGATCCTTGGCCCAAGCCAGACCTTGAACGAAAGCTTCACGAGTTTTCTCCTCGTTCTTGAGGTAGCCACGACCAACGATAGGTCCTTCAATGAGCATCTCTCCAGCCTCACCTACCGGTAGAAGCACATTGGGATCCTCCGAGTCGACGATGAACATGCTGCAGTTCATCGGATGTCCAATGTTACCTCCACGGGCATCCCGTCCTAGAGGTTCCAAGCAGGAAGTACATTGCACCGAACACTCCGAGGGTCCATATGTATTGTACAGTTTGAAGCCGTCCACAGGAGTCCACGTATCGATGATGTCCTGGGTCAAGGCTTCACCACCAAGAACCATGGTGCGGAGAGTGGGTACAGTGCTGGGGGAGAGCATGCGAGCAACGGTCGGCGTCAGGTCGGCCCAGTTGACAGACATGCGGGTCATGGTGCCAGTCAGGTCGTTGAAGCGATCCTCGTCGGACGGGATGCAGATGCAACCACCAAACATGGGGATGGTGACATTGTCCTCGATCGTAACGTCAAAAGAGTGGGATGCAAACGACAAGGCACGCGTGTCGGGGCCACAACCGAGGACCTCCGAGTTTGTACGAGCAGTGGTGGCGAGTGACCGGTGTTCTAAAACCGCACCCTTGGGAGTTCCGGTAGAACCCGACGAGTAGACAACCCAGGCGGCGTTGGTTGGCTTGACGTCGCTGCGGAAATTCTTGTCGCTAGCCAAGCAATCAAGAGAGTCTCGGTCAACCACGATGCTGTGTTGAACACCCTTGTAAGTCTTGAGAGTCTGCTCATTCTTCCTGCTGCACAGCACCAGTTTGGCCTCGACATCTTCTATCATGCGCTCCAGCCTCGAACGAGGGTACGCCATGTCCAAAGCCACGCAGGCACCACCCGCCTTGAGGATTGCAAGGATGGCCACCGTTGTCCATGCGCTCTTTTCAAACGCAAAAGGCACAATGACCTCGGGACCGACACCTAAACCTGCGATGAAGCTGGCAAGGCGGGTCGCGTATTCGTTGGCCTCACGGTATGTCAACTTTGCATCCCAGGCATCAATCATGATGGCATCCGGCCGCAAGCGAGCTTGCTCCTCCACCAACGAATGAAGGCATTGCTCTACAGCATCCATTCCAATGTTCAACTTTGGAACCTTGGTGCGCTGAACAAAATGCAAGCCCGTCATGTCGGTGATCAATTTGTTCTGGTTGGAAGCAAGAGTCAAGGAGTCGATTGCGGTAGAAAGCATATCCAAGACTTCCTTTGCTTTGGCTTCAGACACCATCTGTTCATCGAATCCGCACAAGACCGTCACCTTGTTGTCGGATTCCAAGAAGCACTCCAGTGTAAATCCAAAGCTCAGCTCCTCATCAGTGCTCAAATCGTCTTCTTGGGTCCAAAGACCTTGGTCAGCCCGGTATCCAGCCGGTTGAATTACAAGAAGATTCGAAATGTCACAAGCGTCAGATGATGCACTCAGTGCCTTGCGGATGTTCTTCATGCCAATGTGCTGATGAGGGATGACATCAGCATAGCGCTGTTGAACGGCATGGAGCATTCCTGCACAAGTCTCGTCTCCGACAATAACACGGAAAGGCACCGTGCTCAAACAAGGTCCTGCACAATCATCCACGCCTGGTAGCTCAATATCGCGCCCGGCGAGGGTGAGACCCATGATGACGTCGGGTGACTTGACGAGGCCACTGAGAACGAGAGCCCAAGCTGCTCTAATGACGGTTGAAATGGTGAAGCCGCTCTCATTGCTGGGGTAGGAGAGTGCCTTGGTGATTGTACGCGACACGATGGGTTCGTGTGCTTCATCACTGCAGCTAGGCCACTGAGGAGAGGAGCCACCCTCGAGCATCTGCCGCCAAACTTGCGCACTCTTTTCCTGGTCGTGGTCCTGAAGGTGCTTGACGAAATGAACAAAGGGTGTGGGCGTGACGGGTTCCAGTCCGTTGTACACTTGTTCCAGCTTTTTGAGGATAAGACTGTACGTGTAACCATCCGTCACTGCATGGTGAATAGTCCAGGCGAGGTATTTACCCCCCTCGGCAGTGATCAAGGCAAAGCGACTCAGCTCATTGCCATACCCAACTTTGGCGGACTTTCTCTCGGCAGAAAGTGCACCCTTCAGCTTCTCGGTCGTCTTGATTTGTACGGGAGAATGCTCATTGACGACAACTTGATACGAGCTGCTGCCAGTGACTCCCTTGATCCGAGGCATCAATATTATCCTAGTCCTGAGGATCGCAAACGACTTGACCAGCCGGTCGAGCGCGCCTTGCATGCGAGGAAGATCAATCAAAGGATCAAGCTTGAGTACATGTTGAAGCTTGTACGTGTTTGGTGACAGCATTGTTTCAGCCATCATGCCCTCTTGCATTGGCGTGCAAGGGAAAATGTCTTCAACGGCGGATGGATTGATGCCGGCCTGGTTCAATGCCTGGGCGTACTTTTCAAGGGATAAAGGTCCACCAATGAGCTCAAATGGTGAAACAGTTGTTTTTGAAACCACAGCGTCGCTTGATATATTTGCTGCGAGATCAGATAGTTTGGGATGGCGGAAGATGTCGGCGACCGTGATGAGCAGACCATCTTGACGGCCACTGCAAGCTGCAGCCACCTTCATGGCAGCAACCGAATCTCCACCAAGACGGAAGAAGGTGTCGTGACGGCCGATTAATGGAGTAGACAGATGGAGCACCTCTGCCCACAGTTCGGCTATGGCCTTCTCTACAGGGCTGACAGGAAGCTCTTTGTTACCTGCTGAGCAAGAGACGGTGAAGCGGTTGAGGGACTCCTCTGACCAATCTACCACCATTTCACGCAGGACCTTTCTGTTGACTTTGCCAGATTGGCCATGCGGAAATTTATTGAGTGGCAGAATGTGATTTGGACACATCCAGGCAGGGAGGGTGGCAAGCATTGAATCTTGCACACCGGCAAGCAAGTCACAAAGATCCGAAGTAGGTTCCAGGAATGAAGGAAGCGTGTTGTTGTCATTCTTGGTTGAGTCGCTAGGCAGCGTGACAAAGGCAGCAAGCTTCTCCCTCTTGCTCTCTTGTCCGATAATGATCTTCTCTACAACTGCCTGAGATCCGCTTGGGAGTGCGGCAGTGAGTTTAAATTCGATTTGTGCCGCCTCAAGTCGCACGCCGTGGATCTTCATCTGCGTGTCCCGACGACCGAGTATGCGCAACTTTCCGTCTGGGCCCCACTGTACTAGGTCACCAGTGCGGTACAATCGCGAAGACGCCCGGTCGGGAAACATCCTCACGAGCCAGTTTGGAGCAGTGATGAAAGCCGCAGCGGTCTTGTCGTCTTCCTTGAGGTAACCATTCGAGACGAGGTGACCCTCTATAAGGAGCTCTCCGGGTGCACCTAATGGAACTAGCGCGTTGGGATCATCACTTTTGGTGATCCAGACGACACAACCGGTGGGACGGCCGATGCAGCTGCCGTTTTCACCAGCCTGGAAAGTATGGTGTGCCATTCTCGAGTTGCACTCTGCCGGGCCGTAGATGTTGATGTAGTTCCTACCGGCAGCAACCCACTTCATGACGATCTCGGGCTTGGCAAACTCTCCGCCTGTGATAAAAGTCTTGACCGAGGGAACATCCTCGGGATTTATAAACTGCGAGACGGTCGGTGTGGCGGCGATGTGGGTTGCCCTCATGCGTGCTACTGTTGCGGCAAGTGCGTTCATCTTTTCCTCGTCGGATGGAATACAGATGCAAGCCCCAAAGGCCAAAGTGGTAAAAATGTCGGTGATGCTGACATCAAAATTGTAGGCCGAAAAGGCAAAGCAGCGCGACTCTGGTCCGTAGAGTTCTGCCTTGCCGTGGGCCAGTATGCTGGTGCAAAATGAGGAATGACTTGATAAGATGCCTTTGGACCGCCCAGTGGTCCCAGATGTGAAGACGATGTAGCTGATATCAGCTGGCTGAGAGATATCCTCAACCGATCCGCATGAAGGGAGGCGTGCAAGTAGTGCATCGTCGACAATGACAGATTCGACGTCGTGGGTGCTCAACAGGCCCTCGTACTTTGCAGAGCAGAGCACAAAGGTCGACTCGCACGCACCCAGCATCCGGGAAACATCCTCCCACGGCTGATTGGGCTCGATGTACCCAAAGGCACCGCCGGCCTTGAGCACGGCCATGGCTGCAACGACGGTCCAGACGCTCTTTTCAAACATCACAGGGACAATCTTGCCAGGGCTGACCCGCTTGGACACGAGAAGGTGAGCAAGCTTGTCGGTGAGTGCATCCAACTGCTCATAAGTCCATGAGACGTTCTCCGCTATCGAAAAGACGGCTTCGGCGCGGGGCGCCTCGCGAGCCCTTTCTTGGAATAGCCAGTGAACACACTTTTCCACGGCCGGTGGTACATGCTCGCACCATTTTTGGAGTTGAGACTTGTCTTCTGGGCTGATGGCTTCAACTTGGCCGATCTGCTTGCCCAGGTTGGACACGTCGTCCAGTTGTTGAATCAATGATTCGAAGGTGGCCAGGATTTGGCGAACCTCAATCCCTTCCAGGATTTCCGGGTCGTAAAAAGCCTGAACCAAAACTCCAGAAGGGTTTAGGAAACATTCGACGTTGAGGGGACGGTCCAGGAGGACGTCGGTGTTGGCCATCATGGCCGGGTAGACAACGAGCTGATTTCTGAACTGCGTGGCATCGCGCAATTCCGGTCCCAGCCCGGCAATTGCTTCGAGGTCAATGCCGCTGGACGACAACAGGGGGAGCTCTTGTGCTTCGATCGCCTCGAGGCAATCGGCAATGGTCTGGTCTGGGTGAAGTGTAAAGCGGAAAGGGAGGGCTGTACGAGGCTCGCCATCATCGGCGTCCTCTTCGTCGACGAGGGCCATGCCAAAGACCACATCCTCAGTGTCGGAGTATGAGGCATTGAGAAAAGCCCAAGCGGCCTGCAAGACAGTGTCGAGGGGAAAGCCTGAGCGACCGCTGTTGGGGAGAAAGATCTGACGGCGCAGCACGGATCCAGAGTGGACGGTGCGAACCGATGATGCGCCGGCGCGGGGCCGGGGGAAAACGCATGGGGGAGCTTCTTGAAAAAGCCTTCGCCAGTCATCGGCCTCGGCCTCTGACAAGCGGGGCTTGGCCGAGTCTGTGTTGCTGATAATAGACATTGTGAATTATATCTCGGCCTGCGATGTAATGAAGTGGCTCCTGCACTTTGACCAAGTCAATTGGTTGACTATGAATTGGAAGATGAATGAAGATGGTCTGGTCTGAAGAGATGTCAAGAACTGATGGTGATAAAATAAGAAGGCGTGTCCTGGTTTATGCGAATGAATTTTGAAAACCGCCAAGCGATGAATGTAACCAGATGCCCAGAGAATGGAGTCGAGACTGATTCCGAGACCACAAAAAGTGTCGTCTGACCAAGACCATGGAGCGTTATGCAAACAAAGTGGAGGGCTTCTTTTAAAAGATGAAGCTGTTTATGTTTGCCTGTCGCAGGCCTCAAGACGCCGCGCAAGGGTCCCAAGCACCCAGAGCTGTGGTCCATCGCTTGAGTCAACGTGGGTCTGGCCAGTAGGGGGGTGAGAAAGTGTGAAACGGAGGGGGTGTAAAACGTTTGTCATGGCACCCCTAGGTTGTCATGTCAGTATCGGGTGGCATGCGTTGTGGAGTCTGGGAGTAGACTTAATCCTTGCAGTATCAGACAATGGTCTCGACAGATCCACATATCAAAGGTCCCTTACACCTCAGCCGGAGTAGAGGTATCAAATCGACTAACGACGGCCACGCCAGATCCACATGTTAGCTAGTCCGATACATCAGTGTCACTCATGACATAGGCGGTTGCCGGCAGAACGACGTAAAAAGTGACAATTCGGGAATGTACCTTCACGTAAATGCTGTACATTGTAGGCCGTACAGGAGGATCACCGAGGAGTTGCGGCAGGTAGCAATCTATACGTGAGTCTTTGTGGCTAGGATTAGCAAGCCGAGCTCCTTGGCGACGCCTAGCAGTTTCTATGGTGCCCCATATACTTGTTTGGGATCTGGTTGATATGAAAATAATTCCAAACAGTTCCAAAAGAGTGGGCGTGATCCCCTTGAAGCCTGGTCTTAACGTCAGATCAAATGTTCAGGATCATCTTGAGAGATTATAAAACGAAAAGAAATGGGATTCCGGGTGGAGTCATGGGAAAACCATTGCCGTATAATGCGTCGAGAAGACGCAAAAAGCTGGCATAGCCCTCTCTTCTCTGCTCAGATCACTTCTACTTTTACGCGCCCGGAGCGTTCGCTCACTTAACCTTGATTCTCGCTATGTCCAGATTTGATCTGAGTTTTCTAATCTCTCAGCACGTCAGCAAACCTGTTCCTTAATACGTTTGATCCCGTTTTCAACAACCAAAAATGTCTGGTCCAGTCCAGCCGCCTCCCCCGGCGCGGAGGGGCAGTGACGACCATGATCACTATGCCTTCCGGAGAAGCGAGATACGTCGACCGTCAAGTGTCGCCTCTACCGCATATACCGCCACGACACTAAACGGTAGTCTTGCCGATAGCTATGTTGACGATGGGAAATATTGGAAAGATATCGGCGAGGTGCCGGCACCTGACCGACGAAAGAGGCGACAAACCATCGACTTTGATTCGCAAAGCAACTTGACAAACCTAAACTTTGAGCAGCAGATGGCTCGCCTGACTAAGGAATTCATTCCACCCTACCTGGGTTTCGTCCGCATGCGACGCATTTCGATCATGCCGGACAGCCCTACTTTGCCACGAGATCCCACAAGTAAACAGGATACTGCAAGCAAAGAAGTGATCGACGCCGAGCCCGAACAGGATCCAGACGCCGGGATTACTTACCCTTCTCTTGGTCGCGCTGCCATTATCTCAGTTGCCCTCGCTCTGGCTGTATTTCTCGTCGCCCTCGACATCAACATCGTCGCCACCGCCGCTCCCAGCATAGCAGCCGAGCTCAAGTCCCTCAACGACCTGGGCTGGTACGGTTCGGCGTATCTTGCCTCGACGGCCGCCTTTAGTTTCGTTTATGGCCGCTTGTACACGCTTGCACGACCCAAGATCATCTTTTCGTTCGCTGTCGGCATATTCGGTGTTGGCTCCCTCATCGCAGGTCTCGCACCAAGCTCACCCGTCCTCATCTTAGGCAGAGCAGTCCAGGGCCTCGGAACTTCAGGCATCTTATCCGGAGCTCTGATTATCGCAGCCAAGATTTTACCTCTGAAGCAACGCTCGGTCCTCACCGGTGTCATCGGAGCCATGGAGGGTACTGCAATGGTCTTGGGCCCACTGTTGGGTGGCATCTTTGCTGACAGGCTCAGCTGGCGATGGTGCTTTTACATCAATGTTCCAAGCAGCGCAGCTGTGGCCTTTGCAGTAATGTTCCTACTGAAGCTGCCTGATGATGTCCCCGGCAGTCCTGGGTTGGATCTTCAGAAGAAGCTGCAAGAGGAAAAGAGAAAGAGCAGTGCTTCAATAAACGTACTGGCCGAACCCAACAAGCCACTGAACCGTTCCAACACGCTACGTGCAAGGTTCGCCCTGCTTTCTACATCAACCAAGGACAAGATCTTGTTGTTGGATCCATTGGGCACAACAATTCTTCTCGGTGCTGTTGTGAGCATTTTGCTTGGACTTCAGGACATTGGTAAGATGCCTGACTCTTGTTTGTGTGTATCAATACTGACTTTATTCAGGTCACACTGTTTCTCAGGGCGGAAACAACACCAGCATCGTCTTCGTTCTCGGTGCTGTATTGTTTGTAAACTTTGGCGTCTTGCAATACCTCCGCAAAGAAGGTGCCATGATCCCACCGAGGTTGATCAAAATTCGAACTGTCTGGGCTGGGTTTTTGTTTTTCAGTTGCACGGCCGCTGGGCTTGAAGCCATCACATACTTTGTAAGACTTCCCAACTAAAAGTTCTGTCCTGACTCGACTGACGTCAACAGCTTCCACTTTGGTACCAAAAAGTTCAAAGCAACACTGCCGAGCAGTCGGGTGTCAAGATGCTCGCCATGCTTTTGTCCATGATCATCATGCTTCTGTTGGGTGGCGTGATCCTCAACCTGATTGGATATTACACGCCCATGATGGTGTTATCATCCGTCCTGATGACTATAGGAGCAGCTCTGTTGGCATCTCTGGAGAGGGATAGCAACGTGGTAAACGTCGCTGTCGCATCGGGTGTGTTTGGCGCTGGGGTTGGCACTGGATTCCAGATGCCCCTGATTGCAGTGCAAACAGTTCTTGACCCGGTCGACATGCCCATCGGAACAAGCATCGTCGTGTTCGGCCAGATGCTGGGTGGTGCGTTAATGTTGTCAGTGGCCGAAGCCTCCTTTTCGACAACACTCAACCTCGGTTTCAAGAAGCTGGGTCCGGTCGGCGACGAGGTGATGAAGAGCCTCGATGAAGTGCGATTTATTAAGGACATTCGTCTCCCAGAGGGATCCAACTTGACGGTCGAACAAATACTTGACATCTACAACAAAGCAATCAGGTCAGCTCTTAACGTCGGTATCGTATTCGCCATGTTGTCATTGATTGGCGCCTTGTTCATGCCGCTGAGATCGGTCAAGAAGTCCAAGGAAGACTATGAGAGGGAGCAGGAGGAGAAACAAATAAAGAAGCTGGAGAAGAAGCAGAGGAAAGAGGCAAAGAAAGTGCAAAAAGGAAAGTGGTGGGGAAAGTGACCATAGGTACTTGGGCACGAGGGTCGGATATGATCATTGAGTTGGGGAATTTCACAACTAGATCGATATAACTGATAATACTAAATCAAGTCGATTACAAAGACAATATATATTGGTACATCATTACTGGTCCTTGAGAGGTGCCTTTACTGAGCTGGAGGTTCATGAACGGATAACTCTTGGAGACGAACAGTAAACGTCATGTCGTCATCGATTTCTATTGATCCATATTGGGAAAAGGCACAGTTGCTGCCTAGCACTTTTCTGACAATTGGCTGACTGACTAATCAGCCAGCAGGCAGCCAGCGTCTTTTCTCAGCTAGGCAGGTGAAGTACATCAGTTCTAGGGATGACCAGCACAAAATAGAACGTCCAAATCAACCAAGATTGCGGAGGTCATCTTTCTTTCATCTGTTGTTTTATTCATCTTCTGTAAGATAACCATTACCATTCAAGTCGGAGATTGTCCCCCATGTCGGAATAGCAAAACCGCAGGACCCGCCGCGCGATGTGTACATGTCATTCAACACACACGAGTAATCATGCTACATAGTTTCGAGTATAATGTCTTAGGCTTTGATTAGTGTTGGTTAAAGTGTATGCATTTTACCTTAGTAGTAAGTAGGTAACTTTTAACTGAGATGACGATACCGGGCTTGACACGTAACCACGCTAGCGTAGAAGTCTGGTTGCAAAGACCAGCAAGTAATGACTTGTGAGACTCGGAATTTGATTTCGCAACAGGGCCGCCGCCCATGGATTCAAGTATAGGTTGACTTCCATTACTGACTGTGAACACCTTGCCGCCGACGCCTTTCCAACAGGTGAATGACGACAAGAGCTGCCATTTCTGCTTTCCGGCTGGCGGATTCAAAGGCCTCCAGCCTAACAAGGTTTCGTCTAGCTAAAGAATCATCTTGGTTGACTATAAACTCCATGCGGGCTGATGTCGCCAGATGACTGGTGAACGCGCTAATGGGCATATATGCGAACAGGGTCGATCTTCTTCGCTCGTAGCATAGAGTCACAAGAAAGCAAGAAAGGTGTTGTGTTTTCGAAAAGCTTACTCTATCGAAACAATCGCCAATGCCAAATGCCACCGGATGATGTCACTCACTTTTGTGGCATGTATAAAGGTAAACATTTATATCAGCCCGATGTCTGATTCGACATGATTCGGAAACAACTGCCCTACCAAATAAATACAACACAAGGTAGCGACGAGAATGGGATGCCTACTCGGGAGTGGAGACATCCGCTGCAGGTGTGTTGGTTACTATTGGCGATAAAAGCTTGTTTACATCATTCGGCAAACGGCCGCGGCCCGCTCGGGGTGTGGAACTGGAATGCAACGTTGAGCTTTGTCTTGGCGGAACGCTTGTATTTGTGGTCCGGCGGCCAGTCGTATAAATAAACTTGGCTATGGAGCATCAAATCTCTGCGATCCCGCATTGATCAAAAGTCTATAAAGAGTGAGAACTATAGCATCCAACATAATGTTTCGACATTCTCGTTGACACCAGGCGAGAATCCCCATACAATCCACCCTTGTTACCGACTTTCCTGGAATCTATGCGAGTCTCCAACTTGACTATTCTTGGGATAACTTTGTAACAATTATCTTATAACCAATCTGCTATTAGTTTAGAAGAGCTTAAAAATTGCGGCACTGTGCAACTATGCATATGCTTATGTATGTGTAGATGGGATCATTTATCGAGTCTACAATCTAGTCTAGACTTGAGCTGCCACCACATCGGTTCTAATAGCACCATTTTTGGGTACATCGCATACCCTTGATCGGAAGTCCACCCGGAACAATAGCAGGTTAGATGTTGCCAATTGCTGCAAGTAATCCCCCGATCCCCCTAAAACCCCATAAGAAGCTGTCAAGTATAGATGACACGTTTTAATATTATGCCGAGATTATGGTACTAAATACCGAACCTCATTTTTGACATGAGTGTTATCTAATGTTCACCGTTCAAATACTGGATGACAGTGACATGCGGATTCTTTGGAAGTGGTGAGAGCCAAGCAACTATGCGTCTCAGCTGGGTAGCAGCTCCAAAAGCTTAAGGGTGTGGGTATTTTATTTAGAGTTTGGGCCTGGTAAGCGAGATCCTAAGCTTTCTTTGGAAAGAGGTGCTCAACTATCAAACGCTTACGCTAATAACCTTAAAGCCACCACCAATACGACCTAGGCATGGGTTATCCCAGTTGTTTGTTTTTGGTTGCATCGTCATCAAAATTCACCCACACCCGCCCCACAAAAGCTCATGACGAGCCAGCCCACGTCGTACAACCTCTGTGCTATTACTGGTATGTCCCTGCTTTAGAGACACCCCTCTCGAACATCAGACAATATTATCTACCTCTTTCCCAGTCCACCCAGACCTACGGTGAATCGATCGATACCAATGATGCCACCTTTACCTGAGTCACGTCCTTGCAACGATACACCTGATTCCCAAGTAAATCCCGATGCGCACACGACAGCTGGTACTCGAGGATACCTGTACATCACCTTGGTTCCTAAAGCTCCTCTGAGTACATGCCATGTATTTTATCTCATTCCTTTCTCATATACTATATCCTAGTGTTAATTGGCTTGTATCTTATGACAGGCATCCCAGATCCGGATCATGTGGGAGCCACCACGCTAAGGGACAATACCTTGTAGCCAAGAGAAGGATTGGTTTGAAAAAGTTACATCCATTTGTCACTCGCTCTAGACCACTGAGGGCTGCCGGTGAACCGGAACTGAGGTCTTTTAATTATCCGATCCAACCAAGGGTAATCTGGTCGGTTGCACTCACCAAAGACCGATCGAGGCCTGCTAACACTGGGTTATTATCCAAGCTTAGGAGATGGTCTGGAAGCGGCATGAGTTGCATAATCATGCGCAAGTTTTGCATGATTGTGTCTCTAATCTGTCGCTAGTTGGAACAAGAGAGCACAATGGGCTTAAAATACTCCGTTGGATAAAGCAAAGTGTAAATTTGACCGACTTAAAATGATGCTTCTTTCCACTCGAACCGGCAATCTGAGCCAATATTCCAACAGTCAATCAATCTTGTATTCTGATCCGCTACAGGTCTAGCGTTGTGTATTTATTACTTTACTTTTTTTCAAGATCTCAAGTTCCTTTTTTTCCTCCATCATCCAGTCAACATGTCTTTCACTCGTATTTCCTGGGCTCCCATCAAGGGCGACGTCGACGATGCTGCTTTGGCCCCACTGAATGCTGCCGGAGCTGCATTGTCCAAGCAGCCAGGCATCCAGAGCATCTACCACGGCCGCGTGATTGACGGTACGCCGTCTCTCTACGCCCTCACCAGTAAGTAGCTCCATTGCGATTGTAATTTACTGCAATTTACACACGGCCGGGCCGGCTGACATTCGACAAAAGCGTGGGCGTCTGAGGATGCAGCCAAGGCGGCCGAATCATCAGCTGCTTTTGGCGAGATTGAAGGCATCCTAGCCAACGTCATCGACACGAGCAGTGCTCAACCATATACGAATCTGGTTAGCCTCAACAAGCCCTTTGACTCGATCGCCAGCCCGGTCACGCGTATCATTGCCATCTTCCTGCCGGCGTCGGTCGACAAGGCCGCCTTTGCCGCCAAGATCGAGGCCATGGAGGCCACGATCGCGGGCGCCAACATCCCAGGCTTCAAGGGTGCCGTGCACGGCTGGGCTGCCAACCAGATCGAGCACCCGTCGCTCCCGGGAGGCCCGGCAAACATCTTTGTCGCGGTCGCGGGCTGGGAATCGGTAGAAGCTAGCACGACCAGTGCGTCGGCCCCGGGTATGGACGAGCACCAGTCAGCTCTGGCAGACTTTGGAGGTATCTTTGAGGTCAATTATGTTGGGTTGACAAAGGCTTGATTGGGTCAAGTTGAGAGGCGTGAATGGACTTTTCAAAAGTAGTTAGTTCTAGCCTGTTGATAATGAAGTTATGTTGATGCTCTTATAATTCTCTGATTATGCTTTAGATGTGGGTCTGTCAATCGTATATTTGAAGCTGCACTGGCGTTTTATGTAAAAACAATCCACGGATGGTTTTGTCCGCAGATTTATGACAGTGGAGTTTTGCCCGTGGCACGATTCAAGTTTTGCTTTCGCTATCATGTGCATACTTTACGTCCAAAAAAATAAAACTGCTGACATGATTTTGCTCTTACTTTTAGCGAATTCTTGAATCTATTTAACCAAGCTAGTTCTAGTCGCATTATCTTGAATACCTTATCTTTCTGCTCAAACAAAACGGTCTTAACAAACGTCAATTGGCATCCCTCGTGGCTGGAACACGCATCATAGCTTGGACTGCAAGTCTACAATCCAAGCTTCCTTAATAAAAGCTCAAGCAGCTGGCGAAACCACAATCCGATTCGCAACCACCGCCGTCCCATTCATCAGAGCTGCAACCTGCTCCTTGGTGCAGCGCGCTCCCAGTGGCGAAAAGTCAATATAGCATTCATTTGGCGGCTGCTGGGGAGGCGGCTGCTGCACGTCAAAAACCGACAGAGGTCCCTGCGTGACGAAGCCGCCGTCCTTGACAACATCCACCGTGCCTGTCGCCACGTCCTTGCCCGTGATGGTGCGCACAAAGATTTGATAGGCCGTCTCGGGTTGGTACATTGGAACCTCGTGCCCGGCTTGAAAGACTCGGCTAAAGGAGAAGAGGCCCTGCTGTCGGACCTTGCCGCCAATATAGGTGTTGTTGGTTTTGAGGTCTGCGTACCCCGCTGCGGCGAATTGATCTTTTTTGGAGTAATTGAGGGCGAGACTGACCGCTTCGCCGCCTACCCCTGTAAAGTGTGTCAGTCTAATTTTAGAATGGAACCCAGTAGAATGTGACGCGGAAAAGATGAGAAAAGAGACGACAGAAAGAAGAAAGAAAAAAAAAGAAAAAAAAAAAAAAAAACACTTACAGTTGCAACGAAAATCTCGATCCCCAAAAATCAACGCCACCTTGACCCCCCCATCAATCAACCCAACCAGCTCATCAGTATAGCTTCTTATAAAATCACCCGTCATTGCAAACCCATTCTCCGTCGGGCCGCTGGTCTCGGTATAATTGACCCTGGCCCCGAGCTTCCGTCTGATCTCGCCATTGTTGAGCCATCCTACTATATACTCTGGCGGAAAGGGGTCCAGCGACTGGTGGGCAATGTCAAAAAATCCCCGATCCGCCTGGGAGTCGTAGAGCGCTGCCATTCCCCAGCAGGTCCCAAAGGCGGCCGCGCAGGTGGAGTCGATTTCTTCCCTGCTCTTGTCCTTGGACCGCTGCAGGGCCTGACATTTGCCTCCCTGGGAAATGCAGTCGGGCAGTATTGCTCTGGCTTTGGCCGCCACCTCTTCGGGGTAAGCCTTGATGCCATATGTGTTGTTGATGGGAAAGGTCGTCAGTGAAGGACCCTGAATGAGCATGTCTACAAAGCCGTTGATGATACCGACGGACGCGACCGACATCAACTCGGGTCTGTCTCGGCGCCGGGCCATGAGAGCACTGGCAAGAGCAGGTGCAAAGTGGCCACCGTACGACTGAGCCCAGATGTTGATCTCATCGTGGCGGTAACGGGCAAAATCTTCAGTCCAAATGTCTAGGAAGCGAACCAACTGAGCAATGGACGTGTCTGTCGTGTTGGGGGCGTTCTTGGTGTCCTGGCTGGGAAAGACGCCCTTGCGAATGGTTGCATTGTCGGTGGGGATCTGGGCAAAGACTTGATCATCCAGAGTGACGCGCCCGCTCGTCATGTTGCGGAAACCCCGCGAGATTGTATCATAACTGTAGCCGGTAAGCACGGGCTGGTCGACGTACAGCATGTTGGCCTCGTTGTTCCAGCTCCAGGGGTTCAGCTCGGTCGCCGTGCCGTCGGGGCCGGTGACGCGGCACGGACCGCTGTGGCCCGACACGGCTTGGCCTATAGACCCCGAGCCTGGGCCGCCCTGGAGCCAGAGAGTCAGTGGGGCCTTTCGTGGGGACTTTCTGGCCTCGAAGAACATGAAGAACATGTTACTCTCGATGGGAGAATCTTCATTTGGGGGTATGGTGATATAGCCGCTAAAAGAGCGCACCCTGGGAGTGGTCTCGCAGATACGAACCTGTTGTGGTTTAGTTTGGTGGTCAATAACTTTATCGTCTCATCATGGATGACACCAAATTAAGTAGTACGAAGTAAATAAATAAATACCCTTTGGAATCTTCTCACGTGTCCATATTGAGTTGGAATGGATTTGTAGGCATCGTCGGTGAAGAGGACAAATGAAAAAGATAAAATGATGGCTAGTCCTATGGTCATGGCGAGGGCCTTGTTGCCTGGCGATGGCATTGTTGCAGTACGGAAGATTTAGCGTAAATTTATGAATGGCAATCAATGACAATCAATGCCAATGTTCAAAGACCAAAATCCCCAGGTAAAGTCGCCTGTTCAGACAGTCAACATGGAAGCGCGTAAACAAAAGTTAATTACAGCATTCCAGGTCAACCGTTCGGGATTTCCGGCTACCTCTGTTTGGTATGTTTTTGCAAAGAAAAAGAAGAGGCCCATATCAATGATGGTGATCGTGTCAGTGCAGTCAGGCCATAGACCAAAGTTTAGACGGTAGAAACACCATAACCAATTAGGAGTGACCATGACTCGATCGGATGTTTCCTGACAAGTCTTTTCTGTTTATGGTTAAAGCCTGGGAATATTCTACGGGTCAAAGTGGGTCTAGCTCTAGACTAGAATGATTCCCGACTTGGCAACATCAAGCGCTGCTTGTCCACAAAATGAACTGCCGAGAATTCCAAGACACTGCGGGGCTCCGTTGCTTGCGGTAACAGTTATGACGACAGAAATACATGAGAAACATTGGTAACACATAGTAGCGGAGATGGTCAAAGTTAATCTGAAGGCGAAATCCCAGAGCTGAATTTTGGCGAGAAAAAAAATGGGCTTCAAATCGGATGATTGCACGAATATCAATCACCGACGACCATCTCTTCCCTATAAAAGGCGTAGTGAGGTTCGGGCACCTTGACCCGGCCCGGCACGGGATGGCGGTTATACGTGGTAGTGCGGCGGGTGAAAAGTCTGTACTTTTGCCAAAGTTCTTCTGACGTGCTAACGCCTTCTAGGCTGCGTACGTCCTGCATCGTAGCCGCACAACTGCAATGCCAGACGCGCATAGTTGTATTTAGATCCGAGACCCTGGACCTGGAATTTGTTTACTGATGGGCAAAGTTATCCCATCCCATTGATCTTTTGTTCTCAGGCTGTGTCTGACTCTAACGATCCGGGGCGATACGTCGCACACCACAATGCAAGGGGAGACACTAGGTCTAAAACTAGATTCGGGCAAAACCCCACAACCCCCCACATTCCATACCCTAGCGTGTCTCCAGCTTAAGCCCCAGATCCTAATCCCTACCAATAAGGCTTGGCGACTTGAGCTTGACCATGGTCCCCTCATCTTAGTCCTACAGCGCCTTGGAGACCAACTTATCCCAGCGGACCGCGCTACCGGCACGGAATCATGGAGTGATTACGTAGTACTAGATATGACCTCCGCTCGCGCTCAGAAAATGTGAATACATGGCTCACCCGAATAATTGAAGAACAATTTGAGCGTGACCCGAAGCTCGTCACGGTAACAGTCTTGGCCGGGTTTTATAGACAAAATTCATAATGGCATGAATGAGAAGTCACAATTTTGTAATCCTTTTGTTTTGTTGCATTACTTCTTGACTTTGACGATGTTTCCAGACAAGACGCAGCCAAGTGACGATATGGGAGTACGAGACGTTTGAATTAAGCAACCCGCGTGCTCGACTTATATTTTTTAGGAGACACGATGAATAGCCACCATTGGAGGACTGTAGATGCGTGAATCATTTCTACATTCTTCGTCAAGTCCATTAGCCATTAGCTTGGATGTGGTGCATACGAATAGATCTTCAAAAAGTAAAGGACTAGCTTGCTGCAGCAGAGCGACGATGCTAGCTTAAGTTTGCTTATGAATTTTTAGCTACTCCAGATATCGTAAAGCATTCGAGGCAGTTTAGCTTGACTTAGGAGTGGATCACTTCATCTTTGAATGGACGAGCGATCAGCAACGAAACCGGACCTCCGTTCTTGGCCCTACGAATAATGTCTCGTCAGCCCCAATCTCCACAAGGCCCTCCACGGGGAAATCTCCACAGACAAAGCATATAGTGAGGCGATCCTGCGTCATGTCAGCAAGATTTTACCATCTCCATAAGCTAATAACTAGTAAGAAATTAATATATGAATGATCAAAGTGCCGCTTAATGACCATTTTGAAATTTCTTTGGGGCATTGATGCCAAGATTTGACTTGAGAAAATGTCGACAGCTGCTCGCTTACCGACACACTGATTTGAGGACCTACAAGTCTCGAAATATATAAGAATAGGGATGAAAATGGATCCGTCGCATGGTATGGTACGTCTTAAATAACAAAACAAAATGCAAAATGCAAAATGCTACGGAGTGCATATTCAACACATGACGTTTCCTGATACCAACCAAATCAATCAATTCAATCTTTGATTTAGATAGCCAAGCTTTCGGGATTCACAGGATCCCTGTATGAAGCCCTACAAGCCACACACCGGTGTGGTAAAAGATTGAAACAAGTACCCATGTCTTGGTTGGCATGGAGGGGCCCCACGGTAATGGAACTTCTAGAAATACACGCCCTACCCACCCGTATCGACACCTTTTTAGAAATGGGACCCTTGTTTCATTTCATTAGCCGAGTCCCGGACCGTTGTCAAGACTCCCGGGTACTGCTAGCATTTACATTTGGCTCCGTATGCATATGAATATTCCGATCCATGCATGGATCCACAGCAGACCTTAAATTGACAGGCTGGGTACACGTGGTACAGGACTAGAGACTCGTCAAGCATGACTAGGCCTGCTGGGGGAGGGTGTGAATTTAAGTAATAAGAAATATGCCTGACGAGATGGGAAGCTCCAAAAAACAGCCTTGTCAGGCATCGACTCAAGTCGGAGGCAGTAATCTAACCGATTTGACGTTATCATGTTATCATCGACCTCGGAGTCGGCCTCCGTTGCGGTTTTAGGTTTTTTTTTTCTTTTTTTCTTTTTTTTCGCGCGTAAGAGATTCTAACTTTCGAGTTTAGCTACCAAGTCAGTCTGCACTATGCCTCTCACGTCTTTTACTATTTTGGGCGTGACCGTTTTCGTAGTTTGGTTCATTCAGTGCTCAAATCTGGAAAGCTCACCAAGCAAGATGTTAACATACCTGTCTTTAATACGGTATTTATCTGATCCTTCACAAGACTACACACTTCCTTTACCCCAGGAAGACCCTGTAATTTTCTACCTAGAAATACGGCGTTGTACGACGCTAGGTCTGGTTGGAGGGGCCATCCACTTCTATCTGCGAATGTGCCAGCTGGAACACTAGAGGCCTAGGCTGGTCCACATTATCTGTTGCAAAAGAACAATATCAAACGCACAAGGCAACCATGTATTCTACAGCCCCAGACCTCTGATACTTGGTGAAGGTAATGAATGACATTTACCCCTGTTGGTTGTCCTCCACTCTACTTACCGGCGTGGGATCCGAGTACATGATTCACCGTAATCAAGGTCAGAAGGTAGCCAGATCTTCGATGATCATTCCACACAATCCCCCCGAAGCGGCCCCTTTTCAGGCAAGATCCACTCATCATGAGTTGATCGTTAATCTGCCTTAGCTGTCATGGATGAAGCTGATGCGCTTGGCCTGCAGCAAGGTGGACAAGTACTTGTTGCAAGCTGCTGGCCGCTGGTGAAACCGCTTCCTGAAAGTTTTGGACTCATGCTTGGGGTAAGGGTTATCGGATCTAGGCTGGAGAGACTGCAACAAAGAAGCATTCAAGACCAAGGTCCTGTCAAAGGCGGTTCTGAATCGACTTTTACGTCTACGTGGTAACTCGGAGCCTGCATCTATGAGGCTGTGCGTATATCAACCCCGAGACCTCCCTGATACGAGGTGGCTCCCCGCAATAGCATCGAGTGATCACTGATATAATCGGCATGACGAGTCTCACTATGATCTGAACCTCAATGGTACAATCACCGGTGGGTGACTGAAAATAACCGAAGAATGGAGAGGGCACGGTCCGTGTTTGCGCAGCCATCAGACGAAGGAAAGGTCCAAGTAACAGCTGGCCCAGCACTGGCCGGGGCTGACCAGATAAACAAGCTCAATCTTGAGGACTTTGGGATCCAACCAAGACAGATTCAGGTCAGATGGCAGGTTAAGTAGGCCCGGACCTTGGGGCTCTCATCTCGGGGATCAAGGTACGAGTTAGAAAAAGATATCGGTACTTCAGATTGCACTCCTATAAGTGGCGCAGTCGCACGATCTGACACCCCATGTCTTGACCTCCAAGGATCGGAAAAGTAGATTGGTTTGCTATGATTCTATTGAGGAAGAGTCGAGTCGGAGGAAATTCTCCTTGACACCGGAATGCACTGAAATGTGTCTCACTTGAGCCTTGAAATCTCGTGCCAGTCCATTTGACTTTTATCATCGACATTCCCTACTCGAACCAGTCTTGAAGAGTGGGTACATCTCTTGACATCTTGGCCTGTATACATTATACGATTCAACAGACTAATAACTCACAGCAGAATTTCATGACGAGTACAAATGCTGAAAACGCATGCCTGGTAATTCAGTCATGTCTACATCTGACTCGTCCGATGTCACTAAGAAAGTCGCCTAGATGCCATCCTAAATTGGGAATCTTCTCTGGTCCAGAATAGTCCATTCATAGCTAGCCGCTCCTCACTGATCATCTCTGGGCGTGTCACGATTCAGAATTTCCCTGTAACTCTTTAGTCAACAAGTAAGTTGGGGTGTATGCGGGCTAGGTGTGAGGGTCGGACTGTCAGCTATTGTCCTGAAACACTACGTGGGATGAAAATGCCCATCTAGTCTAGTCCGGTATTTGGTCTAGGTCTAGTTCTAGTTGAAAGCTTCGGCTCAAAGTTTGCCCGCGCCGTGCCCTTGGCCCTCGGGCATCATCGAGTCGAGCTGAGCCAAGATCACACATCAAGTCTTCAAATCCCGTTCCATACGCCGTCTAACCGTATGTAAACACTCAGAAATTGGAGATTATCATAACAAATTAAGCTAGGTACGCCCTAGTATGTTTCCATGATAGTGGGACTTAATTGGTACCTTGTATTTAAAGCGCAGTAGTCTTTAGTTCTCGTGTTTAGAAACTTGGAGTATCAAAACGCCATGCACTCATGGAGGAACAACACCAAAATAAAAGTCTCACGGTCAACATATCTCTCAGTCGGACACCTGTTTGGCGGTTGGTCTTTTCTTTAATTGGTCAACGCTGCAGCTCGCCGCCCGCAGAAACATGGAAGAACTGAGAGGAAAGCTTCCCTGGGGTTTACGAATAGCGACTACGAACCAGTTTGCCAGAGGTCAATTGATAAGAGAGCCTTGCAGCTTTGAACTGATCGCTATGATGCGTACCTATGTAAGCTATTTAAACAAATGCAAACATCAGTTGTATACACAGCTTTATCTTGTAGGCGGCTGCCGTGTTCCATTGCAGCATTTCCAACTGGGAGTCTAAAACACCCCTTGTATAGTACGGGCCTTTTCAGTACGTATATAACATACCATGTACTTTAAGCAACTTTATGTGCCTAAAGCTACGCAACATCCGCATATCTTGTCGAGTTCCCTGAAATCTTTCACGTTGTCTTTCTCTTTGGTCAACTATTACATCTTTGGCATGGGGGCGGGCCAAATCTGATCTAGGATCCAAGCTCGCCGAGATGTTCCAGTCCCATTCGCAGCCGGGTCGAGGACGAGCGTCTGGTTGCCTTTAGGCGGGGCGGCGTTATCGATGTAGAATAACGTAGTGCATTGCGATGCTTTGGTTGAGATGCCATACCGAGCTGTTCTATGGATTAGACCTAGATTTCGAGACATTGCAGTCCGGCCGAGCCTCTTTACCAGAGTATATGCTGTAGCAGAGATTACCACCGAGGACGTCCCGGCTGTGTAATCTCAGATGCTTAAGGTCATTTCAAAATTGGAGCGCGGCCAGTTAATGGCTCCCTGTGACGGACATATGGAGCATAGTACCTATCGCCTGTGAGGTGTGTGATAACATGACGAGTTTGTTAAGCATGGTTTCTTTTCTTTTCTTTTAATTGCAGGTGGCTTGGTTCGACTGCCCAGAGTCGACGCGCATGGGACTTTTGATAAGTTTGAATAATTCCTGTTGCTTATTCCTGTTCAGAACACCCCATGCCAGCTCCCACAATGCTCGTGTATTTTATAATGTTGACTTAGACGCCCAGGATCCTCAAAAGTAGCTAAAGGTTGAGCAACAAGTAAATTATCTTGGGCTCACTCCGGCAACTGGGCCACGCCGACAGCCTTTCCCAAAGCAAGGCCGCATGCAATTGCCTGCTGACCTGACTCTAGTTTGCAAGTATAAAGACCCTCATATGCAGCCCATCACAACGGGACGATCTCATATCTCGGTCATCCACAGTATCGCGCACAACAAAACACGGGCGTCAACCGCTTCCATTACTTTCTGCACCGAGACCCAACGCTCTGGGCCAAATCATACCGGTAGATCCTGGATAAAGAGTGACGGGCAAACCAAGCTGAGAAGGCCTATGGGCAATGTGCAGCAGTCGTAAAGATTGATTACTGGATGAGGCGTGTGTGGGCATGCAATTATCTCATTCAAGTCATTCTTTCGACATTAATCGTGAACTTGAAGTAAATTATTTGCAAGCTTTAGGCAGTAGTTAGTTCACTCGCATTCACGTCGTCCAATTTCGTTGCCAAGGTAGGTAGTCCAACCTAAAAACGAACTGGAAGCAAATATCTGGCACATTGTAGTAGGGTTCTGGGACAGGTTTATGGCCTGAAGACGTAATTATAGCTTTGCATTTGCTTTAAGAAAGTCTTATACCTGCATTCGGGTTGAACTCATTTTTTTACGTAGTAGTGCATAGCATATTTGTTAGGGATTTCAAATCACCGTAACGATGTCACCTTGTACCATGAATCTTGTCCGTGCATGACGATGTGCAAATTATTTTTTTCTTGTTTTTTCTTTTCAATTTCAGGTTGCTTAAAATTCATTCTAAAGTTCTCGTAGCTGCTAGTTGGAAGATGCTCGAAAGAACCACAATCATACCAACCTATGCCCTACCGAGCCACACAGCCGACTCATACGCTTCGTCACGTCAGCACAGAATTAGAAGTACTGGCAGAGCCTACTGCAGATCATTAATTCTCAAAGCCTACACCGAGATACATGTCCAATCTGAATACCAGTTGTCAACCAGCTGTCTCCATTCCGTTGACAACAGTTCCTGACTCGAGGACGCAAAGTTAATACAAGTAGTGCTTTTTTATCAAAATAAGTTTCTCGAAATAGTCCCTACGAATGGATATTCCCTAGTAGCACTAACGGTAAACCATGGCTTACAAGTTGTTTGGAATTTTCTGTTGATTTAGTCTTTGAAATTCTTTAATGTTTACCCAATGCTGCCTAACAACATCAATGGGCAACAGCTTCTGTTTCCTACCAAGGCCTTCAAACAGCAGAAACAGATGAGCTACCATGGCTCATTTCTGTAAGCTTGTAATTTTCAGGAGGATAAAGATAACACGGGCAACTTGTTGAGGATCTAACAGTTAGCCTTTAGTCTGAATTTTAAGAGAAAAAAGAAATTCTACGTGCTAAAAACGCAATTCTACATTACTGTTGCGAAAATTAACGATCAAAATGGTGCAATGCAAGGAGCACCCATGAACGTTTTCAAATCATGTTTATTTCAAGAAAGCATTGAGCTGAGTGACAACCGGAGTCACCGAACAGTGAGTTAAATTTAGGAATTGTGACTCGTACAGCCAAGGGCTACTGTTTGACCGTTTAACAATGAGAAAATTTCATTATATAACCTCAAAATCCATCAACTTTCAATACCGATCTTTCTTCCACCATCCATCACATTCATTCAATACATTCGTTCCAATTATCTTTTGACAGTCTTTTACAGTTCGAATTTTTCATCTTCACAATGCTTGCCAAATTCTTGCTTCCTTTTCTTGTCGCAGGTGTCCTAGCCACACCCATCCCCGCCGGAAAAGAAGGAGATGTCCCCAACATAGCAACTCCGAAAGGGGGCCCCCCAACTTACGAAGAGCTTTTTCCTTCGGGATTCCAGAGACCTGCCAATTCAAAACCAGAGATAAATGACAAGCTCACTTATCATCAGGACGGCAGCCCTGCTGGTTCCTATGTGGGAAGACCCTTGGGAACGCCATCCCGGCATACCGCTACAAGGACAAAAGAGGAGCCTGCCAGCAAACGCGTCGACAAGCGGGCTTCCAGAGACGGCTCCAAGACCTCTGATAGTACTCATTTGGCGCCTGCGGTCTACCATGTTACAACAAACACAAGGAAACCGGGGTATGTTAACATGAGGCCTATGATGCTTGAAGGAGGTACTTGGAGGCAAAGTCTTCACAGCGACGACCCAGAGCCCCAACGCGCGGCGAGTAGTACTCATTACCATGAGTCTGGATATACATATAAGCCTACAGAGCGTCAAGCCGCGGTTGCGCACAAAGCTGCTCTAAATAATGCTCCTAGGCCCGCCGTCGACAAGCGGGCTTCTTCAACAGATCCCAAGGCCCCTGCGGCGCATAATGCCCCGCAGGACGCAGATGCCTTCTTTATAGGGACGCCCGCTTTCCTCACCCGAGGCGTTTTGGGGCCGAATCAGTACCACCCCAACTCAAATAATCCCGCAGCAGGACCGCCAGCGACCTCTTCCAACAATCAAGTGCAAGGTCGCCGTAAAAACCCTGACGAGGATGTTTCTCACGTAGCGCCGCCCAAGCGCAAACATGGGGATATTTGAAAAAAAAGGAAATCCAAACTCAGTTCGGACGTGATGGTAGGATTGTCTCCGCGGCATTTCCTCTCGGTGATGGCAAATATACCATCGAGTCATCGAGCCTTGGCTAGCTCGAGCCAGTAAAAAGAATGATAAGGAATTTCTTTCTGCACCAGCTGAAGCCTACAGCCGGGCAGCTTATATGAGAATGTTTACATTCAGCTAAAAGAAAGAGAAATACATGGTGAAAGGGTTTGCGGGTGGATTGGATGGGAGAAGTATTTTGGAAGCGGACAAACAAAAGCCGGTCTGGGTAGAATATATACAATACTAGAATGTTAGGTGTTGGTTTTGTTGAAAAAAAAAGCTTTTGTTTGAAGATCAGTATAAACTGCCAACCTATACATCTATCTTGAGATAGCAAGGGCAGATCATCTCAGACACTGTGTCACGTTGCATGCTGAGGTTATTCAGACAGATTTCTCAAGCCACCTAGCTGGGGCCTCAAGCAAGTCGTATATCTGGTTTCATTAGCACATTCTATTATTTGAACTGGTGGGACAGTATTCCGCAAAATGAGGCAGTGAAAACAAGCTGATTTTGGTCATGCTTTACATCTCTTAACCACGAGATAGATCAACAAGTCAAGCCCTCGAAAAAAGGGATACTACATGTGCGTACGGGGTAAACCGGGGTTTAAATAGACATGTGTTTACACAGAAGTGCACAGTAGACAGACGAGCAGAAACACTCTCAATCTTAATAACAAACATCGACTGGCACATTACTCTTTGCCTCCAACCTCCCTCCACAACTCCTTAATCCCCTCGTCATTCTCATGATCCTCACCCTGAAACTGTACCCATGCCTCCTCTGCCAGTCTCACAAAATTCCTCGCCCTGTTCCTGTTGCCAGACTTGAGGAAAGCCCGGGCGGCCAGCGTGTAGTAGACGACCACCTGTGGATATAGCTGCTCCAGCTCGATTAGCGCCCCCATTTGGTCCACCAGCTGGGAAACCTGCTCTGGGTTCAAGTCTTTTGTCTCCCTTAGTTTGATTCCGAGGTTATTGAGCATTTCGCGTCGCTTGTCAGAGAGCCCAACCTCTTGAGGAGGTGCGGAGCAGAGGGCACATTTGCATTCGAAGCCCCACGCTTCGAGCTCTTCGCGTCTTTGGTTCCTGGAGCCTCCTAGGGTGACGTCTTGCATGTTGTTAGTGTGTGACATGTTTGGACAAAGGGGATGCTTACAGCTGTGGGTGAGCTCTTCTCCTTTTTCTATGTCTCGGAGTGCCACCACCTCTTGGGCCATGGTTTTGGTGTCGTATTTCCAGTAGACGCTAAATTTTTAGTAGTGGTCAGAAATGAGTGGGATTTCTGAACTCGGGTAAAGTAACTCACTTTGGCCGGCAGTTGTGATTTACCCTCTTTCGATTATACGTTAGCGATGCATCTCAGCTAGAGACAAAAGCATTAACTCACCGACCCCTCCATAAACAACCCCATATGTAAAACACCACCCACATCCATCCCAAAGATGTTGGTCCGCAAAACATCCTCGACCGGACTCTCGAACCCCCCATTTCTCGCCAAATCCAAGATGCGCCCCTTTTCCTTCACTGGAAGCTGCTTCAATGCCCTGTTCAGCAGCCTCCTCGACTGCTTTGGACTTTCTACCGCCTCCCAAAAATCCATTAGCAGCACCAGCGATGGAAACTGCACCATTACCGTCTCCCATCGCTTGATGGCCCTCGTGGCCACCAGCCCTTTTCCCCGGCCCGGCAGGCCTCGGATCTCATAGGACAAGTCGCCGCTGCTGGTTTTCCGTGCCATCAGGCTTGATGGATGATCCCGCTGGTGTCGGGGCACGATGCCGTCGTCCAGAACGCCAGTCAGTCCGGCTGCCAGGCCAGGAGTGGTGATGACGCTAATGCCATGGTTACGAAAGGTCGGGTGGGTGTAAAGGCAGTAGGGGTCGGTGTTGTTTGGTTTGTGGACAGGTTGGAAGCATGTGGGTTGGTTGGACCAAGGGGCCCAGTCTGCTGCCGTTCTTGCGCTTGTATGGTTGATTGGGAGCGGGCATTCGGCTGGGGTTAGTGACGGTCCGATCAGCTGGGAGCATACTTGATGGTTCAATACTGCCTGAGCAGGACACCATCCAAATATGCAGATTATGACGGTTGCCTTTTTCATTGTTGGTAAGAGGGGCTAGTTTATCATCAAGTTGTTTGGTTTTGAACTCGATTGGACAATGGCTGCCAGACATCTCTCCATGTATTCTTTTCTAGAAACACCTTCATTCAGTAATCTGTCCTCATCACCCTGCCGAATGGCCAAGAAATTAGTGCATCAATCTTGGAACTTTCTCTCGGCATTCGAATGGGATTTCTTTAGGCTAAAGTGCTCACGAGGTTATAAAATCCCAGCATTATATGAACACATGTAATCCACGTGGTCATGTGACAACCTTATTGGATACACAGAAAATGAGAGATGGCAAGAGATGATCTAGAAGTAAGCTTCTTGACCGAGCCCCTTATGTGCCATGTAATATTACCGCCGGTTGACTGTTGAGAGAGCCGAGCCTAGCTGAAATTCCTTTTTTATCAATATCCTTTACTTGTCCAGGTGCGTGCCAGCCACCCAATAATACAACACGGCAACGAGCTGGCATGGTATTTCAAGTTACCGCAAAAGGCTTACCTCTGCGCGGAAGACATGAAGGAGACGAAAACAAACTGAACATCAACTGAGACTGCAGTCAAAATTGTAAACGCGTATTCAAGGTTCTGTACCTACCTTGCCTATGTGCTATGTGCGTAGTCGAAGCACTTGGCGGGCCTGTCCTGGAGATATCTGACAGTACATGGACATTTGTATGGCGTCGCTTGGACAAATCAAAAAGCAGGCGTTGTTGGGATTTCTGCTTGTTGGTGGTGTGAACTTACCCCAGACCAAGTCATTCGATCAGTTCCCCGGCTGTCATCTCATCGCAAGCGCATTAAATGGTGACCCTTATCCAAGGCAAGTAGCCTTTTCACCATGTCACTGTTGCTTCTCAAAAATGGTTCCTGGGCACCATTTCTCACAAGCTTTCCTCTGTTCGGCCAGCTTCCAGTAGAGGTGCGGCTGAATATCTGGAAACATCTCATTACGGCCTCGCCCGCAAAGTTTCAAGAACCTCTGACACCCGGCCCACGCGGCGGTTTCACAGATGAGGGAGAAGATCCACTGGCCTATCGCCTCAAAAAGGTCCCAGTCGGGCACGGTCTCATCGGCATGTTCACGCATTGGCAAGCCATGGAGGAGGCCTTTGGCGTGTCGCGTGGTCACCTCGGAGAAGCGGGTGGCGGTGGCATCACGCCCTAGCAAAACCATGGCCACGAAGGGCGGCGTCTAAGGCCCCCTTCGCTCTTTTGACGATGTGAAACGGTACGTGGCCGCCGAGGAGGAAGAGTGGTACCGGCGGTTCGCGCCCAAGGGCATTCACGCCGAGTTTGGCGTTGAGAACCCGGACTTGGCGGCGCCCGGGGTTCGGCTTTTCATACCGCAGGCGGCCGTCTTCTGTGGCTTGTTTTGACGTCCCAATGGGTAGCAAATTATGTGCCGAGTCACAGGTTTCTAATATAGACAGAACTTGGACGTAGACACCCCGTCTTTCAAATCGTCATGGAATTCTTGCACAAGACCAGATGACGCCAAAGACATTGGTTAAATACCAGTGCTCGACTTGGTTTAGTTCTAGAGACTAGTTTTAGTTCCCCCTCGCGTACCTGAATCATTTCTCCATCTTGCCAAGACCATCTCGGGTAAATGTCAACCGGCGAGTCTTGATACCCGATCTCGCCCCAGTTGCCCAGCTTCTCCTCCCCAAGCCGGGAAAATGCAACACCAAGATCTTTCAGCTTTGCACGCCAAGATGTGTCGACTTCCCCAAGAAATCTCTCCACACTTGCGGGGTTTGCAGGCGGGGGTTGCAGGCACAACCAGAGTCGTATTCCGTCCACATTAACCGCTGGATTCCCCATTGGCCAATTCGACCATGGTACGCTTGGGAGTTCAAGCCGGCGAGGTCGATTCCAGCGGTGAGTCGTCCCGTCATCGAGTTTTTCCGCTGCTAGCCATGTCGGGCGAGAATAGCCCAGAGTCCAAGAGAATGGTTACCACGTGTCGTGGCCAAAACCACGCATGTCCATTATTCAACCGGTGGTCCTCGCGTTGCTTTTGTGTAAAGGACGTCATGTATAGCTGGGCATCATTTCGGCTCAGTCTACCCCAGCACTCAAGCCGGAAGAATTGGGGTAAATCACCAAACAAACTGGAGGGGGATGCAGATGTCCCAGAACTTTATCAAGTCTGCTCCCCCTCTCATCTTTTGAGGTAGGATTTTGGACTTTCACCACCACCGCATAGACAGCTTCACTGCCAGTCTTTGATCCGTCTACCCACGATCAACATGCGTTTCATCTCGGTCCTTCCGCTCCTCGCGGCTTCTGCCGCTGCTACTCTGCACGAGCTCGCTCTTGAGGCGGGTCTCGAGTACTTTGGCGCCGCTACCGATGCCCCCGGTCAAAGAGAGCGAGCAGGTTTGAACGCAGCCTACCCTCAATACGAAGCTGTTCTGCGTGAAGAATTTGGCCAGACGACTCCTACCAACGGACAAAAGGTAGGTCAAGCAAAAGCCGACTCGCGCCTTGAGCTCTCAATCAGACAACAAACCCGCATCCCCCTCCGTTCCCGAGTCTCAAACTTCCTAGCCCCCCAAAAACCCCCGCTGACCTCATCCTCAGTGGCTATTCGTCGAGCCCTATCCCGGTGTCTTCAACTTCACCGAGGGCGAGATCATCTCCGCCGTCGCCGCCAACAACTCCCAGATCCTGCGCTGCCACGCCCTGGTCTGGCACTCGCAGCTCGCCCCCTGGGTCGAGGCCAAGACTGACTGGACCCCCGACACCCTCCGGGCCGCCATCATCCGCCACGTCAGCACCGTCGCCGCCCATTGGCGAGGCCGCTGCGCCCACTGGGACGTGGTCAACGAGGCCCTCAACGAGGACGGCACGTACCGCCAGTCCGTCTTCTACCGCGTCCTGGGCGAGGAGTACATCAAGCTGGCATTTATCGAGGCTGCCAAGGCCGACCCCAAGGCCAAGCTGTACTACAACGACTACAACCTCGAATCGGTCGGTCCCAAGAGCGAGGGTGCCAGGAGGATCGTCAGAATGCTCAAGGAGGAGGGGATCAAGATTGATGGCGTCGGAATGCAGGCTCACCTCATCGCCCACAACGCCCCCAGCTTGGACCAGCAGATTGCCGTCATCGAGTCGTACGCCGAGGAAGGTGTTGAGGTTGCCATTACGGAGCTCGACGTGCGTCTGCGACTACCCGCCAATGAGACGAACCTGGAGCAGCAGAAGCAGGTGTACAAGGACGTGAGTGTTTTTTTTCTTCCTTTCTTCTGTCTGTTTGTCGGTTAGTGAATGATTTAATCCGTGCTAACGTCCCGTCCCTCTCATCACAAAGGCCGTCGGTGCTTGCGTCCAGGTCAAAGCCTGCGTTGGTGTCACCATCTGGGATCTGTACGACCCCTTCAGCTGGGTTCCCTACGTGTTCCCTGGAGAGGGCGCCGCACTGTTGTGGTTTGAGGACTTTTCCAAACACCCTGCTTACGACGGTGTGGTTGAGGCCTTGACCAACGGCACCAAGTGTGAGAAGAGCAAGAGGAAGCGATCCCGCATCGAGCGCAGCGCAAAGCTGTACTGATCGGTTTGACTCGTGGCCATGTGATACGGTATCTTTGGAACCTATAGGGCCCTAGGCTGATACTGCCCTGTGTGAGAGGTCACACGTCTGGCATTGCTCTGTCGAAGATCTAGTGGTGACCATGTTAAGTGGGCGTAATGTATAGTTACCTAGACTAGGCACACGTTTTCTAATAAAGCAAAACGTATACTCGGAATGTCCATTGTCAAAGTTGTTGCCGAGGGAAGGGGATTGCCAGCTCATGCAACCCACTACAGGCAATTGATATATCAATGAATAATAGAATGACCGGGCTGAGACGGAAGGATCCGCCTAGGCACCAGGTGGCTAATCACGATTGGGCTTGGCAAAGCAACCCCTGAATAGATGCCTAATATCTGCGTGGTCCTTATGCGTAGTCTTTAATCCACGTCCTTATTTGGAAATTTTAGGCGTAATAGTCACACCAGTAGTCGTCAAAAGGATCGCAAACATGAATGGTGACCAATGGATTGGTTCAAAGTCTTTCAGGGTCTAATCCTTCGGCTTCATCCTGATATTACTGTGGAGAGGGATCGAAGCCTCAAAGGTATGATTAGTCTTGATGTTGTTTGCGTTGCGTATCTTTATGATCACCGACTATAAAATGGGTCATTAATCTGTCCTTTGTGCTTTGTAGATCTTTTTCTCATCCAGCGGCCAGCTCAATCATCATCAGAACACTCACACCACAACTCGATTTGTCAAAACAAGCACACAAACTCTCATACAAAACCTCATCCATTCACTACTCTCAACATCACAAGCCAAAGTCACAGGCATACAAGCTCGGAACCATCACAATGAAGTACATCAGCCTCCTCTCGGCAGTCTTCATCGCCATCGCAACCGCCCAAGAATGCCACAATGGAGATGTGAGGTGCTGGCAAAACAAGCTCAACGACGAGATCCATCGATGCTCAGATGGACGTTGGTTGAAGATTGAATCATGTGCAAGGGATTGGCCCTGCACCATGGGCCCAGGTGGTACATCGGCAAGGTGTGGTAGATGGTAGACTTTGGTACACACCTTCGCTTTTAGGACTTGTTTGAAGTTTATTACTGAAGCCCTGACCGGCAAGAGTCTGTTCTTCCTTGGCTCACCTTGACTTTAGCTTCAAGCGGGTCAAATATCTTTGTACCTAACACTGAAGCCTGATCGGGGGGAGGATAGCAGAGAAGCGCAAGGGTCGTCAGGATGTCAACTTTTGGGCTGGAGCATACTGGAGTGTGATTGAAAACAATGTACTTAAGCAAGCGTCTCTAGGTGATTTGGTGATTGCTCCTAAATTTGTCTTGCTGCGCTACAATAGTGGCAGTGACGTATGAGCAGCTCAGCTGTCTGCTGAAAGACGGTTCATTGACAGTGCATACCCAAGTAGCTACATTGGGTACCTTGAATTTTTGAAAAGAAGGATTCTCGTGCTTGATGATGAACCTTAGAATACTACACGTCATAGCCTCCTAGTATACTGATATTACATTCTCGTAGTTGCTCTAGTAACATTTGCCACATAGCTTTGGCTGCCTTGGATCAAACCTTCTCAAAATGAAGGAGGCTGAACAGTTGCGTGCGGTAGCTCTGGCTGTTACAAATACAAAGCTGTAGGTATTCTAAACGAACAAGAACATGTCGCTATGATCGTCAGGATACTTGTAACTCGCTCAGGATACAGAGACTTCCTTAGAAATTACCGAAAGCAGCACTTGAAAGATATATGGAAGAGTATCCAGACGTCGAGATATAACATTCACCTGTCTTTCCCTCGGCTGTTTACACTTTTGATTTGCTGGTCAACCGCATATCACAAAATACAAGCACTATGTAAGCTCCTAGCCAACCACCAGAACGCCCTTCCGTATCATAAACAAACCAGAATATGTACAGGAAAGTCTGTTCTGCGCATATTTCCCATATAAGGTTCAGACACAACCTCCTCAACAATCTCATTTGATTGTCCAACATATCCCCTCCCCAAACACCATCACATTGACAAGCCACGCAAGCCAAAGGATAAAAATACCCTCGAGATGCCTCTACAGTTCCCCACCTGGATAAATGCAGATCGTTGTTGCTGCAATCAGTGCTGGGACGAGTACAGGATCAGACAGCACGCCAACCTGACGCCTCGCCCTGAGCCACTGCGCTGGACCCTCGACTACGCTGGCGAGTGGGCGCCAGTTTACGTCGAGCCCCATGCTTGGCGGTCGCCTGCTCTCGAGCAGCTGGAGGGATCATTAGGTGTTGCTGTAAGTGTTTTTTATCGCATCATGGTTCCAAAGCAAAAATTAGTGGGTTGCTAACAGGTCTGGTTTGAGACATGAAGGGTCAATACGTCAACCATGCCAGACAGGACCGGGCCATGCACCGGATTTCTAAGACCACCACGCCTCTCGCCATTCGCAACACCATCCATGTCGCCCTTGCCCGCCCGAAAGGTGTTCGTTGTGCCAACTCTGCAGTCTGCGTCCACTCGAGCGGCCGTGTGACCGTAACCGCTGCGCAATTCAACCACATCACAGACCCTGCAGGACGACGCATCAGCTCTAGCTGCTTCGGCACCCACCCAGTCGACACTAGCGGATCTACAAGACATCCCACAGGTGGCTGGGGGACCCATCGAGCAAAACGAGAGTGAGACGGAACAAGAGGGGACGTCGTCGACGCCTCCAGGCTCTGGGACAGTCAGCGCACCGTCTGACAATCAGAGGTTATGATACAGGTGTCGTTGGAGCTTGGACGCGGTGGGCTTTGATCAGGTTGAGGATAATTGTGACATGTAAAATGTGCGTAAAGGGTACAGGGATTAGTGGCCTCTTTGCTATGCTTTGTCCAGTATTGGCTTATACAGTCAAATACTCAAGTCATTGTTCACAAGCTGAAGAGCTTTACATGCCTGTCATTTTTTTCGTATGTCTCAATGACCAAGTATGTTTCAGGGGAAGCTGGCACTGTCCAGTCCTTTTACTGGATTAACTATACTCTAGTATAGCACAGGCGAACACAGATTTGATTCCTGACACCCTCTGGACCCCAGACTCCGATTTCAACAACCTGGCGAGTGAAGCCACTCTGGAGCAAATTCTGAGCACCTATAAACCTGGCCGTGACATATTCTGGTTAATCTTTGGTATTGGATAATAATAACTCCATGTTTGATAATCCACATAAGTATTTATAAAACCCAGACCAAAGTCCAAGTCTAACCAGGTGTTACGATCAAGGTATCGGGTAACCTGTTCTTATGGTAAAGTACAGTGGGTTGAAGCAACTGAGCGTCTGACTGGGTAACTGGGGTTTTCAATGACTGGGGGTGAAGTTATGATCGTCCTTAAGTAAATATTGAGGTTAACTAGAGTTTGATTGCTGCTAAGCAATCCTAAAATCGAATTTATTTATATGGTAATAAGCGTGCCTTATATAAACTATGTTCCAAGTGTGATTATTTTTGTGTAAATGATTATAATTACCCTGGGGTAATTACGGCGGGGCTGATTACTTTTTTGGCAATGATCGTGGTCACTTCTGTTCTGGTGATCGGGTTAGGGTTTTTTATTTTATTACCACGTGATTTCGTGCTCCCTTTTTTTGTCCTTGGTTCGTGTTTTTTGGTCAGTTTTGGTTTGGGTTCCCGATACCTTTTTCATTTTTGCCCAATCGTGTCGGTACTAATTCTGGTCGTAACATTAGGTTTCCCCTCTTAAGGCCAAATCCCGTGGCCGTATAAGTAGGTCGCTTTCCTGATATTTTTTCCCAAAGTTTTTTCCGTTTTTTTCCGCTAACCGCGATGTCGTTTCGAATTGAAAAACGGTCGCAGCCTGTCCGCCTAATTTCCGCGTCCTCCGTTCGTCGTAAACGTTTGGCTGAAACCATTGTTTTTGAGGGTTTCGAAATTATGCCGTGTTTTTCCTGTAAGGTCCGCGGCCATTCGTGTCGCATAATTTTATCGAATTTTCGATGTAGTGAATGTGTTCGTCGTGGTCGGAAGTGTGACGTTATTTCCGTTCCTATAACCAATTGTAGGTGGTTTTCCTTTTACGTGGGAGGTTTGTTCCATAATTTGACCTGTTTTTCCCAGTGGGTCGATTAAATTAAGAAAAGAAAAAATTGGAGCTGCAAAAGTTTGAGGTCGAGGACGATATTTTCCGTGTGCAATAGAAGATTGCGCGTTTGCAGCGAAAATCGTCTGAAAAATTTAATCGGTTGTTGCGATTACGCAAATAGAAGCGTTTTTTTCAATTTCGCAGCGAGGCCGAAACTATTCGTTTAAATGTTAAATTGTCGGTAAAGGATATTGTGGAAAGGGATCGTTTGGGGGTCGACGAGCTGCCTTTCGATAGTTTTTTTAAATTAGGTCTGGTTCCGGAGCTGCGTTCCCTGGGTTACGTCGATATTGTTAACTGGTCCTCGGTATTGGGTGCTGATCCGCAAAACTGGGTTTTTGCAAATTTAATCCCTGAAAATGGTAGGTGGTGCTTTTTTAGGTCGTCCTTTTTTTTTTAGTTAACTTGCTCGCAATTCCAATTTTCGGTAATATTGGCGGAGCGGTTTTTGGCAATTTTGGAGGTGGTTAAAGGGTTTCCAAATATTTTTTTCGTGTCCATAATTTTCCTATTTAATAAGGTATTTTGTTTTGCCGTGGTTTCGTTTGTGGTCGAGTATTTGTTCGACGTCGTAGGTTTGTTTTGCGTCGATTTCGATCGTTTTTTATATATTGGTACCGTATGGTGCCGGTTCCAGTAGTAATACGTAAAATGTAGGGTAAATTTTTATGGTGTTTGGTAATAACAATCTATAATTGGTGTCGTTAATTTTCCTACTGATTTTAAAAGGTTCCAGCTTTTTGAAGTTAAATTTGCTATTTGGTCGTTGTGTTTTAATATTGCGTCGAATAAAGTAAACGTTATTTCCCTCCTCGAAAAATGGTCCTTTTATCCGATACTAATTGGCGTATTTTATCATTTTTTCTCGTACGAACCCTAGTTTCTGCTGGAGTTTTTCGTGTAATTGTCGTAACTCGTTCGTTTGTTTATCGGTTCGCGGTGCCGTAATCGTGGTTCTTGGTTTTTTATAAACCGTGGGGTTAAATCCATAGTTAGCGTAAAATGGGGTTGTTTTGGTATTTTCGTTTTTTAAGCTGTTATAGGCGAATTATACCGTAGGTAATAATTATACCCAATCGTTTTGCTTATAGTTTATATAATATTTTAGGTACTGTTTTAGTGTTTAATTGGTTCGTTTTGTTTATCCGTCCGTTTGGGGATGGAACGTTGTTAATAGCTTGTGGTTTGTTCCGAATTATTCCATTAGAAATTTCCAGAATTTTGATGTAAAAAACTTGTTTTTATCCGTGACGATGTTTTCTGGAAATCCGTAATTGCTAATAATTATTTGTAGGAATATATAGGCGATTTTTTCGGCGTTGCTATTTTTTTTGTATGGTAAAAAGTAGGCGTATTTAGTAAGTTTGTCCATTATAATTAGTATGCTGTTATATTTTGTTTTTGTAAGTGGTTTTTCCGAAAGTGGTAGTTTAACGATAAAGTCCATTATAATAGTTTACCAGACCTTGCTGGGGGCTGGTAAAGGTTGCAATAGCCCGTAAGGTTTATGTTTTGCGGATTTGTTTTTGGTACAAAGTTCGCAATCCTTAATGGCTTTTCGTACTTTTTGTCGTGTTTTTTGGAAGTTGTGGTATTATTTTAGCCGTTTTTATATTTTGGAAATTCTTTGGTGTCCGTGGGCTTTATTTCCGTGGATTTTCTGTATTTTTTTTGGCGTAATTACCGTGTTTATTGTTATTAGGCTTCGGTGCGCCGGTAAAAGGTTTCCGTTTTCGTTTATCGTAAGAATAATCCGTGTTTTTTCTGGTACGGTGTTTTCGTGGTTTGGTTTTCGGTTAAGGGCGTCGGCCTTGCCGTTTTTTATTCCTTTTCGGTAAATAATTTTAAAATGGAATTTTGACAGGAATTTTAACCATTTAATTTGTCGTTTGTTTAACATTTTGCTAATAGTGAAATGGGTTAGGTTTTTGTGGTCCGTGTAAATTAATATTTTGTATTTAGTTCCGGATAACTGGGATTTCCATTTTTCGAATGTTCGAATAATGGCCATAAGTTTTTTATTATGGATTTGGTAATTTAGTTTTGGTCCGTGCAATTTTTGGGAAAAAAAGGCGTAAAGGTGTAAGCGTTTTTCCTCGTTTCGTTGTCCGAATTGTCCTCCGATCGTATAATCCGATACGTCGGTTTCGATTTCGAAAGGTTTCGTTGGATTTGGTATTTTGAGAATTGGTTTTCGTGCTATTGCGTCTCGTAGCTGTTCGAAAATTTGTTATGCCTGTTCCGTCCATTGGAATTTTAGGTCCTTTTTGGTTATATTGGTTAATGGGGTGGCGATCGCGCTATAATTTTTGATAAATTTTCGGTAAAAATTTACGAATCCGAAAAAGGTTCGAACGTCTTTTACGTTTTATAGTTAAGGCTATTCCTTTATTGTTTGGATTTTTAATTCTTTTATCTTAATTTTTCCAAAAGCGATGGTATATCCTAAGAAATTAATTTATTTGCTGTAAAAAAAACATTTTTTTGGTTTAATTAAAAGTTTGGCGTCCTATAGTTTTTGTAAAATTGTATAAACGTATTATTTGTATTTTTCCAACGTTTTGGAAAAAATAAAGATGTCGTCTGTGACATTTGGACCATGAGATCACCAGACCCTAACCCTGACCCCTGACCAACGACCCACCAGGGTGATACCTTTATCGACGTCGCGTTAAGCGCAGAATTTTGTTTGTTTCCTTTTTTCTCCTCAGAGTAGAATCTTCGTCGATAGATGCTAATAGACTAGCTTCCGTGCTATGTTTACCCCGGGCCGTGACACAATTCTACTCTCAAAAGAATCGCTGGCCTAGCGATTAACAAATAAGGTACAATAACCTATTTTCACGCCGCTGGCGAGCGACGAAAATAAATCCGCATTCGACAGACCAGACCCGACCGGAGATTGATAAAGACGTTAATTTTAAACCCAGACCGACCCCAATTTATGTCCAGGTTGAAGGACCATCCACCTGCGAGCAGGAAATTACAAAGGTTGATTTCGAACAAAACGGAGCAAACAGATCGCTCCACCGACGACCCGACCCGACCAGAGAGTGAAACCGATTTTACGCCAAATACCGATTTTATTTTCGAAGACGAAATCGAAATTGATTTTTTTTCGAACACCGCGTGGCCTAGTATAGAAACGCCTGAGGAAAATTTAGACGAATTCGAGTTTGCAAAAGCAAGGTATACAACGCCGGAAACAAACCCAAATATGATGGCAGACGGAAATAACCTAGCCAGCGAGATCGTTAGGCTACAGGCAGTTATCACACGCCTGCAAACCGAAAAACAAAGCAACCAACCGGAAGCCCGACAAGCCACACCCGAAAATAGCGCTTTTGGAGGCACCAGGTTCGAACCGACCGGCCTAGCCAGCAGGAAAGCATTTAAGCCGTACGGCCATAGCTAAGAAGCAGCTAACCCGCATTATAGTGAAAGAGCCAAAAGTAGAGGATTAGATCCAGGTATATTTTCCGGCAGTTTAACCACTTTTGACCGCTGGATTACGAAATTAGCAGATTATTTCGAAGAGGATAATATAATTTTCCGAACTGAACGAAGCCGTATGGCAAAATTGTTCAGCCTGTTGGACGACCGACCAGCAACGATGTTGGAGACCAGATATAATTTAGAGACCCAACCGTATTTATGCGTGGCAGAGATGATCCAGGTTTTGGCCACGGTATACCATAATAGCAATTAAGCGTCCGAAGCATGGGAAAAACTATTAAAAATGTATTTTGAATGCGGACCAGGTAATGACGTTTACAGTTTTATTGCCGAGGTGAATGCTCTCGCCGATAAAATTGGAGTACCAGCAGGAAAACGCAAAATTACGTTGTGGCAACATATCCCGGTAGACTTCGATCACCGGTTGTTACGAGATAGCAAGGATCCCAGAATATTTTATGAAGAATTCGTAAATTTGGTGGCCGATGCAGTTTACAGCATTTAGCGAGCGTATCGGGAACGAGAGGAGCGAAAACAGAAAAGTCGCGGTAAAGATAGAAAAGAAAAATACCCCTATAGCCCAGACAAAAACAGGAAAAGCAATCGAGGACGTTATTACGAATCCAGCAATCCGAGCAAAGGAGAAAGAAGCGATATGGTATTTAAAACAACAGACGCCACAGGACGTGGTTTGACAAAAATTGAAAAAATGGTTTATTGGGAAGCCAACATTTGCTTCGCGTGCGGGAAAGAAGGATACAAATTATTTAAATGCCCCAATAAAACGAAAGCAGTTAGGGCTTTGGATTTTAAAGACAACTACAGCATTAGTGACGAGCAAGAGCGATCGGGAAAAGAGTGAGACCGCCAAAAGCCTTTTCGGTGGTCCAAATATTTACGATAGCTTAGATTGGTAATAACCCACGACTTAAATCTTTTATCATTCGAATTTAGATACAGGTTAATGGTGTAGGATTATTAGTTAAAGCTTTTTGTAATACCGGAACAGACATTTCTCTTTTAATTAGCCCAGCGATCGTTAAATATACCGCAAAACGGCTAGGAGCCCGGCTTTAAAGGTTAAAAACCCCGCTACTTTTGTCGGATTACCGCAAACAGGACGCAGGACGCATTACGTACAAATTAAAAGCGACTTTGGAAATTGATGGACGCCGGTTTAGCAACCAAATGTTTTACGTGACGGAAAGTGGACATGATATGTTTATTGGGCAGGATTGGTTAGTCGAACAGGATGTTTGGATCCACCCGAAAACGCAAACGTTCGTATAACTTGAAACGACACCGTCGTTGGCAAAATTTTCGCCAGCTATCAGATTTCCGAACATGTTGGATAAACCCGATCCGGCTGCGCAAACCGATGCAGAGCGGCGCGACCGAGTATTCGAACGAGAAACTAAGAGGGTGCAAATATTTCGACGACCGTGGCGCCAAACAACCTTTTTAAAACCCAGACCGACCCCGGTTGTTTTGGGTAAGGACCAAACCGTTATAAATATAGCCGCCCTTTAATATAAACTGGATACCGACCCCCGACAAAAGCGATGGAAATCGTGCCTATTACCTACGCAGCCCATCACGTTAGAAATTGGACCCGAAAAACCCGCCATTAGCTTATCTGCCGTCGGCCGTTCGTACCAATGGAAAACCAACAAGGGAGAACCGATCCCGTTCCCGGAAAATGAAAACCCCGACCATGTCGAACTGGTCCGACGCAAATTGCTATCCCGACTCGTTTACCTGGAGGGATTTTTTTCGAAAGCAGTTTCAACCAACCTGTTTCCATATCGCCCAGGGCACGATGTAATTTTGGAGCTAGATAAGCCAAAAACAGGATCGCCTCCGACGTACAGGATATCTGTGGAATTTCTGCCGTTCGAAAAGGAAATAGTCGACGAACTGCTGCGTATTGGGTTTATCGAACCCTGTATGCAGGTCGACCCAGCGCTTGTCCTGTTTGTACCTAAACCATATTCCAAAAAACGCCGTTTTTGCACCGATTACCGATGGATTAACCAGTTTTTGAAAAATCGATTCGTACCAGCCCCGGATGTCAACGGAACTATTTTTAATTGTCGTAATGCAAAGAGGTTTACGAAAATCGACATTATCCGAGCTTTTAACCGGTTACGTATAGCTGTTGGTTCAAAATACTTTACTGTTTTCCGCACCCGTTAAGGCACCTTTTAATGGAAGGTGCTTTCCTTTGGGCTAAAAGTCGGCCCAGCTTGGTGGCAATTTTTTATTAACGTTTAGTTAAATGAACTTTTGGACTTGTTTGCCAGCGTATACGCCGACGATGTTTTGGTTTATTTCGACGGAAACGAAGAAGAATATTGGGACCAAGTAGAAGAAGTTATTTACCGATTAAATCGGGTCGACCTCCAGGGAGATATTAAAAAGTTTCGATTTAACGTTATTACGGTCGATTATTTTGGTATCGTTATGGACGCAGGTTTGGGTATTCGTATCGATCCGGACAAACTACAAGCCATTAGCGATTGGAAGTTCGAAGACCTTACGTCCAAAACAGCCGTACGTTCCTTTTTGGGATTATGCAATTACATCCGAATGTTTTGCCACCATACCAGCAGCGTCGCTGAGCCGTTGAACCGACTGTTGAAGAAAAACGCCAAATTTGCTATGGGACCAGAACAGAGGCGAGTATTTGAGGAAATGAAACGTTTAGCTTGCGATGCACCGGTTATGGCATTTTTCACCCCAGGCCGACCGACCAAGGTAGAAACCGACGTTTTACGCAACGCGACCGGCGGAGTAATCTGGTAATAGCAACCGGGTGGAGAATGGAAATTTGTGGGATATTTTTCAAAAACGATGACCCCAGTAGAACGCGCATACCCGATCCAAAACCGAGAGCTGCTGGCAGTGGTTTAAACGCTGGAACATTACGAACCAGAATTATTGGGGATAAGCTTTTTCGTGGTTACAAACCATTAAGTTTTAGTTTACTATTCCACAAAACGACTCCTTTCGACTCGACAAGTGCGTTGGGCAGATTTCCTGGCCAATTTTAACATTACGTTTTAGTACCGCCGCGGTAAAGACAATATAGCCGCCGATGCCCTGTCCCGCAAAACGGCAGACTTTCCAACAGTTAAAGCTCGGGAAAAAGAAGAACGAACAATGACTTTAATCCCATTTGAGAAGATTACACTTACGGTGGCCGCCGTTAATATTGCCGACCCAAACGGCCACGTGATAAACGGCGCAGATTTGGTAGACCTAATACGATAAGAGAACGAAAAGCAAAAGTTAGGCCAACACCAAGGAAAGCTAATAGTCCCGGAAACGATTTTAGATGGACAGATTTTTTTAAGGACCGCTCTGATCCGTGAAGCTCACGAGCCCAAAATATTCGCCTACGTAGGATAGAATAAGACGATACAAACGATTAAAAGACAGTATTTTTGGGAGGGCATGAGTTAAACTATTCGGAAATATATTAAAAATTGTCACGATTGCGAGCGAAATAAAGGCAGACACGACAAGACCCCGGGCCTATTGCATCCGCTATCGATATCGAATTACGTTTGGGAATATGTAGCAGTTGACGGAAAGGATATGCCCAAAAACAAGTTCGGATACGATTACGTGTAGGTGTTCGTTTGCAAGTTCAGTCGCCTGATAGCCATTATCCCAGGATAGAAAACCGATATAGCAGAAATCCTGGCCTCCCGATATTACCGATACTTATACCGTTTCCTAGGACTATCTTTCGTTTGGATTAGCGATAACGCCGGGCCGTTTATTTCCGAATTTATGGCGACGATAAATGAATTTACGGGTATTAAACACCGATACGGTAGCGCCTTGCACCCTTAAATACAAGGTGCTGTAGAGATTACAAACCAAGAATTGGACCAAAAGCTACGGTTTTATATCGACAAATACCAGACCAGTTGGAGCGTACATTTGCCTGCTTTGGATTTTGCCCACAACGCCGCGTGGCATTCCAGCCTTGGTATGTGCCCGTTAAAGGTAGTGTTCGGGACCGAACCCCGAAACCCGCTGTCCACCGACCTGCCAACCACGACCGTTGATTTAGACCAGAAACGAAAAGCCCTGCAGATTGTCCGTCAGACTAAAGAAGTCCAAGAGTTGGCTCGTTAAAACGCGTTAAAAACGCAGGCGAGGCAGGAAAAATAAGCCAATAAAAAGCGGCGACCAGTAGATTTTGGGGTTAACGACTATGTTTTCGTCAAGAAAAAAGGGTTTCCGACGACCGCACCGACGACTAGATTGGATTTACAGTGGACCGGACCATGGCAGATTTTAAAAAAACGAGGATATAGCTATATTTTGGACGTACCTGAATCGTTTAAAAGAAGAAATTTGTTTTACGCAGACCGCCTCCGTAAAGCCGCAATGGATTTATTACCACAATAGAAAAGAGAGCCGCCTCCGTCAGAAAAGATTAACGGAGAACTAAAGTTTGTGGTCGATAAAGTTTTAGCGTCCCGATTATTTGGCCGGAGTAAAATATTGCAATACCAGGTCGCATGGTAAGGATGTGATCCAGACGATACGTGGTACCCGGCTGAAAATTTCAAAAATTTAGCGATAGCCCTTGACGATTTCCATAAGAAGTATGAAAATGCCGCAGGACCGCCGAAACGATTGGTAATTTGGATAAAAGCCGCTGCCGAGGATAAGTTGGACGAACCGAATTAGGAGGATAATGTGCCAGAGTATGGAGAATTAAACGGTAAAAGGAAAAAGCGACGACATGGTTAATTTGACAAGAGCCTCGTATGATCACCTGCGTCGACATACGAGGTTTGGAAGGGGTAGTGTGATATTTGGACCATGAGATTACCAGACCCTAACCCTGACCCCTGACCAACGACCCACCAGGGTGATACCTTTATCGACGTCGCGTTAAGCGCAGAATTTTGTTTGTTTCCTTTCTTTTCCTCAGAGTAGAATCTTCGTCGATAGATGCCAATAGACTAGTTTCCGTGTTATGTTTACCCCGGGCCGTGACATCGTCCAGGTAAATAACGATAAAAATATTTAGGCATTCCCTAAGAACGTGGTTAATTATGGTTTGGAAGGTTATTGGGGCGTTGGTAAGGCCGAAAGGTATTATTAGGTACTCGTAATGTTTTCGTTTGGTGCGAAACGCGGTTTTCCATTTTTCGCCTTCCTTTATACGGATTAAATTGTATGCTTTTTTAAAGTTTAATGTTGTAAACCATTGTGTTTGGTAAAATATGTTTCGGAGTTTTTCTATTAATGGGAGTGGGTAGCAATTTTTTATGGTAATATCGTTTAATTGTCTGTAATCCATGTATAATCGTAATTTTCCGTTTTTTTTTGGTACGAAAAGGATTGGATATTCTGCTGGTGATATTAATGGTCTGATATAACTTTTTTTAAGGTTTTTTGCGAGGTATTTATCTAATATTTCCATTTGTGTTGGATTTAGACCGTATATTTTGTGGAATTTTGGTTGGGTTCCTTTTTTTAATGGTATTTCGTGGTCGAATGAATTGTATTCGGGCAATCCTATTTCGAGTTTTTGGCTAAATAATCGCGTATAAATCTGGTATTTTTTTGGGATTTTGCCGTTTTTGGTTTGTTCGTTTGTATTTGGTGTTATATAATTGGATCGGTTTTGGTTTGTGGATAGTCGTTTTTTTTCCGATATTGGCTTCGGGGTTAGTCGTCCTTTTTGTAAGTACGTTATTTGTTTTGGTTGGTTTATCCGTACCTTACGTTTCCTATATAAACTTTTCCAGGTAGGAGGTCGTTCAGTAATTAGGTGTTTTTTCCATTGGATTTGGTTTGTTGTCCAATCTATTTTGGAATTGTTTTTCCTAAGCCAGGGGATTTTTAAAATCATATTTTTGTTTTTTATTTCCGTAATGTCTAAGGTAATTCGTTTTTTTCGTCCGTAATTTTCCATTTAAAGATGTACGGTTTTTGTTTCGATGGTGCCGTTCCCGTATAAAATTGCCTTTTTTTCCACGGTTTGCAATTGGTATGGTTTTTTCTTTTATTGTTAAAATATCCGTCGTTTTTTCACGATTTTTGGGGATATGTAATTGTTTTGTGCTCCATTATCGAAAAATGCTCGTATAAATTTACCATCGAATCGTATGTTGAAAAATATATGTTCGTATTTTGCTACTATATTTTACGTAGCGTTTAGGGTTTTTGTTTCCGTTCTTTTTTTCGCCGTCCGGTGCCCTGTACCGTCTGGTTGTCCTAATTTTTTAATTTGCTGGATTCGCGTTATGGGTTTTTAATTTTCTTATTTCGGGGCGTATAATTGCTTTTTACCCTGACCTGGTTAAATGGGTGTTTTACTGGTACTGGTATCTTGCGTACGTTCGTAGGTGCCTGTTTATTTTTTATTTGCGGGTCCTATACGATTTTGGTTATGGGTGCAGGTATTTGGTATCGTTATTTTCGTACGTACCAATCTTAGGTTTTGGCTAGCATATGGATTTTACATATATTGCGAGTATATTCGTACCATGGGAAATTGGGCTGGTGGTAGCACGTTATAAGGTATTCGTCGTTAGGTGTAAAAATAACCGCTGGTTCGTTTCGGAATTTAATTTTAATTTCCCAACTGGGTAATTCCTGGATTGTATAAATTTCGTGGATTCCGGTCATTAATCGTCGTCGTGGAAAAAAGTTGTGGTAAATTTTTTTGCTTAAATGGATTCCGCAGTTGTTTTTAAAGTATTTTGCCCAAAAAACGTGGGTATGTTTTGGGTATGCGGTGTTTAATTTGGGGTGGTTTCCAAATGTCGGTGTTATATATCCTGTAGGGTCCCGTTTTTGTTGGATTAAAATATAACCTGGAAATTGTACTGATTGGTCGTCCCGGTATAAATCGATTTGTTTTTTTTTATATTTATATGGGTCGTTAACCCCTGCTGCATTATATATGTTTGGGGTCGCGTCTCCTTTATCGCTGGAACCTTTTCCAATGTCGTCATTTAATTCTTCGGTTAATGGTTAATTTGTCATTTTAATGCGGTGGGTCTGTCCCAATAGTTCCGTATCCGATTTTCCTAAGGCGTCCGAATTTGTAAGCTCGGGTAATTTTGCGTTTTATCGGTGTAAATTAATTGGTTACCTTATCCCAATGGGTACTCGGTTTCCTACCGCTAAAATTCGAGTGCTTCGGGGTTTTTATGGGTACCATCCTGCGTCGATCTTAAAACTGTTATAAATTATACAATTGTCGTCGTAGCAAGTGGTCCAGTTTATTATGCTGTGTTAGTTAGGTTGTATTTAATTGTGGTTAATGGTATTAAATCCTCGTGGTTTTTCGGATTTGCCCTTAAAATCGATGGTAAATTTTAAAGTACCGTTGTATGTTTCGGGGTAATTTCGCGCGATATATCCCGGTTTGTTACATTTAAAATATTTACCATTTTTGGGGTTTTTGCGAGGTTATCGGTGTTAAGTTGCGTTTAGGTCCATAGGTCCGCTATATATGCTATACGCGGTATTATATTGGCGAGGCGGTTTGGGGTGTTAATATTTGCGTCCTGTATTTGTTTGTCGCAAGGTTGGACCCCATACGTTGCGTCTTTCGCGTCGTTCTAATTTTCGTTCGTACAGTCGGTTATTGATTTTAACCGTTAATTCCATATATTTTGCTAATGTGTCGGGTCGTTTTTTTTTAACCAGCTCGTTTTTAACCTTTTTTTTAAATCCCGTATAAAAACGTGCCATTAGGGCCTTTTTACCCCATGGTAATTTGGCGGTAATTTGTCGAAATTCACTGGTATATTTGGATGCCGATTTGGTTTGGATAAAACGTACCAGTTTACGTTTAACCGTGCGTTTTTCGTCTGGATTACCGAATACTTCCCTAAGGTATTTTTCGAAATTGTCGTAATCGTCGAAAATGCGGTTGGTTTCAGTTTTACGGTTTTTTTCCTTATTATGGTCCAAATAATTTCGCAAAGTTAACTCGAACCAGGCGAGCGCGTCGCCTTTTAAAAGCGAGGTTGCGTAAATAACCTTATCTGCATCGTTATCGAAATTATCCTCGTTAAAATAAAAATATGCTCGGGTTTCCGTAAAAAATCCCTGCAGGGTACCTGTGGTACCATCGTATAGTAATGGTAAAGGGTATTTAATATAGTTCTTATTAATTTAATTAGTTTATTCGGTCATTCGTTCCTAAAATTGTCGATTTTCGGTTTAAAACGTCGCGACCATTTAACGCAAAGCGTTAGCGTTGGCCGGAACGTTGGTAGTAAAGGGGGTTTAAGGGGTGGTTTTGTTGGAAAACATTATTTCGACGGTACTGTTCGATATATTTTAAAGCAAAGTATTGAACAGAAGCAATCAAAATGTTACGATCAAAATATCGGGTAACCTGTTCTTATAATAAAATACAATGGGTTAAAACAATTAAACGTTTAATTGGGTAATTGGGGTTTTTAATAACTGGGGGTGAAATTATAATCGTCCTCAAATAAATATTAAAGTTAACTAAAGTTTAATTGCTGCTAAACAATCCTAAAATCGAATCTATTTATATGGTAATAAGCGTGCCTTATATAAATTATGTTCCAAATGTGATTACTTTTGTGTAAATAATTATAATCACCCTGGGGTAATTACGGCGGGGCTGATCACTTCCTTGGCAATGATCGTGGTCACTCCTGTTCTGGTGATCGGGTTAGGGTTTTTTATCTTATCACCACGTGACCTCGTGCTCCCTTTCTCTGTCTTTGGTTCGTGCTTTTTGGTCAGTTCTGGCTTGGGTTCCCGACACCTCTTTCATTCTTGCCCAATCGTGTCGGTACCAATCCTGGTCGTAACACCAGGTTTAAACTATATGAAATAAAACAACGGTTAGTATTTTCTTTTGTTTGCCAAACGATATTCTCAATAATTGACCAACGGACAGTTAAGCGCTCTCCTTGGCTTCCCAACGGTAAATCTCCACATTGTGCCATTTCTTCGTTTCTGGCTCGCACTTTGGTCCGATTTTAGTACTGCCACTCAGTACAGTAACTGTCTCGCCGATTTCGACTTCTTGGCCAATATAATGCCACTTGTCGTCCTGGTAATATTTAATACCAATTTTGCAGGTGGTAGCAAATGCTGTTGGGAGATAAGCCGCGGCTAAGGCGAAAAAAGCGAAAGTGTTTCGATAAATCATCGTTGGTGAATGATGAGGAAAGTTTTAAAAGATGGAAAGGTTGGTGAATTTCAATAACGGTAGATTTAAAAGGTAAAATAAAAGAAGTTGTGATGGAGTTTAACTGTGAAAATCAAAAATTGAAAAGTGAAATCTATCCTAGGAGTCTTATATGAAGCGCGGTTTGGATAAAACCTTTTTCTTTGTTGAAATGCATAAGTCTAAACGCAAAGCAATATGTAAAGAACGCTTTATAAATTTAAATATAGTATTCGGGAAATGCCGACGGATTCACCTGACTCTTATGACTGCGTGATTTGTCACTGCCAGCGCATGCATATCGGTGATGAATAAGGGAAAACAAAATGAGTTTTATTGTTAAAGTTCTTGCTTCGTGGTGCAACGGTACCCACCCCATTCATTCATGACACTGACTCGTATTCAACTGTGTCGTTTATAACAATTTGCAGATTTTCATTTCCATATTTTCTACCCTTGGGCGGTGTTGACGCAAATTTCTGTCCTTTGCCCCTGGACATGGTTATCTGCTTTGCACAAAGACCACTTACCTTGTTTTTGGAGAGACGAGGAGCCAAGAAGAAGCTGTAGCCTGGAGTTCGGGAACAAAATATATGCGAGGTGCAATGCAGCCCGGACGTTATGCACGCATGCTTCAAATTTTCATCACTGGCCGAAGTTATTCACGACCAAAACGCAGTCAAGGTACTGGATTAGGTACAATGCACTTGTACTATCTGCAGTAGGTCGTCATGTACGGCGGAACTTGGTCAACAAAAAGGGTCAGACGACGAATCGCCGGGAATGAGGAATGGATCAAAAGAGTGGTGGTGTTAGGTGGTTCGAACTTCGCACTTTGTTTAATCTGGTAGTCAGGCCTGGGACCTCGTTCCGATGCCATAAAAGCCTTGCTGCTCATCATCTAGGCCTAACATGTGGTTCTCCTATGGGAATTCCGTACCAAGTCGATCATTTTGCGAGAACCACAAATCAACCTATACGATAATGTTGCTTATAGGGCCTGGTGACAAGTGTTCATGTTGAGATCGGTAGGAGACTAGGAAGACGGAAGCAGTATAGACCTATCGAGCGCCACAAACAGTACCTTACAGAAGAATGACAAATTTGAAGTAGCAACTACTCTATTACTTCAAAATAGATTTGTACAGTTATATGTGTATGCATTTTTGTAGACGATTTTTTCATTCTGGTCATGCCAAGCCAACACAATTAATTGACAGGCTTAAGCTTTGGTAAAAAGGAACCATGGCCCGGTGATACGCGACGCTAGCCATTGACGTCATGATTTGGATCACGCCGTGTCCATGCCGAGACAATTCTCGGCAGCAGTGCAGCAGAGTACAAGAAAGATGAGCAAGCCATCAATCAACCCATGGCCCAAGTTTTCTGCAGCGATTGATTGTTTCTCGTGCTAAACCGATAACTAAGTTACTAACTATCAGCAACATCACAAGCTAACAAACAGACCATCATGCCGCCACCTAAACTCCCGACTGTCAAGCTCGACACCACCCTAGCCGACCTCTACCGCCGCGCTTCCCCCTCCCTCTCCAACAAACGCGTCGCTCAGGTTCTATGCGGAACCAACTCTGGCATCGCCCTGACGTCGAAATTTCCTCGCAACAGAAAGTATCTGTACCAGGATAGTCCCTTCAACGCCGCCGACGATGAGCGCGACACATCCCCCGCCGCCCGCCGTACCCTGGCAGTCAAGTACCTTTCCCTGATCCCTCAGCGCGACGCATTCATCGCCGGCAGCGGGCCCGTCATCATGTTCAACCTCGACGAGACCGATTCCCAAAAGAAACAAGACAGAGCCGAGACGGAGAAGACGATTGCCGTTCTGGACGAGGCCCAGAGGCCCGAGCTCATCTTTTGTCCGGGGCCGACCGAGATACCTGTGCAAGAGCTTGGGATTGATCTGTTTGCCTGCAAGCTGATGCTAGACGGACTCGAAGGCCTCCCTCTGGTGGTCCCTGCCGACGTGCACTGGTTTCTCAACTCCAAGGCGGCGCTTGCGCAGTCCGGATTGCCGACTCCCGTGTGTGAGGCGGTCGAGCTGGAGGGACACGGAGGAGAGGCGGGCCTTTGCTGCCGAGAATGTCAACAGGCTACGGCAGGGTTCGAAGTTCCGGCGTTGTGCAAAGGGGAGAGGGCCAAGTGGGTCAAGGAGCAGAGTAGGAAAGTGTACGATGCAGTTCGGGACAAGAAGCTACCGTTTGTGCTTAAGAATCAGCAGACTTTTGGAGGTGCGGGTACGTGGATGATCAACACGGAGGAGGAGCGGGAGAAGCTGCTCGATGAGTTCAAGGGGGGAGTTTTGCGGAGGCTGCTGTCGTCAGTCACAAGCTCGAACCATCATCTCAAGCCCGGTACCATTTTGTTATCGGACATGGTGGCGGAGCCTGTGGGTGATTACGGGGTTACGTTTTTTGTGACCGAGGATGAAGAGACAAACCCTATTTTCCTTGCAACGTCGGAACAGGTGGTGGAGGGAACGGCCTGGATTGGCAGTACCATCAGGTACGACCGCCAGGACGAGCTAAAGGCCAAGTTTACACCACTGGTTCGGGTGATTGCCCGATGGTTGAGGCAGCACGGATACGTGGGACCTGCCGGTGCAGACGTGCTAGAGACTGCTCCGCATTCACACAACTGCCACACACCTGGCAAGGAGGAGGCCGACTTTTCCCACTTTCACATTGTGGACCTCAACGTCCGGACGTCGGGATCTCTATGTTTGCCGCTGCTGCGTAGTCATTTCGAACAGAGGGGTATGCAGAGTGCTTCTTCATTTTCCATCAGCACCAAGAAGACGAGAGAGGAATTTATGGATCTGTTCAGGGAGGATTTTGAGGCTGGCAACATGTTGATAGTCAGTTGGTTTGAGGATCGGGATGCCGAGGGTAAGGTTTCCAGCGTTGCTGATGTTGCAGTCGGGGCCGAGGACGGGCAAGAATTGAACGAGGCCATTCAAAAGGTTAGGGATGCGACGGATGAGGTAACATTTTGATTTTTGACCAGGTGGGTAGGTGACTTATAGATTAGACATGGATTGCTCTTTTGGTACAACAAATCACCCTGGCATGAACCATCGATCAATAAAGAGACAAGTTTGATTAGACTAGTGGTTCGTTATTGAGTACAATCGACGACGCTCAGCATGCCATGTCATATTCATTTTGATCGAGCAAATTGTCAACGACGTCAAATACAAGCGATCCAGATTTAGCTGGTGGAGTTTGCTCGTGACTGAGCGACTTTTCACTTTTAATGCGGTTATTTGTTATTTATAACATGAACAGTACGCAGAACGTCACCTAGATTACAACCATGGCTGCTATCGTCAGTCCTACTATTGTCGTCGAATGGCTTTTCTTGGATTGGATAGTCAACGGTTCCATGTAGGCTTGAGCTTCCGAGCATTCCGACATGAAATTATAATTCACTTTTAGAATTTGTACTGTGCACCGAATCGGGTAGAGCGGGGAGCCTCGTATAGAAGGTTTCTCAAATAGTAGTAGTTCTATAATAACACCGACATTAAAACGTTAAAGTTATAACTTTAGAATAAAAACGCAGCATAAAGCTTTCTCAATCATATCATTTAATTAGTGTAACCACTTGCTTGTTGATCAATTTTCTAACACTTATCATCGTATTGTAACAAAGATGATAAATTGCGACCAGCACGCTAACAACTCGAAATATTTTCTACCCCAGCTATTATTTCTTCTCATTTCTCTGCTGTCATGAACTCTCTGATACTTATTTTCAACCTTTGATAAGCACAGTTAAAACTTTCCACTAAAATGTTCCCCCTTATACGATCGGGGTTTATCGCCATGTCCTTACTCCTGGGCAACGTTCTCGCGATCCCGCCTGTCCCAGACTCACTTTATAATGTCCGCAAAAACGGAATTGGGGTAGCAATGGGAACTTCCTTCATCGTCGAAGACACCCATTTCACTGATCTTGAGAGCGCAAAAGGCATTGCGTCTCCCAAGTTTTGGTGGGTTTGTAATGTTGACACCAAAGGGATTGAGAGCTTCTTTGCTGTGGACGGGACGAAGGGTTGGAAGTCAATTTGGATGATCCCTACGCACAAAGTCCGTGAATGTGTAAAGCCTTTGCCGAATGGCGATCTCGTAGTCGCTCCTAATGACGGTTATTACGAATAAACCCACGGCGCCTGCCGGAGGGCAGTGAAGGCGTTAGAAAGGGATAAGAGTTTTCATAAAGGCTATTTAATTGCATGTAACTAGACAAGTACCTTGTTTTGTTTTGCCTCGCCTTTGGGCAGTCTAGATTTAGAAAGTTAATAAGCATGAATGCGCCTTTTTCTCCTCTATGGAATTGGAATCAAGCATAGAGCAATCTAGATATAACAAATAACAAACAGACAATTAGCGCTTTTTAACTTGGTAGTTAGTGGCGAATGAACCACAAGCTTGGGTAATGTTTAACTCTTGGTCAAGATTTGCAATAGCAGTTTATAATTCTAAACAATCAGGGAGGTTCCAAAGGCAATCAATCCATCAGGTAACAATAACTTGTTGCTGATTCAACAAATCCCTTTACCGCCTACAGCTTTATTTTGGAATGAGATGAATTGTTCATTTGTTGCCAACAGAAGACGAGCCATATCAATTACACCGCTTCATGTCAGCCGGAAAGTCATTGGACCGACTGGCATTCAAGAGATTATTGTTGAAACGTAATCTATCGACAAGGCTGACGTTGGAAAAAGAAATACGATCGACTCGGGTGATGTTGCTGAGAAATAATTCCCTCTGTAGTAACATCAACCCAACGCCAAGCACAAAGGATCTACGTGCTCCCTGATTCTAGACCTCATATTATGCATGTCCACAAGGTGAGTCGGCTCCCCGGATCATCTTCCAGCAAATCAGCGTTTGCTCACCTCTCTACGATTTCAGTAATCCATAATTCGTGATTCGTAGACACAAGCGCCAAGACGGGAACATGTTGGAACCACCCGGCGTCTTTACGAACTGACCTTCCTGATGCGGTAAGTGTGTCAATGTTGGTGTGGGTGAAGATGTGCTGAAAAAGTAATCTGAACCCTGGAGCTGAGTTCTTGGAGGCGTCGATGTTGCAGTATTGAATCGGGTGAGACTTTTGTACCACCAGTCTTGGCACTTGGGTTGTATTGCTTCTATGAGGGGCTTGAGGATAGCATAGGGGATATATTACACCAGTTCCCCAGCTTCTGTAGATGCCGGATCCTTGGTATTCAACTTCTGGACAGAAACACTTGCTCTTTGATCAAACCGCCAAAATGCTCATCCGCACAGTTGTCACTGCCCTGCTGCCTATCCAAGCACTTGGATTGGTAGTCCCAAGAGACGACCACCAATGGCAAGCACCCGGGCCAAACGACCGTGCGTCGATTCTATACCCATCTTGGACTGTATCGCCGCTTTGTATTGACTTGGTGACCCTTCAATAGGCCGCAGCCCTTGTCCCTTTCTCAACGCTGCATCAAACCACGGCTTTCTTCCCCGCGACGGCTTCAACGTTTCGCATCAACAAATCTTTGACGGCTTTAAGGAAGCACTCAACTTTGACTCCTCGGCCTTGCTCGCGGCTGTCACCCTGGGGCAGACGACGTCGACAACGGGTCACCCCAGCACCTTTCATATGGATGACCTGAACGTGCACAACAGTGGGTTGCCACTGATCCATCGAGAAAAAGAGACAAAAAAAGGACAAGAAGAAAATAGACCACGACTAACGCCTCCCCAACAGTCTTTGAGCACGATGCCAGCCTGAGCCGCAACGACACATACTTTGGCCCCGCCATCAAGTTCGAAAAGTCCATCTGGACCCAGACCCTCACGCACTTTCCAGACCCCTACATCTCGCTGTCGCAGGCCAAGGCGGCGCTGGAGGCCCGCATCGCCGAATCAAAGGCCACCAACCCTCAACACGTCTTTGGCGCGCTTGCGCAGGCCATCGTTGACATTGAGACGGCGACTTATACGTTTGGCACCGGCGGGGGTGTCGATGGCGGTGCGAACCGGGAGTGGTTGAAGGTTATTTTTCGTAAGTTTGCCCTGGGGTGACGGTAGACGTCGGTGCTTGTTTTCCATGTTTTGCTAACGACTCGTCCGTACAGAGGAGGAGCGGTTCCCATACGAGCTTGGTTTCCACAGATTCGAGCAGGTGGCCACGGGAGAGATGGTTGATCAGTTCATTGCGAACCTCAAGGCTGCGCCACCAGTGTAGGAATAAATCGCCGCAGGTTGCCGGGTAGGCCAAGGTCGCTTCTATTAAATTAATACAACGACAACACTATATACTGAAACAATTGCGTGCGTGCGTGCGTGCGTGCATTTACAAGTCATCAACATCGTCATATCATCCACCCAACACCTAGTCAATCTTCTTCCACCACAACCTCCCCTCGTTCCCACCATCCCTCCTCGACGAGATGAGCAAAAGGGTTCCGTTCTCATACGTCGTAAAGTTGCGCTCCTGCCTCCTTCCGACCCAGGACGGCACGTGTGCGACGGTGAGCGGGCCGTGGAAGACGCCACCTGATGTGGCGGTCAGGGGCACGGCCGGGTTGATGGAAAATGGTCCGGCGTAGCAGAGAGCGTGCTTTGCGACGTTGGCCCAGTCGGCGTCCGATTGACCGGCCGCGGGAGGGAACGTTAGGTTTGCTGGCCGGTCCTCAGGGTCGGTGGATGTGATGGTGGCCGACATGAAACCGGAAGCTGTGTAGATGAGCTGGCCAGATGGGTTGGCGCCATATGCTTCATCGGGGACGGGGACGCCGTTGAGAGTGCTGGGTTGCGTTAGTGTTGCTTGTGATTCGTAGTCACTCGACGATGTTGTAGACTCACGTGCTTGTGTTTAGGAGCATGTAGGTGCCGGCAAGCGCCTGCATAATATTGTCGGCCCTCATCTTGACGTTTTCTTTTTCTTTTCTCTCTTTTTTCGTACCGAAATCTTTATTCTAGAACGGGGAATAATATCGGGTGGGTTAAGGAGGTGAAGCTGACAACAGATAAAGCAAACTACAAAACCGGCACGACGTAACTTTTATACCTGCATGGTGCTGCTGACTGCCACCACAGCCGATTCCACGTCATCCCATTTTAAGCAGCTGCCTCGAAAACGAGATGGTCATGGGATGGGTCGGACGGAAGCGCCATTTACCATTGTTCTTGGTGCAATCACACTCTGTAGAGGATCCGCCAAGCTGAGAACGAGTCGTGAGGGTTGGCATGCTCTCCCTGCAAGGCGTGCAAAAGTTAGAATTTACCATTTACGGTGCATTACCAATTCTATAATACCCCGGAGGCTTTACCTAATTCCCTTGTTTTCTCTCCGGTCGACCCCGCATGTTTGCCTCTTGGCCCCTATTTTAGCGATGGGGTTAGTGCGGAGAATATCGTCAAGGCTAAAATGCCAAGGGGTCATCGGTGTCTAAAGAGAGCAGAAGGCCCGATTGATTTGGATGCCGATACCGCCGAGGTGACCTAGAAAAAATCCAGAAGGACATCGTCCGGTCTAGACCAGTCTGATATACGAGTTGATTGTAAGATATCAAAGGAACTGGAAACAAGAACGAAATTTCAATGGAGAAGAGAAGCCGTTGGATCAAAATTAAGTTTCATGCGTCTAAACTCCAGCTGAAAGCGTTCATCGGGCACGAAATTGCTGTGGGCCTGGGAAATGCCCATTCAGGGGCCATGCATGGATAGCGAATGGATAATCCACACGGAACAAAAACACACCAATTCGAGACGGCAACAAAAACGATATCATCAAAATGACAAGAGTGGGACTTGAACCCACGCGGATTTCTCCATAGGAAAGAGGACTAAAGGTCAGAACCGCCTTAATCCTACGCCATAACCAACTCGGCCATCTTGCCAATGAGACATAAGTGGCTAATGAAAGGTTTATGAAGTGAGGCATCGACGCATGAGTGGTACTCCTTACAACAAATTGGTAAAGTCGACGATGCGTTGGACAGTGAGTTTAGTCTTCTGCCCGTCTAGTGCACGAGAGTTTTAAATGTAACCCTTATCACATTGGATAATTTACCATTTTATAGCATTTCTCAACTGCCTACTTTGCTTCCAAGCTAGTTATTGCGGTTTATACGAGTATAAATTTGTTACTGACAACTAAATCATTGTACAGGTAGTTGGTATTAACTCTATTTATAAAAAGAAATTTATTCCAAAAGTATATGGCGAAACAAGTAACGGGCCAGCCCAAGTAGTCATAAAAGCTATCTGCATAATACTGGGTTTGCTGTTCAGCTCTGTTTACATTTTATTCTTTTTACCATTGTTTGCAGGAATCCAAGTTTCTATTTGCATAGAACTTGGGTTCGTTTTTTCTCAACTAACTTCACTTTGCCCGTAATTTTCTTCGCCAGCTATTCTTTTGCATGGCATCTGGCTCCCTCAACCTCTGCTCACATTTGACCTTTTTCCCCCAGCGTTTGCATGGCCTCTCCCATATTTGGTTTTCCCAGAATCTTTACTCTTCTGGGTTCAAAAATATTGGAATCACTCAGCTCTCAGGTTGTGCTCAGGCTGGCATTACAGGCACGCTTCGAAGAAGACCCAAACGCCATTTCCTCCCAGCATCTAGCCACGGATTGGAACGATCACCCAGAGTTCTCCACACTAAAAAATGTCCACACAAGGCATGAGGCATTGGTAGAGCGTTGGTCCCGGGAAGAAGACACCCGTCGACAAACCTCTCAACACACGGGAGACTGACAAGATTCGCAAATTTCCAATGCCACCCGCGTCAGAATTGGTCCAGCTGCGCAAACTATCCATCTCGTGCATGGTGATCTTTCGCTTCTACAACCGAAACGAGGATACCATCTTGACCTTGGGCAACTGCTGGGCTGGAGGGCTTTGTCAAACCTGCTCCTACAGCCCACGACTTTGCCAAGTACCCTCCCGGTTGGCCTGATTGGTTTCTCAAGGAATGCCAGTTCGAAGAGGTTGAGCCTCCTGCCTTGACTAGCTTGGTTTAAACAACCAACGTCCAGGTATGTTACAGTGGCATTCTTATTTCTTTCAATTTGTTTGCTTGAAAAAAGAAAAGAAAAACTAACAAATACTGCGTATTTTCTCAGAGAAGGTGTCATTCCCAGCACCAACAGAACTGCGGCTATAAAAAGCCAAAAAAAAGCTACTCGGCTCCAAATCACCGACGCATATGCCAATTACGAGGATGACGTTACTGAGGACCAGACCCAACGCCCGGAGCAAACGTCTGGTCTTGTCGTCGCGGATAACATGCCCAAAAACACCGTTGTGGAAAACCAAAATCGAATTCCGCAACGACTGTCCAGCCCCGTCGCCCTACCCATGGACGTGGCGAATATACCTGCAGACGATGCTGCTATACCCGAAAACATTACCGCCATGGCCGAGGAGGACGTTGTACCCGAGGAGGACGTTAATACGCCCAACAGTGAAGCGGTTGTGGGTAATCCGGTTATGGACGAGGATGCCTTTATGGAGGATTACAACCATGGCCCGCAGCAGCCATTTGGTTCCGTCCTCGACGCGACCATATCTGCGAATATTAATATGGTTGATTAGAACTACGCCACGCAATGGCCGTCCAGCCCTGACGTTGCCACAATTGCGGAAATGGAAAACAGCCGGCAGATAACCAAAGGAGATGGATGGATGGGGTGAATTGGTTTGGTAAGACAGTTTAAAGGAGGAAAATAATCATTGCTCATAGACCTGGTCTAGATTTGGAATTTCACATAAAAAAAGACGCCACTATTTGCTTCCAAGTTGTGATATATTACCTTTCCTGTCACCTCACACTCTAACTACAGCAGTCCATACATCTATTAGTATTGCTACCAACAAATAACCACACAAAGCCAACAAACTCCGCCTAGATATGCACCCGTTGCATTATAGTATGCTATGCAAACCCCTAGATCCCAAAACACCTTGCTAATTTCGGAATGAGAAAACCCATACAGTACCAGAAACGCCAGAGAAAAAAAGGCATCAGCCCCTTGTCCCGCCCAGCAACAAAGCACCAATCTTGTCAAACAACGTGGGCACCCGGAACGGCTTGCTCAAAACGTCGTCCATACCGCTCCTCCGCGCCTCGGTGACCTGCTCGTCGCGGACGTTGGCGGTGACTGCGATGACGGGGACGTGCGTCTCGATCCTGCCGTCCACCTCCATTCGTCGAATCTCGGATACGCAGGTGAGGCCGTCCATGTTGGGCATTTCCAGGTCCATCAGGATGACAGACAGTCGCACGTTGCCAACCCGGAAAGCTGTCGTTTCTAGAAACTCCAGTGCCTCTAGTCCGTCGTTGGCTGTGTGCACCGTGCATCCGGCTTTGCGAAGTTGGCTAGCCAGCACCTTTTGGTTGATCAGGTTATCCTCAACCACCAAGACGTGCAGCTCTCGAGGGTCGAGAATTTTGGGTTGCGTCCCGGCGGCGGCAGCTAGGTCGTTGAGTACGGCGGGGCTGGATTTGCTCCTGACTACCATATTGTGATCCGGCCCAGCCAAGCCACCGGTGTAATCCTGTCGTTGTGGTGTTACGTTCAAGGTGCTGAGGGTGGATGAGTCTGCACCCAAATGCTGCTCCATTCTCAAGTCCTGCGCATCGCTAACCACGGCGTCCTCCTCTGCCAAAGGTGCGGCCCTGCGAGCTTGGACGTAAAAGCCAAACAGACTGCCCTTGCCTTCAGTGGACGCAACACCAATCTGGCCACCGTGAAGCTCGGCTAGGCGCTTGGAGATAAAGAGACCCAGACCAGAGCCTCCGTACTGCGCGTGCGTGCGTGGGCTGGCTTGTCGGAACCGCTGGAAAAGCATCTGCTTCTCGGGTAGGCTGAGACCACAACCAGTATCCTGAACTTGGAATCGGACGTACAAGGTTTCGTCGGTCGGCCAGTCTTCGGCAAAGTTGTGTGCGGTCGAGGTATGCTTGGGCTCGACGTATTCAAAATCTGGACAGGTCAAGGTCGGTTCGGGAGGATCTCTCGAGGCTGCCACCTTGACGGTGATGATGCGCTCCTCGGCGGGCGCTGTGAATTTGATGGCGTTGGTAATTAGGTTGATGAGAATTTGGCGAGTACGGTTCTGGTCAACCATGACCCAATCGACGGCCAAGTCAGAGTACGATGGGTCCGTCTCGACACGGCACCTGATCTTCTTTGCCTGCAACTCTGGATCAAACATTTTTACAGCACGGCGGACGACAGCTTGAGGGCGGGCAGGAAGCGGTGTGATGTGCAACAAACTCGAATCCAGCTTGGAAATGGTAAGGATGTCGTCAACGATAGACTTTTGGTGCTGCACGCACAAGGCGATAGTCTGTGCTGCGTCGACACAAGACTCAATAACCTCATGCCTTGGGGGCGTTTGTGTGCTGGAAGATTCGGCCAAGGCGGTTGATATATCGTCGGCACACTGCAGGATGGCGCTGAGTGGGTTACGCATCTCGTGAGATGTTATGTCGATGAATTCGTTTTGCTGTCTGCGCGTCTCCTCGGCCTCTTGAAGTTGACGTTGCTGCAGCCCTTGAGCCCACTTGAGATGGGAGATGTCGGTAATGGAGCCCATGATGGAACGAAGGGACCCATCACTGGCGAATTCCGAATGGGCGTTGATCAAGACCCAAAAGTCGATGGCTTCGCCCTGAAGGTTGGCAGGGGTGGCGTGTACGCTGCTGCGTTGCTTGATTTGCATCTCAGTGGACCACGAGAATTTGTCGGTAGACGAGGGCTAGAAAGGTCAGAAAACTGAGTCACTGTCGGAATCACAACAAATGGTCACATACATCCTTGTCCGTCGCCCCCTTCAGTAGCCTGGACCATCCCTCCTCGGCCAAGGCCCTGCTATTATCATGGACAAAATCAAGCCATGCAAGCTCCGTCTCGGTCCTATCGCGTGGGATGCCTGTCATTTCATAAAACCTGTCGTTGGCCTCTCGGAGAACCCCATCGGGATCGACCAGGAACATTCCAAGTGGAGACATCTCCGTCATGCGTCTTAGGCGGTTAGCCTGCAAGGTAAGTTGTTCCGTCAACTGCTCCTTTTCGAGGGCCGCTCTTTCGGCTGCGTTTTTACTGCGACGAACCTCGTCCTCAAACAGAATGGCCGATGCGAGAGATGTCGCCAGCTGCCGGTTGAGCATGCTGATAAAAGCCCGGTGAGCGTCGTCAAGTGGACGCCTTGGGTTGACTCCCAGCACGAGGAATGCCATGACGATGTCGCCGTTGGTTGGGCGAACGGGAAAGATGATGGCCTCACGGCAAGGGTCACCGAATCCTCGCCAGGTAATTCCCTCCAGGAGCGACTCTGGCAGGGTTCCGTCCCGTGTATGCAAGAGGGTTGGTTCTCTAGTCCGCATGGCCTCACGGAAGGTCGGGACGAAACCTTCCCAAGAGCGCTTCAAATCTAGCTGTTTAGGCGCAGCCACATGGCCTTCCGGGACCGCGATTGCGCCTTCGAGGTAGCAAGATTTGAGGGATAATGTGCTCCCTGACGAAGTTGATACGTTTTCTTCATCCTCGCCCGAATCGCCAACAGAATACAAGAGCGCAAAAGGGACGTCAAAGATGTTTTCCTCGAGGGATTCCAACACGCGCTTCCAAAACTGCTTGACTGTCTTGGCATGGGCCGCATGAGCACCCAGGTTGTTGATGGTTGTCAGATAGCGCTGGTTAAGCACCTGGGTTGTAGTCTCGAATGGTGCGTTGTAAAATCCAAGGATACGACTTGTACCGCCATACAGCGGAACGAACCCCCATGAATAAAACGTCTCCTCCAACAAGCTATGTCTGTCGATGGGCAGGTAGTCATTCTCCTTGCGAACAGCCACACCAGTCCTTGCGCATTCGGCAAGCACAGGACCGGCATAGTCCCACAACTCAGCAAAGGGACCCGAAAAGCCCGTACCCATAAGTGAAGGGTGCTTGTTGCCAGCGACCTCTCGCGCGTACGCCTCGTTGTAAAGCATGGTCAGCTCGCTACCCCAAAAGAGAGCTGCTGGGAAGGGATTCGTCATGACTAGATTCGCAACCTGGCGAAACTCGGCTGACCAAGACTCCATAGGTCCCAAAGGTGTGTTGGCCCAGTTGACCGATCTGGCAAATTTATGATGCTCCGAGAGAACGCCTTGTAGTTTGTTCTCGGGGACTGTCCAATCGGCCACTGCCTTTTCCGGTACCGATGCCTTTAGGGGTATTGTTGGTTGGTAGGAAGAACTACCGGTACCGGTGCCCGTATCATTGGAGCTGCCGTCGGGTGGAAAGTAGGAGGTCAACGAGTTGGGAGGTCGTGAGGACGATACGAGAGTAGCACCGGGTGATGTGTCTGACGGTACAGCGATGGTCAAGACTGGCTTATCGACAACATCTAGAGCGATTGATTTCTTTCTCTCGTGCGTGATAAGTCGTGGACTTTTGGCCTTTTCGTCTTGCTTTTGACCCTTGACTGTCGCATCCTTGCTGTTCTGTCTCTTCAATCTGTCTTCTGGGGAACGGCCGCCACGCTGTGAACTAAACGGCGAAGTGGCCTTGCCATCCGGATTCAGCTCGGCAAGTGTAGAATCTGCATCGGTATCGGCAAACCGCCATAGTCTATTACCGCTGACGATACGCCAGCGCTTGTGGACGGTGGAGCCGGTCCAAAGAAGATCTGCGTAGAGGATCGAGAGGGGAAAGACGTCTTTGCTGTCGTCGTGAGGCGTGACACCCGTTGCCCAGCGGCGAAAGTCGTGATATGCATAGTTTCTCGCCTCGATGGATTGATTCTCGGGGGTACCATCTACCGAGGGTTCGACAACTCCGGACGCGTCGGGGCCAATGATGCCGTCGTACAAACGTTCATACTGTCGGAGGGCGGCGTTGCAAAACACGGGCACGATTGCCTCCAATCGCTCGGGGCTTGTGTCGGGATCTAGGTCGAGAACAAAGGTCGGACGTGAATCTGAATCTAAAAGGTCGAGCACAGTAAGAGAGTTTAATTCGTCGACAGGATCGGTGGCCGGCGGAGTTGGTAATCCAAAGTCTACCACCACGTCGGAATTGGAGGGGTTCCGGTTCACTGGGTCCGTGACAGCGGCCATGCTGACTCAACTTTTATCCCGCAATATCGGGAAAAACTAAGTAAGCTGCCTTGGCCTTAAGGAGTTAAAGGGGGGGGGGGGATTAAAGGATGAAAAAATAAAAAATTAAAAATAAAAACCACCGCAAAAACAAAGTTACGCATATGCTTAAACACGACAGGCCTGCTGCAGGCGCATCAAGACTTCGAGGTCAGCCTTGGGCGTCGCGCATCGGTTTGGCCTGGGGTGTTTTTTTAGGTGGGTTTGGATTTTGCCCCTTGCCGACAATGGCAGGGGGAAAGGAGCAAAAAGATTGCAAAATCACGAAGCAAAAATTTCCATGATACCGTAGACCTTTCTAGACCACTGTATTAGATCGCCGATCACGTCTGTCGCTTGGCGGAGCTTCTGACATCATTTTTGTCGCAGCTGAGAAGCTATTGGTTATCTTATTCCTTGATCTTTTTGACAGGTGCCCCACCAATGAGGAGCTTTATCTCCTGGAGAACCTCGGGTAATAGTAGTCAGTCACGTTGTTGCTACTTTGAGTCTAGCCTAGTTCTGGTACGAAATACGCAGCGAGGTCAATACGGATTTTGTGATGGTTGTTGGATAATTAGTTATGTAGCAGTTTTATCCCCAAAAGATACAATAAATGGATGCGCAAACGTGACGCTAGTTTAAATAAGACAATCTCCTTTTCTGTATTTGGAATTCAATCGCATCCTCTTAGTTCTCGCCCAATGGGTATAGCGTCAATTCAAATTCGAGAGAACCGGGGATGAACGTTTTGCCCTCATTTGCAGCACCAATATGGCCCGCTCTTGACCTACTAGCCCTAGGTGGATCACTACGATATAACCATGGCCTCCGTCATATTGTTCTCTACACTGTTCCATTGTCTTGTAGGCCTCAGATTTGTATTACTCATCCAGTGACTGCACTTTGATGTCTTTGACAGTTTTTCCTTGTGGAGTTTTCTCGACCCGAGCAGGCACCACTCAAAGTTCCTTGGATTTTCTCGTCGTTTTGTGAAGGTGTTTGACGGGAAGGGCAGTCTATGAAGAGCCATAATGAAAGTCAGTGGATTTGGAAGCAAGTTGTGACTGGTCTTGTATAGCACAAGGCACCAAAGCTCAGACAAAGAACAACTTACTGCCGCGCTTGGCCTCAACGCGCAAGGATGTAGTCGGCGTGGCTGCCAAAGTTAGATTGACTTTCTTGCTGGAGAATCATCTTGGTGGGGTCGGCTTTACTCATTTGATCAGGGCCCAGGCTGTCAAGGTAGAAGTCTTCGTGATAAATAGAGTCATGGGCTTGTGTACCAGACGCGTTGGGTGGTTCGATGATGACCTGCACGTTGGGTAAGAGATCTTTAGATTTGTCCTCCATTCTGCAATACAAAGCAGTCTTGATAGAGATAGAGTGTCCAACTTGATCTTGAGGGTTTGAAAAGTTGTGTTTCCAGGTAGGATGTTGGAATAAATGGTCGCTTTTGGAAAGTGGTGAGATGCCGTAAAGCAAGTCAAAGATCAACTATCAAACGATCTTCCAGGTAACTCAAGGCAGAAATAAAACAGCAAGCGGGCTGGGTGACTCCTCTGTAGTCTGCAGTACAGGCCTTCTCCCCACCAAATCTCTGCCAGTCCCTCCTGAGCTCCTCTCTGACTGCCTGCCTGCCTGCCTTTTTAACCATATTTACCTACCCATCTCACTTTTGCTACTCCTGAACAGCAAACGAGCTGCCTTTATCTTGTGAAAAGTGAGGACTGGCAACAGAATTTGTCCCCTCCCACCCACAACCCCCTCCCGGCTGATTTCCCTTTTCTCGTAACCTTTGACCAAAAATTCATTCGTGTCCCCCATATGCTTCTCCGCGTCCAATCACTTTCTCCTTTGCGCTCTTTTACGGCTGGCAACCCGTTACCTTTCTTACCTTTGACCAGACAAACTTGATTATCCTTTCAAGCCCTTGACGGCTACAGGCCTACAACACTGTCCCATCCTTCACTACCCCGTTATCTCAGGTCAAGATGAACACAGACTCGCCTGCTGGCCTCCAAAGCAGGCGAGTGGAGGGAGAATCTACCCAAGATGAACCTCACCGTGTAGTCAAGGCCGGCAACAACGTCGACTCTTGGGGTCCTTTTAGGCTTTGGAGTGATGGCGATGATGAGGATGACTTCAAGGACAACCAGAACCATAGCTTGGATCGTAAGCCATCAGATCCCACTGCTTTCAAGTGAGAAATCCCTCGCCTCTCTAGCCCATCACCTGGTCAACTTGCTACTTTCACTTATACAGTTACTTGTCTTGTCGGAATAGGGATACTAGTATTCGTGTGAGCAGTAGCATGAGAAAGACTATGATTCCATTCAGTGGCAATCAGACAGAGACGAGCTTGTGAGTATTTCCATGTAATTTTATTCATCAATGATTGTTCTTCGTCCACATAGATCTAGCCGCCATGCACAGAGGAACTTTTCCACTAACACGATTTCTCACAGGCAACTTCCACGTCACGACCTAGCCCTCCAACTACTCCCCAAGCCCCCAGCCAGGCTCCCCTCCCTACCTCGTTCCACGTTCAAGTTCGAGACCACCCAAACCGGCGAGCAAAAGACATCGACCATTCCAATGACCAAGAGCTGGAACCACCGGACGAGAGCGCCCTTCTTCCCTCAAGCAGGCAACACCACCACCCAAGGCATCCAGTCTCCAGAGGACAAGCCGCCCAACGTTGATTATCTGTTCAACATGATCAGCAACCACGTAAAGCCCGACCCTGCCCACAATGGTCCCGACTTCCCAACCCACACCAGGAACCTGGAGAACGCCATCACTCGCCTGCGCATGAAGAAACAAACCTTGAACGGGGTATACCTACGCACATACAACATCGACGAGCGGGCCAGCATTAAGCCCCGGCTCGACAACGCGGCCAAGAAACTCGAACGCAAGGAGGCGGAGCTGGCCAGCGTCCGCAAGGCCTACCAGGCCGCCGAGGAGATCGCCTCCTCGTTCCGCAGGGGAGTGGACAAGGCGGTCGACATCGCCCTGGCAGACGCCTCTCCGGGCAAGAAGCAGCCGGAGGGTCCGTCGGAGCAGCGACGTCCGGGAGCCTACAACAGAGCCGACGGCCGGGTCGCCAGCGCCGGAGACGTTGGGCCGAAGACGCCTCAGCCCTTCCGAGCGCCGAGACCCAAGGCGGCGGTCCTTGCGGTGATTCTAGAGGAGGAGGAATCGGGACGAGGACGGGAGCAGGAGACACTTGGTGAGCATGAGCCCAATCAAGAGCCAGCCCAGGCGTCGGAGCCGGTGGTATGTAATCACCATTGTTGAGTATTGGGGAGTCATATACTAACCTGTTTATTCTCGTCCAGGTTCTAGAAAAGCCTGGTAGACGTCCTTGGCTGGACCGGGCTCGCACCCAGGTCACACATATCTTCCATCGGTATTTTGGTGGTCGCCATGGCAGTGATGATGCTCAGTTGTCTAGCCAGTATGACCCTTAGCCCAAGGCTCGACAGATACAGTTCTGCAGTACTCCGTACCCCCTCGCCCACTAATATATCATGCGGTATTCATTCACGTTCGAGGGAAAGAAGCGGGCATTTTTTCACACCATTTGTATTCAAGAGACAATCAAGGTCTTCATGGATATTACAAGGCAATGTGCAACTTTAATATGTGCCTACTTTCGGGCAAATTGCACACAAGACAATCATGTCGTTATTATTGGTATGGCCCATCATATGTGACTAATCATATCACATGTACATTAATCCAAGAGCTGGAGATTCGTTATATCCTTTCTCACGACCCCAATTTTCAGCCTCAAAACGGACTAGTCGACTTGTCGACGCCGCTGTAGTAGTTAATAAAGTTGAAGATTTCCTTGTGCCAGACCAGACTGTTCTCAGGCTTGGTGACCCAATGGTTCTCGTCTGGGAAGTTGAGGAACTTGCTGGGAACACCCTTGACCTGGAGCAGGTTGAACAGCATGGTTCCCTCGGACACGGGGAGACGGTAGTCGAGGTCGTTGTGGATCACAAAGTGCGGCGTGGCCCAGTTGTCAATGTAACGGAGCGGGTTCCAGTCGTAGTACGGCGAGCCGGGTTCGTTGGAGGACGCATTGAAGGGACCGTTGAAGTCGTGGTTCATGAACCAAAGCTCGTCAGTCGCGTACTGGTTTAGAGTTGAAGTGACACCGTCGTGGGTGACAAGCGCCTTGAACTCGCGGCCCAACGGCTGACCTTGGATCTGTTGTGATGTGGTGTGAGTGCGTGCCAGTGACAGTGTTGATGAAATACTAGACCGATAGTAGGAAAGATAGAAACTTACGTAGTTGGTCATGTAACCGCCAAAACTAGCTCCCGCTTCGATTCCATTCTCCGTGTCGACATAGTCCAGGTTATCCCTCACATACTCCCAAGCGTGCACCTAGTCGAGACAATGTTAGATCAAGATCAACACCCGCATAAAGACAAAAGTTAGACTCACAATATCCCAGTACACAGTCCCCCATCGTCCTGACACGGCGTCGGTCAAGTTCTGTCCGAAACCGGTCGAAGCAGTCGGGTTGGGCGCAACGACAACGTAGCCCTGGTCGGCCCACACCTTAAAGTTCCAGCGTGTGCTCCAGGTGTTGCTGTGGGCTCCTTGAGGTCCTCCGTGGGTGATGAAAGCCAATGGGTACTTCTTTGTGCTGTCAAAGCCGGTGGGGCGAATCACCCAGGCCTGCTGCTTGTTCTCGGTGGTGTTGCTGCTGTAGTAAAACTCGGAAACGTCGGCGGCAGTGAGACCGGCCAGCTCCGAATCGGCTTTGTTGGCCTGGAAGTAGACCTTGGTGGAACCCTTGGCCTCACCAGAAACCGTGTGAATGTCGCGGCTCGACCAGATCTTGGAGTCTGACACGAGCACAGACCCATCGGGCAGTGGGTAGAACCCAGCGACGGAACCCTCATCGGTGATGTTCTTGGGAACATACGAATCGCCAGCTGTCAGGGGTACTGCAAACACCCTAGAACGACCCAGGTCTGCGGCGTCGGCAAATATGGTCTCGCCGTCGTGCGACCACTTGGCTGACCCTGCTGCCCTATCCCAGTCACCAGCCAGCCTGGTGATGTTGAAGCCCTTTTCCTTGTCACCGTTGGCGTCAGCGACGTACAGAATGGAACGGTCGGATTCGTAGTTGATGCCATTCATCTGCACGTATGCAATTTTGCTGCTGTCGGGAGAGAAAAATGGGCTTGCCGAAGCACCCTGGGCCTCGGGGTACTTGGCGCTGCTGCTACGGGGGTTGATTGGGACAGCATCCTTGGCGGTGCCGGTGAAGGGGACAAGGTAGATCTGAGTGCTTGTAGTGTTGGCGAGGGGAAGTCCAATATCCTTCGTCATGAAAGCGACCTTGCTGCCGTCGGGAGAGAGCTCGTAATCGCTGGCACCGTTGAGGTCGTACGGGCTCTCGGCGCAAACAACGTCACATATTCCAGTGACGTAGTTGGTGAGGTTGCCAGAGAGGGAGTAGCCGCTGTTACCGGATTTGAGGACACCTCCGAAAACGGCATTTTTCTGAGGGGTGAGCCAGTAGTCCTAGAGGATGTCAGTCATGTTAGCTAAAGTCACTTGGGCTCATCATACGGCGACAAGGAGATTATTTACCCAGTGGCGAGGATACAGAGACGTGTAGATGTTGGCTGAGCTTCTCGCCTTGGGAGCAAGTTGCTCGTTGTACACAGTCCCGTTAGGGTAAGCCTTGGCAGTGAGCAGGAAGTTGATGTCACCAGAAGATGTGCGCGCCGCTTTGAGTCCAGAGTAAGGAGCCGGAAGGGACGCCACTAGGGTAGCGTTGGTCGGCGAGTGGAGATCCGCCGCATACAGGCTGACACCTCCATCCTCTTCAGCATTGGTTCCGTTGAGGTAGATGATGCTGGTCGGAGTCGGACCGGCAAAGACAACCTCGGAAATGCCGGATCCATTGAACCAAACAGAGATGTCGCCAGTCTTGAGGTCCAAGATGTTCCACCAGCTCCGTCGTGAACCCGACTCGAAAGAGTACTTGTTGGCTGAGAAGAGAGCAAATTCCTAACGTCCAATGTTTTGGTTAGTCAATGGTCAGGTCAGACACGCGATATAACAAAAAAATTGACTTATTTCTAAACTCACTCCTGACGGATTGGGCACGGCATCGGAATACCGATTTGCCGACAGCATAGCCTCTGGGGTTATGGCCCAAGCGACGGGCAGGGCGACCGCCGCCAACAAGCTCCTGGTGACATGCATGATTGACAACTCGACAAGGATCGTCAGAACAAGCAATGCTCAAGACAGCCAAGGAGTGAGAAGCTGTAGGTTGAGACTGGGCAAAGCTGGGCAGAAGCTACAAGCTTATATCGTCCAACGTTTTGCTCACATCGTCATAGGTGCGGAGATTAGGTTACTTTAGTTGGTACCTTAGCAGAATGGACATTTATTCATTCCGCAATTGAGCCGGCGAGCGGGGTTGTCAGCATGCATGGCGCAAGCGAGTCCAGACCGAAAGACGTAAGAAAGGTTGATAGCAGTTGGTTAATTCCGATGGTGCTTCGTCATGGAATAATATTGACCTTCCTTTTCAGGGTTGCGTGGGCCGATTGATATTGGATGGATGAGCGTTATTATTTGTTGCGGATCGAACCAACGAAAAATACCTTGCTTTTGTGGATAATATCGCATGGGTGCCTACTGGTGTCACCATGGTACAGATGAGGGGTATTGATGATTGGGGTGTTCTGGGGTCCAAGGTCAGTGCAAGTCAGGCCTCGTATTATTATGAGTGCATACTGTAGAGAGGCTGGGAGAGGCTGCCGAATCATCCGACAACGGCAACGGTGCCCGTTATCCGGCGTTCGTCCTATCTTTTGGTTTATCATTTCTGGTTGCTGGGTGGATTGAACCACAAGGTCGGTAACCATTCATCTTGGTATCCAAACATCAGTAAACCTTTATAAGGGTCGGAATTGCGGACTGTCATCATGTTGGACTTGAGCATCTTGAATAGAGTTTGACCTGTGGGCACCCGCTTGCAGTAATTATCGATGGCTTGGATAAACTTTTCTAGTCTCGGGGGTAAGGAACGCAATTGTGTTGCGATTTAATGCTAAAGAACTGACAGAAAGTGACAAAGTGGTATGCGAAAAGAAAACCTATGTAGTTCCAGGTCTATGAGTAACATTATGCGGCTGATGGTTTACTTCTGGAAGGTCAAAAAAACAACGTTTGATGATCAATTTTCTTTAAAAAGATTTTGAACCGCGAACCTCGGACTCTGTTTGGAATTGACTTTTTTTTGCCCCGCTTTGATTGACGCGAGGAACGGCCCCCATCACGCCACTCCCTCCATCCATCCCTTCTTGCCTGCCATAGTTGAGATGACATTGGATTGACATGGAGATTGTTATCTTATCTTATCCATCTCACATCTCATCACGTGCCTTTGTGTGTTGCCTCCCCACAGTCTGAGACACCATGTTTTCATCGGTGGATCTCAATCCGACGAGATTTTAGACTAAATGTACCTGATTGAAGATAGGATCTGGACATAGTCGATTGCTTGTTTGCTAGACTGGTTCTATCTAGTGTCAATACAAGACTGGTTCTTGTATACCTTGTACAAAACTGGCATCTCTTGACCGCCAAGCCCCAGCCCTATCCCTAAAGCCAAGCTTTTTTTTTTCAACAGCTCCTATCTCGCGGGATGCTATCTGCATCTGTTTCCCCGCACTCGGCACTTCCAAGCTCTGGGCATTCAGAACCTATCATCCAACCATGGGAGACTCTTTGTCGTCGGCCGCTGAGCGGCAGCCCCTCCTAGGCCCTCTTCAACCCTCATTCTCGGCCTCATCGTCCGGTAGCACAATAGCCAGCTCTCAGCCGAGGCCGCCCAGCATGTTCACCAGTCTCAAGCGCCGCCTCGCCGTCTCCGACGACTCCGAGGTCAACCATGGCTTCCGCACCACTCACCTTATCAACCCGGACATAGCCCCCATGCCCCCTTCACGCCGGATCTGGGGCCGACCGCAGTACCTCGCCTTTTTTGCCATTGCCCAGTTCACCATCACAGCATGGGCCGCCAGCGCCGCTATTCTTGGTTTGGGTCTCGCCGTGTGGGAGGCCGTAGTGGCGCTCTTCGTCTCCCAGGTCTTTGTCGTTACCGTCGCCACCGCCACAGGTTGGGTCGGCGGCGAGTGGCACGTTGGTTTCACCGTCGTCCAGAGGATCATCTTTGGCCAGCTGGGTAGCTACATCGGCATCGCCATCCGAGTCACCCTCTCTGTCGTCTGGTATGCCAGCCAGGCCTGGCTTGGCGGCCTGTGCGTGACCGCCATGATAAGCTCCTGGAGCAGGGCCTTTCTCGAGATGCCAAATACCTTTCCCGAGGACGCCCACGTCGCCACCCGTGATTTCATCGGCTTTGCCGTCTTTCAGCTCATCAGTGTTCCGCTCATGTGGTTCCGACCAGAAGTCGCAATCCGACCCGTCGCCATTGCAAACTGCGTCACCTTTTGCGTCATGCTGTCCATCACCGTATGGACCTGCTACACCGCCGGCGGCGTAGGTCCGTTGATCCGCGCCCCGGGCCCACCATCCCCTGACCGAGCCTGGACCTGGTTCTATGCCATAACCAGCGGCATCGGAGCCATCAGCGCCGGCATCCTGAACCAGGCAGACTTTACCCGCTTCGCCACGCGGCAGGGCGACCAGGTTCCTGGGCTGGCCTTTGCGACGTTTGTTCCTGGCACCATGGTCCCGCTGATGGGTATCCTGACAGCGAGCGCGAGCCTGGTCGTTTGGGACGGTCAACCGCCATTCTGGAATCCACTCTATATTGTGATACAGTGGATGGTGGACGACTATACGGCTGGGAGGCGTGCGGCGGCCTTTTTCTGTTCCCTCGGACTGGTATGCAGCCAACTGGCGGAGAACATAATGGGTAACGGGTATGCCGCCGGCATGGACCTCGCGGGTCTGTTCCCTCGCTACATCAACATCCGTAGGGGTTGCATGATTTGCGCTGCGCTGTCGTGGGTCGTGCAGCCGTGGCTGTTTTACAACACGTCGTCCGTGTTTGTCGCCACCATGGCGTCCTTTTCTGTCTTTCTGGCCCCTTTGACTGGAATAATGGTGGTAAGTTTGTTGCCTGTCGAAGCTTTTTTTTGTTCATCCAGGCTAAACATGTCTGTGTAGACCGACTACTTTCTCTTGCGCAAGCAAAAGATTGAACTCTCTCAGCTGTACACCCTCGACAAGGAAGGCAGCTATTTCTTCACCTACGGCTTTAACCTGCGAGCGATACTGGTCTGGATTGTTTGCTTTGTTCCAGCCGTGCCCGGGATGGTTGGTCGGTTGAACCCAAACATCCGCATCCCCGACGGCTTGGTCAAGTACAACACCGGAAACTACTTTTTTGGTAAGTCAGGCCCCCTTCCCTTCTCCAGCAGTTGACGTTTTCTTAAGCCCAAATGCTCACCGTCGACAACAGGGTTCTTCTCCGCTTCCTTGATATACTACATCGTCGTGCGTGTATTCCCGCCCAAGAACCTGGGCTGTGCCGACCCCGTCGACATGTACGGCACCTTTACCGAGGAGGAGGCCCGGAGGAAGACCATCGCACCGTTTGAACCGGCAGACCCTAACACTGGGCCGGCGAAGCTCGACGGGGCCACAGACGCGCCGGAAAGTAGCAATAGGGCGGCTGCTCGGGGCGTATAGGGTGAACAATAGCAATTTGGCTGGATTTGTGAGACTAGTGTAGAAACAATCTACTGCGCAATTTATCGTCATCCGTGCTTTTTGCCCAAGAAACCCATACGCTCCCCCACAAACCTCAAACGATCAAACAAAACAGCGCCCAATAAATGCAAGTAGCGTCAATGCTTGTTTTAACAAGTAAGCCAAAGCGATGGAATGCAAAAGCAAGCACAACCATTCAAGCAATCTTGAAACGACAAACCAACAAACCCGCTAGTCACTCAAGCTCAACCTCAATCCTTGGTGACGTATAGATAAACAACCGGGCTCTCTCCCGGCAGTCCGCTCCTCGTCTTGTCCCAACCGACCTCCTTGAGCGTCTTCTTGCAGCTATCGCTGTCGTCCCCATTGAACTGCATTCCCTTGTACCACTTTCCGTTCCCCGCCGGCAGAACCTCCCAGATGTTGTTGAGCCGGGGGTTGGAGTTGGAAGCCCCAAAGCCCTTCATCAATTGCGCGATTGTGATGTTGGTGGGAACGTGCGCCGCTGTGAATTCGATATGCGTCCCCGGAGGTAGCTGCCATGGCGCGTCTGGGCCAGTACGTAGAAAGTGTATCTTGGTGTGCTCGGGTGGGAAAAAGTAGCTGTATCCTGGCTCGCAGCCTACTCCTCCAGTACTGTTGGTCATATTGGCCGAGGGTGCGCTCCCGTCCAGGATGGGATAGGGATATGGAGGTCGTCCGCCTGGAGTCATGACGGGTCTTGGGAAGCCTTGTCCACCATAGGGGTTAAAGGGCTGCTGGGGCATGCCGTAGGGCATCATGATGGGTGCGTTTGGAGCACAGTAGCCGAAACCACCAGGTTGTTGGAACTGCATCGGCATATTGGGGTAGGGACCTGGGTGACCGTACATTCCACGTCCTGAGCCATACATGTAGTTTGGTGGACCACCACCGTCCGGACCCCAGCGGGCATTGAAGCCAGTGCCATAGTAGGCCATGTTCGCTTGGTGGAATTGAGGTAGGACTGGCGGGGGAGGCGGACCGTTGACGGGAGGTAAGGGGGTGTTGGCTGATGCTGTTGCTGAGCGGGTAGCAGCAGGTGTGGCGACAGTAGGTGCTGATGCTGGTTGGGTTGGTGTGGCTGCTGGTTGAGATGGCGTGGGTGGATGGCTTGGTGCTCGAGACTGCGAGCTTGAAGTACGACCTCTAGCCGATTGGTCCGACATTGTATCAGGTCAAGATCTGAGTATGGTAGGCAAGGTGTTAAAATTGGCTGGATATAGGAGAGCACTTTGGCTTACCTGAGTCTAGTTCTAGTTCTAGTTGGCAGGAGTCCAGACGGGAACCCACTGTGAGATGTAAGGGTTGAAGACGGTACTCCAGCGACCTTGTCTCTGGCTTACGACTGCTGGGTGTCGACCGTGAAAAGACGAGTTAAACGCTTGCTGAGCAGAAATGTAGGTCGGCTCAGGGGTTGGATGAGCTGTGCGCCTTGTAGGTGCTGGCTGTGTGCGGGGAGATTGGACAGGGACAGCTGTGGTAGCCGAGGTAGGACGAACGACAACAGGGCTGTCTGGACGGGTAACGTCGACAACTTGACTGTTAATAATGTCGTAGGTTCTTTGACCAACCTTGTAGCCTCGGATGCGGATGTTTGAGAGGTCGTCACTGGGGTGAGGAAGTTGGCCTATATCCAGGTTAGTTAAAAAGTAGGGAGGAATCGAGCAAAGGCTCTTAAATGTTGATTAAACGAGTGTCGAGTCACTTGATTGCTCAAGTCAATGCTATCAATAGGCCACTGGGGTACAGTGACAAGACGATAGTCACGGCAGGCTGTGTAGCCAATGTTGAGTGACAAAATGTACGACAGCAACTTACCCAAAGCAGCCCACCTAGGAGGTAGTGGTCCGTTGTCGTACTGTCCTGTAGAATGGCTGTAGCCACGCTCACAGTCTTGCGAGATAAAAATCTCCTTGTGCCAAATCTCGTTGTTGTCGGCGTCGAAAAAACCACAAACAATGAGCCAGGCCCAGTAACGACGAGGAGAGGCGATTGAGAGAAAGTACTGGCCGATTATGCACTTGACTGCCGGGTAAGGAAACCTAAGGCCTGGGGTGAAAGGAGGCGATGCAGATGGTGAGTTAGCTGTGGGCCGTTGGCCGCGAGTTTGACGATCCAGTTTGTTGACACGAGACACGACAGTGCCTCGCAGTTAGTTCTTGAATACTCGTGTAGGTTGAAGATATGTGAGATCAGCAAAATTGTTTGTGGTTGTGATGGGTGAAGGAAGTGTGCAGAAGTTGTTGGGGAAGAATCCGTAGTTAATATGTCCTGCGAATAGGGCGTGACTAGACTAATTAACACAAAGAAGACAGTGACTAAGAGTTAGACAGTAGCGAGGATGGAGCAATTTTCCCTTTAAAGTTGGGATCAAATTCTCCAGTCACTCTATTGGAGTTGGCCAATCCACCCGTCGGTTGTTTATAGTGGGATGATTTGAAGTGTTGTATATTGAAGCCCCTGAATCATTCTCAACTCAATATTCAATGCGTTACATGCGACCATCTTGGTCTAATGGCGTCCACAACTAGCAATCTCTGATCTGGTGTCCAAGATCCAGTGACAATCGCAATTATCACCTTACACCTGAGGGTATCTGATGAGTCATCCTTTTATTGTCCTCTACTGCTCTAGATGGCCTCGTGCACATCCAGGCAGAGATTTGACGTGGGTGACACATGGACTGGACGGTTGGCGCGACTTGCTCATAGGTGCAAGAACGCCCTCAGTGTTTGATTGGGACGCCGGTTCAAACCCGATATTTGAGGCGATACGTCGTCAGGATGTTGATAGTCTTCTCGAGTCCAAGCCTCAATCATCGGCTCCTTGGTCTTGTGGCTAGGGAGATAGTTCCTGGACAGCCAGAGTACTGATATCGACTCGTAATTGTTCGAGGTAGACGTTGACTTTGCTGTTGTTGCAATTCATGTGCAAGCTGCATCATGAGCGAAAGTGTTGCATCGCAAGCCCCGATATGTCTCACCCGCTGGTTCCTATCCTCTCGTCTCTTACGGCCTCCCTTTTGGAAGCGCGCCTCTTCTCCATGTCGGCAATCAGATTCTTCAAATACACCTCGGACTGCACGCTCTGGCTATACTCGACAGCCGTCCACAACCAGACGTTTCTCCTGTCGGCATCAGCCCCAGCCGCAAGCAGCGTGCGAAGGACCAGCATGTTTCCTTTACTGCTGGCGTAATGCAGCGCAGTGTTGCCCTCGAGATCAGCCTGACGCACCGCCTCGTACGCGCCACCAGGAACATACGTCAGCAGGATCTGCAGACAGGTATCGTGACCACCCAGAGCGGCCTCCATGACGGCGTCGCGCCCGCGGCTGTCGCGACGGTGAATGACGGACGGGTCGGCCTCGGCGATCGCGTGCACGACTTCTGTGTGACCCGCCGCCGCGGCCAGCATCAACGCGGTCTGGTGTTGCTCGTTGAGGGCGGGTCCGACGGTGTGCGATTCGTGACCTAGCGACAGCAGAAGGCGCACGATCTCGACGTGGCCTAGCTTGGCGGCCAGGTGTAGGTTCGAATTGCCGGCTTCGTCGCGAGTGCCGTTCAGGTCTGGGTTGTGGAGGAGGTTCGGGTGAGATCGGAGGATGCGGCGGACCAGGAGTGCGTCGTCGGCGCGGATGGCTCGGCGGATGCGAAGATGAGGGTCGATCCTAGAGGGAGATTAGCCTTGCTGCTCGGGGTTTGAGGGGTCATGACTTGAAGATCGTCGCTCACATTTTTCCCTGGTTGATTCCAGTAGACTTCAGTGAACCATGGAAAGATGAAAGCTGGACACAGCCTTTTCCAGAGGTAAGACCTCGTGTGGTCTGGGCTGTGCCGCCGTCATTGGGTTAGCGCAATGTCTGGCGTCTCGTGAGGGGTTGTTTGTATTGTTGTAGTGAGTGGACTGGACTTCGGGATTACATCATCGCAACCATCGCCAAGGGTCGCTCAGTAACGGTCTCATCACGTGACAGATGACTTACCTGGCTTGCCTGGACACGATACTTGTTATTCGACACTGATGCAGGCCTTGTACTTTGTAGGAGTGATTTTGAATTGAATCAGTACGTGCCTTAGGCAATGCACGTCTATCAGAAATTCAATTCAAGTCATTCATCGGCGTCGTTCATTTTCCTGTTCAGGAATACAGTTCTCGAACTCTTCTCTTCCAAGCAAATACCCTAACCCTGAGTCATCGATCGATATCAAAACCTGCTTCATGTATGCTTATCCATTTTACCGAACTATCGTGTACTTTGAGTTATATCACTGAATTCCACTTTTTCAGTCATATCTTTTCCTGAGGGTGCCTCATTTCTGAAGCCGCCGCTATCAATGAAGTCACAGACTTGAGTTGGGTTATTTTGGTGTTGACTCTATCCAAGGTGCAAGGAAGACCTTGATTGAAGGGTTTTCACATCTCGGTGGTGACCGAAAGCTTTAAGAAAGAAATTATCAAGTCAATAGGAATAGAAATTCCAGACCAGGCACGCACCTGCTTACCTGGTATAGAGCTTCAAGAACTTGAATACGAAAAATTATATGGAAAATTTCACTCCTTACTATTAACTTTATCCAGCCACAACCCTGCTGAAGTCAATACAAGCCCTATTGATAGTTCCTTGGTAGTACCTGAATCAGTCCCAGTGGGGTGAATAAGTCAGCAAAGATCAAAGCAACGACTTGAAAGACATTGACAGGGCTTATGCACGTCCCTGTATTTTTGACAGAATGAGAGCCCGCTCTCGGCATGACCGAGGATTTTGTAGATCTCATCGAGGCATTCATGTTGGCGCCTACTAACGGTCAATCCTAGCAACTGAACCATTGAAACAAAACGCTGATTTGCAGAGATCCGAAGTCTGATCACCGACAGACAGGTAGATATCAAGCTAATAGTTTGTAGCCACCGGCAGGACAGATAGGGATCTGGAAGCGTTGCCCACCAGCGCGTATGACCGACATTTACTGGCGATCGCCAAAGCAAAGTTTCTATATTTCTTCACTTTTGCTGACCCTGGGATGAAGGCAATTATTAAGGGGCCGCATGGGCTGCGGGCGAATCCTTACTGCGATATTGCCATGGTCCTAGTCACCCCTAGATGGACGTCGATCTTTTTTTTTCTTTTTTTCTTTTTTTTTCTTCTTTTTTTCTCTGTCCCTTTTTGGGGAATTCAGAGCTATAAGATGGAGAAACTTTCATATTCAGATTAGTGCAGGCAATTATGAAGTATAATTTTAGAAAATCTAGATGGCCACCAGGGCGATCTATCAAAATCTGTCATGGCTATCCTTGATCGGATAGGACGTTGGAAAGTCACATTCTGCATACAAATACTTTGCTATATTCCGCCCAGATATCCCAATGTCTTCATTTTTCAAGCAATCCAAACAGTTACACTCGTTAAGCAATATCTAGTCAACATAATAATTCATTGACTAAACCTCTTACATTCGTTTCGCTACACCATACCAGACTTTTACATCCCACGTACTAGGCCCACGGATTCATTATACAACCTTTCAATATGAAGCCTCTTTCATTCGCCCTACTGGCTTCGTTGCTACACCCCGTCGTCACTGCCCCCACGCCTGAGCCAAAACCTGCGCCCCTGGAGCTTACGCCAGCCGTGCTTGTTAGTATGGCAGCATTCGCGGTTACTTGCACCAACATGATTCACAATTTGGGCCGAGGCCAAGTAGGTTGACCATCGGAGGGAATATTTCCAGTCAGATGCCGCATATGTTTTGTTGCTTACGACCACCGTGCTACCTCTAGTGCGACAATGTCAAAGACGCTCAGAAGCTCTCGACGTCAATGGTCGAGTCAACCATCGCAAAGATTAGGAGATTAGAACCTCAAAGTCAAGAGGCTAATGCCTTGGACGAACAACTTCGTGAGATTAAGAGAGGCATGGCTAAGGCCGGGCTTGAAAATTCCGGGCCACCATTTGCCCCGTATAAGGGCAAATTGGTCTCTTCCTACAAAGATTATTGTGGCCAGGTGACATGCCTCAACGAGTATGCAGAGCAGGAGCTGTACCGCGCCCAATTCCGCATGCAGGGCAAAGGCGCCTTTCTCCCTGAACAGTCTGCACAGCCTGACCTCGAGCTCGGTCTTGGGACGCCATCGTCTTCCGGATACTTGACCCCAAATTCACGTCCCTCGTCAACTTCGAGCTCTGGGTCCAGTGGCGGTTCTACAGAGGCTAGATTGACTGCTGTGAGCAGGAAGGCTGGCTCTTTTACATGGCCTGGTCAAGGTTCTCGGGCGCAACCTTCCTCTTTGCTGCCGACACGAAAGTGAGTCTTACTTAGGTGGTGGATATCAGTCTATACTAGTCAGCTTGGGCCGCTTCATGCTGAAATAAGATTGGCTTCATAGGAAACATATTTAGAGATTGGGGACAGTTAACTTGGTGATAGCATTTGTAGTTGTGTAATTTAGTTCATTTATTTAGTTTTGTAGTCCGTGAGTAGGTAATGCCGTAACGGTCGAGTGATTTTGATACTAAGTGAGATCTGCGTTGATAACCACTCTACTCAGGTACAGGTACAACCTAGTCTGTCAGCCCAGGAATCTGCAAACAGGAGAAAGAAGACGTTTATCACAATGAAAAAGAAATCCGCAGCTTCCAGTGCTTTATTCAAGATTCGACATTGAACCCTACCATGGGAGACCAGGTGAACCGGGAAGTTTAAGCCAGGTAAACTTGAAGCTTGAACATATGGTCAAGCATATCAATATCAAGCCAGTGACATCAAGTGAACCCGGATCATATGTACACCAGGAAGACACAAAGCTCTGATCAAAGTCAAACCATCGCCTAAATTACATCATGTGATCCGGGTTCATGTCTAAGGGAGCCTTGAGACTCTCCTGCCTCTCGAGTGCCTTCCCAATCCGTCAACAGTTTGACACTGACAACACCTTCCCAAGAATCCAAATGTCGAAAGACCTTCGGCATCTACGCGCACCATAAGCTTGATTTAAAAATCATTTCCCCGCCATCTTGAACGGAATCCTTTCGATACCGCCATCTTTACTCATACCCCTCACTTTTCAGATCAACCTCAACTGCAACAACAAAACAGATTTTGTCGTTTGAGATTGCCTCCACGTCATAGTTCACTTTTCGAATCACCCCATCAACTGCTAGCAGCAAACAAATCGTGATATTCTGTCCCTCGTCATCCTTCAAGTACGTTCGTGTTATCCTCGTTCACTGCTACAATCAAATCGATCTTGATATCAGGAGTCATCTCTTCAGGCTTTTCTTTCTTCCGTCTCACAATACTTTTGATTTCACGCCATCCAGATATTCTTCAGCACAAGAACCACACTGACCACAGAGCATCCCAGCTGATATCATCACTGGTACCTCAATCAAGATGCGCTCCCCGAGTCAAGAGTCGTCGGACTTGGATATGCGAGCTACAGAGGTTCAGATCAACAAACCGCTGAGACATGCGCTGCCCACTTCGCTTGAAAACGTAAACAATGCTCCCTTGTTCACATCCCCTCGACGCTCGATTGATGATCGCCTGCGAAAGCACGAGAACCAACCAAAGAGAAAGGGTGCGGGAGCTCTCACCGGTGAGTTGGTCGAACCAGATTTCATTCACAAGCCCTTTCCCACTAACAAGACACGAAAATAAACGATAGGATCTCCTCCTTGCTCAGGAACGCATTCGCCACATGAATCGATTCGTTACTCATCACAGCATGAACCACGGTTCAGGTCCCAGCACCAGTCACATGGTCGTTCATCGTCACAAGCCCCCCTACAGACAACAACAATCCAGACCCCAAGGTCACAACTCCCCAGGAGCGCTTCTACGGCAAAGAATCATGCCACGCCAGACGCAGCCTCGAATGCGACGGGTGGTTCAATGAGACAATCTAGGACCCCAAAGAACAGCGTTAAAACAGGAGAATCCTCCGGGCATGGTAGCTCTCGTATACCCAGGCCTTCTGTGTCTAACCCTCAGACACCTCGCACGGATAGCCTTGAGCACGTGAACGTGCGTAAGGGCGATCATACTACCGACTCAGTGCAGCCCAATAACTCGACATCCACTCCTGCACGTCAGATCCGGCCGTCGAATGCAGCAAGAGACGTCATAGTCAAGGCCATCGCCGTGGCCGAAAGTGACATTGCACGTTACAAGGGCTTAGATGGCATATTCAGCAAGGAGGTGGAGAGACTGACGAATCAGATTATCAAGGACTTTGAGCACGCAGGCCTGGCTACTATCCAGACCGCTGCGACCGACGCTTCAGTGAACAATCAAACTCTGATTAACCATGACGTCTGTGAAGAGCTCCGCCACTACGTTCAAGGTGCTCTCTCGCATCATGAGGATCGTATGATCAAAAGGCTCGAGTCGCATCACCTTGGCATGAGGAACCATGAAAGCAAGGTTGGCAACGAAATCAAGTCGTTGATCAATAACCAGACCACCAAGATTACATCCGTGATCCAAGAACTCGGTCGTGCCTTTCGATCACAGACGTTGAATCAACGGTCAGAAGTTACGCCGCCAAATACCAGAATCACTGGATTCTCTGGAAGGAAGAGACCACGAACTTCGAGTCCCTCCATCATGGTGGAGGATACCAACAATTGAGAGCAGACAGCAGTGCTACGACCTTGCTGTCGTGCTCAAGATCTCACATTATTGTGTTCAAACTTTCTACATGTCATGCTGTGCTTTACTTGACTTTTTATTCCTTGTTCATGATTGTTTCTTTATCTTGTCCTGTCAAACCTTTTACAGTCATCCCTTGAATCAATTTCACTCGGCATTCCTGTTTTTGATCAAATCTTTGCTGTTTTTCATGTGAGCCTTTTTCTACAAGTCATCCATGGCTTACTTTGACTCTCCACTCACTGTTTCTATGCCCGGCAGGCATCTTGTGCAGACGCAATCATAGTCTTTATTCATTTGGGTTGTTCATGGTCCGTTTTCATTCGAAATTACCTCGACTCTGTTTGGAATACGCAAGTCTCAGGATATCACCTGATTGTAATTCTTTGCCTGTTGTTGGCCAGCTCTCAACTCAACATATTTCCAGGCTGTACTCTTCTGCCTTTACTTGGCCAAATCAAGTATTGGCAAGATATCTCTTGATTCGGTGATGGGGAAAGGATGCAGGTGATATTCACCGTCAAGAACCAATCTTTGTTTTAATAGTTACTGTATGAACACTTCACTGTATATTTCGTCCCATGCCATCGTGAAATGCATGCAAGCACATGGTAAAGACCATGATCCACCAAAAGTTATCCTGTTCTAGAGGCAAATATCTGGCCAATCATTAGTCTTCTTGTGCCTATACAGGTTTGTAATCGAGATTAGGTATGCGACCTTGACGTATTCCCGGCACCAAGCTCGTATTCCCGATAGCGTAAATCTTTTCTCCAACGGAGGTCAGTAGTGGATCAGTTGGCATTGATTAGGCATGGTCTCCCCGCCCGGTCTTGTCGCCGAGAGCCGGAGCGGGGGGTGGCTGCGAACACACAGTGGGTATTTTGACAAGAAATTTGGAAGAGATCAGGGATTGTCCAGTCGTCGAGGTGAACTGGTTACAGTGACTCACTCAACTTGGATTTTTTCTGGTGTAACTTTACTGGCAAATATAGTGCTGGATCATTTGATTTGAAGTTTCTGGAATTCACTATACGCTAGGCTGAACGCTTGTCCGTTTACAGAGCTAATTGAACAAGTCACCAGACATAAGTCACCGCTAGACTTTCATTGATCCTGCCAGGGGGAAATGATCACGGCTGCATGTACACGAAGCCATCTACAAACATCACCAATTGACCATCAGCCCTCACAATGAGCAACCATCCACCAGAAACCACAAGACCAGTCCACCAACCGGCTGGGGACCGGCGTCCCTCCATTCAATCCACAGACTCGGACGTCATCTCACCGGCCTCGCCCGTGCTGCACGACCTGGAAAAGGCCGCAACCGGCCCGAAGAAGTCCACTGAGCTGCACAAGTCCCTATCCAACGTCCTATCCCGCGCAGCGACGCACTTGACCACCCGCTCGCTCCCAGAACCCCCACCGCCACCAGATGGCGGCCTCCGGGCCTGGTCGCAGGTCGCGTGCGCTTGGCTCGTCATCTTTGTGACTTGGGGACAGGTCAACGCCTTTGGCGCCTTTCAGACCTACTACACCGAGGCGCTGGCGCCGCTCTCCCCGTCGGTTGTGTCTTGGATTGGCGCCGTGCAGGTCTGGCTGACCTTCTTCGTTGGCGCCTTCTCCGGCCGCCTGCTGGATGCGGGCTTCTTCCGCCCCACGGTTATCGTGGGCGCCGTCGTGCAGGTGCTGGGTCTGTTTCTGGTCAGCGCCTCGACGCGGTTCTGGCAGCTGATGCTCACGCAGGGCGTGCTGGTCGGGGTGGGGAGCGGGATCGTCTTTACGCCCAGCATGGGCCTCCTCTCGACTTATTTTGTCAAGCGCCGAGCCGTGGCGAACGGGCTGGCCACGTCGGGGAATGCAGTCGGCGGGTTGGTGTACCCGCTCATCGTGCGCCAGCTGCTTCCCGCTGTGGGGTTTGCATGGACGGTGAGGGTGGTGGCGTTTGTCAACCTGGTGTGTCTGGGCATCGCGGTAGTGTTTATGCGGCCCAGGCTACCGCCGCGCAAGAGCGGGCCGTTGATTGACTTTGATGCGTTCAAGGAGCCGGTCTATGTTGGGATCGTGACTGGGTTGTTTTTTGTCATGTGGGGGACGTACTATACTCTGTACTATGTAAGCTGGCACTCTGTCCTTGTCTAGCCCCGATCAGGTCTCCCAGACACTAACACCAAACAACAGATCGGATCCTATGGAACACAAGCCCTCGGCCTCCCCTACTCGACCGCCGCGATCACCGTCATCGTCGTCAACGCAGCCGGCCTCCTCCCCCGCGTCATCGTTCCATTTGTCGCGGCCCGGTACGGCGCCATTAACACGGCGGTGCCCGTCACGGCCGTCTTTGCCATCGTGGCCTTCACGTGGCTGGCGGTGCGGTCGGAGCCGGGATACTATGCGTTCGCGACGGTGTACGGCATGTCCAACGGCAGCTTTCACTGCCTCATGCCGACCGTCATCGCCAGCATCACCCCACGGCTCGACATGGTCGGCACCAGGCTGGGGATGGCTTTTAGCATCATTGGGTTTGCGGCGCTGACGGGCCCGCCGATCGGAGGGGCGTTGCAGGGCGCCATGGGCGGGAACTTTATGGGCGCGAGCATCTGGGCGGCCGTGTCGATGGTGGTGTGCCTGGGGTTCATTTCGTTTGCGAGATGGAGACTGGCTGGGTTTAATTTGGGGGTAAAGATATAGGTAGGTGCTAGTCGGGTTCTAGATGTTTTGCTGGTCACGTTACGATTTGGGATATAGAAGTAGATTGCTTTTATCAAAGGTGACGGGTACACAGCCCTCGTCCATTCTTAGGTTACAGTATATTAACGCAGTGGTCATTTGTGTTTCTAGATCTAGAAGATTAGGTCAATGCATTTCCATTCAAGACCTGGTTTTACTCTTAGAAATCAGCAGCAGCCTGTCGCACCGATAGGCAACGAATGTACTGGAACCGATGCGATTAATCTCAGTCCACCCCCGGCTCGTCGCTGCAAAGGGGGTATCGCATGTGGTGCATGTTCAAATCTTGGCCTTCGGAATTCAAAGGTCAAGAAAAGTCTAAATCCTCCAGCAGAAGCCATCATCTCATTTTCAAGATGGGATCGGACAAAGGCTAGTCATTAAAATACAACAGCTGACGCACTCCCCTCGGAAATCAGGGATGTTGAAGCCCAAGATCTTGCCAAAATTGGAAAAGAGAAAAAAGAACCACACGTGTTTTTTTCCTCCAAAAAAAGGCAAAAAAACAAAAAAAACCGGCAAAAGGCAAGCGGCGAACGGCAAGGACCCGGCGAATAAAGACAGTAAACGCGCCCCCCTCCCCGTGTCCCCATCCGACAGCAAAACAGGGGCAGATTATTCGTAAATCAAGGACCTCGACGGACTATCCCAATCGGGAGTCCCCGCGGGGTTTTCCCGTGCCTGGCTGTTCGTTGCTCATGTGGGGATGGACCTCGTCTCGAGGAACCCCTTGCCGGGGGGTTAGTAGCACCCTAAAATTGAATTCACCGAGGTTTTTCCTTTTCGTAGCCAGGTTTTCCATTTCCAGGGGTTACTTTACAGCGAAAGGATACAGACACAGGTAACTAATCGTGCCCAAACCCACCTGTGTGCATCAAAAGGCTCGTTCAGCGCATCCCGTCTCGGGGGCTCCATTCCTAGGTAAGGTACCTATGTCTTCCCTGCACAGCACACCGTCTCGCACCGTCAACATGCTGCAATGCAAACCGCGACAATTCATTACCGCCCCTGCTTTTTCTCCCGCGCGCAGCCCTCGCTTAACGGCGGAGGGAAAGCATTTCAAACCCCGAAATCCAAGTCCTTTTGATGTCTCACCCACACTTTTTTTGCTTGATTGAGTTTGACAGTCAGCAGATATGGAACCCACAAATGATGAAAAGCGAGTGACACAGTCGGCACCGGCACAAAGGAAGAGGATCCGAAAGCCTAGAGGCCGTGGCTTGAGGACAAAAACGGGCTGGTACGTGAAAGCAGGCGCCAGACGCGGCAGTATGTGCTTGGGAGAGAAGTGGCTGGCTGGCTTACCTTGCGAAGAATGTTTCAAGCAAACACAAACATACATACAACTTAACTTACTAAGTATGCTGGCTGACTAAAACTACAGTCTGACCTGCCGAAAGAGGCACAAAAAGTGCGACGAGAGGTTACCCGTCTGTGGGCCATGCACCACCGCACTTAGGGATTGCGTCTTTCCACCAGATGCACCGGCCACCCGCGCAGCCACAACCGTCACCAAGGAGCCAAGATCATCCACTCCACTACACCTGCCCGCTCGCCATGAGGCCTTGCCGCCCATCGAGGATGCATTACGAGCACATTTACCCTCAGGTCCCACACATCAACGAGCCGGGTCGACACATACAGTGTTCAGCCTTCCACCTCTAGCAAACGGCCGACCAGGGTCCTTCTCCACAGGGCGACCGCAGATTGTCGGCATGAGTCTCAGTGATGGCTACGCGGGCACCTCAAGCGGGTACTCACCCGAGACGGTATCTTCCGAGCCGTGGACCGCGGATCTGGCCTCAACGCGCTGGCTGTCTCTCGTGGCGACGGACGCGGCCAATGCCGACAGCAGCTTCTCACTAGCTCCTAGCCCGGCCCCGCAGACGCCGCCCGCCCGTGCCGCACCAGAACCAACATTTTACACAGAACCAGGAGATCCAGAGCGCCAAGCTTGGCAGCTGGACCGAGACTTTATGCTCTCGGGTCGCGAAGCATTCCTGTTTCGGCACTTTACGGACAGAGTAGCGGGCTGGCTAGACCTGCTGGATCCGACGGCGCCCTTTTCCTCTCGGGCCGTCAGGTTAGCGCTGCGCAACACGGGAGTAATGAAGAGCATCCTGGCGCTTGCAGCAAAACACCTCTCAGCATCAGAAACGGCTGCATCCTCTCCACCAGCAGACGGCGAGACGAGCGGGTCGGTGCAGTATTACTACGAGACGCTACACTACGTACAGGAGGCGCTGGCCTACAAGAGCTACACGCACTCGGAGGAGCTTTTGGTGACGGTGCTGGCCATATCGTCTTACGAAATGCTGGACGAGGCCGACGGCCGCGGCAACTGGCAGCGCCACCTCAAGGGTGTCTTTTGGATCCAGCGGTCGCAGAACACGGACGGCGAGTGCGGCGGCCTTCGCCAGGCGGTGTGGTGGTCGTGGCTGCGACAGGATATATGGGCGGCGTTTCGCGAGCGGAGGCGCTGCCTGACAATCTGGAAGCCGAGGTTGGCCATGTTCGAGCTGGATCAGGACCAGCTAGCCCGGAGGACGGTGTTTTTGCTCGCCCAGGCTGTCAACTGCTGCGCGGAGCCGGCGGATCCTCACAGGGGCAGGGAGGTGGAGGCGCTGGCTAGGGAGATGGAGGCGCTACGGGGGTACTGGGGTGAACACTTTCGGCCGCTGCCGACAGCGACGGGAGGTGGACGGGATGCAGTATTTGCGCCGCTGTGGGTCCACCCGCCGCGGTTCGGGGTGGCGGTGCAGGCGTTTGCGTTTGCGCAGATCCTGCTTACGCTGCACGCACCAATGCCGCCGGGTTTTGATGGGTATTTAAAGGTCCAGAGGGTGCTGTCGGATGCGGTCGAGATCATCTGCGGCGTCGCCATGGAGATGACGGAGGCCAGCTGTCAGATCTTTTCCGCGCAGTGTCTTTACGGGGCGGGATTGTGCGTACAGGAGAAGACGAGGAGGGATAAGATTCTTGAGCTGATGGAGGTTTGCGAGGCGAGGTTTGGGTGGGCGCCTATGGCGACTTGGAGGGAGGATCTGAGGAAGGAGTGGGCTAGGGCGGATGGTGGGAAAGTGAGTGGGATCGGACTGCCGTCTTTAAGATAGCGCCTGTTGAATAGTCGGACAGAACTCTCTATTATGAGACATGATAATACGCCTTAATCATAGATATGATCCATGAGCTGATAACATGGTCTGTAATTTTTATTCTTTGATTGTCCTGTCTAATTACCACTATCCTCTATACGGCTTTGCCTGTTGACCCAACAACATCCATCTGCCACTCCATCAACTTTCTAGCTTCTCTCACACCCTCCTCCATCAACGTAGTCAAGGTGAGCTTGGATGCATTTTCCTTCAAGTGCACAAGGTAATCGTCCAACACCAGCTTGTTGACGTTGACCTTGGTCACCCCACCAGCGATGCACTTCTTCATGATGTCCTCGGGGAAGCCGTTGGTGCCGTGCAGCACGATGCGCACTCGCCCTGCCGCTGTCTTGCGGATGGTTTCGAGACTGGAATCTTGTCAGTGTACAGTGGCGATAATACTCAGTCGACGGATTGCCCTTCTCACCGATCAAACTCCAGCACTGGCCCCCTCTTCCCGTACTCCCCGTGGACGTTGCCAAACGCAGGCGCCAAGAAATCGATCCCGGTCTCTATAAAATCCTCCACCTGGTCTGCAGTCGTCAAAGCACCCTCCAGGTCCGCCGTGTCGGCAATGCCATCCTCCCCACCCTCGATCCTCCCCGGCTCGGCCTCCGTCGCGATCCCCCTGTCGTGGCAGTACTGCACCAAAATCTTGGTCCTTGCCAGGTTCTCGTCCATCTCGTAGTGGCTCATGTCGACCATGATGCTGTCGAAAGGGAGGTTGTCGGCGCAGTGGCGGATCATGGCCTCGTCCTGCGCATGGTCCAGGTGGATGGCGACGGGGACGGTCGCGGCCTTGGCGGCGTGCGCGGCCGCGTGGATCAACAGGCCGCCCGAGAAGGTCACGGCCCAGGGAAAGACCTGAATTATTAGGGGTGAGCGTTTGGCCTCGGCGGCGGCGACAAAGGCAAGGACGTGCTCCAGGTTGTAGGCGATGGGGGCCTGCACCCCGTAGCCACCCTCCTCCGCGGCCTTGAGGATCTGGTAGGTTTTGTTTTTGGTTGGGTCCCAAGACGACATTGTTGTGGTGAGTGGGGATTGTTTGAACCAGTACAAAGTAGGAATAGATGAGCAAGAGACTTTTTTGTATGATGTGATTGATACTTCGACTATTGATTGTGTCAATAGAAAGAACTGAGTGTAGACAGTTAGTTATTGATCCTATTTCGTGCGCGTGCCACCGAGACGAGGACCCTGACAAACTTTATGTCAGCTGTAAAATTGCGTCAGGTCCAAAAGCTGGTGGCTTCCGTAGTCTGTCAACGGTTCTAAAATTCGTCGCATCTACCTTTGCCTTGGAAATCGTCTAAATGTTCAGTCCAGTCTGGTTCTCTCTAGTTCTAGTTCTATTAGTTCTAGTCGCAATATGCCGAATTGACACGGAGCGTCGTCCCATCCCCCGCAGTGGAGTACAACCTACTCATTCATGCCTTCTGCAGTGGGTTCAAGCTGTTAAACCCCAGGGCCCTAAACCCGCCTTCTCCTCCCCTTTAGCCAAGGCCCCTACCACTTGGCCCCCGACGCGCGCACCACAAAACCCTCCACTTGTTGTTCCTGGTTCCTGGACATTTCTGACCATTCTTCCATGTATTGGATTCTACACCTTTTTCAACCCCCCCGCAACATATGCTGATCTGAAGGGATTGGATTCCACTTTGCGGTAAATCCCCCGTTTCGATGTCTCTTCCTCCTTTTTGCCGACAACTTTTTTTTTTCTTTTTTTTCGCGTTCCGAGCGAGTCGTAGGGGTATCATCCGTACCTGGTACTGCCCATAGCCGGTATTGAGCGGTTAGGTGTCGGTGTCGGGATTTGGGTTTTTTTCTCTGTTTAAACATAATCCAGGTAATAAAGTACCCATCCTCTTGCATTCAGCTTAATAGCCCTTTACTCCCACCTGTTGTTTTCCTACCTACCAAGCACCTTTGGCCATTCAGTCGCTGCCCTTTGTATTATACCCGGCTATTTTTGGTCAAACTAATTTCCTTGTCAACACAACCACATCACATACTACAATGGCCTCCACTAACGGAGCGCCCTCAGAGGCTCCCAAAATCATCTCGACCCTACCCGGACCCGACCATGACTACAAGATCACGCTCAAGGACAAGGTCATTGCCAGTGAGTAGCGGCCTTGCTGCTTTCCGCCCAACCTCAAACACCGCTCACCCAACTAACCACCCTCAGTCTCTGGTGCAAACCAAGGAATCGGCCTGGGCATCGCCGAGGTCTGCCTAGCCAACGATGCCGCCTGCGTCTACTCCCTCGACATTTCAGAACCGGGCGCCGACTTTGCCGAGCTGTCAAAAAAGTACCCCGACCGTTTTGCCTTTCACCACTGCGACGTGACGGCTTATGAATCCGTTGACAAGGCTCTCGACGCCATCATCGAGGCCAAGGGACGGCTCGACGGCATGGTGGCCAACGCGGGCGCCACTAAACACAAATCCGCGCTCGACTTTACCCCCGAGGAGTTTGACTTTTTGTTCAAGCTCAACGTGGTCGGCAGCTGGAACTGCGCGACGGCGGCGGCTAGAAAGTTCATCAAGCTGGGCTGCAAGGGCAGCATCGTGTTTACGGCCAGCATGACGTCGTACAGGCCGAACCGCGCCGCGCCCAGCGCTCCGTATGGTGCCACCAAGGCTGCCATCCGCAATTATACCCACACCCTGGCCATGGAGTGGTCGCAGTACGGCATCCGTGTCAACAGCATCAGCCCCGGGTATGTAAAGACGGCGCTGACGTACTATGTCGAGACGAGCCCGGATTGGGACACCAAGATGAAATACTATGGAGGTATGCCGAGGTTGGCACTGCCGCAGGAGCTGGGTGGCGCATATGTGTACCTGTTGAGTGAGCAGGCGACGTACACGACGGGTATTGATATTCCGATTGCTGGTATTGTCGGTGGATGGTAGAGCGCGTTGTATATATGGAATAGAATGTTATGAATTGAATGTCAACAAAGCGTTGGTACACTACTCTCAATCATGTGTGATGTGTGGTTGAAATTAGGTAGTATGGCAACTAATGTAGGTATGTACATGAGGTATCCAAGCTAGCAAAAGCCACAGAGCACTAATCAATCGTTTCAAACCTTACTTTGACTTCTCGGCGTTGTAATCGTTGATGATTTTGACCTTGGCTGCCGATGCAGAGTTCTATACATAAGAAAAAATGTCAGCAATTTCACCACACCACAAAAAAAACCCCACCAACCCCCTCATGGAAACTTACCGGATCAAACGTGTACCCCAACCACTCCTTGACCAACCTCCTGGCCAACTCGATTCCAATAACCCTCTGCCCGAGACACAGCACCTGCGCATCGTTGCTAAGAACGCTCCTCTCGACGCTGAAGCTGTCGTGCGCCGTCACTGCCCGCACCCCCGGGACCTTGTTCGCGGCGATTGCGACACCCAATCCGGTCCCGCAGATGAGGAGGGCACGGTCCGCCTCGCCCGAAGCGACCTTCTCCGCGGCCCGGATCGCAAAAGTCGAATAGGCCGTCTTGTCCGAGTCGGCGAGGGGGCCTACGTCGTCGACGGAGGCCACGCGCGGGTCGGCGGCCAGGTCGGCGGCGAGTGTCGACTTGTAGGCAAAGCCGGCGTCGTCGCCGCCGAGGACTATGCGGAGGCCGGGCATTGCGTGTGTATGTGTGTGATTCTGTTTGCTCTGCTCTAGTTCTTGGCGCGTGGCCTGTGACAAGCTTTTTCTTTGCTTTTTTTCTAGATTATCCTTTCGTCTGATTGTTTAGATTTGCCATGAGGGAGGGCCACGATGCTTTGCGAGGAAAAAGAAATACCGCGACAAAAAGTAGTGACGGAGTGCGGGGTGTTTTGCCCCCAAAGTCCCTTGGCGCCGGCAAAATACATTGCTTGCCGATCTTTTGGCGACACAGACTGCTAAAGGGTGGTTGCATCGCATAGGAAAGCGAGCATGCCTACTGGTCAGACCCCGACCCGAGCCGAGCCCCCAAAAGCCAAGCACGTTAAAAACTCCGACATCGCGGCTGGGTGGCAGTGTACGGTATATGGGCTGACTGCAACGAGGTTTAGCGTGTAGCAACCAGAACAAAACAAAAGAAAACATCAGCTTTCAAAAGCTCAACCATCGTCAACCCATGTTCCCTGAAAATGGCCCTCGACACGACGTCCCACGGCCCCGCAAACCCTCCACAGGGTAACAGACTGGCAAAATATGGACAAAAAATCGTCCGTTTGAGGGTTCTGGCTCCTCTTCCCCGCAAAATACCCCAGGCCGGTGGAGATGAGGTCCTTGATTTTTCTCCCCATTTTCCCGGCAGACGGACGAATCGTGGAGAGATGCCCAATGCACTCCTGAGGAAAAAAAACAAAAAAAAAAAATTCATCATCCCATTCGTGAGATCTTTTTTCGGCTGTGCCCTTGTCGGCAAACCAGTGATCAACGAACCGGAGAAGCCTGCCCTGTCTAAATGAGAGTGGTGTCGCACGGCTCCAGTAAAAATATCCGTGTTGGTACCACGATATTAGTACTATTGGTACGTAGGGGATACAGGCTCGCAATCAGCTTGGTTGTCTTTCCTTTCCTGCCGAGGCTTTATTAGAAGCCTCTACTACCACTCTTTTACTTTTTTATCGGATTTTTAGAGCAATCCCGTCAGTTCTGAGTTTCCGCTTGCATATTGGACATTGCTAGTCGTGCTTTTATTGGTTGGTTTGTTGTGTGTATGTTACTCTTGTACTCTACTTTGTTTGCCCCCTGAACGGACCAAACATACAACATACACACGCATACATCCAGTTACATACACAGCAACAGCATAGCCTCCCATTATGGAGGCTAAACCAGGCAAAATGAGCCACGACGAAACTACTCCATCGTCTGAGCAGGTGGCAGAACCGCAGTACACCGGCGACTATGTGCCCAACACCGAGGAGGAAAAGAAACTCGTCCACAAGATCGACATGTACCTCCTCCCCTGCATCTGGATCATGTACCTTTTATCCTACATGGACCGGACCAAGTAAGTTGTTCATCCCACCCTATTCCCTGCAGCAACAAAACTAACCAGCACAGTATCGGTAACGCCCTCATCGCCGGCATGGACAAGGATCTCGACCTGGACTCGTCCCGCTACAGCGTCGCCTTGGTCGTCTTCTTCGTCACCTACGTCGCCTTCGAGATCCCGTCAAACATGATCCTCAGCCGTACCCGCCCGTCTCTCTACCTCCCGGGTATCATGATCATATGGGGCGCCATCACCTGCGGCATGGCTTTCACGCCAACCTACCAGGCCCTAATCGCCTTTCGTGTATTGATGGGTGTGTTTGAGGCAGGCTTCGCCCCTGGCATCTTGCTACTGCTGTCATCCTGGTACAAGAAGGAGGAGCAGAGCAAACGCTTCGCCGTTTATATCAGCGCCGCCATCTTGTCTGGCGCCTTTGGTGGTCTGCTGGCCGGTAGCATTACGAGCGGACTAGATGGTGTTCACGGAATCCACGGCTGGAGGTGGCTGTTCCTGGTCGAGGGCGCTGCTACTATAGGCTTTGCCATCATTGCCCTCTGGATCCTGCCCGACTTTCCCGCCACCACGTCGACCAGGAAGTTTAGCGAGGCTGAAAAGGCACTAGCCGTACTGAGGCTTCAGAACGATAACCAGCAGATTCGAAACGACGACGCGCCGAGGATGGGTCACCTCGAGGCGTTGAAGCAGAGTGTAATGTCGTGGAGGACGTGGCTATTTGTCGTGGGATACATGGTGAGTCTTGTGTCACTGCCCCCCTCTTTATTCACCTCAAAGTGTGCAATGTACGATATGCTAACAACTCAGGCCATCGTCGGCTCCTCAACCCTCTCCTACTTCTACCCAACCCTCAACACCGGCCTGGGCTACGACGCCAACACCTCCCAGTACATGACGATCCCCATCTTCGCCGTAGCTTTCGTAGCAACCGCCACCACTGGCTTCTTCGCCGATCGCAACACCAAATGGCGCGGCCTGATCCTGGGCGGCTGGATGAGCGTGGCCATGCTGTGCGCCATCATTGTCTGCGTCGTCTACGACTTCAAGGCCCGCTACGCCATGCTCGTCGTCATGGCTTCGGGCCTGTGGGCGTCCAACGGCCTCGCCCTGAGCTACGCGTCCGTCAGCTTCGTCAGCATGCCCGACGAGGTCAGGGGTATCAGCCTAGCGCTCGTCAACGCCATGGGCAACCTCGCCCAGATCTACGGTGCTTATCTGTTCCCCAGCAACGACAAGCCAAAGTACATCATGGGGTTTTCGGTTATCAGTGTCATGTGTTTTACGGGAGTCGTTGCGTATGTTTCGCTGTTTTTCTTGATGAGAAGGTTTCCTCAGGGTGTGGGTCACAAGTCCTGATGTGTGTTGTTTTGTTTGGGTTTCCGCTTGAGTGCATGGTAGTCGTTTGCGTGTAGCTGTGCATGTTTCGATTGGACTTTGGATATGCTTGAATTTGGTCGATTATCGTTCACTGTCTACGTCAAAGGCATACTACATAGATTTGTATTTTCACGTTGTGGCAAGTTGACTAGTGCAAGGAAGTATTTATCCGAGGAGTTATAGCATTATGCTGTTTCTAGCCTTGAACAATGCAAATACCCCGTGATTTTCATCAGCCGTCTGGTTCCTTGTTGACACTTTCATCTTCAAGTGTTGCAGGCGGAACGCCGGGCGCTTTACGTCACATTACTGCTTGGACTGATCATCTAGTTACACAAGTGTTAGTTTACTGCACTTTCTAATAGTAGAAAGACAAGCACAATAGGGAGTATCCTGATCAGGCTGAGGCCTGCGCAGGAAGGAGAGCAGATGGAGGTCCGTTCAGTTAACCCGTTGGCATTTACGGATGCCAAGGAAGAGCACTTCGAAATTGGAGAAAAAGGGAAAAAAGAAAATGCTACTTACTTGTCTCCTCGCCCTTCTTCAGCTCCGCAATCTGGAACTCCTCGAGCTGCTTGGCGAGCTCATTGAGGTGCTTGATGGCCTTGGCAAGCTCTTTCTCAAGCTCCTCGCCCTTTTTCTTCTCGTTGGCCAGGGCGATCTGATAACACTCATCGATCTTGGCCTGAGACCGCTCAAGGTTCTCCAACAGGTCTTCGGTCGACGGGGGGTCGCCTCGGAACGGCTCTGACTGGGACTCTTGGTTGGACATGTTTGCTGGTTTGGGTGTGGTTTCTGAGGGTTGTTCTTGTGTGAGCAAGGAATCACGGATTAGAAATAAGGAATTCAGACTCTGCAGCGGCGGCTTACATACCTCTTTGGTTGGGATTTGCGTTGGGATTTTTGGCTGTGTTCTATTGTGGTGCGAGGATGAAACCAAAGTTTCCTGAGCAGAGTAGACGTAGAAGGGCAAACGGTCAACCCGTTTATCGGCTGAGGGCAGCGCAAAAGGAAATTGGAAGCCCTCTGGCCAACTGTGTTTGCTTCAGTCTCCTTTCAGTTTCGCAAAGAGCAGAGTGCAGTGATGGATGACTTTGTTTCGCCACCCCGAGAAGGCTCTTGAGGCCTTAATCTCCTATTTTCCTTTGCTTGAGCTAGGCCTTCTGCATCTGTCCTTCCTTGGTAGTGGCCGAGGTCATTATCACCTCCTTTATTCTTTTCCACTCTACGTCTTTGATATTGCTCCTTATTCGTTTTGCCTTTGATATATGGTCTTTAAATCGTTGGACAAGAAATACTTTGCCATTCTAACTTGTTCTATAGATACGTATACATGCCGAGATCTAATATCCAAGGCTTTAATCTGAGTCAGGCGGACTGGGTGCTACAAGAGCACTTTTATATCTATATCCAACTGCATTCAAGCAAATCTGATCTAGGTTGATCAGATCTACTCACCCCGTATTCAATCTCCGGAGTGAGTGGTTCACGGTTTGAGTGGGCAGAGGAGGGTCTACAAATAGAATTGGGGTTGATTCAAAGGTGTAAAATATTTTGCAATGGGCTTGAAGGCCAGTGATGCAGGTACATGAACAAGCGAGGCGTGTGTGTGACGCTTCCATACAGCCGCGTAGGCCGGACAGCGACAGACTAAGCGGTAAGACTATCTTTTTCCACAGCTGCAAAGGATCCAAATCTTGTGAACGCAGTTCAAATGGAACATTCGTCAGCTATTGTCAGTACAGTCCCGATAAGCTTTGGTATGTCCAAGTAAGCTACCTAGTTTTGACCAGAATCACCAGCAGGGACCAAAGGGACTCAAACATGAGCAGTAATAGTCAATGGCCGTCATTTCTTTCTGTTGGCAGACCCGCAATCTTGGAGGTCGCTCGGTCCGCCAAGGTCAAACCGAAGAAGCGAGTGGACCACTTTAGTATCAGGTGATACGCTCTCGGGTGTTGGTCAGATACTACTCTACACAATGCACGCTTGCACGGATTTCGTCAGGGCAGAGGGCTCGCACAGTACCCGGGTCCGTCCCTCTATCGATAGTTGTCACTGAACCGACCCAGAGGATTTGCCGTTGTTTCTTTTTCCATAAATAAGGTCGGTGCAGGAGAATCCATACACTGCCCCCCCTTCGCCTCATTCCCCATTGGTGCGGCTCATATCGCTAAAAGTGAGCAACAGTTTCGTGCCAGATGTAGAACCAACAACATATCTTGGCATCACATCTAGCCAATCCAAGCCCGGCTGGGTAATCCACCAGGGCGTTATCATACGATACATCCTTGTATGATAGGTGTCCAGGATGATTCTAAATGACAGGCAACCCGTCGTTGACTTTTATTATTCTTCCCATCCCCAATCGTTTAGCAGGAATAATGCGCCAGACATAGGAGATGTCCATGAGCCTCTTCTATGCTAAACCACAGTCCCAAGCTGTCTCGAGAACTAATGAGTGGTGTACTTGACACCTTGGCATGAGTATCAATTTTGCGCAATTTTCTTGCCGAGGTAACAGTGCCTTTTTGCAGGCAGTGCAGCTTGGCGTTGACCCGGAACGGCGCAAGGGCGGTGGTGGTAGTAGTCACAGTCTTTCGGGTTACCAACGCCAGACCCACACAACCACAAAATTGACCACATTTATAAACGAACTTTGAGCCCTGCTGGTGGCTAAGTCGTGTTGGACGCAGCAAACAAATGCATCCACAGTAAGCAGTTTATTTTTGAGCTTGACGGCTGCACAGCAGGGATAAGAAAAATGTCGCTGGCTCTCTCCGCAGACTCCCGGCTCCTGGCTCGATCTCTATGTTGGTTTGTGTCCAATATTTGAAAATTGACAGTAAGCTGTCATGTACTTGCTACTAGGGGCATAGATTGGAGGGTGTACATCTTACTACTCATGAACGTGTGAGAGCTTTTTCAACTTCTTTGGACTTGTATATAAGCTAGCGGTCGTTACGCTCTGCGCTTGATATGTACTTTGTATTATACAACAGTATCAAATAGCACAAAGTTTACCAATTCAGGAATATCCCCAGTCACACATCTACCTCTTCAGCTCTTATTAAACTTTCACCATGAAATTACACACTTTTATGTTTCTATGGCTTTTCCTCTATTTGGAGGCGTTGGCTGAGGAAGTCGTGCTAGGTTATAGGGTGATAGGTTCGGTCAGTATCCATCCTCAAATCCTGGTATCCTAGGCCGAGAGTACTGATATATTAGCCTGCGGTAAAGAAAGAGGCTGCAACCATACAAAAAACAGGAAAGTTTTCCCGGCCAGACTTCTTCGATAGCCACGGAATTTTCGAAATTGGCAAAGGGTTATACATGAGCCCCGGCAAAGACCAATTCATACCAGAATTTAAATCCCAATGGTAAGCGTCAAAACTGAAAACGAAACTCGGAAAGATTATTGGCTAATCATCATTCTTCTTCAAAGGGTCGCTGTGGCATACATTGACTCCAAGGAACTTGACGATCTTGATAAGATCTGGATACCCAGACGTCTACACGATCAGAAAGACGAGGTCATTACCAATTATGTCAAGAGCAAAAACTTGGACCCCGAGAAAACGTTGCGGATTTCCACACTTGGTGGTTTCGACAACCTCCAGTTCGTCATTCCTACCAAGATGATCCCTCCTCACAAGAAAGATGATTGGAAGAATGAGATAAGGGCAGTGGTTGCCAGATCCTTTGCGGAGCTACCGAACCAAGCTACAGTCGATATCATGAGCTGGACAAAGATAAAGGACAAGGAGCTCCGCCCGGCGCCAAGAAGGTCCCCTAGCCCGCCACCCAGGAAATCACCTAGCCCGCCGCCACGAAAGTCTTCCAGCTCCAGAGGCAGCCCTCGTCGTCTGGCTCGGCGAGTTGCTACTCCACTGCGGGTTTGAAATGTGGTCTTTGAGCTGCGGTGTTAGAATATAGCCCGGTCAATACTTGTCGAGGGGATGTCGGATATCAATTTGACTTTTGTGGAATGGCTTTAGATATGACAATCTGGAACTAGTACCATTATAAACACTTGAGATATTCTTAGACTATCTATTTTATCCTTCTTTTCCATGACACGGTGCTGTAAAACGTTTCTATCTTAGGTTGCAAAAACATCAACTGTCCGACTAAGCTATGTTATTATTCCACAAAAGCCCAGCCATAGGAGCGGCAAGAACAATCAGGTATCTCTCGTCCATTCTCTCTCTTCAAAGAAATTATCTTCTTCCACCGGGGGAGGTGGCCGTTCATAATCTCCATACGTAATATACTCCAGTACCTCGCGATGAAAATACTGCCATTCTGGGTAGCGCAATCGCCGGGCACGATTTTGTCCATATTCTGACCAGTTTTCCAAGGCTGGGTACGGCGAAGGATCAATGGCAAGACGGTATTTCAATATCACGTCGGAAGCGGCATTGTACGCCCGTACGGTGTAGCGCCCCTCTGTCAAGGTGAGCCTGTGTTGTCTGGGCAGGTAGGCGGATTCCAAAAGGTTTGCCTTGTTGCACTCGTACGCGATGTTATCGCTCATTTTAATCTCCACCAGCAGTTTCGCGAGTACAGTGGGGGAATTTTCCTGGCGGTGGTGGCCATTCGTGTAAGGCTCGTCCAGTAGCTTCCACTCGAAGTTAAGGCATACGATCATCGTTAGTTCTATGCGGAGAGCCAACTAAATAAGGAAAGAGTCAGCACTGCGCTGTGGGCTCGTGAGGGCATCTGCTGCAAGGTGGATTAACCCAGTGCTTACCATTCCGGTTCCATCTGTGTTGAACCTGATAAATGCAAACCCATCTCCTCCCCATTCCCACTCTACCTCCTGACAAAGCAGATCTCGAAGTTCGGGATCCATGAGTGATTCTTGGGCTTGAATTTGCGCTCGCAGGTTTAGTGGTTCCCTGGAAGTGGAATAGACGTGACGACTACATGCACAGAAGTGCGAGAGCGAGAATGGCTTTAAAGGAGACGCCAAGAGGTGGGGATGAACCAGGCCGGTCTGTAATGCATGGCTGAGGGGTAACCCCACTGTGTTATCATCCTGCTTGGCCGTTCCTCCGAGAATCAATCATCTTGGAAGAAGTCTTGGTATAATAGCCATACATCCTAAGCAATGATTTGTCCACTGCCACGTGACCGCTGCGTGGTGTGTGATACCAGATAGGTGTATGTATTTCCTTTCCAGAACGAGCTTTGTAGTATCTTTGTTCGGGCCTCATCACGAACTAGTCGTCCTGGAAATAGCAGTTCAGGATTAAAGTATACACAATAACAGAAATCCAAGACGCTTCGACTTTGAGAACCAGGGTTCACCTCCACTGATATCCGGCGATTTCTCGTTGCCTTAAGCGCAAAGATCCATTTATATTCTTCATTATATCGCTCAGAATCAGCCTACAACAAATATCCCACTTTTTGCTCCCCCGACAGAACCTTTGATCCAAGCCGCGTGGGGTCGGCCTAATGCAAACAGCACGTCATAAAAGTAGGACTAGACGATTACGTGAGGCCGCATCGGGCCGCAAAGTTAAATTCACGGACTGGTACAAATGTATTAAGTCTGGTTCGGGTTTATCTAATCCACGAAACCCCGGCTGACCCGGTGTATAAATGAGTGTGCTGCTCAGTTTGCAATAAAAATAGACTAGAACTAGAAATCTCAAGACCATCTTGGATACGACTTTGTCAAGCTGATAAACCGTACCTTCAAAACTAGCTGTCAAAATAATGTCTTCAACCCAACAGCAAGCAGGTCCCTCAAGGACCCACGGACATGCGCACCTGCAGCCCATTTTTACTCCCAAACGTACTCTCTCAGTAATCGTCATCGGAGCTGGCGCTTCTGGTTTGTTGGCTGCCTACAAACTCCAGAGAAACTTTGATGACTTTTCCCTTCAAATTTTTGAAAAGAATCCCGACATATCGGGGACGTGGTACGAAAACAGATACCCAGGGTAAGTAGCATCATGACAGAAATTTCATTGATCCATCTACAGAGATGGCGTATGGCTGACATTTCTGTGATTAGTTGTGCTTGTGATGTTCCCAGCCACATCTACACCTGGAGTTTCGAGCCCAAAGCCGACTGGAGTGCGAATTATGCAAGCTCAAAAGAAATCTTCAAGTATTTTAAAGATTTCAGCATCAAGTACGATTTAGAAAAGTTCATTCAGCTCAGGCATCAGGTCGTGGGAGCACAGTGGGATGAAAGCAAGGGTCTTTGGAATGTTTCTGTCAAAAATCTGGAAACCGGGGACACTTTCCAGAGCCAAGCGCGAGTGCTCATCAATGCAGGAGGCATTCTCAACGCTTGGAAGTTTCCCGCAATCCCCGGCATCGAATCCTTTCAGGGCCAACTCATTCACTCAGCTGTGTGGCCCGAGCAGGAGCCAGACATGACCGATAAAACCGTCGGCCTGATCGGCAACGGGTCCTCCGGCATCCAGATCCTACCGGCAATCAAGCACAAAGTCGGCAAGCTCACTACCTTTGTCCGCCAGGCGACCTGGATATCCCCAACCTTTAGTGGCGAGTTTCACGAGTACACCGACGAGGAGAAGAAAAAGTTTGCCGAGGATAAGGAGCATCACCTAGCCATACGCAAAGAAGAGGAGAGGAAAATGAGTGCCATGTTTGCCCTGTTTCATTCCGGATCAGAAGAGCAGATCACCTCGAGGGCATATGTCGAAGATTTGATGCGTCAAAAACTGGGCAACACGGATCTGGAAAAGATCCTCATCCCAGAGTGGTCTTTTGGGTGCCGGAGGCTTACGCCAGGGACCAACTACCTCGAATCCCTTTCCGACGAAAACGTGGAAATGGTCTTTGGTAATATTGCAAAGATTACGCCTACGGGGGTCGTCGTCGACAATGGCAAGGAATATCCTGTGGACATTCTCATCTGCGCCACGGGTTTTGATACAAGCTTCAGGCCTCGATTCCCCGTTGAAGGGACAGGGGGTGCTAGGTTGGAGGATTTGTGGAAAGGTACAAAAACGACATCCATTCTTGCTGTACAACTGTCAAGTATCGCTAACTTGCCAATTTCTTCTCAGATGAGCCGCAAGCCTACTTTGGTATAGCTGTGGACAAGTTCCCAAATTATTTCACCACCCTGGGCCCGAATTGCCCAATAGGCAACGGTCCGGTCCTCGCCAGTATCGAAGCAGAAGTCGATTACATGATAAAAATGTTGTCCAAAGTTCAAAAAGAAAACCTGAAATCCTTCGAGGTCAACAGTGACGCCGTGCGCGACTTTAACGAATGGAAGGACGAATGGATGAAAGGATCTAGTAGGTCCTCCGTCTTTTTGTTCGGCGAATGCACCATGGGCTTTTGGCAGTGCTAACAAAACCTTTCCCCACTCAGTTTGGGTTGAACCTTGTCGCTCTTGGTATACGGCCGGATCACCGTCGGGCAAAGTCCTAGCTTTGTGGCCCGGTTCGACATTGCATTACCTAGAGGCCATGCGCGACCCGCGCTGGGAGGACTGGTCTTTCAAGGCAGCGGATGGAGGAAATCGGTTTTCCTACCTCGGAAATGGTCACAGCGTTGCTGAGACGGTCACGGGGGATTTGAGCTATTACATCCGAGACCATGACGACTCTCCGACCGATCCGGCACTGAAGAAGCCTACAAAATAGTAAAGACATTTTGCATCGAGCACAGTTGAGGAATTTTAGTTCCAACAAAGCAATAGATTCGACTTGCTTTTAATGGGAGCCGGAGTGCAGAATGTAGTAGCTACGGAGTACGGAATCACCGGAATATCGAGGTGGAGCATAGCCTTTGTGTCTTGTGTTTGCTAGGTTAGCATGAGCTTGTTAGTTGTGCTTGAGGATCGTTAGCGGGAACGTGTAGAATTCAAGCGAAGACGTTATTAACCACCTAGGTGCTTAGGTGGATAACTCGAAGAATAATGTAATGAAAGACCGATTCATCATTGCGATGAATGACATTACCCAAATAAATGCGTCTACAATCTGTTCATCAGATCAATGTCAAGACGTCTAACCCATTTACTCGGATTTAGGCAGCTAAATGATACCCATTATAGTGGACTAGTGAGCTACAGTGCAACTCAGGGGAGTGACCAGAAGGCGACATTGATCTTTACATGTCCACTAATTTTGTGCGGGGTCGGAACCGGAAAATGACAATGACCAGCCCCGAAATCTCGTGAAAATGCGGAAAGAGCGCCAAAGGCTGCCTGCAATTAATTGAATGCTCCTTCCTCGTGCTTCCTGAAAGAAGTCAATGAGGCGTCATAGATGACAAAATTTTCAACACCAATAAATTGACCCCACCAACAACAGCACAATGCCTTCATCCAAAGCAAGCAAACCCGCAGGTCCCACCAGAGCCTCTCACTCCAGTGCAAAAGAGGCGACCGGAGGACGAACAGAAGCAGCAAAAGTCAGCAAAAAGACGCCGGGGCGATAGAAAACGGGCACAGAACCGCATCGTGCAGCAATACCTCCGAGAGAGGCGCGCCGCAAGCAATCGTCACCAGGACAACATGATGGAGGCCATAAGCTTCGCCGCCGAACCCGACCAGTCCTGACAGTATGCCATCTTGCTGGACGCCCAGTGAAGTTGATCAAGGAGAACCAAGGATTCACTTTTCGTGATGCGAAAGAAGCTGTCTAGTTTGAACAGCGCTGGCACCATGGCTGCGGATGACACGATTTTCGAGGGAATAATGGGGAAGAAGCAGCAGGAGCCCTCGGCAGGACCTCCGGAAGCCACAGCAGAATCCCCCAGGAGTGGTCGACCTGCAGACGCCATCAGCCACCGCACAACGATCTAAGCCAAGTTATGACGGAGACTGTCAGGTCGCCTGATGTCGATGCTGTCATGTTTGGGCCTGACGAACCCAGGCAACTGATCGAATCCCTGACAGTCATGATGGCCTTGGCAGTCATGTCCCAGCCCCAGAGAATGCGGCAATGGCCGACTTCACTGGCATTTTCCAACCATCAAATACCTTTTTTGTGACAGCCATGATGATCACTGTAGCACGATGGCTTGGTGATTTCCTCAAGTCCGGGAACAGGCAATTTCAAGCACCTACTCAAGTATCAATGGGTCAAATGAGCTCTAGGTACTTATTTTGGTTTTTAGACATTCCTAACACATAGCCATTATGCAAAAAGCCAGCACCAAGTATCACTATCAGCCATCCCAACTTACTTGGCCACCATCGAATCAAGAGGTTTGAGGTTCGTAAAGATGCCTACAGTATACTTTTGCATGGCAATGATAATAGATCTTATTGGCTGAAAAGCACGGCTGGGTGCCCGCAGAGGCGAGAAATCTGTAGACAGGAAAAGAAGAGGAGACAGAAAAAGAAAAAGAAGATGGTCAGTCGTACCTTTGTGTAAATAAGTGGTAGCACATCCAAGACGACAATCTTGGTCCCTCGGCCTTCCAGCTTCTTGACAATCTCTGGTCCGATACCCCCGGAGCCTCCGGTGACAACAATCACCTTCTTGTCCCAGTCATACGCTGAGCAAGCGCCGTTATTGAGGGCGCGGTCGGTCATGTAGCGACTGATTAGTCATGTCAACAAAAGTCCAACGGCCAGGAAACCTCCGGTGGATACTTTGCTGTATAAGTATTTGATCCTGCTGAAATGATTGTATTGCGTGCCTGCTGATTGCCTCTAGGGCCTTTTCGCCGACGATTTGAGCAGACATAGTCAAAGTATTTGGGATATTTGATGCCTGTGCAGCAGAATTGATACTGTCTAAGCGTATCCCGGTACTTGAAGATGATTCCCCTATACTAAATGGCCAACCGTATTATATGTTGGTTCATGATCCGTCTTGTACATTGCCTAGTGGTCCCCAAGCTTCCAGAGTCCATCGGGGATTCGCATTCAACCTATTTCCGCATTCGGTAGGGTTCCAAAATAAACTGGGCCTTGACGTCGATGCGGAGATGTCTAGGCTGGGGGCCGTTCAGACAACGATTTGCGATAAAGGATTTCAACTGGAACCCCCTCAAATGTAACCCCTGAACCTGCCAAGAATGACGACCGCTGCGGGCCCGGAACAACAAGCAAATCTCAGAACCCATCGGGGAACAACAAAACCCCGAAGCCCCTGCCGACTGGGCTCCGTGGATTGCGCAGATTTTTTCTACGTTCAAATCCCCTGGCTGCGGTCGGTCGCATTTTTCTTTTGACTCAAGTACAAGTGACTGAATCGTTATTGGTGCCTTTTATTGCATATATACAACCAGATGGCAACCAAAATGGATACCAACACCTACACATCAGCGGAAACATTTCGGGAGGTACACGAGACCCTGAACGCGACATTTGCTTCGGGAAAGACAAAGTCGATAGAATGGCGCAAGTGGCAACTCAAACAACTCTGGTGGCTCGTCCACGATAATGAGCAAGCCATCCTCGAAGCCCTGAACAAGGATCTTGGCCGGCACGAGATGGAGACCCGCACGGCGGATCTCGCGGGTCTTCAGGGCGACATCATCGAGCATATTCAGCACGTCGAGGAGTGGGCGGCAACCGAGCCCATAGAGGGAGCCGGGGTGCTCTTTGGCACCTTGGGCGGCGCACATATCCGAAAGGAGCCTCTCGGCGTTGCCTTTGTCATTGGCGCCTGGAACTTTCCGGTTCTTTTGACGCTGCAGCCAGTCATCGCCGCGGTTGCTGCCGGGTGCTGCGTGATCATCAAGCCGTCGGAGCTGGCCAGCGCGTCTGAGAAGGTTATTGTCGAACTGGTGAATCGTTACCTCGACGGTTCAGCCATCAGGGCCGTCACGGGCGGGCCCAAAGAGACATCAGAGTTTCTGACATACCGCTTCGACCACATCTTCTTCACCGGCTCGACAAAGATTGCAAAGTTTGTCGCCGCCGCCGCCGCGAAGCACCTCACTCCTACGGTTTTGGAACTAGGTGGTCAATGTCCAGCCATTATCACCAAAACGGCAGACGTCGACCTGGCGGCCAAGAGGGTTGCGTACGCCAAATTTGTCAATGCTGGGCAGATCTGCCTGTCTGTGAATCATGTCTTTGTCGATCCTGCCATCCACCACCAGTTTGTCGACAGCTTGAAGCGATGGACAGTCGAGTTTGGGTCGTCGGGCCAGATGTGCAACATAATCAACGAGAGGAACTACGATAGATTGAATGAAATGCTGGAGAAGACGCAAGGAAAGGTCCTTTGTGGAGAAAATGGATCTAGAGAGACCAAGAGGATTCCTGGCACCGTGGTTGACCAGGTTACCATGTCGGGTGTGTATATTCTTGTGGCCTTTTTTGCCTGTCCCCAACATGATGTTCAGCCAGCTAACATTTCCCGCCAGACTCCCTGCTGAGTGAGGAACTATTCGGGCCCATCTGTCCTGTTCTCACAGCTACCCCGAACGAGGCAATCGCAGCCATCAACTCGTATGTAACAACTTTGTTCAGACGCGAGGCCTGATGATGAATACTGACATGGAATCGTCTATCTAGCCTCCCTCGCCCGCTGGCTTTGTACGTATTCAGCAACGAGCAAAAGGAGATAGATAATAGTAAGTCAATCGTATCAAAAAGGACCCTACCCAAACAAAGCGACCCCCAAGCTAACACATCCAACCCCAGTCCTGGGCCAAACCATATCCGGTGGCGTGACGATTAACGACGTCCTCATGCATGCAGCCGTACCCAACGCACCTTTTGGCGGCGTGGGCGACTCTGGCATGGGCTCCTACCACGGCCGGCACGGCTTCGACGTCTTTACGCACAAGCGGACCGTGTTGGCGCTGCCCAAGTGGCTGGAGGGCGTCATGTCCTTCCGCTACCCGACGTACGACGTCAAGCACGCTAGCAAGTTTGCCGTGAAGAACAAGCTGGGCTTCCGGAGGGGGGAGACCATGGCTGATCAGAGGGTCGGTGGGTTCAAGGGAGGCAAGCGTCTGCGCAAGGCGTTTGTCTGGGCTGCTGTGCTCGGTGCTGGGTTGTACTGGATCGATGATATCCGTTCGGCCAAGTTGGCGGTGCTGGGTTTGGGGCGGCAGCTAGTGGGCAGGGAGTTGTAGGGGTTTTTGTTTTGGGACTGCGGGTTGACTGTACTATTATGTATAATTGTGACATTATCGTCAAGCTTGAAATGCTTAATATCCAGTTTTCTCATATTATTCTTGATCACTACTACCACCGGAGCTTGATTTTATGCCCGGAGGGCATAATCATAAGTGCCCACTCAAGATCGTATTGCACGTAGACTGGACCTTACTTGGCCTTTTCGCCAGACCCTAGCTTTGGTTTGTATCCACCGACTCAGTACTGTTTTCTATGATACGGCTATATATCTCCGGGTTCGGAAGCATATATTATTATACAGGCTCACCTAGATTTACCGCACAATCTTGGTGGATTTCAACAAAGACATGTTTGACCTGACACGGCGTCCTGTTAGGAAATGCGGTGGTAATTTCTGCCCAAAAGGCCACGTCTGCGCCGACAGTGTGATATGTGTCGCTTTGAATTTCCTCTCCCGTCATGGATAAAAGGAAACGAAAAACATAATCTAGGCGGGGTTGACTTTTTAAGCCGACACGCCCAGCGTGGGAGCGAGGGTCAATCGTGGGAGAGGAAGAGAGACGGCAGCGACCGCTCTATTTCTTCTTGTTTGTATGACAAAGAATGGTTTGCCAAGGGAGGGTTTATAATCAAAATAAAAACTATACTCGCCTTATCTATTGATGGAAATATAACAGAGAAGAATTACTCGTTTGCTTTGAAAGATAAGGGTGCGCATTCGTTATAACGTTACCGAGAGCTGTTCGTTACATACGATTAGCATTCTTGCAAGTCAAATGGCGAGTTAATATATCGTTATGATGCCTTTAAAAGTGCATGTCTTCTGAGTGATAAAAGCAATAAAGGGTCAGGTGCTCATGTTATCATACTCAATATGCTTAGAAGCCCAAAGACTTTTGCTACTCGGCCAAATTTCAAATCCTGGGCTTGGGTTTAATATTTCCACTTCGCTGTCACTTTTCTCCCATCACTCATCAAGCTTGCATTGGGTTGCATTATAGTTGGCTATTCTACTCCATACGATTAACGCGATGAATTCAGTCAAGTAGGCCGCCTGAAAAGCCCCAACCCCTCAAGCAGGCCATTCGGGATCATATTTACCCAAAAGACAACTCCCCACATCATACCCCAGTCTTGTCACGTCATACCTGGCCGCGGGTAAAAGATATGTCAAATCCTCCAGCTCACCATTGGGCGCATGGAAATCACGCTTGATCTGCCCAAAGTACTCCGGCTTCGCAAAGAGCCCCGGTACCTGCGTCACCAAGCTTTGCATCAGCTTGCTAGTCAAGCTGAGCATGTCGTCATAGTGCCGCGGCGCAAACCCCGTGTGCAGCTCGCGCACCCCTTTCTGCACCTCTGGCGCAAGCTGGCCCAGCGAAACGAGCCACTGGTTGTACTGGTTGAGCGAGACGTCCACCACAAAGCTCCCGCCCTCGGTGGATCGCCGGTCAACCGCGGCCAGGATCCCAATCAGGCCTGCCAGTCCAGTCTGGTAGTCCGAATTTGGCAGCGGCGGCACGACGGGTTCGTCAAGTCCCAAAAACCGGCCCATCCCCCACGAGACACCTGTGAAACAGTCCGAGATCTGCTGCCAGCCGGATCGGGCCGCAAGGGGGCCGCTCCAGCCGTAGCAGTCTTCACGTACAACCACTATCCCCCGACCCCGGCGGCGGGCCAGCGTGCGGCAGTAGTCGGCACCCAGGCCGAGGCGGTCCAAGGCCCCAGGTCTGTAGCCGTCGAGGACAATGTCGGCATCTGAGATGAGGCGGCGGAGTGTGGCGCGGCCAGTTTCGGTTTTCAGGTCTAGGCTGACGTCGCGTTTCCCGAGGTTGCCGTCGATAAGTATGGGCCCCATGTCTGGCTGGGTTGTGCAGGAAACCCGGATAACGGTGGCTCCAAAGGCCGCAGCTAATTTGGCAATGGTGGGAGCCGCAATGACTCTGGATATATCGACCATCTTGAGGCCTTCCAGCGGGCGGAATTTATCGCCCGAGAGGGTGGGGTACGGGATTGGTGGCAGCGATGGGGAATCGAATTGGTGAAGTTTGTAGATGCCGTCATTTCTTATGGCTTTGCCCTGCTCTGATGCGTGAAACTCATCTTCTGTCAAACAAATCGTGCCAGCTTGTCGCCAGTATTGATTGGCTTCCGCATCCAGCCAATCTGCGTCGTATTCAGCAACTTTCGAGGACAGTGCCTTGATAACTAGCTCCGGTGTGTTCAGGGCAGGGTTTGTGGGAGGCAATCCAATCATCGCCAGTGATTTAGTTGCGTTCATACTCCCATGTAGGTGGAAAAAACGACCGTCCTTTGTTTTGTAAACATTGGTACACAGCCTCCGGTACACATCCGAGCTGGAGCCCAGATCATATTTGGAAACCCTGGCGCCGATATCCGAATCTTGAAAGGTTTTGCCGTTGACCCTGGCCAGAAGGGCCGATAAAAGAAACAAGCTGGCCACGTCTGTATTGACGACGACGTCTTGATCGACGCCGAATCGCTCCTTGGCGATGGCGTTGCCGTACGTCGCAGCGAGGGCCCACAGTGCAGCGCTGGTTTCGGCAAACTTCCATGGAACGGGTAGATAGACTGTATCGATGGCGTTGGCGTCAAACGACGTCCTCTCCGATGCTGTAGCGACCTTTTCGGGCAGGCCTAGACGTTGGTCTTTCAGGAGAGTGTTGCGAAATATACGATCGGCCTCTTGCCTGATCGAGTATGGTACGGTACTCATGACGGGTGTGAAGGCGATATCTTTTGTCTGAAGTTGCTTGAGTTGTGGTAGTGGCACGTCTGGTAGACTGGTTTGAGATGATGAAATTGCTGGATAATTCCAGTATATTAAACAAAACTCAAGCACGAGTCGGAACTCTCTGGAATGGGAAATCATTGTTGTTATAGTGACACGTATTTTTTGCGGGGAAAGGTTAAAGTTTGGGCCGTTCAATGTCAGATAATCATGACTGGTGCCATGTTACATCGGCATTGACGGCCATCGGAGTATATGGGGCCTCCGAGATGTAGCTCAGATGCCGGCTTTGACGTTTGCAAGATTTCTTGTGGGATTTCCCCACAAAGAACTTTTAAACTTTACCTGAAATCTTATCAAATCCAAACCAAGATAATTTATCTAGTTGTCATTCGTTGACGGGGCTTGTTTTCCTTCGCTTCGGAATGTACAGATTAATATTAAGTTCCTAGCTCCTATCGTACCTAACAGACAGTCCCAGAAACGATCCTACTCCAATATGTTGGCCCCGGATAGACCCATTATCGTTGCCAACCTTAGTGGTTGGATAAGAGATGGGTCACTGGCTTTGTCACGCGTCCTGCGAGAGGGTCCCGTCGACGCGTAACGGCCGATTACCTTGCCGAAATGAACATTGGTAACTAACAGCCACTTTGAATGGCTGTTTTTTTTTTGAATATGAAGGACCTGCAGATAATTCTTTCTATATCAACTTTGAAGCTAGTAAACAAAACCCCCAAGCTGGTTGGCTTTGGCCATGAACCAAGATCCCACCAAAGGGCTACCAAGGTGGGCTCCTCCGGCAACTCGGCAAAGACACAGCCCGCATCATTGCAGATAAACGTATCAAGGTCATCCACAATGGTGGAGTGCTGAGCCCATGGGTCTGGCCTATGCGGTCAAGAAGCAGCTAGAATATTACGGCACCACGGATCTCAAGGTCGCCTTTGTGGAGGGTGACGATGTCAGAGGCTTCGTGGGAGACCTCAAGCAGCCGGGGCGTGCTGGCCACCTCGACATTGCTGGCCGTGACCTTTCGCACGCTGGAACGGAGATCATCAGTGCGAATGCCTATGTCGGAATGAGTGGCATCGTTGCTGCGTTGAAAATGGGGGCGGATATAATCATCTCTGGCAGATGCTGCGACGTCAGTCCGGTAATGGGTGAGTTTGCTGTTGGGGCCTAAATCTTAGGCATGGGTAGGGCATCTATGGAAGCTTGCCGTGCTAAAATCCCTTTTGTTTGATCGACTTTAGGGGCCGCTGCTTGAGTGGCATGGCTGGGAGGCTACTGACTAGGACCGTCTAGCTGGGTCGCTTATTGCCGGACGTGAGTGATATCTACCCATTCTTTTGTCGATCATGGCGGCACTCTAGGCCGTTGAAACTGTAAAGGCCACTAACAACACCCTGCAGACTGCATCGAGTGCAGTTGTTACGCTACAGGTGGCAATTTCTCCGGCTTCAAGGCCGTCCCAAACAACTGGAACCAAGGCTTCCCAATCGCCGAAATCAACAAAGACGGCAGCTTTGACATCTTTTTGTTGCAGGATCGCGGTCGTGGGCTGGTCAGCAAGGATACAATCACGGCATAGCTAGATTACAAAATCCAGACAAGTGTTTATTTGAGGCTTAGCTGTATAGTTGTCTGTCTAACAATCCTCTGACACAAACTACAATGTGAACCTAGGGCTCTTTTTAACTCAACCCTGACTTCGTGGCCGATATACGCAAAGTCAAGATAGAAGCAAATGGCAAAGATAGGCAAGTCCATAGAAGAGCCAATCGCTCAAAAGCTATACGGACCTCTAACAATCTCTGTCCAACTAACACGGCCGCTCAAACCATCAGAGTCACCGTCTCCGGCCTCTGTGGGTCCCCTCCATCTCCCACCACCAAACTGGCCATTTGCATGGAGGCAGGTTACCAGTGCGAACTCTACTTCTTCGCCACGGGACTAGGCGCCGGTGACAAGTACGGAAACCCCTGCGGAAGATGCGCCATCGCAGGCTCTGAGCATATGCACGCTACGTGTGCTGGTGCAGGCGCACAAGATCGAGACGCTGTACACCCTGCCCCAGGCAATCGCGGGTTACGAGTTAGGGGGATACTGTGGCAGGCACTCTTGTGTGGATCAGAGGCAGGTATGTCACGAGAATGGGAGGAAGTCCTGATGACTCAAAAGAATAAAAGCACAAGACAACTGACAAAACTCATCCTGCAATGACTAGACCTAATGGACCCCGCTTTTCTTTTGTAAGCTACGAACCGTTTGTCTTTCCGGACGCCAATGTCAACCTCAGAGTCACGCTAGAGGGTCAAGAGATCTCCGTTCCCGTCCCAGAAAAGACGGAGCCTTTCCAAGGCCAGATATCCTACGGCTCGCAGGTGACCTACAACCCCCAGGCTTTTGGACCAACCACACGAGCAATCGCGAGGGGTTTAGGTCCATATCAAGTCGGGCGGAAAGGGATCAAAGGCCGACGTCGGGCTGTGAGTGCTCGAGGACAACGAGTGCGAGTGGTTGTGAGGACATCTCTCCTTCGACCGCTTCAAATTACTTCTCGGGGAGGGTTCCAAGGAGAGATACACCATCGAGCGGTTCGAGATCCCTCACCTCAAGTGTCTGCATTTCTTGGTCAAGGGTACCAAGGGGTTGTTGGAGGGTGGTGTGAGCTCTATATACAGACTTGATAGTCTGGCCGAGAGCTTCGACGAATATATTCGTACATCTTTTTGTGCCTTTGGCCTGCACGCCCCTTTTTACTCGGATATATTCACTATTAACTTTGCATATACGTTACAGGTTGGAGGCACGCAGATTTTCACCAAAGAGTCCTGGGCAGGGGGCGGCTTCGAGACTAGTTACAGGAAGGCACAATATAGATTCTGCTTTGACGACATGTAATGATACATGCAATGAAGGCGTACATGGATGATGCTTTGGTATCAAGCTTTCTGGAATTGCTACCTTTATTAGTGGTTTCAAACGCGAATTACTGGCCAGATTCGGGATATCACAAACAAAGCTTTGCAAATGAATGGGATGATTGGTCAGCAACAATGGCGCTATTCCGGTGCGCTTTGAAAGTGTAGCTTTACAAAAGTTGAATGCACGGGTATTTGTGCACCTATCGAAGAAGGAGGAGGTGAGATTGCAGGTGGCGACAATCTAATTAGGGTTTCGAGAACATCTAGGCTAGAGCTCAATACTAGAGCTTACGAGTGCTTTCGAGGTTGGCTCGGTTATGTGTTGGCGAGAATTTGGGTAAGGCTTTGTAACAAGGTTTTTGAGGTTGTTGTAAAGAAGGAATTGTTGAAGTCGACGTGTCAAAAGATATTTTCTTTTTATACAAATTCTTAGATGTTACGACCAGACAGTTGGGCCGGTACCAGGGAGGCCAGGTGGGGTCACACCCCTCCTAACGACACCCGCCCAGGGAAATCACCGACCGGCAGAAAAAGGATTACATAAAAAGGAATCACGTGGCCTCACGTAACTACCAAAAGAATAATCTCAATAATCTTTTAAAATCACAACAAATCAAGGAAAGTAATCTCACTAATCCAGTAAAATCAAAAAAATCACATTCGGAACATAATCTATATAAGGCACGCTTATTACCATATAAATAGATTCGATTTTAGGATTGCTTAGCAGCAATCAAACTTTAATTAACCTTAATATTTACTTAAAAACGATCATAATTTTATCCCCAGTTATTAAAAATCACAATTACCCAATCAAACGCTCAATTGCTTTAACCCACTATACTTTACCATAAAAACAAGTTACCCCGATATTTTAATCGTAACATTTTAATTGCTCCTGTTCAGTACTTTGCTTTAAAATATACCGAACAGTACCGCCGAAACAATATCTTCCAACAAAACCACCCTTTAAACCCCCTTTATTACCAACGCTCCGGCCAGCGCTAACGCTTTACGTCAAATAGTCGCGACGTTTTAAACCGAAAATCGACAATTCCAGGAACGAATAACCGAACAAGCTAATCGAATTAATAAAAACCATATCAAATACCCTTTACCATCACTATACGATAGCACCACAAATACCCTGTAGGAATTCCTTACAAAAACCCGAATATATTTTTACTTTAACGAAAATAATTTCGATAGCGATGCAAATAAAGTCACCTACGTAATTTCGCTTCTAAAAAGCGACGCGTTCGCCTGGTTCGAACCAATTTTGCGAAACTACTTAAACCATAATAAAGAAAAAAACCGTAAAGCTAAAACCAACCGCATCTTCGACGATTACGACAATTTCGAAAAATGCCTTAGGGGAACGTTCGGCAACCCAGACGAGGAACGCACGGCTAAACGTAAACTGGTGCGCCTCACCCAAACCAAATCGGCATTTAAATATACCAGTAAATTTCGACAAATCACCGCCAAACTACCATAAGGCAAAGAGGCCCTAATAGCACGCTTTTATACGGGATTTAAAAAAAAGGTTAAAAACGAGCTGGTCAAAAAAAAACGACCCGACACACTAGCAAAATATATGGAGCTAGCGGTTAAAATCGACAACCGACTGTACGAACGAAAACTGGAACGGCGCGAAGGACGTAGCGCATGGGGTCTAACCTTGCGACAAATAAACACAAAACGCAAATACCAACACCCCAAACCGCTTCGCCAACACAATACCTCGTACGGCACCCATAGCGGACCCATAAACCTAAACGCAACTCAACACCGACAGCCTCGCAAAAACCCCAAAAGTGGCAAATGTTTTAAATGCAATAAGCCGGGACATATCGCGCGAAACTGTCCCGAGGCACACAACAGCACCCCGGGATTTACCACTAATTTCAGGGGCAAACCCGAAAAACCACGAGGACTTAATACCACCAACCACAACCAGACACAGCCTGACCAATATAGCATAATAAACTGGACCACCTGTTATAACGACAATTATATAATCCATAACAGTTCCAAAATCGACGCAGGATAGTACTTATAAAAACCCCGAAACATTCAAACCCTAACGGTAGAAAACCGAATACCCATTGGGACAAGGCAACCAATCAACTTACACCGATAAAACGCAAAATTACCCGAACTTACAAATTCGGACGCCTTAAAAAAATCGGATGCGGAACCATTGGGACAAACCCACCGCATTAAAATAACAAATTAACCATTAACCGAAAAATCAAATAACGACACTGGAAAAGGCTCCAGCGACGAAAAAAACGTAACCCCAAATATATATAATACAGCAAGGGCCAACGACCCGTATAAATACGAAAAAAAACAAATCGACTTATACCGAAACGACCAATTAGTACAATTTCCAAATTACACCTTGGTATAATAAAAACGAAACCCTACGGGATAAATAGCACCGATATTTGGAAACCATCCCAAATTAAACACCGCACACCCAAAGCATACCCACGTCTTTTGGGCAAAATGCTTTAAAAACAACTGCGGAATCCATTTAAACAAAAAAATTTACCACAACTTTTTTCTACGACGACGACTAATGACCGGAATCTACGAAATCTACACAATCCAGGAATTGCCCAGTTGGGAAATCAAAATTAAATTCCGAAACGAACCAGCGGTTATTTTCACACCTAACGACAAATACCCCATAACGTGCTACCACCAGCCCAATTTCCCATGGTACGAATATACTCGCAATATATGTAAAATCCACATACTAGCCAAAGCCCAAAATTGGTACGTACGAAAACAACGACACCAAATACCTGCACCCATAACCAAAATCGTATGGGACCCGCAAATAAAAAACAAACAGGCACCCACGAACGCACGCAGGATACCAATACCAACAAAACAGCCATTTAACCAGGTCAAAATAAAAAGCAACTATACGCCCCGAAACAAAAAAACCAAGGACCCACAGCGCGAATCCAGCAAATTAAAAAATTAGGACAGCCAAACGGTACAAAACACCGGACGGCGAAAAAAGGAACGGAAACAAAAACTTTAAACGTTACGCAAAATACGGTAGTAAAACACGAACACATATTCCTTAATATACGACTCGATGGCAAACCCATACGAGCATTTTTTGACAATGGAGCACAAAACAACTATATATCCCCAAAAATCGTAAAAAAACGACGGATACCTTGGCAACAAAAAAAAAAACCATACCAGTTGCAAACCGTGGAAAAAAAGGCAATTTTATACGGGAACGGTACCATCGAAACAAAAACCGTACATCTTTAAATGGAAAACTACGGACGAAAGGAACGAATTACTTTAAATATCATGGAAATAAAAAACAAAAATATAATTTTAAAAATTCCTTAGCTTAAAAAAAACAACCCCAAAATAAATTGGACAACAAACCAAATCTAATGGAAAAAACACCTAATTACTAAACGACCTCCTACCTAAAAAAGTTTACACAGGAAATGTAAAGCACGGATGGACCAATTAAAACAAATGGCGTACTTACAAAAAGGACGACTAACCCCGGAACCAATATCGGAAAAAAAACGACTATCCACAAACCAAAACCGATCCAATTACATAACACCAAACACAAGCGAACAAACCAAAAACGGCAAAATCCCAAAAAAATACCAGATTTACACGCGACTATTCAGCCAAAAATTCGAAACAGGACTACCCGAATACAGTTTATTCGACCACGAAATACCATTAAAAAAAAGAACCCAACCGAAATTCCACAAAATATACGGTCTAAATCCAACATAAATGGAAATATTAGACGAATACCTCGCAAAAAAACCTTAAAAAAGGTTATATCAAACCATTAACATCACCAGCAAAATATCTAATCTTTTTCGTACCAAAAAAAAACGGAAAACTACAACTATACGTAAATTACAAACAGTTAAACGACATTACCATAAAAAATTGCTACCCGCTCCCACTAATAAAAAAACTCCGAAACATATTTTACCAAACATAATAATTTACGACATTAAACCTCAAAAAAGCATACAATTTAATCCGCATAAAGGAAGGCGAAAAATGGAAAACCGCGTTTCGTACCAGACGAAAATATTACAAATACCTAATAATACCCTTCGGCCTTACCAACGCCCCAGCAATTTTCCAAACCATAATCAACCACGTTCTTAGGAAATGCCTAAACAATTTTATCGTTATTTACCTGGACGACATCCTTATCTTTTCCAAAACGTTGGAAAAACACAAACAATACGTTTATACAATTTTACAAAAACTACAGGACGTTAAACTTTTAATTAAACCAAAAAAATGTCTTTTTCACAACAAGCAAATTAATTTCCTAAAATATACCATCGCCCCTGGAAAAATTAGGATGGAAAAATTAAAAATCCAAACAATGAAAAAATGGCCTTAACCATAAAACGTAAAAAACGTTCGAACATTTCTCGAATTCGTAAACTTTTACCGAAAATTCATCAAAGGATATGGTGCGATCGCCACCCCATTAACTAACATAACCAAAAAGGACCTGGAATTCCAATGGACGGAACAGGCACAATAAACTTTCGAACAGCTACGAAACGCAGTAGCACGAAAACCAATTCTTAAAATACCAAATCCAACAAAACCTTTCGAAATCGAGACCGACGCATCGGATTATACGATCGGAAAACAACTCGGACAACGAAACGAAAAAGGACGCTTACACCCTTGCGCCTTTTTTTCCCAAAAATTGCACAAACCAAAACTAAATTACCAAATCCATAATAAAAAACTTATAACCATTATTCGAACGTTCGAAAAATGGAAACCACAATTATCCGGAACTAAACACGAAATATTAATTTATACGGACCACAAAAACCTAACCCATTTTACTATTAACAAAACGTTAAACAAACGACAAATTAAATGGTTAAAATTCCTGTCAAAATTCCACTTTAAAATCATCTACCGAAAAAAAACAGAAAACGGCAGGGCCGACGCCTTTAACCGAAAACCAAACCACGAAAACACAATACCAGAAAAAACACGGGTTATTTTTACGACAGACGAAAACGGAAATCTTTTACCGGCGCACAAAAGCCTAATAACAACAAATACGGTAACTACGCCAGAAAAAATACGGAAAATCCACGGAAATAAAGCCCACGGACACCAAGGAATTTCCAAAACATGGAAACGGTTAAAATAATACCACAATTTCCAAAAAACACGATAAAAAGTACGAAAAACCATTAAAAATTGCGAACTCTGTACCAAAAGCAAATCCGCAAAACACAAACCTTACGGGCTATTGCAACCCTTACCAACCCCCAGCAAAGCCTGGTAAACTATTACAATGGACTTTATCGTCAAACTACCACCTTCGGAAAAACCATTTACAAAAACAAAATATAACAATATATTAATTATAGTGGACAAACTTACTAAATACGCCTACTTCCTACCATACAAAAAAAATAGCAACGCCGAAAAAATCGCCTACACATTTTTACGAATAATTGTTAGCAATTACGAACTTCCAAAAAACATCGTTACGGACAAAAACAAGCTTTTTACATTAAAATTCTGGAAATTTCTGATAAAATAACTCGGAACGGACCATAAGTTATCGACAATATTCCACCCCCAAACAAACGGATAAACAAAACGAGCCAATCAAACATTAGAACAATACCTAAAATGTTATATAAACCACAAACAAAACAATTGGGTACGATTATTACCCACAGCACAATTCGCCTATAACAGCTTAAAAAACGAAAATACCAAAACAACCCCATTTTACGCCAACTATAAATTTAACCCCACGGCTTATGGAAAACCAAAAACCACGATTACGGTACCGCGAACCGATAAATAAACGAGCGAATTACGACAACTACACGAAAAACTCCAATAGGAACTAAAGTTCGTACGAGAAAAAATGATAAAATACGCCAATCAGCATCGGATAAAGGAACCATCCTTCGAAAAAGGAAATAGCATTTATCTTATTCGACGCAATATTAAAACACAACGACCTAACAGCAAATTCGATTTTAAAAAGCTTGGACCTTTTAAAATCAGTAAGAAAATTAGCGATACCAACTACAAATTATTATTACCAAACACTATAAAAATTCACCCCACATTTCACGTATTACTACTGGAGCCGGCACCACACGGCACCAATACACAAAAAACGATCAAAATCGACGCAAAACAAACCTACGACGTTAAACGAATATTCGACCACAAACGAAACCACGGCAAAATAAAATACCTTATTAAATTGGAAAATTATGGATATGAAAAAAACATTTGGAAACCTTTTAACCACCTCCAAAATTGCCAGGAACCGTTTCGCCAATACTATCAAAAATTGGATTTACGAGCAAATTAGCCAAAAAAAAAGGACGACCTAAAAAAACACCACCTACCATTCCCAAAAATTAAAGACCGACCAGGATTCGAAACCATACCACCAAACGAACTTACAAAAAAACGATCAGTATGCAACATAAAACAAAAACACCAGAAAACGATTTACCAACGGAATGTTACGCAAAAACATTTATTTTATCTAATAACGAAAGATTTAAAGGACCTATCGGGAAAATCGAATCCCAAACAAAATTGGAATCCGGAAAAAACAACTCCAAAAATATTTTAGGCAAAATTTCGGCTAATCGCCGACGCTCCTCCTATTCCGCCTCCTTACGCTCCATCCGATCCAATTCCTCCAAATTATCAATTCCGCGAAACACAACTCGCATCATCTTTTTAAACCACATCCGTTTTTGTTTTCGAAAACGCTCAATTTTCGCGTTAATCTGACGACGCGCCTCCTTAACGGCCTCCATTTCGGATTTTATCCGAATATGCTAAAAGCCAATATTCCGGATTTTCGCGGAAAAAAAACCCAGAACGTTATAACCAGGACGATTAAAACGCAAACATTCCACACAGCGAAAAAAGTCTTGGGGAAAGACCGAACATTTAACCACCCCACGAAACTCACACGAAAAACAAAAAGGCATTTCCACCGTTAACGCCTGGAAAAAAAAAAGGAGGGCGGATCGGCGCTCTGTCGACGAACGACCAAATTTTGGTTTGGCTACGCGATTAAATATGGCGCAGGAAAATTAGCCAGGAAAGAAGGAAAACCAAAACAGGGATTAAAGGAATACGGACTACTTAAAGGCCAAAAGGATTTGGCCAAAGGAAAGGAGACCTAATATTACGACCAGACAGTTGGGCCGGTACTAGGGAGACCAGGTGGGGTTACACCCCTTTTAACGACACCCGCCCAGGGAAATCACCGACCGGCAGAAAAAGGATTACATAAAAAGGAATTACGTAGCCTCACGTAACTATCAAAAAAATAATCTCAATGATCTTTTAAAATCACAACAAATTAAGGAAAGTAATCTCACTAATCCAGTAAAATTAAGGAAATTACATTCGGAACATAGTCTATATAAGGCACGCTCATTACCATATAGATAAATTCGATTTTAAAATTGCTTAGCAGCAATTAAACTTTAGTTAACTTTAATATTTACTTGAGAACGATTATAATTTCATCCCCAGTCATTGAGAATCACAATTACCCAGTCAGACGCTCAGTTGCTTCAACCCACTGTACTTTACCATAAGAACAGGTTACCCCGATACTTTGATCGTAACATTAGACACCTCTGGAAGCCCGCCTTTCCTTTTATGCTGCCTCCATGACGTATATAAAACCGAGGTTTGATTAAAGCCTCGGTGGCAAGGTGATCGGCTTGTGTCCATCAGTTTGGGTCGGAGCAGACGGCCTTATAGTAAAAGCTGTAGGCTCCACTGAAAAGGAGATGAAAAATAATTGTCATAGTTCATGGTCTAGTAAATCAATCGAGCACTAAAGGACAATAGGAATCTACTGTTTCAAAAAAAAAAAAAAAAAAAAAAAAAAAAAAAAAAACGAAGAAGAATAAAGGAAGAAAAAAAAACATGTAGCCGTGCGGCGCGGGTACCTGGGACGCTAGGTGGGCTACAAACGTTTCCTTGAACCTCGACGTGCAGCCATTGTGTTGATAGGCCTTTTCGTAGATCGATCGATCAACAAAACGTTGTTACGGGTGAAGTGATATAAATTTTTGTCTCTTCTATGAAACTGTCTACACGTGCAGCCACTGAACGTCCTTCCGTCTCATACCCGCGTTTGAGCCAGGTGAATCACGTGCGAAGGTCACGTTTGGCACTGCGCGTGAGTCATAGATCAATTGATAAGTTATCGCTCAAACGTACACCTGCAGCCTGGTTCATTGGGAAGCCGAGCCCTGTATTGGAATAGGTGGTGCTATCTAGGCTAAAGCGCGTTGCAGAGCTTTTGTCGTGCTCCTAACGCTGACTCAGCGCTTGTTGTGGCACCAAGATCTATCTGATTATCTAATGCAACAAATCCCTATTCCAACACACTGGCTTATATTCTGTAAATGAGTATGAATCCCTCCGCCACGAGAGCCTGTACCACCATTTTTCTACAACCAGCTGAGCGCTGCGCGCATCCTGGTTCTAAGACCAGGTATAGCAGGGCATGTCTCGCCAGTTAGGCCGACTACTTTTGGTCCTTTGCCTCCGTCTCACTACTCATGGGAAAGAGGTAATGTCAATAGCGAGTTCCCGGCCCACCCAGTCGGGAGAAAGGGAAGATAAGGGGAACATAATAGGCTGGATGTGTCTTACTAATCGTAGAACTGGGCGCCAATGTATGCAAAGTCCTCTCCACTGTAGAAGACTTCAGTTGAGACTTCGGCCCCGGAGTTGCTCTGGCATGAGGAGCCTCCGTTCTCTTGGGTCTGTTCATGTTGAGAACCTGAGGCTGAGCCCTGGTGGGCCTTGGTGCTGGACTTGCTGGACTTTGAACCCCGGTTGGCAGAAGTGCGGCTGCTGGGCTGTTAGTTACGTCGTACTTGGAAGTCCGGAAGAGTAGGGACGTGCGTTTCCGTAGACCTGTTGGGCTGGACTTACGAGCCTTTCGTGGAGGATGAGGATGTCATGTTGCTGGCAGCTGCAAGGAGCTAGGAGATGGATAATCAAGAGTGTTTGGCAGGACTTGGTAGGAAAGTGATAAGGTGTGTATGAGTGAGATATGAAGGCCTGGTGCGTGATCTTGTGTTAAAAGCATCTTGTTTCAAAGGAATGAGGACGGAGCGGCTAGGAACTTTATAGACCTCGACAGGAGGCTCAAAAGCCATGTTGACTGCGTTTTGACTGAGCAATTCGAATAGCAGAGAGCGTGCCGATTTTGATAGTGTGGACGTTCACATGCACTCATGGCCACTACATAGGTAATCAAACAAGGGTACCCTCAAACATGCCTGTCCGTATGCCGTTTTCTTTTTCCTCACTTTCAAAGACAAAAGACAAAAGACCCATGCCACCGGTTAGGGCAATATCTTCGCTCCGATTTGCTACTCCCCTTTTGTCGCCCGTCGTCATTGGCTGGCTGCATGGTCTGTCAATTGACGCCTTCTCCTCAGGTTGAATTTCTAGGTTCCTGGGTTTTGGTTTTCGTGTGACCGGCCCCAGATACGCCATTGCCGTAGGTAGATCTGTGGCCCTGTCGACCGGCGCAAGATCAGCAGGGTTGTCTGTGCACGATATGCTTGACACTTTATTGGTCATTGACTTTTTGCGCTCCTCGATCGGGAGACTCGTGAGGAAGCTAGTGATGTCTCATTGGTCTGTCTCCTTTTGGAGGCTCTGCTGTTATACCTTGTCATATCATGATATCCCGAACAGGCATCCTTCCAATTGGTTTCTATCTTTTTGGTCGGGGCTGGAGTGGGATGTCTTGGAAAGTTGGCAAGCCACTTTCTAGAAGGGTAGCATTGCCTCATTGACGGCATTCAACCTCGCCTCTTTCCTGGTGGAGTGTACTGTGTGGTAGCAGCAACCTGATTGGGCATTCTTCTTTTGTCAACCCGGTTTGGGGCAAGGGGCGGTTTTTTGTCATGAAGGCGGGTTGAGCGTCTCCTGCATACAAGGGGCACCGAATTAATTGATGGTTGCATGCCACGTCTCGTCGCACGTCCCTGAAAAAGAAGGGGTTCTGGTTGGGTGTTCTTCTTTTGCAAAAGGTACCCGGTATCAATGCCGAGACCTGGTTAACCGTAGTGGGGTTAGGACTGCTGCCTCGTTCTGAAAAAAATAGAACAAACGTAGGGTACCTAGGTACATACAAGGCGTCCTGTTTGCTTTCTGACGGACCGTAATGGATGGTTCGCACCACACGAAGTACAAATCAGTATTATCCCCGGTCTCTCCTTCTGTAATTTCTGATCTTTCTTTCGCCCACAAGCTTCAACAATTTGTATTCTGCACCCCCAGATTCCTTGTCGCTGTTATCTCCATTCGCACACATCCTTTTGTTGAATTTGACGAACTCTTTCACTCCCCTAAACCAATCCCACCATGGCCGATCAAGGCCATCCTGGAATGGATCGTTCCATCCCACACGACAAACGATGGCCCCTTCTGAAGACAGACATCATCGACTTGTTCATCAACCAGAACATGTCAATCCCCAATCTGGCGAAACACATGAAAGATGTGTATGGCTTTGATGCACAGTCAGTTGGTTTTATCAGTTCTCTCTCTCCCCCATCCATTGTTGCACATTGTCAAAGTGCCCAATCCGTCCAATAGCTGTTTGATATGCTGACCATTCTTCTCTGTAACGAATAAACCAGGCCGGCACACTATCGCTACCGCTTCAGATCTTGGGGTGTGCACAAACGCATCAAGGCTGAGGAGAAAGACAAAATCATCGGACGTCACGCCCGTCGTCAACACGCCAATGCAAGCACATCCCACATCGCGCTCCGTAAGGGAGGCATCAACAAGGAGCTGTCGGAAGAGCACAAGACGCAGTTGAGGAGATACATCAAGGGAAAACTGGAGTCGTGGTCCTTACCCACGATTTCACCTGGGTTGTGAGTGTTCATTCCCTTGTTGTATTTGTGTGCGAAGAAGGGCTTCCTGGGCCAAGCAGTTACTGACAGACAACAACAGCATCATAAAATGGAGCCTTCCATATACTGCCCTCTTTGCGAATCAACAACATCCTTTTGATCATCGATCAGCATCTGCGAGCGGAGCATCTCCCTTCTTCACCATTAACAGCCCCGCTGATGCGGCTGCATCCCCTTATGGCCCAACAAATGCCCCATCGCCAACCACAGATCTGGTGCGGCAGCAGGCAAGCCTAAGCCAAGTTGGACTTTTTCTCCAGGGGAGGCAGGACGAGCTTATTAAGAGCCTGAATGCCCGTGAACAAAGGTATTTGAGGCACCCGGATATCTTCCTTGTGCAGACGAAGCTTATCATAGCACGTTGCTAACGCCGATATGCATCAGAGACACGGCAATCTGGCTCCATGAAATGTTTCTCTTCTCCTTCATGTCGGCCAAGTACTACGGCAGAGGTCCGACGCGGTGGGATGCTGAGCTCATCACAGCACGAAGCCTTGGGGCGCTCCCCGCGGATAACGCAAGCCCACATGTCCACGCCTTGCCCAACACGCCAAGCTCGGTCCTGGCTGCTACAAGGGATGAGTCCCTTCACCCGACCATGCTTTGTCGATGGTCAATTCACCACAAAGATGATGTCCTATACAACAGCGTCCCTTCACCACCTCAGGCTCCACAAGATCAGGACATTGAAGACGAGACAACATGGAAACCTTGGGACAGAACACAGCCGCCAAGCCTCAGTCAAATCCTGCAGGAGGGAATCACGTCGGGTTCGTTTACAAAAGTCACGACCAACTTGCCAGTGGAATCACCGACAGTTTCAGCCGCCTTGGAGAATTCAAAAGACCAGCTGGAATCGGAAGCTTTCGCTCTTGCAATTGCTTCAGGCAACCATGAGTACCTGTTTAGCTTAGGTATCGCCCCACAGGAACTAGGAGACTTGTTTCCCTTTCATTTGGCTGCTACACACCTGCGTGGTGCCAGCAGTTGCTGTATTATTGCCGACTATTTGGTATTTCGCCTGCAAGAGGAACACTCCATACAACGGCTCAACCGAAACGACATGTTCCACACCATTCTCGACTCTCTCATGATAACCATTCTACGCTCACATACCTCCGTCAGCCCAGCCTTAGTTTGCGAGGCGCTGGGCAAGACTGGGATGTTTCCCGGAGAAGGCATTGACGTTTGCGGAAGGTGGGATCTCGACTCACCTTGCGTGCGCCGGCTGTTTGCCTCCGGCCAGACGTCGATCCCCATGTCCTGGAAACACCCTTTTTGCCACACTTCAGCCCAGGCGGTGTGCCACTTCATCAGAGCACTGTTTGCTCATAGTCATAGCCCAAACATCAACTTCAAATCTGGGCTCTTCTTCCGGAGATGCCGCTGTGGAAAGGAGCTCAGACCGCAGCCACTGCACACTCTCGTCACGGTTGCATATTGCCTGGCGAGCCACGGTTCGCCAGGTGAGACTCTTTTTGGAGCCATTGCAGTTCTCACGTGCATGCTCGTACACAACGCCAATCCGTTGGACGAAGCCGACCTCGCAGTTCCACTCCTGTTTTCCACCGGCGGGACCCAGGAAGCAGAAGACTGTCATCATATCCCTATGACTCCCATAGCCCTTGCGCATGCGCTCCAGGGGCTAGCCCACAATCGGTGGGCGTCCGAGGTTCGACTCGGGTGGAATGTCTTCGTCATGATCATGGAGTTGGCGGTAGCTCAACGTTCAAGAGACGAGGGAATAGGCGCATCTGCAATCGTTCTTTGTAAGCATTACGACGAGTCCGATCTTGTCGAGAATACATACTGCGCGAGTCCTGGGCTGGGGAGGGTTTGGGCTACTGTTCAGGCGGAGCTTCTCACTTACAGACGTTTGGGAGAAGAGGATGGATGGATATCCACCAACTTCAACCTGAGGCATCTCAGGGAGGGTCTTGAACATGGTTCCGATGTCTCTCTTGTACCCCTTATGTCGAATGACATGATCAGTGACTTCACCCGCTGCGGTTGGTTTATCGATAGGACAACCCAAGACTGTACCGACATAAAGACTATCCCCCGAGCACAAGACGTTTGCTCGTTTTACTTCATGAACATGGAGGACTTTTCAAGGAGCACCTTCATTTACCTGCCTGATCCTGATACGAGCATTTATCTCGAGGAGAGCGATGTGAACAGCAATGAGGATGTGGGCGGTAGCCACCATGAGATGCAGTGGGTGCAGGAGAATTTCATGGAGATATGAAGGAGTGGGTTATGGCGACTATGGAGTGCAGGGATCAAAAACGTTTGGGGCGGGCTTGAAGCGACACAAAATAATGATGTTCCTAGTATCTAGGGGTTGGTCACGAACAAGAGTGCAATACAAGCCGAGACCAAGTGAAAGACAGAACACAACAAAGAGGATAATGAGAAGGCCAAGGCAGGAACATCCGAATGATTAGGTATCTTGTCTTTCCAGGTTAACGACTATGTATGTAATAGAGAGTTAAACCAGTCCTGGTCAAATAATGATGATGATGATGATGGATTTATATTATCCTGCTTCCCATTTGTACCTCGATACAACGGTCGGTCGGGTTTCCTCTAAACGTATAATTACTGTAGCGATAAACCGATTCCGTTACTAAGAAAATAAGCAAACCTCATTTTGCCCAATTGGATCCACGATCTCAAAGAGCTGCCCAACCCGCCGAACGTGATTCACAGGAAAAGCCAAGCGAAAACAAATCGTAAAACTAGAAGGAGATTTTTTGTTGAATGGAAAAAAAGTGGCACGGCGTTCAAACAGGCCAAAAGAGAAGTTTCCAGATGACGCCTCGCGGAGGCGGCAGAATCCGACTTCAATGCACAAAAATGAATGCATCTCTCTGTCCGGGAATTGAACCCGGGTCTCAAGCGTGACAAGCTTGCATACTAACCACTATACTAACAAAGATTGGTGCTTGTTGAACATGCGGGGTTATTGGTAATATATATAGAGCAATTGGTTGGCTGACTCGATGGGGCCAAGATAGGTAGGTAGGCATGTGTAGGAGGGGCGTAGAATTTTCCAAGTTGGCATCACAGTCGCCTATTTATCGCATCAGAAAATGTTTGTACAAGAATTCTCTAGAAGAAGCGGAATGAGCGAAAATGGCAGCGCCCGTAGACCTGCGCGGGTGATTTTGGAGACTGTCGACTAGCAGGCCACAGTTGCTGCTGGTGATCTGTGTTACCTTGTCCATAGAAGCTCTAGAAAGGTGTTGATTTTTCCAACTCGTGTCAATCTAAGATTATGCATGAATTGATTGGATTATCTACATGCGGATCGATTAATAACGACTTGCCTTTGTACGGAATGGTAATCAACCACAAGCATTCTTTCTATCCTGATCTTTGCCAGTGTCTTGCTTTGGGCTGGTCTCACAGTAGTTGCCTCAGGATCAGAGAATACCGCACAATTTGACTAACAAAATGACTAACTGGTTCTGCAGCCGCAAACTAAACAAAGGAAGGGGCCGTCGTTTTTGAGCAGACACTCCTGCCTACTTCGCTATCATGTCGACAGTCCTCTGCATCATCTTCTCCGAATACTCTCCGTCCTTCCAAAGACTCTGCATAGGCTTGACCAGATTGTAGCATTTACAAGCTGCCACGACAGCTTTGGCAATCTCCTTGAGCAGCGCCTCGTTCTCTGGGAGGCTTGTCGTGCGGAAGAATTTGCCATCCTCAACAGGCCACTGACCCGCGCCAGGAACAGGCTTGTCAAGACACTTGGCCGGGACGTCAGCAGGAACCCTGCCCATCTTGTTCATCCAGGCCACCTTCTCCTGAACCCTGTACTTCTCGCTGCCCTCCTCGATCCTTGCTTCGGTGTCATTCTTGGCGTCACTCGCGGTCCCGCCGACTCTCAGACTGGCTGAATCAACCACATCCGGAACCTGGTTAGGCCCTTTGAGGACGAACTCGATCTGCTTGGCCTTGTACGGGTTGCACAGCGGCCTCTTGAGCAGATACTCGGTGATCTGCCCGTGCGTGAAGAGGAGATACCGGTCATCGTCCTCTCCGACAGCCTGTGTGGCAAGAAACTTCCTGGCCGCCACCGCCCGCGCCTCGAGCTTCTCCTCAGACTCGTTCACCAGGTCACGAGTCCTCGACCCACCAGCCGGCGCAACCTCGCCATCCATAGCAGTCCAGTCAAGGCGGATTCGAGCCCCCTGCAACGCCTTTGCATCCTCCTTCCTCTCCTCCGCCTTCAAGATCTCCACATACAGCTTCCGCGTCTTCTCGACATGCTTTTCCAGCAGCCCCCGGCTCGAAAAGACATCACACTGGTACTTGACCGCTTCCTGCAGATACGGGACCAGCTTGACCGTCCAGCCGCACTTTTTGAGCGCCGCAAACGGTGTAGTCAGGATGGCCGTCTCGACGGCGCGCTCCAGCGGCGACGAGAACACGCCCTCGACCTTGTCGACCGGGTACGCGGCGGCCGGGAGCTCGAGGCGGCGGCGCTCGGCGACGCACTGCGCCACGCCAAAGGGAGTCAGCACGGTGGCGAAGAAGTGGTCTCCAGGGACGGTGGTGGGCAGGACGGAGGGGTTGGGGTCTTTGAAGGGTCCGTGGGTGAATTTGCCGGTGGCTGCGTCCTGGGTAAAGTGGACGTTGGAGCAGGACTCGCCGTGGCGGATGAGATCGAACTTGACCATTTTGGCGGTGTTGTATGGGTTTAGGTTGGGTGTTTGGATGAAGTTGTATGTTTTGATAATTGAGTGTTTCTTGAATTCGTGCGTGTGTTCTCAGGGGTAAATCTCTGTTGATTGCTTGCGATTAAACCAAGAATGTTCACCGGTCAAGTCCGAGACATGCGCTTCTTATAAGATCCAGCAGCTGCATTCACCTTTCAGAATACCTTTGTCTCCATCCCAGAGTACAAAAGCTGCGAGTGACGCAGCCTAGCCTCTCTGGTAAACGACGCTTCAAACATTGCAGAATTCACTACTAAATCTGATATTAGAGTTACACTGCTAGCCTGGCGTCTGAAAGAACGTGTCACAAAAGACGGGGCAGTGTAATAATAGTTTACGACCGCTTTCGTTCAACCTTGGCAATAGTCTTGGCCACCGCACCTATTCCGTCGCACTGGTTCAAAGACAAAAGTGATAGAGATATGGATCGGATCAATTTGCCGTGCAAACTAGCTTTATACGTGACACATGTAAAGTGCAAAATTTCCAAAAATAACCCCAAAAATGTCATTTGATTCAAAGAATTAGAGAAAGTGATTTTCAAAGAGCAGATACATATCGCTGTATTTCTTTCCTATCCCTTATTTACCACCCAAAACAAAAGCTGTGTCATCAATCGAACAAACGTGTTGTGCCCCAGAATACAAACAACGCTGATCCGGTTGTACCATGCCAACCATCAATGCTATATCTATCATGTGTCCAAACTTTCTGGAAACTCCCCCAAGTCTTGCTCCAAACCCTTGCCTCAATTGTTTGTCTTCCTGTTATGACATCCAGGTACCTAGTTTACGGCCAGTTCCTCAGCCATATCTTGATCATCCCCCAGGTCAAATCTTGGGGCTTCCAAAGAAGCCTGGCGATAGGGGATGGGCGTGGGTGCTTGGGTCGGGATGAGCACCTTTCGGCTGAGGCTGAGGTGGAATGTTTTCCTGATTATGCTGCGGATTTGTACCTTGCAGATGCATCCCATCAATTCCCTGCGCAATGTCTCCCATACTCTGACCGTCTGGAGTGTCTGGACCCGGTGCTTGAAAACTGATTAACCCTTTGCTGGGTGGTTGCTGAAAATACAACGTATATCCAGGGGGCAGATTTGTATAAGGGACGGGTAGAATTGTCGGCAGGGATGATAATTGTGTTGCTCTCTGATGAGGACTTAGAGCCAGGGGCTGGAACTATCCTAGCTGGCTATTAATCCGGTTCATATAAACAACCCCTGAGAGGCAGTACTCTGTGTGGGCCGATCCTGTCGAAGCAAACTGGCGGCTCTCCAACGTTTGTCGAGACGTCCAATCTGTAGAGTGAATCTCGGCAGGTACTGTGGGATGTGTCACTGGCATATCAGCAGGTGCCATCTGACCAGGCTGCATAGGAGGCGCCGTCTGTTGAGACTGCATCAGAGAGTCGGTATCCCAGTCAAAGACATTGTCCTCAATCGAACTTGACAGATTGCGTGTCTTACGGGGCCTCTGCTCGGGTACGAATGGGGAGGTTTCGTCATCACTCAACTCCCTTGCAGATCGCTTACGGGAATCTTGGCTGCCGTTGTTGGTTCTGCTTTGTCCGCCGCTGGATCCCTGAAGGTCATATTGTGATGAGGGCGCCGGATGCGCAATCCCTCCGTAGACCGAATGCATCTGAGATCCTGCTTGTTGCTGTAAGTGTTCGCTCAGTCGTTGTGCTTGCACTCGCAGCTGAAACTCCAAACCTTCAGCTAAGCCCAAATTGCGAGGTATCTGACGATTGAGCGGGTTGGGGTACCATGGTTGAGTTGTTCCGGACTGTCTTGCTTGATCGAAAGTATGTGTGATCTCAGGGACATTCCTTGAGGTGGCCATGGAGTTGATATGACCTCGTGGTATTGCTTGCTGTACGCGTGGTTTATAAGGTGTAGGCCTCCCCTGCGCATTGCCTCTGCCTGAGCCGGGACCGATCAGTCCTTGGTCAAGATTGCCAGTAGGCGTTGGCATTGGTATATATGGTATTGGTATACCTTGCGTCTCAGTAGGCGGACGCCCTCTGATTGGGGAGTGAGTTAGATCAGAATGAAATCTCTGCTGAGCTCTCGTAGGTGCGTCAACGTGATTCCCGGATTGATTGTCCCTAGGGTTGATCCTGTCCTGGAACAATAGTCTTCGCGTAGATGAGCTCGAAGATGAGCTTGACTCAAATCCGTCTAAATCCTCTTCATCCTCCGAAGACGAAGACGAAGAAGAAGAGGAAGCTGAGCCGAGAAACTCATGGACTATCTGTCGAGCCCTGTGGAGTTCTCTCGAGTCTCTGCTCTGGGGTTCGGATTGTGCATTGGAAACAAGATGCAGTGCATTGTTGACTTCGGTCAGTGCAGCCATAGCTTCTTGGCTGCATGCGCATTTGCCCTAGATATCGCCACACAACCAACAAAACTCGATTTTGCAACGGGGGCAAGCTACCTGTGTCAGGCCCAGTATTTTGTCGTGGGTTGGTGATCATAAGAGGTACTCACTCATGTGTTGACATCCCTTTTCTCGTTTGTAAGCAAATCTACAACCTGGGCACTGCTTTAGCTTTTCTGTTTCGATGTATTTTCTCATTTTAGTATCTTGCTCCCAACTGGGGGGCAGGCAACGGGAGAGATCATGCGGAGCACGACTGCATCCTGAGCAGCTGAAAAACATGCATTTATAGCACCAGGCCAGAACGGGATTGTCAAAGCGATGCATCCCATCCATAAGTTCCTGATCACGTATGAAGCTGCCGCAATCTTTGTTGTGGCAAAAGATGGGATTTTTTGCCTGTCTTTCCGTAAGTCTCTCTTTGGCTTGTTAGAGCTCGGGTTCAGTAACAAATTCCGAGTACTGGCGTTCTTGAAAGGGCTTGCCGCAGCATTTCGGAGGAAACTCGCCACCAGGGCCAAGGGTATGCCTGGTAGCAGCTTTTCTGCAACCATGACAGATGTAGTGATCGCAACGGAGGTGGACGAGCTTTGTTTTGACGTCAAAGATCTCCAAGCAAATGACGCACTGTTCGTGGCCAATCGGGCGGTCGTCGGTGTGGGAACGTTCTGCTTTTGAGTCTGACATGGTCTGTTTGGTGGTACAAGGTAGAGGGCAATGACTGAGATGGCAAGATAACGATATACGATATCCATGAAACGCAGCTGGTAGGGTATTCTTAGGTGGTTGAAAATGCCGTGGGCATACCGACTGATGGGAGGATCTTGATGGAGGCGCGTAGGGTTGAATGGCCCGGTGGCGATAGTGAAGGTGAAGTTGCTTGGAGGTTTTGATTTTATTTGATTTTGTTTGTGGTTTGCTGCTTCCTTGTTTTTTCGAAAATGTTGTCTGGCAGTGGAAAGGGCAGTTCCTTCCGAATTCATACGTTGGACCACTGCTAGAGAAACTCCAGGCAATCGATTCCGTAAAGGGCATGCACGAGCCAGGCTACACTGTATTGTTCCATGGGTAGGTATCTTTAGCCTTTTGATCTACAACAGTTGAATCACCTATCTGAGCAATGGACATCATCAAAATTGATCGATTTATGGCAATATCTCCAGGCAGCGTGTTGTCTGAGAGTTTTCTCTAGGTGACTAAAGTCGACAGTGGTTCAACGGTCGAGAAATGCAGTATAAAAGCCAAACAAACAACAAGTGTAAAAAAGTCGTGTTGCTACAGCGAAGAGCGACTTTGACGGAACATGAAGGCTTTGCAATTTTGGCCAAGGTGGCGATCAATCCTCTCGCAAACACTCGTCCTGACTCGGTGCGAGACCCTTATACTTGACTACCATTGCCGATTGTTTACGCCGTCTGTGGTCCGCATGGGAACTGGGTTCCTCCAGATAATCTTTCCCTGACGGTGTAATGGTGGCGCGCATGGTTCCCCGACTCAGTCGATACGGATGCGCTGCCTGGAGAGGGAATACGGGCGAAAGGACTCGGAAAGTATCTTGCGCCACACCGAGATCATGAGGCTCTCATACTCCACGGTGTGCACTCTGACCCAGGTGCGTTGCAATACAACCAAGCATTGGGTTCTAGAATTTCCCTTGGTGTCCCTGTCTAGTCAAAAGGAGGCACTATTTTTAGTCGGAATCACTCTAATACGTCGTAGTTGCTACGTACAAATGAGCCCGTATAGAGTTTGATTACGCCCTACGTACCCAATGCCGTCCCGGCCTGTATTCCGAATCGGGCAGTTTGTCGAGCAATCCCGTTCGTCCCCGCGATTTCTTCCCCATGGTAGCATCGGCCAAGCCGCCAACCACCAATCGCTTTTGGAGCAAACATGCTCAACGGAGTATTTTCCCCAAGCAAAGTTGGAATGCGAAATTGCCAAACCAGGATTTGAGATTTTGTGGAAAGGGATGAAATCGCACCTATGATCTGGATCCAGGCAAGCCAGGTCAAAATTCAACGTACAAAATGAGGGTCGTCTTCGTATCTAGCTCTAGAAAATTTCCCGATTGTTTCGACAGACATCAAGTCATTAATCAAGCCAACCACTACACTCATTACCTCACCACATTCGCTTTCTGCACCGCTGTCTATAATTACATCTTTCAAGCACATCTTGCATCCCACAACTTCAAAAATGTACGCCTTCAACTTCTTTGCCGGTCTCCTCGCCGCCGCCGCCATCGGCTCCGCCTCGCCTGTCGCCATGGAGGGATCTACCGTCGAGGCTCGCCAGACTACCTGGACCTGCCCCAACTTTGGCAGGGTTCCCGCTGGCGGCGACGTCATCACTCCCCAGGACTCCAAGAATGGACTCTGCTGCGTGACGGGACTCCCTTACATGCAGGACTTGAGCCGTCAATCCTGCTGCCGCAACGACCCGGCCCTGCTCAACCACGATACCTACAAATGGTCGCTCGAATGCTCCAGCCCATGGTGGAAGTCCGTTGACCAGATTCTCACTCTGCGAAACTGCAACCTCGACCCCAAAAAGATTTGCACGGACGAGTGCAAGTCCGTTCCGTACCTGTACCCTACCCCTAGGGACTGCCCTGCAAAGGCCTAGGTCAATTCGAGTGGCTTCTGGAAACGCTACATTGGAGGAGGATGGACATGAGCGAAGAGTGTTTTGGTTTGTTTTTTTGTTATTTTTCATGGTCTTGTCATTTTCTACTGTACATAATTATCTGGTCAAATTACGGCACGGAACATATCCCGTCCGGTAAATACAACCTCATGTGTGATGAATTTAATACCTCCATCTTCTTTTGGATCTTGGCTTTTCGCTTCAGGAGCATAACTTTCCGAAATCGCAAGTCCCTGCCACCCAAAACTGGCACCCCACTGTTGTGCAAGTGTAACACAGCAAGGACTGCCGTCAGTTTACGTGGCCTAGAATGCGATACAACCAGCGCGTATACGACAAAACCCTGCCCACACGGTCTGCAGTGTTACTACCTGCAAATAAAGAAAGAGGCTGACGAGTAGAGGTGAAGCGGTCAAGTCCGAAAATATTCCCTCCGTCATTGTCTTGGAAACTGGAGCAACCGATTGAACCCTGGCAGAGAGATGTTGTGTTTGTCGGGCCGTGTTCTTTCAGCTGTCGTTTCATTCACAGGGCAACTTGCCTTTGACCGTGTATACTGCTGGATCTTCTGCCGCTTTCCAGCTGCAATTTTGACAATAATACGAGGTCTTGGCAGGCTAAAGTCGACGATGTGATTGCGCTTGCTCCAAGGTAGAATTTGCCTGATTGGGCCACCTGTATATACCTTTGCTCACCGATCTAGCTGCTGAACAAGGAAAACTTGTCTCTGAGACACGAGACCCTTTTTTCGGTCAATTGACATTTGCATCTTGCATATTACGAGCTTGCCTTGGATGGGGTAGGCATCACGCGGCGTGCAGCCGTTCAGCTTTTGATCCCTGGATTTCATCACACCACATTCACATCGTTATTTGTCGGTTCGTCGCTTCCGGCCAAGAATAGGATATAAGGCAGAGGCGGTCACTACTTGACATGTCTTGATTGCTGGAACTGATACTCACGCAAACATACAAACCAAATCCAAATCTGGGCAAAAAGCCTTCCAGTAACCACAATCATCATCCTAATCATTATCTTCCCTCATCCAACCATCAAAATGCCATCCACACTCACCGTCCTCCTCACAACCCTGCCCTTCCTAGCAACCAGCAACCCCCTCCCTGGCCCCCCGACAGGCCGCGACCCGCAACCGCGCATCCTCAACGACAGCACGTCCGTCGGCTGCCTGGCCTCGTCGTGGACGCCGCCCAAGTGGACCGTCAGCGACTTTGTATACCGCGGGAGCTGGACGTATCGCACCCCGTCGCACCAGAACGCGTGGGGTTCGGTCGATTTCAACCTCGCCACCGAGGCCCTCGCCCCGTCCGTCTCAAAGTGCTCCGCCACCAGCTCCCGCCTTACCGACTTTTTCTACGGCGACCAGACGTACCGGTGCGACCTGCCCACGGGGACCATCGCGGGCGGCGGGACGGGTGGGGAGGCCACTTTTGAGTTCAACAGGGCTGTGAATTGGTTGAGGGTCAATCAGACTTGGACCTGTCATGATGCTGAAGATGGGTGGCCGTAAGTAGCTGTGTTTTTTTTCCTTGCCGTCTAGGGCTGTGTAGCCTCCATGCAGAGCGGTCCGCTGATCTTGACCTCGTGATGACTAGTGTAACCTTTTCTGCGTTTGGCTTCATCAACCTCACCCTTGACTGCACTCAGAACTTTTACCAGAACCCAAACTGGACAATCGGCAGCGGCCTCCCCTATTCGGATCGCAAGGTCGAGTGCAAGTCGGCCAATATCGTGCACTCTCCCGATGAGATGACTGCGATTGCCTGAGCTTGTTGTCGGTCGGATGTTCGAATGTTTTCTTTAATGTGGTTGGATGTTTAATGGGCTATATATAGCGTGGTGTTTTGCTGCAACTGTTGATGATAATTGGTGGCATCGAAGTCTTTATGTATGCTGTGTCCTTCTTCGTCGCCCTGCCTTCAGGGGATGGCATGACGTGAATATCCATTCTTCAATTCTGTCCATTCTGTCATCGTTATAGCAGGGACCTTTCCTCCCAAATACCCAGTCAATGCCTGTCTCAACTGGTCCAGTGACCCCCACTGCACATGGAGTAATCCCATCTGTCAACCGGTGCGCATAGACAGAACCCAGGCTCGTCAAACGGCGACCCGTACCCCTTTCCATTTGGCCAACAGCACTGCACCATGCCCTCATTTCCGACCGACTCGCATGACGGGCACTGTCTTGTGAGGGAACATCCGTCCGCTAGGAGGGTTGTCACGAGTGTCAGTATGTAAAGTTACCCAAACTGGTGAAGGCGAAGATGTTATCCGTACCTGTCTTTTTGCCTACTTGCAGCCAAGACCCCAAGGTTGATTGCATTGCTGTTGCTCGGGTCTCTATCGGCGTCGATGATGCGAGCGTGAGGAGCAGACACAGTGCAAGGATGAGGCGCACCATGACGGTCGTTAGGGGGTTTGTTGCTGCCATTGCAACAATCGTAATCGCCAAGGTAGTAGGAGCTGGCGCTTGTTTCAGGCAAATGCAACTCCAGATATCTCGAGGACAAAATCAATTGCCTTTCTGACGTATCGAAATAAACACCGATAAATGGTGGTGGTAATCTCGTCTCCACCTCTGCGTCGTCTTTCGCGGGGGCCGTTGGCACAGGTTCAGTGGAGAGCAGAACACTGGAGATCAAGAACCCAATCGAATGAAAAAAGGGAAAAGAGCCAGAACAGCAGCGTTTTTGTTCACCACAGCGGCTGACCTTCCCCCGGGAATAGCCAACCCAAATATCACGTAATACCAGCAAAATCCCAAGGATCACAGCTGCAAGCCGCAGGTGTGGCGGAGCTGCGGCAATTTCCACCGAGAAAGCCAATCAAGCGCGGCAAACCCCGCCTGTCCGCTTAATTTAATCGAATGATCCGAATCCTAAAATGACAAATTCGTTGCTGGTCGAGCGCCAAGCTGAGATTGTCCCGTTTCCTTGGTTCAATAGGGCTTGGGGGGTAGGGCTGCCAGCCAACAGCGCAGCTTGTTGACCAGTTTTATCGACAGGGATTGATCGATAAAAATTAGGCTTGTGGTGAGTAAACCCACCTAAAATCACAAGCTGCAGTTATTTGCGCATGCCACGTAGCATAGCCGGTTCTTGGCTCTGCTGTCGGGATTTGGATGCCGAGTTTGATGTTAAAGCGATAGTCTAATTATCCATATCAACTTTATTGGGACGGGATTTTAACCATGCATTCCAAATACTCTCTTGTCTAGGCTAATACATGTTCACTTCGCATTATTTACGAAAAGCCTGCGTTATTCGTCCTTGACAAATCACGTTCACATTGGGTATCTTTGCCCTCAAGATCCAATAATAAAAGAGAAAATGCCTGTTAAAAGCTGTAAATATTAAACAGTGGTTTAAATAGTTGGATTGGTAAATAAACAAGTAGGCAAGCAAATAGGTAGGCAATTGGTTGACGAGGTAGTAGAGTTTATCTTCTATCTTCAGCTCTCCTCCTGTCTTGTGTCTTCCGGAAACAGTCCAAGGAGGTTGCTGGGCCATCATTTGGATCTAGTTTTTAACAAATTTTACCTTGTCAATGCTTTATGGTTTCCGCAAGTCCCAATATCTTCCGTGGCGCAATTGGCTAGCGCGTTCGACTGTTAAGTCCCAACGCAACATCGAGAGGTTGTCAGTTCAAGCCTGACCGGAAGAGACTCTTGGTCCGAGCACACAATGGATCTTTGTAGTTTACTTATTCTACGAAAACATTGTAGGTCTGTGCTCCAATTTATTTTTGCTCACACCTGAGCTTTTGTCATTTTATTAGCCGCTACTGCTTTTTCTAACTCACGCGTTTTATTTAAATTGACCGAAACTTCCACCCAAAAATACCCAATACAAACAAATGCTGTATGGCCAGAAAATAGGAGATTTTAAAGGCTGATTATAAAATCGAGGGGACTATTTAAATACAGTCCTATTAATACTGGGTGAGACCCCATGGTGACCGCTGACTACGAAAAGTGACTGCTTGATAGGAACGCCCTATTTAAAAGTGGTATTTAGCTAGCTAGGCAGTGGCTGTGGTCGGGGAAGGCGAGGAAGACTGATCAACTGTTTCTTATGACCTGTTTTGTAATTAAGAATCAGTTTTTTGTCCATGCTGTTTTAGAGTTTTTGTTTGTATTCCTCATTGCGTCTTCCCTCTCGTGACTCCGCGACGAAATGGTCGTTCACAGGTAATCCTTTATTTTCTTTTCGTTAAAAGGACGCAGGGTGCTTCCGACAAAAGGTTCCCACATGGTTACTCCTCGGAGCCGAGTCCTTTATTACGGAATATAGGTATATAATCAAGTAAGCTAGGGCGAAATCTGACTTATTAGCCTGCCTACCAACTTATTTAACTATTTGTCTACCTCTTACTATGTTTCAAGGCGAACTGGTGGGAGCCCAGGCCCGGCTAATAGGCCGACGCGCTGAGGTCGGTATTGATGAGAATCGAAGAGCACAAGAAAATGGCAGTGGCAATATGGCGAGAAGCCCGAGATCTCCTTATTGGACTTCTAAAATGACGTGGCTCAGAGTGTTCGGTGGGCACACTAACAGCACTGAGGCCGTGCAAAATTGAAGCACAACAACGACCAAAGTGCCAGCAGAGCCCCAGCTTTATCATGGCCAACCTTGAACTGCCTCAACAGGCTTAGCACCAGCAAGCGGATCAATAAAGTTATGCCTTACACCGGATTTGAACTCCACGGCATTAACCAACCCAAAGTACAAACCGACTGGCGCGAAAACTCTTTGAGCCCCTTGGACTAAATATGGATTTATCGTAATGGTGAAAGGGCTCTATTCCTAGGAATAACCTTGTGGGAGTTTCTAATCGGAAGCACTCTGCCTTGTCTGCGTCCTTCTAGCAATAAAAAGGGCTGTTTTAGGGGTTGTGGCTATTTTACCACGGCACCTAATTAAATTACCCCCGGCTGGATACTGACGCGCACTAAGGTACACGTACAGCCAGGTTCATTGGGTAGGAGAGCCATGTGTTGGTGTAGGTGGTGCTATATAGGCTAGAGCGCGTAGCAGAGCTTTTATCGTGCTCCTAACGCTGATTCAACGCCCGTTGTCATGTGACACCAAGATCTATCTGATTATTTTATGCAACAAGTCCAGGTTAATTGCTTTGTACCGTAAAAATAATAGCACTGTAACTGTATGCACCGGGTGGTGATTTAGTTATATGCGGTGGTATAACAGCCACACCCACGTTTTATCAAGCAGTCAATTTGCGTCCTTGAGTCCACCCAGGATATAGCCAAGTGAATAGCTAAGTAGGCAAGCTAAACGCTTTCGTCTTATATCCGACCCTCGTCTGACTTACGCTCTTCCGACCGCTCAGACTGCCGCCTGGTCTGAGAGCGTATAGAACGAGGCTATAATAGGTTTGGAGCTTCTGATGCTAAAGTCCTCGAATGCTGGCGACGAATGGCTTCCAAATTCTTGATTTGACTAGCCTTTTCGCGTCTGGTAAGCTTCGCAGATTTGCCACGGCTCTTGGCCTCGCGCTGGACATGCAAGCTGAACGTTTTCATCTTGTGCCTTTGTTTAGATGGACCCCAAATGCAACTGCCAACTACAAAAATTAACTGCCCGATGAGTGTCTTAGTCACCACTATTCTCGTCTCTCCGTCATAGCAACATAGTCAGCATTAATCCAAGACAGGGCTTCGACTGTTTATATGTATTTTGAAGCTCAGAGTCTCGTTCTCATCGCTGCATCCTCGCTCATGGCGAGGAGAATATATCACTCACCGAGCCTACTGAAGCTCTAGCTCTCGCCGGCTGCTTACTTACTCGTTATTATTTTTATTTGACATTTAGAATTGTACTTTGATTATGTGCTCATCGCTGTGGATGGGAATAGTCTCATTCCCCGAATCTCATAGAAACCACAAACCCCTCAGCTAAACAAGTCATCATTACAACTTTTATTCCTTTCCTACTCCTTTCCCATTTCAGAATTCTTTGCGTTCCCAAGGCAGCTCTGAAGCACGACCTGCAAAAGGTAACTAGATAACTTGCAAAGCATTTGACATGACGTGCTCTGAGTCTTGCTTGACTGTGTATGTCGAAAAGCTACCCAAAAGTAGGTATGTTTCTAACATCTTTCCTCCATATTTGAACTTGCAAGAATCAACTCAACAAAACCTTCGATTTTATCGTTCTTTTGGGGATATTACCCTGCTAGGTCTTCCAGTATCAAAGTTTCACTCAAATTCAAAAGTGTTTCTTGCCAGCAAAGGCTATCTGGCAGTGTTACTCATCATCATGGTATGTGTGCTGATCCGAGATTCTGACCCGCTTCATGCCCCTGTCTGACCGACCCTCATCCGGCTCTAGCTCATCCGAGTGCTCAGACTGCCGCCGGGTTTGGGAGCGGGTGGCCCGAAGCTGTAATAAATCCGGCGCCTCCAATGCTGATGTGGAGGTTCCCGAATACTGGCGGCGAATGGTCTCCAGCTCTTTGGCCCGACTTGCCTCCTCACGTCTTGCACGCTTTTCGGATTGGTTCCGGCTTTTGGTCTCGTGCTGGTCGTCTTTGTACTTTGTGCACAGCTTGTTGTAAAACTCAACTTAGGCATTGGCGGACTGTGTGAGGGTCTTCTGAAAATTCCTGGCGGAACCATTTTGGTCACCATCTGGGCCTGAGCCAGAGAGGCTCTGAATAACCTTCAGAACGAACCTCTCCGCCACAGGTACGGCGTTTGTACGATGGGTAGTGTACCGCTTGTTGCCTTTATGTTGTGTGAAATCTAAAAAGACAGCATAGATGCAATCGATATTGTCATCATACAGAGCATCGATGGTGGACGTCAATTCACTTGTCTTGTTAGTACACAATTACATATGTAATCGCCAGTGCTGAAATATTGGATGCTCAGAACCTACTTGGCTTGTGCCGCCTTGCTAGCGGTACTCCCCCTTCCGACGCTGGCATCCACTGCGTTTGACGCAGCCGAGCTGACGCTTGATCCGCATCTACCCCTTGTTTGAGCGATTATGATTTCGCAGCTTTCCATGACGCTCTGTAGCTGAGCGGCCAGTATATTTTGATTATTGATCAGAATTCGCTCGATTGGGGATTCGCTCGACTGGGGACAGCATATCAACGTCCACAGGGTGTATCCACGTCACAGTTGCTTTCCGGTGAAAATTGCTAAGCAATCCTGACAGTGGTTGGACGCTCCAAGGCCGATGGTTTGGGATTATGGGGAACTGAAGGGCAAGGTAATGCAACGACCTCGTCATCATCCGATCAAGGCAGTATTACTCGAATTGGCTCGACGAGGGACAAGAGGCAAGAGGCGGTAGTCTAGAGGACGAGACGCGACTCACTGAGAGATGGGTTATGAGGCACAAAGGGAGGTACACCGATAGATGAGCAGGTACATGGGTAGGTGACTATGAGGGCAAATAGGCAGGAACTAAAGAAGCCGCTCGCGGGATTGATAATATTGTCAAAATACAATATTTGTCAGGAAAACATATGGCGGGTAAGGTGTAAGGACAATATGCGATTAGGCTGGATATGTTGGCTCTATAATGCTATACTTTTGCATCGGTTTCCGTCTCAATTCGTCTGGCAAGTTGTCCGAGTGGTTATGGAGTAGGATTTAGGCTCCTATGGCTCACGCCTCGTGGGTTCAAATCCCACACTTGTCATACATTTTTGACGCCCTCAACATTTTTTTGGAACTTTTTTCTACATTCTCGATTACATTTTACACCCTTTCGCTTCTTCAGAATTGTCGTGGCATTAAAATTGGATTTTTCACGTCGAGATTTGCTAATTGACGTGGCGGTCTTATCTTAAGGTAGAGAGGCCCCACCGCTCGCTCACCAGGTAGTGTAGTGGGAAGGACCTCCGTTCTGCATGTCGTGATTTGAAGGACGACAATTTTGAATTTGGCAATACTATCCAACTCGAGCCTCAGTACGAAGCATGGGGATACGAGTTGCGTGGTAATTTGGTCGGTTGTTCTTCGGGGACCATGGTCACCAAGTCAAAGACCTGCAAAACGCTCACCTAGCAAAGTTGCGAAAGACCGCCAGTTTAGTCCCACACTCAGATCAGAAGTCAACGGCAAAGCAACGAAGAGACTAGAATAGAAGTTATTTGCGTTGCTGTCTTAATAGTTAGTGGGCTGATGAGGCCTAGCTGCAAATTTGTACGATTCATCTTGCAGACTTGGATAAATATGGTGATATCACTACGGTCTACCAGCCTGACGGCTATTGTCTCCGGCTATGTAAATGCTAAAACTGACTCGTCTTATATGGATCATTACAGACCAGCATCAGTGGTTTAGTGGTAAAATCCATCGTTGCCATTCAACGAATAGATTCGATGGGCCCCGTGTTCGATTCACGGCTGATGCAATCTGCGATGATGTACACATTGTCACACATTCACTTTTGCTTGCCTGGCATTTTTGTGACAATGGTTTGCCCTTATATTTTTCTTCCATGCAAGCAATTGACGTTCATTTGTACGAGGAAGTGTCATGCGTCAATCTTGCATTGCGCCATCGCAAGTCCTGCATCGGTGGACATGGTGAATCGCTTTACAATCTCAGTCCATGTCCCACAAACCAGACCCGAGTCGCATATAAATGACGGACCCTCGAAAATCGCAATAAACGGCCCGCCAAATGCACAGAGTGCGACGTCAAAGCTGCCAATCGATCTCCATGCCTGAGGGGTAGAGATCACTCGTCCCGAGGCCTGGGCGTTGCCAAGCCATTTTATAGTGACCAAGGTGCATAAAAAGGTCATTCACTCGGGAGTGGCCCAAAGACGACTCTTGGGAGATGCAGGAACGGATAAATAAAAAAGCAGGTCGGTGATTTTCGAATCTGGGATGGATCTGCCAGTAAAACTGTCCGGGTGACATGGGTGGGTGGCGGCTCTGGATAAATACATTTGTAAAATAAAAAAGAAAAAGAAAAGCCACGTCTTCGGAGGTCACGTCCCGTCTTTGTTCTGTCTTGCCCCCTCACGGAACTTGATAACTTGGTTTGTCTATTGCAGCGAATGCCCAGTGGTCTTGGCGCGGTCGTCGAGTGCACAACATGGATGAGAAGCGTTTCGATTCGGGCCTCCATCCGAGCCGATCTCTCTTGGCAAATACCACCTGGCATTGAACGGGTAGTGTGTTTTTGCTCAACCAGCCAATCTTGCCAGGACGGAACCAAGGGTAGCTAATACCAAGTCTGCACGCTGCCAATGGACAACGTCACTTGCAGAAAGGCACATGGATGAGACACGTCGTCATTTTTGCAAACAGTGATGTCCGCTCCGCCTTCCGGTCGATGCATGGCTTGGCTTGTCTTTCGGGCCGCCTGAGCCTCTATGCTGCGGATATGCCGCATCGTGGGAGGACTTGGTCCGAGGTGTACTCTGAAGAAGTGAGAGGCGACTGTCTTTGTTTTTTCGAGTATAAAAGTGGCCGCTACTTCACCTCAGCAAACAACCAAACATCAGAAGCCTCACCAGCAAGCAAGCACCTCCTTCACTTGCCCGCTTCCTTTTCTGCCCCAGCATCCCCAAACCCCACATCCAAAACTATGCTCTTCTCCTCGGTCCTCCTGGGCCTGACGGCCACGGCCGGCGTCAGCGCCATGCCGCGCAACCGTGCCTCGTCCCCCCGGCACGTTCGCCGACAGGAGGGCGCCAACCCGTTCGAGGGCAGGAAGCTGTTTGCGAACCCGGAGTGGGCCGAAAAGGCCGAGCCGGCGCTGGCGCACTACGAGTCCATCGGCGACTCTGCCAACGCCGCCCGCGTCCGCAAGGTGCAGCAGACCGGCACCTTCGTCTGGGTGTCCAACATCGCATCCCTGCCCAACATCGACGCCGCCATCGAGGGCGCCCGCGCCGCCAAGAAGGCGACCGGCGAGGACCAGATCGTCGGCCTCGTGCACTACAACCTGCCCGACCGCGACTGCAGCGCCGGCGAGTCGGCGGGCGAGCTCGACTCCACCAAGGACGGCCTGCGGCTGTACAAGGAGACGTACGTCGCCCCCTTTGCCGAGAAGCTGGCCGCCGCCACGGACCTTACCTTTGCCGTGGTGCTGGAGCCCGACTCGCTCGCCAACCTCGTCACCAACATGGGGATCGAGTTCTGCGCCCGCGCCGCCCCGGTCTACGAGGAGGGCATCGCGCACGCCATCAAGTCCCTGCAGTTCGACCACGTGCACCTGTACCTGGACGCGGCCCACGGCGGCTGGCTGGGCTGGGACGACAACCTGGCACCCACGGCCAAGCAGTTCGCCAAGGTGGTTGCCATGGCGGGCGGCAACTCGACGGTCCGCGGCGTGGTGACCAACGTGTCCAACTACAACCCCTTCATCATGCCCGAGCCGCTCGAGCCCTACACCGAGTGGTCCAACTCGTACGACGAGTCAAACTACGCCCAGTCGCTAGCCCCTCACCTAGAGGCCGAGGGCCTGCCGTCACGCTTCCTCATCGACCAGGGCCGCGTCCACCTTCCCGGCGCCCGTGAGGAGTGGGGAGAGTGGTGCAACGTCGAGCCCGCCGGCTTCGGCATCGCCCCTGGCACGCCCACCGAGAACCCCTACGTCGACAGCATCGTCTGGGTCAAGCCTGGTGGTGAGTCTGACGGCGAGTGCGGCATGGAGGGTGCCACTCGCGCTGGAGCTTGGTTCGAGGAGTACTTTAGGATGCTTGTCGAGAATGCCCACCCTAGCCTGGATTCGTAAGTTGAGATTGTTGGGGAACACCTAGAACAAGAATAAACTGGATACCACACGAGTCGACTGGATTGTACGCCAGCGGCCGCCTGGGGTGAAAGAACTTTTTTTTTCATTTGCATTGCTCATCTCATTATATGTGTACACAAACAATAAACCGTATATACCTGATTTTTTCCCGTACTCCGTAGTCCCATGAAAAATTTGTACATTGCGCAGTCGCATGATGGCAGAAGAATGTGGAAAAAAAAGAAAGCTCAGTAGGTGTCCTACAAGAGCAGGGCACCAATCATAACAACACTAACAAGAGCCACCCTTATTGGTGCCTCTAGGCTCACGCCCAAGCCTGCCGGCGGCGTCTCACCTTGACAAGAATACGTGCCTGGGAACGCCCCTTTCTCCGTTCGTAGCAAGTTGAGATCTTGACAGTTGAACGTATCGTTAGACGACTTGACCACAAATGCGTCCATGACCTTGGGCTTTGTTGTACCGGGGCCAGACGAGTCGAGGTAGAGGCTTGTCCATGTTGCGTTACTGTGGTAATGTTAGTTATGTCTGTGCAAGGAAGGGCAAGGGAATAGATGAATGGTGTTACTCACAAAAAAGTGTTGTCAATGTCGGCAGAAATGACAACATTATTGAAAACATTTGGAAACCATGCCCATTGGTCCCTGAAAGCGTTGTAAAAAGCCGGGCAGTCATACGCCGTCAAGTTATCGTCGGGTGCGCGGGCTGGAAACTGGCTCAACCTCAACTGAGGGTTGTCGTGTATGTGTATATCCTTCCAAAACCTATTGAGCTTGGCCCAGCTGACCATCTTTTTGAGATTCGGATTATCGTGAACGTCTAGCCGGGCGAGCTTGTCAAAGTTGAAATGCAGATACTCGAGGCGCGGGTTGTTGTCGGCGACAAACTCGTGAACGACGGGGTGAAGACACGGCGATATGTGCCGGATCCCACTGACGTGCAAACGGGTGATGTTGGGACCCGGGGTACCCTCCATCAGGTCCTGTTCCCAAAAGTAAAGCGTCATGTTGTCGTTGCCAACCACGCGCATTTCTTCCACGTTTCGGACCCGGAACGTCTGCCGTTGGAGGTTGGGCAGGTTCTCAATGGTGAGCTTTTTGGCGTCCCAAAAGTCGATAAGCCCGTTCAGGTTGGACAGCCCGACATTTCGTACCTCCACCTCTGCCTCGCCGGCCCCCGTTGCCTCCCCGGTTATATTCTTGAGTCCGACGTCGGGATCCGTGCTGATTCCGCGAGCAACTCCTATCTTGGCTTGAAGGAGCTTCGGCGCATTTACCAAGTGGAAACTGCCCACATTGTTGATACTGACTAGGTTGAGCTCGTTGAGCGACGGGAGGTCGACCAGATACAAGTCGCCTCTGACCTTGCGCAAACCGGGTAGCTTGACAGACTGTATGCTCGGCGCTTCTCCAATATACAGTCTCCCGTCTATCCTCGTCAGGTTCCTACTCGAAATCCCAACCAACGCACATCCCTCTCCCTTGCAACTATCCACCCGCAAGTCTCCTTGTATACTCAAGAGGTCGTTGAATGTGATAACCCCAGTCGCCGTCGCAGGTATCACCACATTCCCCGTGACGCTTGAACAGTTGGCCTTGTCGACATCGGCCTGGTTCTCAAACGTGAGGGATCGATCGCACGCGGCGGCGAGGACGGAGGAAAAGAAGCAGGTGGCGACTACGGCGGACGCGGCGAAAATCGTGTACAATCGCCGCATCCGCGCGTGGTGCCCCATCGCCCTGCGATATTCGGAGCGGCCGGCCGCTTCGTCGCGCAGAGCTTTGGCGCAGGGATTCCCGGTCGGTGGGAGGCTTTTGCTAGTTCCCGTCAGCCGGCGACCGCCCGCCTATAATCGCCGGGATACTGTAGTCGCTGGAGTGTAACGTTTTGGAGTCGCTGTTTGTCAGGTTGTTTGTTCAAGGTCTCTCTACCAGAGGTGAATGTTCAAGTACAGTACTGCATTGTATTTAGGGAAGCGGGAATTTTAAAAAAAAAAGGTAAAGAATCAGCTGTCTGACGCGGCACTCAATGTCCCCCCGCAGACTCAGAGTCAGGGGTGTCCGGGCGTTTCCACATAACAAGACCCTTTCCTTGGCATTACAATTTCGGCTTTGGTCCGAGTAAGGTAGTGTCCAGTCTGATATCGAAAACAAGTTCGCGGCCGGGAGTGTGACGGATGGGGAAAAGGAATATAAACATTTAATCTCCTCGCAGATGTACAGTAAGGAGTACTTCATATAAGTCATAGAAAGACTCCAAGCCATGGTATGGTCATGCTTGTATCAAGACGATCCACGAGGTCGGAGTCGATGCTCACAAGAATCTCGGAGTATTGTGCGGTGTGCATTCGTTGATTTGACATCCATTAAAGCGTGGTCGGATGGAGCCACCGTAAGGGTGATCCATCGGGTCGGAATTCCTTGGAGGTCGGCTATCCGGGAGGGGCACAGCAAACCACAGCACAGTGACATGGGGATGGCATGACAGGGTACAACGGCACTGGGACTGCCGATTGAGGCGTGGGAGCTGCCGAGGAGAAGTAAAAGATACATTAGATGCACCGTACGCGTGGTGGAATACCAAGACAAAACTCATCTTTCGGTATTGGTTTTTTTTTCTCTTTTTTTTCCTCAATGCCTAGAAAATCAGTCATTAGACGGGCAGTCGTTCTTGGCCTTCGGCTGTACGGCAGCTTAGGCAGCTCGCCTGTAGCCGCTGTGGTTTGGCATGAAAGATTTAGAGTGGGGAGGACCCTGCGTTTTGGGCGATGATCCCAACCTTTGAACCTTTGAAATTTGTTTTGGCTAGTGCGAGCGCACGAGGGGATCTTTTAGGCGGCCGTTAATCCGATACTACCTAGAGGACGCTACGTGCAATTTAGGTTAGTACGTCGCGAGTTGGCGGTATCTCCGATTGATTGGTGTCTTGAACGTACAAAGGCTTGAGAAGGTATGCATATTTTTTTCTTTGTGGTATTCATGTTGCCATGGCCGGCATTCCAGACGGAGTTTGAAGTCTTTCTTTGCTTCTGTTGCTTTCGCTTCCCAGTTTTCCATGCTTGTTGGTGACCAAAGTGGGATGTACAAGATTGAGGTGGTAACTTCCGCGGAGCTCTTGAATCAGGGATCGTTACATTGGGAATGGGGCCGACGGGTTTGGATCGACGCAGTTATGACGTCTGTCAGGGCAAAAGACTCCACATTTACATCCACGTGATTCATTTAAATGATTATTGGGGGCCATCACCGCTACTCGGTTATGCTTGGGGTCCCGATGTGCAGCTCGTTGCGGGCCAGGAACATCGATGCGACAATCGAAGGAAACGAAGGAAACGAAAGAAATATTTAGAAACACAAATTACGGTATGTATACCGCGGAAAACAAACAAAGTCTTGACCTGACACTGTTTTCCTTTCAGCAATTCTCACTTTTCCACATCCAGGCCCCTGAAACAGATCATGTTCGCATTACTAGCGCGCTCAAGTCACCCAAGTCACAGCCAAGACAGACAGCCTTACTACTCACCGCGGACATGCACCGGTCAAGGTGGTGTGAACGGTTATGCGTGGCTGCTAATTAGATAGAACTAGACTAGGTAGAAAGCCAATTTAGGCCACATAAGCTCGCCGAAAAACCACCGGCTTGATAACGACCCGCAACTAACCACAAGGATCACTCGCGTGTGATAAACCGCAGATCGACGTGCATGCTTCCTTTGTGAGAGGAGTCAGAGGAATATCAATATGTACCTTGCACACATACCTACATAGTATTATGGGGAGAAGAAGATCAACAGTGGATTATAAACCTCTAGTAAACAATCTCTACTGCTATTTTTTTTTGGATTTTAGGCAACACAGACCATTAGCTGATTCGGCTTCCCTTCCGGTCTTTATCCTACTGAGGCTACTCCATTAATTACTGAGATTTCCACATCTCCATGTCCATCAGTCCAATCTGTCAACTTTGAGCAGAGCAACGGGTATATAGCCACGCTGGCGTTGTCTTGAACTTTGCCTCCCTTTTTGTCGTTTCCAATCTCCCTTACCCAAGTATATAAAGTCAGTTGGTAACCTTTTATCTTCACCAGTCATTTCCCCCCCATGAGTCCCATCTAGCTTGATGCCCATCATCTTCTCCTCTCGTCAAAGTACATCATATCATCTCTCATGATGGCCATGTTGCTTTTTGGTGTCCAATACTCATCATTCTTTCAGCATGTGTCGTCAGTACGAGGTACACTTGCAGTCGACCAGGCAACCATCCAACTGGGTATTACAAACCTCTGCATAGTCGGGTAGTCTGTGTTTTCGACATAATATCGGACAGACCTTGCCAAGGAAACCAAACTTGAGACCTTCGCCCGGTCGAGAGTTCATTGGCCTTGGCGGGAGCATAGGCAAGGGCTCCGTGTCGGCCCGCTTGGCAGCCGGTCTTGCGTTGGTCCATCTGGTTGTTTGCTGAGGCGGCATGGGGACGGTGGTCCTCTCTGGCCACTGCGCTTGGCGTGAAGAAGGTGAGCTGTAGCTTCTGACCGGTGCCGGCGGCTTGTCTAGCCGTTCCTGAGATTCATTCTGGCGGATGAACGCTTGGATGTGTGCCTTGGGCTTGGGTGGCTCCTTGGACCACGGCATTCCTCTGGGGGATAGAAGACCCATATCGAACGATGTACTATGTGACTAGATGGGATACTCGGTTGTGGTGACGACTGTATACACAGAGCTGACGACTGCGACGGTGTTTGTATGTTTCCGTATTTCCGAGCTTCCAACCCTTGGCATCTATATTAAGATGCCCGTAACCCAGAAACCGGCACTGAGCGAGCTGGTGCCAAGGCGGGAAGACGGGGTTTTTATTTTACGAGTTGCGCCTGCACATGTTGGCAACTCTCTTTTTTTTTCCTTGTTCACTCTTTCGGGTCTATCAAACGGGCTGTGCAGGCTGTTTTGCAGGGACCTGGCTGTGGCAACAAGAGTAGCAGCACATCGGGGGCGAACCAGTGGGCGCGTCCAACCGGGGGGTCAATGAAACTTTAGCCCAAGTATGGGATGGTTTTCTTTCTCGTCGTCCCATCGCCCCATGGTGTTTTGGACGATTTGACGGGGCTACCGTCAGCGAAACCCCCCCTCCAGCAAAATAGTTGCATTCCATGTATCAATCAACCTTTCCACATGAAATATGCTTGAGTGCTTTGACCCGAATGCTGATGTTTTGTTTCTCGCCAAGCTTCCATGCTTGTCATCGCTTTGCAGAAGTGCCTAACAAAATGTCAAGACACTTTGGCATATGGTTCGAGTTTATGCAGCATCACGATCTATTTGTTATTCTAGATCCAAGTGGTTGACTCGCGGTTCTCTTTTTCCCATCCTAGACCATAGATGTTTGCCACTGTTTTGTTTCTGCTCGGACTCTTTCAGATCTAAGTCAAAGCTCGCAGGAAACAAAACGGCTGATACCGAAGCATATCTTTGATGGCTTGTCAGCGCACATACCCCAGTCGTGTGTCGGCTACCTAGCCTTGCTAGTCTAATTGTATTTTGTGACCGACTTAGACTGTCTGCTGGATACAACCGCTCATCCCAGCTCGGTGTCGTTCCCGCGGTATTGTGTTTCTTTTTAAGACGAGCAATTTCGCACTGGCTCGCCTGCACATACCCGGTAGATGGTAACAAAACCGTCTCAGTGGACGAGTGCCAGTGCACTGATTTAGAATCTTGCGAGTACGTCGTACCTCTTGAGGTGAAAAGCGGTTGCGGCCCGAAGCCATCCCTGCCTCCTTTTGAGGCGGATGCGCAAGTGGTAGCTTAGTACTACGCTTTTTTGAAGTGTGATCAACGCAAGCAAGGCCTGTATCTGACCTCCTTGCAGACTTCTTCCACAGTACTTAATGGAGAACTTTATGTCACTGACTTGGAAATTTTCTACTATTTCGTTCACATATACTTTGAGGATAATTTGCCAACTATCCTTGACTTTTAAATATTAGAACTGTCTCCTGACGACGCGTGGCTCCTGACCTAAAAGACAATAATATGTCTATCACGCAATAGGCTTGCTCCAAGAAGCTTGTCTTTTTTTGTGCGGACAAAATGACATGTTTCAGCGTTTTTTTAGTCTTGTTTATTCTGGATTTGTTGGATGGAGGCTTAACCCCCGGGGTCGGCTACCGATAGTTCTAGTCATTTCTTCGGTGCTTTCCTGACAAAGCAAACTTTAGCAGATATGATAAAGGGAGAAGACTAAATAGATATAACAGAGATTGTCAACAAACACAGTAGATACCAAGTTGTGTTTGTTCACTAGTCTGTGGTGGACCGGGACAATCGTCATGGGAGTTGACGTCCTCATTAATTCTCGCAGTGAGACTGCAGAACAAACATCTCTCATGCAGAGGCAGCTGGAGCTTATACCGTCTTTCCGTACTCTTCTTTACTTATTTTGTTCATCTTCATATCCCGCAGAAAAATGGTTCCAGACCTCCTAGGCCGAGTTAAAGGTAATCGAGTACACACTGGCCTGCAAGAGTCTCGTGAATCTGCGTACAGCTTTCAAATAGAGTGACACTAACCAAGCGACACGCAATATGCAACCCTCGGCTTCTTGATACAGAAAGCTAGGTGCAATGAGAAAACTTTAGGTATTCATCAGGGCTGTCACGTGCTTCACAACAATCATTACAACCCCACATCGGCACGTGTGCAGGAGCTACTACAGCACGTAGGCCCAAGCTCCAGCAGTGCAGTGCGGGTGGGGCTAAAACACCAACTGTCCAGGGCCTTTTTTCCACCAGAGTTCACGCCGGTTCGTCATCATCCGTCGTCATGAGCCTGCCGTTAGTCGTTCTACCTTGACCAAAAACTCAATTGCTACCTATTACCTAAGAATCAGTTTCACCGCTCACCCCGTTGCTTCATTTGTTCTTTGTTTTTCCCTCTCTAAAGTCAAATGACCTATCATTAAATAAACCGGTATTACATTGTTAGCCAGCCGTAACTACCCAGCCGTAACCAGTTCCAAGCATTTGCCAAGCACCGCAAATCAGGAACATACTCGTTTTTGCCAATTTTCGAGTCCCGAATCAACAAAAAAGAGTCTCCCCCTTCCGCCACTACACCCCAAAAGGGAAGAAATGCCGAGCCAAGAAACCCCGCGAGGTAGCACCACGCGCCTCCACGGCCTGGATTCGTACATCACGGAGCCGTCCGACGGTCGCCCCATCGAAGGCGTCGTTGTGGTGGTCTCGGACGCCTTTGGATGGGAGTTTGAAAACACCCGGTTGCTGGCCGACCACTACGCCGACAAAGGCGGGTATCGCGTCGTCGTGCCTGATTTCCTCGGGGGTGTGGCGCTGTCGCCTTCGACGGTCGAGTCGCTGCGTGGGTATTTTGGGGGGAGTTTGCTGGGCAAGGCGTGAGTTTTTTTTATTCATGTTTTTAATCCTAATTTTTTCTTTTTATTGTAACCCCTTCCCAGGTCGACTGCCCTTACTAAAAAATCCTCAGTTACTCGGCTATCTGGCTAGCCCTGGCATGGATCCCGTTCTTGGTGTACCAGAACATTCTCCGTCGCAGCTCCCCAACCAGCACCGTAGCGACCTTTTTCTCAGCCGTGAGCCACGGGCCCGAGGCCAAGCGCGGTCTGCCCGTGTTTGCCGCGGGTCTCAGCTGGGGCGGCCGGTACGCCCTCTCGCTGGCCTCGATGCCCAAGCCGCCCGTGACGGCCGTCTTTGTCGCTCACCCGTCGCAAGTGACCGTGCCGGACGACCTGGCGCGGCTTACGGTGCCCGTCTCGTTTGCCTTGGCCAAGGAGGACCACGCGCTGGGAGGTGACGAGCGGATCGCAGAGGTCCAGCGTGTCGTGGGAAAGAGTGCGGCAAAGTGCGAGGTCAAGGCCTACAGCGCCGGGCATTCCTTTTGCGTTCGGGCTGATTTTACGGGCAAGGATACCTCGGCGCAGGCCGACGAGGCGGAGGATCAGGCTATTAACTGGTTTAGGTCCCAGTCTCCGTAAGTGTAGTGGCTTGGATGTGGTTGGGCGTGTCTGAGAGGGGGGGGGAAGAGGCACAGGTTTATTTGGTCGCGGGACGCACTAGGTAGGACTTGTATGTTGTGAGTGTTGTTTTATAATCAAGCTACAAATCTATCAAGCCGGCTTCCTCGCAATGACCCAGAGAAAGACAACATGCTCATCCTCGCGGCGAAAATCCTCGACCACAATCTCGAATCCAACGCCCTTCAACGCGCGAAGCGTCTCCTCCGCCCCGAGCCCACTCCAATACATCCAACCCTTTTCGTGATCCAACCACTTCTCCGTTACCACATCACCCAGAGCCTTTTCGGAAAAGTTAGCCAGGAAATACGACCCCGGCTTCAACCAATCAAAGATGCGAGCCATAATCACCCGCTGCTCGTCCGACGGCAGGTGGATGATGCTATAAAACGCCAGGGCCGCATCAAAGGTCCCATCCGGGAACTGCAGGGCCATCATGTCGCCCTCGTGCCACTCGACCCTGTCCGGTCCGAACCCCCGCTTCTGGAGATTCGCCTTGCCGGCCGCGACCTGCGAGCTGGACATGTCGTTGGCCGTGACATGGGATGAGCGCAGCGTGGCGAGCACGTGCTCCGTCACTGGAGTCGCAGCCCCGGCGCCGAGCTCGAGGACGGACAGCTTGGCGTCGTGCCCGCCGGGGATCAGGTCGAGGAGCTTGTTGACAAACTCTAGCTTGACTTCGGCGTAGTCCTTGGTCCAGTCCGTGTAGGTTTTGGAAATGACGTCATAAGACTGCTTGATGCGCGCCTTGAGATCTTGGGGGATGGTAGTCTGGACAAGATTTGCCATGGCTATGGTGAAAGTGGTTTTGTTGTGGTCTTGCAAGATCTTGAGATTTTGTTTGTTTTTCTGGATTTCTTGCCTAGGGGATGAACTTTGCGGGGATGGAAATGTCAGTTTATATCCCAACAGCTTACACGCTTCCCCGGAATGTATACCGTAGAACTACCACACAATATTTCAGACGTCCAAGTTGGAATTTTGTTTATTCTAGTTCTAGAATTTCCCCTCCCCAGCCACACCAATTAAATTGCACTGGTTTCCACTAGGATGCATGATCGACGTAGGTAGGACAAAGGGCATTGAATTGTGAGTAAAAAGCGATGACTCTTGCGAAAGAGTAAGACGGCCTGCAACCTTTTATAATGGCTCACAAACGACTGGAGTATTGGGGGATTGTGGAGCTCCGAGTATAAAAGCTGGGGAAGCTGTGCATATCAGCCAAATTGATGGTTTTTGACTCACCCATGAGGAGAAAAAATAAAATAAAACAGAAAGCAAACAAAGGAGAAAAAAAACAAGCCAAGAGACCGTTTGTAGAGGCTAATTGATGATGAACAATACGAAAAATGGAAAGTGGTACTTCTATCGATAGCGAGAACTTTCTTAATACAAGCTGCCACCTGGCAGAACTGTCCTTGGAACTATCATCACATCCCCCGGATCAAAAAGGAATAAAAATAAAATATGACCAATTGAGAAGAGTCCATGAGGGGTTGAGGGGGTATTTAATTATGGAATTGTCAAGTTGCAGCAAAAACAATATGTTTGCTGGCACCTTCCTTTCCACAACACAGCGCACCATCACAGCAGACAGACAGGAGCTTGGGCCACCACGCCAAGCTCATATGAATTCAGATTGATCCGCGCTTCGGCGATCTGACCTTTTAACGTGAATGAGGTGACGCTACGGCCTAAAAAAAAATAATCCCGCCAGCCGTTCGAACCGACGCCACCATTCAGCACCACCATTTATCCATCCTTGATCGTTTCCCCCAAACGGGTCCCAAAATCCAATTACCCACAACAAAGCATCACTCTCACCATACACACACAACCACCGACAAATGACACACTCCCGGTGACATGGCAACAGCTCTCGTCAACAGGAGCAACCCGGCGTTGCCCGCCGTCCGCCGCACCCTCGCAGCGGCGGCAGGAGCGACAGGCGCGAACCCGACACCCACAACCGGCCTCCTCCTCAGCGGGTCTAGGCAGCAGCAACAACAACAACAACAAAAACAATCACGGAATCGCCAGCAACAGCGCCGTACCTTTCTCGACCAGGCCGGCTCCGATGCGTCCAAGGCCGCATCCGCGGGTCCCGGCGGCCGAGGCGCAATCCCGACCTACTTCCAGCGCGAGCGCCTTCCCGCCAACACGGTCGTCCGGTTCGTGCCGCAGCAGACGGCCTGGGTCGTCGAGCGCATGGGCAAGTTCCACCGTATCCTCGAGCCGGGCCTGGCCATCCTCGCCCCTTTTCTTGATCGCATCGCATACGTAAAGAGCCTCAAGGAGGTCGCCATCGAGATACCGAGCCAGAGCGCCATCACGGCCGATAACGTGACGCTCGAGCTGGACGGCGTGCTGTACACCCGGGTTTTTGATGCGTACAAGGCTAGGTCAGTTTTGCTTTTTTTTTTTTGTTTCTCTGGTATTGAATCATATCATTGTCTTGTGATAGTCCGTCTACCCATCACCCCAAGGACAACTTACTGACAACCACACCAACAGCTACGGCGTCGAGGACGCAGAGTACGCCATCTCCCAGCTGGCCCAGACGACGATGCGATCCGAGATCGGCCAGCTGACGCTGGACCACGTCCTCAAGGAGCGCGCGGCGCTCAACACAAACATCACGGCCGCCATCAACGAGGCGGCCCAGGCCTGGGGCGTGACGTGCCTCCGGTACGAGATCCGCGACATCCACGCCCCGACCGCCGTCGTCGAGGCCATGCACCGCCAGGTCACCGCCGAGCGCTCCAAGCGCGCCGAGATCCTCGACTCGGAGGGCCAGCGCCAGTCCGCCATCAACATCGCCGAGGGTCGCAAGCAGTCCGTCATCCTGGCCTCCGAGGCCCTCAAGGCCGAGAAGATCAACCGCGCAGAGGGTGAGGCCGAGGCCATACTGCTCAAGGCCCGCGCCACCGCTCAGGGCATCGACCAGGTCGCCAGGAGCATGGCCGAGGGCAAGCAGGCCGCACAGGGTGCTGTCAACCTGAGCGTTGCCGAGAAGTACGTCGAGGCCTTTGGCAAGTTGGCCAAGGAGGGCACCGCTGTCGTTGTGCCGGGTAACGTTGGTGATATCGGAGGCATGATCGCCACCGCCTTGAGCGTCTACGGCAAGGTGGGCGCCGTTCAGGGTCAGGCCGCGAATGGAGGCGTGGTTGCCAAGGTTGAAGATGCCACTGCATCATCAACACCCGGAACTGGTGACGCTGTCAAGGATAGCATCGTTGCAGACTTCGACGAGGCGACCAAGAAGGACAGGTAAAGGGTTGATGCTAGGAATTACTCTTTCCGTCGGCCTGCAGTGGAGTTTTGGTGCAAGGCCCTAATACTCTCCTGCGTGTAACACTTCATACGTCTCTTGTGTAGAAATAGAAGGGTCTGGAAAAAAGCGCTTCTCATCATCGTCCAAGCATATCAAGCACAGGCACATGGACATGTCGTTCATGAAAAAGAAATAACACACAAGCCATGTAATTCTACTCACTCACTCACTACTGCTGCCTGCTTTAGAAAGCAGTCCCTGAATCAAAACTTGCCAACTATTGCGCGTTATATACACTGAAGCCGTGAAAATTACCGAATAGATATGTGATTACAACCCAAACTCTCCACCAACCACCCCCAGAGCCTCTCCCACTAGACCCAGGACCTTGCCATCCCCAATGCGCCCAGCAACCCTTGCAGACCCGACGAGCAGAGGATACAGCCTGAGTAGATGCTTTCTCGTCTCGCTTTCGACACCCTCCAGGTCTGGTATTGCGTCACTCTCAGACCGCAGCTCCACAAGGCCTTGCAGCACCCGTGTCAGCTCTGTTCGTTCTCCGAGAGGTTGCGGCATGCGTCCACGCAGTGGCTGATCCGCAATGTACGCCCTCAAGGTGAGCGCACATCGAAGGATAAGATATGGCGCTGTCGTGCGGGCAAGCTGTACATGCTGGCCTGCTATATCCTTGTTTCTGTTGGCAGTATCCTGCATCCCGTCTCCCAGCCTATCGCTGCCTTTGCTGTCTACGGTATGCTGTGTCTTCTTGGGAAACCGAGGAGTGGGCGGCTGGACTACAATAGATGGCATATCCACCTCGTCATCCTTGGCTTCAACCAAGGCAAACAGCTCTTCCAGACAGACGCCCGCTATTTTGGCACGCCTAGTTCTCACCGGATCGATCGTCCGACCATCCCTGGCTTTTAGAACCATACCCAACCCTCGCTGCACGTCGCATCCGTTGGGTTTCATAACCTGGCTCTCGGCAGGTGTCAACTCGTGCATGATGGATGTTCGGAAGAGTCCTTCTGCAAAAGCTTTTCTTGTCTTTTCGGCCACATCTTGTCTTCCCAATGCAGGCACGATAAGCTCGCGCAGCCGCTGGAACGAATCCACGTCGAACACCTCATCAGCATCCAAGTCTGCACTGCTCGGCGCGGAACCGCAGTTCGCGTTAATGATACCATTAGATATCTCGACAATGACATGCCAAATGGCCTGTGCATTTTCACGGGGTACATCCTCAGCCGACGCGGCTTTCAGATGTGGCAATGTCGTCTCGAGAATAGCCAGGGTAGCCTCCGTCGCCTCGCGCCACGGCTGAATCGACTTGGTTACCACGCCAAAGCCATACTTCATCACGATCGGACGCGCGAGGGCTTCGAGAGCAGCATGGAAGGCACCACTTGCAAACATATCAGCATCAGAAGCGTTGCTGGTGACGTGGTAATGCAAGATACGCATGCTCTCCTTGGACATGGCGACGTAGGTACGCTTTTGTGTTGGAGTGTTGATCGTTTTGCTGGGATCAAAGGCAAAGGCAACAAATTCGGCCGCCTGGGAAATCATGGCCGAGGGAGCCCCGCCACTGATATCAGTGCGTACCGTCCGCAAGACCTCGAGAATCTTACCTTGCAGCGGCGTTAGGTATTCGATATCACTGGCGTACGACCCCGGAGTGGCTTGGATCATCGCCTCGCGCACCAGAGCCAAAAGACGTCGCACACGTTCGACATCTAATGTCTCATGGATGAGTCGATAAAGCTCTAAAAGCGCCTCCACCCATGAAACAAGACACTTTTGGTTGTCTCCAGCTATCTTCTCAGGAGGAGGCACTGGGAGGCTGCGAGACCAGAGATTCCAGGCAAGGTCAACAGCTTCCTTGTCAAATTTCTTGGTAGCGCCACCTGTAACCTTGGACAATATCCTTCCAAGACTGTTGAATGTGGCACTGTTGATGTCCAAAATGTTAAAGTCGAGCATGTTGGCAAAATGCTGCAGTAAGTCGCTCCATATACCCTTGAAACCACTATGGCCGAGGAGGACTTCGAGGTAGTTTGATAAGAGATCTGACACGCCGTTGATTACGACCACGGCAGTCTCATCCCAGTCACTGCTTATCAGAGTTTTGGAATCCTTGTGGGCCGAGCCCAGTCGTGTCTGGATGAAGGTCAACAGCCTAAAAATAACAGACTTGATGCATATAGACCATGCTTCTGGGCTGAGGCTACTTCCATAGGCGTGTATAATGCGCAGAAGTGTTTGGATAGCGCCTATTGAGTGAGTTAATATGATGAAATGGACATGTCCCTTGCGAGTAAAACTTACTGTTTCGTAACTCAAGTCGTTGATCTGTCGTGACATTTGTCAACCTTAGTAGAAGCAGCATCCACAAAGCAGCATTGGCTGCGGGGTGCTTCGGGTCTGAAGCAAGGCCGACCAATGCAGAGTCGCCTGTACCCTCCACCATATCTTCTGTGATTGAAAGTGACCGGCTTTTGCCAGAAAGGAAATCCGATATGGCCCAGAAGAATGTTACGGTCTGAGGTGCATCTCTTAGCTTTGTATTATACATAGGTAGGGATGTGGCGAATATCTTACCGTCAAAGCAACGTTCAAGTCATCATCCTGCGAGCAAAACTTGAAGAGTGTATCAACTAAAAGCAAAAAGCAAGAGTTTGGCAATGACGCCAGAAAGTCTGAGCATATGAGTTGCAGAGAATCGAAGGAGGGCTTGATGAGCTTGATAGACCTGGTCATCAATGCTTCCGGGGGTTTGTTGCTCTCATCTTCGCTTTGGGTCGGCGAAAATCGGCGGCGCAAGAATATGCTGTCAATTATTTCGAATGTTATGTCCCAACCACTCAAAAGACTCTCTCCATAGCTCTCCAGGATGCTTTTTAAACCGTCCAAGATAATCTTGTGGATTTCAACATCTGTGGAATGCGTAGCAACAGTAATTTCCCTGTTTGGCATTTGCAGCGGCAACAACGAGTCACGCAATGCTTCGAACAGGCGAAGCTGAATTGCTCCCCTGACCTCATCTGGCGTTCCAGCCACTGCAGATACACACTCAAGCACAAAGCGAACAAGAATGTCGGCGGCACGCGACCGAACAGGGGCATTGACGGTCGCAGAACTCAATGTACCAATTAGCTCTGATACCAGAGGTGTCCAGCCAGAGTCAGCGGGAGGATATGTTAGCAGCCTCTCGAGGTTGATAGAGGCAAGATCCCCAAGCTTTGCCAATGCAAACTGATCTTGTTGAGTGGCTGCCGTCGACGGTGCTGCTGACATGCTCATCGAGCTCATGGTCCGCCTATGGCGCTGTCCAGGTGTCCTGAGAGCGTCATTTCCGCTGCTGGAAGCTGGAGACTCTGGGTGTGTTATTGCAGGTGAACCAGGCTCGATTGGCTTGTCGAGCAAATCACACACTGCCTTGACAACCTCGACGAAAGAGTTGTTAGAAAAGTCCACCGTGCTCTCAAATAATCGCGACGCAGCTGTCTCCACGGCTTTGACCTCTGTGTTGAAGTTTCCAAGTAGAGCCTGTGCTTCGCTATCAGCTTGCTGATCAGGTGTCCTCGTGGCGGTTGGTACTCTGCCTGCAACTTTGCTTGATGCAAAGAGTACAAAGTCTGCTTGTTGAAGAGTCTCTAGCAATATTCGCCATGATTCTTCAAGTGTAGGACCCAGAGCGATGCCGAGATTCAGCAAAGCTCGTAGACAAAGCATGTTCCTCGTGTTCAGTGTAGCCGGCCCAACATCTACTACCGACCCCTGTCTGGGTCTGTCAGCATTTTGGAGGCTATCGGCACTGAGAATGCCTCGTGCATTACCCAGAAGGCTGTTTGCTGAATCCGAGCCGGTGGGCGTTTGCGGCCGAGCACCTGGACCATTCAAGCAAGCGGTCAAAACGTTTGGTGGTACTGCAGCCTTTCCAAGGGTTGTCAAAAATGCATCCCTAGGAGTCGTCAACTGTAAAAGGCCAGCCACGTGTGCAAACTTTTGAAACGCTCGTACGAGACCATGGTAGTATTCGGAGTCAAGGGCCGACGTAAGGAACGTGGAGCATGTGGCCAAGATGGCTGGCCAGCATTCGTCTACAATGTTTGCGCATATTTTGATGTCAGTGTGGAGAGGATGTTCCTCGAGGAGAAGAGGATTGACTGGCACAGGATTCCTCTTGTAAGAAGATGTTCTCTCCAGAGTCCCCTTGCTTGGAGTCCCCATGGGTTCTTCTGCCAGTGGTGCTGGTGAGTTTCTACCACTGCCTGCTCCGGTATCCCCCTTGAGTCCTCGTCTTTTGCCGCGGTCAGCAATAGTGAGTGGGAGGATGAATTTGGCTAGACCTTCGGATAATGACGTGATGCATGCCAAGGTGAGACTGTAAATATATGATTCGGGTATGGAAGGTGGATCGGTTTTGTCCAGCTGGTCGATGCATGGAACTCTGACTGAGCTCCATTGTGTACTGATGCCAGTGTTGTATCCCTCGGAGCCGGCGGGCCCGCTAATGATGCCACCAACACCAGCAGCATCCAGCATGGCCTGGTCGGTCGTCGCCCCAATGCTAGAGTATGGGTTTGCCACGGGAATGGTAGATTGCTGACCCAGACCTATGATGTTGGGTTTCTCGGTGCTGACACGAACAAAGGTAGCCATGAGATTTTTCAGTACTTTCTGTTGGCCTTCACGTGCGTCAAAGAGCGAGTACACTTTCCGCAGCAGACCAGCATCGGAAAAGATGCCCCTGAAAACCTCCATGCACAAGGACCGCTTCCATGTAAGCGTTTCCTGGTCTAACAGTCGCGTAAGAATATCAAGAGCTTCGCCGCACTCGGATGGTAAGAGGGCGAGATGTCTTCGTAGGATGGTGTAGAGTATCCTGAGAAACCTGACAGTAGTAGGAAAATTCAATTTCGCTCCGAGAGACTGGACGATAAAAGGCATCACACGGGTCTGCAGAATATGGGCCTGTTCCGGATGGCTAGTGATGGTGCTGGCATGGTTTGTCAAGACAGACTCGATAAGCTCCAGGCCAAACGTTTGCGGGAGACCAGTAAACCGGAGATACTCAGGCCTCTGAGACTCGGTCAAGAGGCAGAGATCGTTGAATACTCGATATGCATCCATCGCAGCTGGCTTAAGTGATACGACGCCGCCCTCGCTGGGCGCCTCACCCACTGTTGGGCCATCCGGTGTTTCTCCTACCAACAAGTGTTAGCAGCGGAAAGTCATGAAAAATAGATGTAGTCGAGACTCACTATCTTCCGTGACAACCTTGTCAAAAACGGTAACAACGAGCTGCTGCAAGGTCGCTGCAGATGTATTGTTTACTATAGCATTCTTGCTGGACTGCAGAATGAAACAGATGTTCAAGGCTGTGACTAAGAGCTCGCCTCGAATATCACTAGAGTAATTCTGCAGCAGAGATGGCAGTGCTTGAAGGATCTTGAGTTGGACATCCAGTCCAGCCGAGGTTGCCCCTTGCAATGCTTCTAGGACCTGGTTCAACCTCGGTCTCGGGAGGGCCTTGGAGACAATGAGTCTCTGTAGACAGACGATGGCAATACCCGTAAACTTGGCATTTTTGGTGCCACAAGCGATAATAAAAGGGTTGGCAAAGTTAGATTTCTGTGTCAACTCTGCATCATCCAGGGTGGTTGTGGTTAGTCTATCAGCTCGTCAATATCAGGGGTATCAAGGGAAGCAATAGAGCACGTGACAAACCTGGACCAAGTTGAGCCTCGGAGGAAATGTTCAAGCTCTTCAGCTCCTCCAGTGACCTTTCGGCTGCCTATTGAACAAAAAAAGCAAAGATGAGTTTCATGTCCAAAAATCTAGACATACAAGTGGATGTACACATACTTGTCTAAGGTCATTGTGCTTCCTCTTGCTCTCCTGAATGAGGTTAGTGAGCTCTGTGGCGAGGAGCTGTGCCGTCATCTTGGTAATAACAATGGAATCAGACCCTTCGACATCGTAGCCCGGATCTTTCGTTTACAGTCAGTCACTACTCGCGAAAGCCTCCTTGGGCCATGTATGATTGTCAATAGCTTTTCCTAAATGATAGAATCGGTCGTCAAAGAAGAACTCTAGCCGGTAGGACCTTCAAGGCAACCACTCCGCTGCCTGCTCTCGTCTCACGACACGTCGCACTGACACCCTTGCACGTACCAGGGAGCAACGAGCGCCAAGACCAAACCCTGGGAACGTTGGATGACAAAGCGTGGCAGAACATCCACCGCCTTGGGATAACCCCACTTTGTTCGTCATTGGCGCCGCTTGTGCTGTCCCCGCGTTGACTTTCAAGTGAAGATGATGGAACTCTTTTGAGCAACCCTTGCGTCAACCAAAAGTCGCCAATACTGTGTTGGCGCTCGTCTAGCCGCAACTCATTTTGCTGCATGAGGAAGCGTGCTTTGATCCCATACCACTAAAACGCAGCAAACGCGCACTCTGCACTCAGCAACCATGTCGAAAGCTGTCCAACCCCGCATATTTATTCTGCTCGACGAGCTGGCAGCCTTTGAGGCTGTAGAGGGACCGAGTACGAAGATCTTCGGAACCATCCACTCGGTTTCGTGATAGCTAACGACTTGCTCTCCTGAATGTAGCCGCTGTTTCCGCCGGCCGACCATCCAACGATGAAGACCAGGACCTACACACATGGGTTGGAACGATCATCGGTCCTTCAGTGGTACGCGATACCTTTGCCCAAGACCGCCATGGTCAAGCGGTCCAGATAGCCAATGCGACTTGATCTCATGGCTAACTTCGCATATAGATTGTTGGCGGAAGGAACCAGAGCAGCTTTTGCGACAGAATCTACAGCTTGAAGCTGCACTGCAGCGACAAATACCCATACGAGCCACCTACCATACACTTTATCAACAAAATCAACTTACCCGGCGTTGACCCGACCGATGGTCGCGTAGACCCTTCCAAGTTCAATCTTCTGAAGGAGTGGATTGCCACTGGCAACCCCCAGCAACATCTGAAGTTTTCCATCTCTAGCGCGCTATACGAGCTGCGGACGTACGTGTCTTTCAGTCCAGTCGAGCTATCTAATGCATCCTGATTCTGACTTCCTCCTTTCTGCTATAGATACATGCAAAGGAACTATCAACTCCCGCAAGAAGAGGAAAACGCCGTCTACGACTGCTACAAAGACAACCGCTAGCTAGATTCCAGATGCAAGGGCAATAGACCGTTGATCAGCGCGTTACCCAGGGATAACGCCATTCATGAAGTATTGAAACACGATAAGAAGGCGAGCGTTGGGCATTGTCGAGAACGGATAGCACCAAGCCATTATTAGACATGACGAATGGCATTGGAGATAGTAACCTAGATTACTGGGATGCGGGTCTTGATGACCCTCGCCTACCGATGCAATTGAAGCTACGATAGCACAGATAGATGTAATGAAGTGACCTTGTGCTAGTAATATGCAATTTGAGTATTAAATTAATGCCCGTGCAGCAGAGTATGGGTAATCTGATGTGAGTTGCAATGTTCAATTCAAGTTCAGACAATATTTCGTTGTATCTTGGCAAGCTAGGTAGATTAGCTTGGTTAGGTTCCATTGACAATTCCATTCGTGCATCTGGCATCTCAGGGTAGTCTCACCTACCCTGTTCCTCCTTTTACTCATCTTACGCATGCCAATTGACCGAATCATTTTGCGGCATCTTCCAAAATCCCAGATCACATGACTGCCCCACCCCCAAAATGCACAGAGGCCCGTGCATCAAAGAGCTCCGCCAGAGCTCCCGCGACAGGAGGAGAAAAAAAAATTCGGACCGGGAAATTTTGGTCGCGAGAACCTCAAATTGTGTTACCATCGAGGACAAATTTCGACGACAATCGAAGCGCGCAAAGCCAGCGCCCAACCCACCGAAACAATGGCCAACGTCAATTACCTTTTACACGAAACCCCTGCCGGTTATGCCATCTTTGAGGTGGTTCACCAGGCCGACTCTGTCGGTCTGAGGCTAAAGGAGGTTCAGGACTCGATGGCCGACCTTGCCAAGTTTGGCAAGATGGTCAAGCTGGTCAACTGGTCACCATGGCCGTGAGTAACCCGGATAAAAGCCTGGAATATGGCTTCTTTGGATCATTATGATTGTCCCTGCTGACCTCCCTCAGTGAATTCCACGAGGGTCTGGAGAACATGAACGAGATCTCGGAAGGTCTCGTCACCGACTTCCTCAAGAACGCGCTTGAGCTAGCCCTCCCCAAGACCAGCGGAAAGAAGTCCAAGGTTGTTCTCGGTGTCTCGGACAAGAAGCTCGCAGGCGAGATCAGCTCCCTTTTCCCCGGTGTCGAATGCGAAACCATGGACACGTCCGAGGTTGTGGCCGACCTGTTGAGGGGTATCAGGACACATGCCGAGAAGCTGCTGAAGTCTCTGCACGAGGGCGATATCCTGAGGGGTAGCTTGGGTCTTGGTCACGCCTACTCGCGTAACAAGGTCAAGTTCAACGTCCACCGCAACGACAACCACATCATCCAGCAGATCGCTACCCTCGATGCTCTCGACAAGGGAATAAACGCCGGCTGCATGCGCGTCAGGGAATGGTACGGCTGGCACTTCCCCGAGCTCATCAAGATTGTCTCGGACAACGTCACCTACGCCAGGTTGGTGCTTCTGATTGGCAACAAGAAGGAGTTGGATGACAGCAAGCTGCACGACATCGCTGCCGTCCTCGACGAGGATGGAGACAAGGCCCAGGCCATCATCGACGCCGCCAAGGTTTCCATGGGTCAGGACATCTCAGAACCCGACGTCGAGATGGTCAAGTCTTTCGCCACCAGCGTCAGCAAGATGGCCGCCTACCGCAAGGTCCTCGCCGAGTCCCTCGACAGCAAGATGGGCATCGTTGCACCCAACCTGCAATGCATCCTTGGCACTCCCGTTGCGGCCCGCCTCATCTCGCACGCTGGTTCGCTCACCAACCTTTCCAAGTACCCGGCCTCGACGCTGCAGATTCTCGGTGCCGAGAAGGCCCTGTTCCGCGCCCTCAAGACCAAGGGCAACACCCCCAAGTACGGCCTTATCTACCAGAGCTCCTTCATTAGCCGCGCCAGCGCCAGGCAAAAGGGTCGTATCTCACGCTTCCTCGCCAACAAGTGCAGTATCGCATCCAGGATCGACAACTTCTCCGAGCAGCCCAGCTCTCGCTTCGGAGAGGCCCTCCGCCAGCAGCTTGAGGACCGTCTCGAGTTCTACAACTCGGGCAAGAAGCCCCAGAAGAACATTGACGCCATGCAAGAGGCCATGAAGAAGGTTCTCGAGGACGGTGGCAACATGGACGTCGACACCGAGATGCTGGACCCCAATCACGCCTCGCACGTCTCAGCCTCGACCGATGCGCCCAAGAAGGAGAAGAAGGAAAAGAAAGACAAGAAGGAGAAGAAGGACAAGAAGCGCAAGTCAATGGACGTGGCTGACGCTATGGAGATTGACGGTGGCGAGGAGAAGAAGAAGAAGAAGAAGAGAAAGTCAGAGGTAGCCGCATAATTTCAGACCGGATGCGACTGTCTAATATTTTGCTGCTCCCTCGTCTTTGTCTTGTTTGTTTTCTCTGCGCTTCTCGTCTCTTGATGTTTGCCTTGTTCAGTATTAGGAGTTTTCATGGGAAAAGGTCTTTTTTGGGTTCAGGTGTTCAGGTCTACTTTACGTTTCTCCATGTATCATACCCATCGCATCTCGGTACAAAAGATGGCATGAAGACATAAGTTTCACAGATGGTGTCTTGGTCTTTTCGGGTTTCTAATCCGACCTGTTCAAACGTATCCCGTCTTTCATGATTCTCGTTGGATGCGTACAATTCGTTATCTAACCAGCTGTGTTTGTGAAAAAATATGTGCCACGATGAAACAGAAAAGTTTTCAAACAAGATGAAAAGGGGGCCGCGGTTTGATCATGCGCCTTCGCTGCCAAACTCCTCTGTCCACTCTGCATTCTTCTTCAGGTCGTCCTGCGAAACGGTGGGCCGCGTGCCCTTGATGGCTCTCTCCATATCCTTGTATGTGACGAGGGGCTCAACAATATCGCTTCCCTCTAGCTGCCACAGGGTCATTTCTATCGCGTCTGGATCACCTGGTGAGCAGGCAGTGTATTTTTCGGTGCCGTCATGTATGACCTGGAAGCGATGTTTGTGTCAGTTTTTGTAAAGAGGTTTGGTTTTGGAAGCAAGAGAATCGCCCCTTTCAAGAGTAGAGTTCCAAAAATAGTATACCTTTTTGAAGTGTGTCGCCATCTGCATCTTCCTCACCGGCTCCATCAGGGCGTCATTTACCACGTTGGAAATATCACTACCAGAGTACCCCTCAGCCAGTTTGGCAAGCTCTCTGTAGTCTTCGTTGGTCAGGCTCGAGGGGGTGTCGCCTATGGCAAGCTTGAACATGGTTGTCCTCGCCGCGACGTCAGGGAGGCTGATGTGAACACGACGCTGGAAACGTCTGCGGATGGCCGAGTCGAGCTGCCACGGTATGTTTGTCGCTCCCAGGACGAGGACGCCCTCGCTGTCCTTGCCAACACCGTCCATCTGAACCAGCATCTCAGTCTTGATTCGCCTGCTAGCTTCCGACTCGCCCTCGCCACGGGCTCCGCAGAGGGCGTCGACCTCGTCTATGAAGATGATGGATGGCTTGTTCTCGCGCGCCATGGCGAAGAGCTGCTTGACTAATCTGTTTGATGGAGTGTATTCATCTTTTTAGCGAGTTTTTCGCGCACCTTGTCTGGCTCTTTTCTGCAGACCTAGAAACATACCTTTCACTCTCTCCCATCCACTTGCTCACAAGATCCGAACTGCTTACGCTGAAGAACGTGCTCTTGGCCTCCGTGGCAACCGCCTTTGCCAAATAACTCTTACCCGTCCCCGGCGGTCCATACAAGAGAATACCCTTCCACGGCTTCCTTTTGCCGGAGAAGAATTTCGGAAATTTGATTGGTAGAAGAACGGCCTCCTTCAGTGACTCCTTTGCACCCTCGAGACCGGCGACATCCTCCCATTTTACATTGGGCCTCTCCTGGAGAACCACGCCTTCGAGCGCATTCCGCAACTTCTTGCTGTCGTCGTCCTGAGCGCCGTTGCTCTTGACCGCGCCCTCGGTCCCGTTGGAATCTTTGGAGCCCGCCTTCCTAGCATCCTCGGCCTCCAGGTGCGCCTTGATCTTCTCCGCGCGCGTCATGTACTCTTGGACGCTAGCCTCGATGACCATGCGGCTCTTTGGATTCTTTTCCCATTTCAAGGCCTTCATGAACAACCTGAGGGCCTCGTAGTACGCCTTGTGAGCCTCTGCATACCTTCCCGCCTTATCATGTTCGATGGCCGTGTTGACGATGACCGTGCCCTCGCCCACGTAATCGTGTTTGTCCATTGTTTGGCGGAGGAGGGGCCGCGCCTCGTTAGGGGGGGCGGGGTGTTATGAGGTCAGATTCGGTAGTGTGGCGTCGATGTTGTTTTTGCTTTTTTGGTGCGTATCAGGCGGTCGGCAAAGCCGTGACAGAGCTCGAGGGTATGTGACGGAACACAGACGGGCAGGCGGAGGGGGGGGTATCACAAGATGAGTCGGCTCGGTCGATCGCGATGTCGATGTGGATATGCGGGGCGACAACCAAAGAAGTCTGTCACGTATCACGACGGCGAATGGCGATGTTTGCCAGATGGACCTGCGTCGCTGGCGAGGGTAAGTTGCGATAATTGGGAGCGGCGAGTCAGACGACAGTATATGATGACCGTGAGAAGCCAGATGCAGTGGGAAGAAGTTGGATTTTGTCGACGTCTCTGGTGCGGAACACCACCTGCCTTGGAACTGACTGGTGCTCCGCGATCAGTAGACGCCCGCGCTAGCGCCTAAAGATGTACCTAACCTTACCTACCTCCTTACCCAGAGATAGACAAGCCCCGCATCAGGTCTCGGCTAGGGAGCAGTTGGGAGGGTGTGTTATCACGTGCAGATCAAGTCCAATTGCCCAAAATGTAGAAGCGTTGCAGATAATTGCCAGCGAACAATTCAGAATAAATAAAAGAAAATAAAGATAAAAATACAGAAGAATCGCTCAGTCTCATACTCCACTCCGATGCAAGAAGAATCAACTTGAATTGCTGTTGATTTTCGTTGACTACCTAGGTACCTACCTACCTTACCTATCAATCACCCTTCAATTGCCGCTCCCCTCGAATGCAGCCACTCTACCATCCCCACCCTCTTAGTTGGGCACGTGGGAGAAGTCGATGCACAGAACCGGCCCAACTGTTCTTTAATGACTCTGTCAAAAGGCTTGCCGTGCCACCCGGATTCGGTCAGCGCACGTTGCTTTTCCATCAGTCGTTTATCCGGATATGCCTCGTCTAGAGCCTGAAATAGGTTATTTTTCTGATAGTCGTCGCGTTCTAATACGTCGAGCCCGCGATATACGCACTTGTCCTTCCCGACGGGTGGGAGGAACGTATCGATTGTTTTCCACCATGACGCCCAGTAGGACTTGTCATAGTCACCGTCGTGAGCTGGTATTATGGGCAAAGAGCGGAATTTGACTCTGGAACAGAGATAAAAGTCCATTATTAGATCAAGCTGGCGTTTCAATTCCCCGTCTTGAGACTGGATTTCTTCTCTCTGAGCCTCATTAGATCGTCTCCACGAGTTTGGGCACTCAGGATCCGGGTCGTCTTTCTCGAGGCGAGCGCGCAGGGCTGTGATTGTGTCTGGAATCTTCCCATTGTAGTTGTCTCTCCTGCCTGCCGCACAGCAAGTATGCTGCATCCCCAACCTCTCAAAAATCTCAAGCCGACACGCTTCTCGATAATATTGCTCTATCCAGTACGCGGACAGTCGCCAAGCCTTGCACCATTGGTGTATACAACCATCGCAGGCAGCTATTCCATATCTCTCCGCAGTGCAGGCGTCAAATCTCTCTCCGTAACGACAACCGTTGCCATCACACCTCAAGAACATGTAATGTGGCATGCACCCGTCCGTGGAGCAGAAGCATTTGCAGTCGTCTCTGGGGATCTTTTCCAGGGGCCCGAGTACCCCGGCATCCTCCAGAATAGCAACGTCCACATGCCTGAGGAGGCTGGCAACATAAAAGATTGGGCGAGGAAGCTGATGGTCATGGACCACAAACTGCGGTGGGAACTCGTCCTCGTCGCTGTTGCCTAATAGCCACATGAAAGTTGCCTCTTTCAAGAATGGCGGTCTGTAAGAAACACAGGTTCTGTAGAGGATTGTTTTCTCACTTGAGCCCGGCTGCTCTAAACCATGAAAGCCCGCATCGAGCAGGCATTGGACTTTTTTGGTGTAGCCGGGCTCGAAATTTATCGGATCGGGAAAGTCGTAGTTGCAGAAAAGCCACACAGCCTGGAAACGAGCTATACCATAAACCTCATCACTCATGGTTGTCACATACCCATCCGGCAAGGGCAGGCTCCTCAGGGCCGAGACCAGAGCTTCGCGATACTTCCCGAACACAAGGCCGAGTAATTCGTCAAGTTTATCGTTTGGGACGTCCAAAGCTTGGCCAGTCAGGCATAGCTTGTCAAGGTCCGCAGCCTCCATGATGCCTTTTGCCACCTTGCACAGCGCGCCCCGTCGTGCTACTAGTTCTTCAACAACAGCCAGCAGTACGTTGATGCTTGTTCCCTGGTTAAAGGCCGCGTCGAGATCGGATGCTTCAATAGGCAGCCTGGCCGTTTGGAGAAGCGCATGTATCATGCCAATATCGTTTTGCGAGCATGCGTCCCCAAGAGCCCCTTCGAAAGCACAGCCAGCTTCTGCAAGGTAATGCACTGCTTCTTTCCAGCCCAGAATTGCCCTTTTGGAATCCCATGAGTTTGATAGATCCCAGTTTCTGATCATCTCGTGGGAGTTCTTCCTCTTGAACTCGTCCAAGGTTGCAGTAAGTAATAACTGCCCCGATATAGCTGGTAGGTCAAGGTCTGGCCGTGCATCTGGTTAGTACTATTCCGCAACCATAATTTCTAACAGGTTCTAGAGTTTTAGCCCTTACCGTCCAAAAGATCCGGGTGCCTCTGCACTATACTACGCCACGTCAATGCTGGCAACTTTAGAAAGGTGTCTGTTCTCCCTCCTTCCTCGATAAAACCAAGTCTCTCAAGCTCACTATAGCCCGGCAGTCTGAATTGCTGCACCGACGTGGCCTTGCCGAAATTAAAGGACTCGTAAGCTCTTTTTATGGCAGTATTCCAGAGCGATTTCAGCCTCGGCGCGTCTGGCCCATGATACTCTCGATCAGGGTCGACGTCATTTTCCAGCAGCAAAGTCAATAGCCCGAAGAGACCTGGCAGAAGTTCGTCATGGTGGCCTGCCAAGGCCAATCCTGCCAGTTCAAGAACAGCCTGCCATGCTGACTGGCCATTCTCGTCCATGTCTGTCGGGAACGCACGACGACGGCGGCGAAGCTCAAACCGTATAACCGACATACACTCCTGCAGATGCGGTAGATAGGCATGATCCGGAATACGTTCGCCAGCCGGTAGACCAATTCCATCCGGAACGCGTGGAACGTAAACATCCCACCCGCTCATCCAGTCGACACTGGCCTTGAAGTCATCTAGTGCGTCAAAGACGGGAGAGTCGATTCGCCTTACCTGCCGCGGTATCTGCAGGGCAGGGAGGATTGATTGCGAACCGATACCATTGCTCTGGATAGTCACCCACCTTCCCCCAAGGCCGGGTATCCAGGACGGTATGTGAGCCCAATAGCTCCACGTCTTGTGCCCTGCTTGGTACCAAGGGCAGTCTCGGCTGTGCGTGTTGAGAGACTCGGATACCAAATGGTCTTTCATTATGGCCCAGCGCGTCTCCGATCGGGTGCAAGCGCAACCCTTGTTTATATGAGCCTCTCGACTCGTTCGAAGTGCCCGGTTGTATCCTGCGAGCGTCAATGTTGTGGTTGTGGTGACATGGCCGCTGCTCGCCCGGCCATATGAGATCTGTCGGTTATTTTCCACGGCGGCTTGATTGGACAGTTGCTGGTCTATATGCTCAAGTCGAAGATTGAAGTTCTTGAACTCTCCTTTGATCTCCCCCATATCTTCTTGTATGTCTGCAACGACAGTCACGACCCGGTCAGCAGAGGCAAGCATCTTGGCTACCACAGCCTCCGTCCGGGTCAAATCTTCCCTGTGTGAAAAACAGTTGGCTGTCAAACTTGCGAAAAGAAAATCGGACAACAGGGTCAACCATATCGTGGACGTACATGATTTGACAAGCAAAGGCTAAAGGCATTTCTCCCATCCACACATTCTGCGCTCGAAGAACCTTATCGAAAGCCTCTTTGAGATCGTCTTTCTTCCATTCTGCTTCGACGCTGCTCAGGAATTTCTTCAGCCTTCCTTCTCGACCTTTCTGGTATAAAGGCAACAGAAGCTTATGCACCTCTTGCATAGCATCCTGATAATCTCCCGAGTTCGACAACAGACGGCTCCGAAACTTGGCATCAAGACCTGGAGTGTCCAGAATTCTCATGATACTGTCGGCGTACTGTGCAATCTCTCGTTGCTTTTGGCGAATGTCTCCCGGTGCATCCTTTATCGACTTCACCAGTTTGATCGCCTTGAGGACGTAAGCGGCCAAGTCCAAACAGCTAACGACTGTCCCTACGGGCTCCAACATCTTCTTGACTAATCTTCTGCTCTTTACTAAAAGTCTGTTCAACACAAGGTATATGGAAAGAGGGAATCGAAAAGCAACACCCGAGGGTCAAAAGCGGAACGGTGAGAAATTGGTGTTATCCCCAGTGGGGTTTTCGATGAATAAAAATCCAAGCCAAGTAAGGCTTGCGCTGACTTCACTTCATGGGGGGGGGGGGGGGGGGGGGGGGTTCAAGAGCCTTTTTGGGGTTCTTCCCGACGTCTCCTAGCCCGAAAGCTGCTGGGCCGCCGAAGCAGCGGCAGCGGCAGATCTCGAACGGTCATCTTTTCCCCTTGGGCGAACCCTTGTCCCCAAGGAGCGGCAACTTGCAAGCTTTTCGCCCCCCTTCTCCTGCATCGTAGCGCTGGAGGAAGCGCCCATAAAACACATGTCTTCCCGAGCACGTCGGATCAGCGGCGGGGTCCGACGCATTATCAACCAGAGCAGACGCTGAAAGAGTTGCCCGAGTTTTGCGCCCCTGGAGCAAGTGGGTGTGGACGCGCATGCAGGTTTGGTTGTTGGGCATGTACGATAGTGGGGGGAGCCAGTAGGAAGTCTGGTATGCTTGTTCATGGTGCGTGGGTGGGCGCAATGTCGGAACGAGTAATGAGTCGACGGGCGGTTCGATGACTGGGCATTCGGACTTGGTGTTGACAAGGGGGTTCGTTCGCTCGAAGGACACTCCCAACATCATCCATCTTTGCTGTTATAGGCTGCCATATTGCCGTGCTATTCGTCGCAGTTTGAGTACCATCCTCGGAAGCGAAGCTTGGAAAACCCGCCCAAGTACTTTCTAGGAAGAGGACAACCAACAACGCGCATGCATGCATTTTTTTGGGGCGCTTAATGGTGGGGAAGGCGGAAGACGTATGGGCATGCGTAATAAAGGAACATGCCATTGTTGTTATGGCCCGAACATGTCTGTTTGGCGCAAGAAATGTAATCGCAATCGCACCGTTTATAACAATGTTGTGTTTTTTCTTCTTCTTCTTTTTGCCTCGTATAAGTCAATACCGCGCGCAAAGGCTAACTTGGCCTTGCCTCGCTCTGTATTGGTCAATTGATCGCGGTGGCACAAGTGCGACCGCACGGGAAGCTAGTGCCCCCCCCCCCTCAAGAGCGGGAAAGGCGGATCGTATTACCCACACTCAAGTTGTCCAACCCATGAAATCACGATCGCGACCCGTGGGGGGATTACTTACCGGTTGCACTGCTTACTGCTTGCTTGGCTGGGAAACTGATTCTGGGTTAGGCCGTTGGGGAGTAATTGTTGACAACCAACCCTACTTTGGCTGAACCATTCTTTACCCAGAAAAGAAAAAGAACAAAAAAAGACAAAGAGAAAGAAAGAAAGAAAAAGAAATGACAAGTAGATTATTTTCACAATGCCAAGTAAACCTTTGTATATTCCCTATCTGCCGTCAGCGACGCAACACACCCGCCTAATTAAAAAAAGCAGCCCCAGAAAGACCTGAACCTGGCGGGTCTTTGGAAAGGCTGTCCATGGCGCCCTTGAGGAAGCCAGAAAAACCAGCCCCACGATGTCTCTCAAAAAAGCCTGGGCTGGGCGGCCTAGTTCCCGCAGAGTATTTAAAAAAGCCCTGTCTGAGAGCTGTTTGTCCGTTCCATGCTGGGTAGTTGCTCTGGTACTGGGCTTGATACTGCTCCACAAACGCATCGAACTTGCTTTGGTCGACACAGCACAGGGCTCCCACAGCCCTGTTATCGCCGGGGTAGATGGGGGACGTGTGGGTGCCTATAAAATTCGGATGAGCGTTAGTTGAGTTTCTTTTTTATCTTGTCTTTTCTTGTATCAACGAGACAGCTGATGTATGAGCCTGATAAAAAAAAAGAGAAAGGGAGTTTCTACGCATTCCTCGCACTCACCATCGTTAGAATTTGCCGCCTCCGGTTGATAAAAATGGAAAGCGATCATCGGCTTATAATAACACCAGCCATCGATGGCTTTTCGCGAATTGGCAGGACAGGCGCCGTTGTCTTTAGGGTCGGCAGGGAGGTTGTACGAAACCTCCTGCTGGCCATGTTTGGGTGGTTTATTCGATTTGCGCTTAGGGGCAATATTAGAGTCGAAACGGGTCAAGGAAGCAGCCTGGCGCGTAGGGACGGCAATAGAGAATTGAATCAGAAGGGCGAAAACGAGGGCATTGTGAAGTTGCATCTTGAACTTGTAAAAGAAAGAAAATGCTAAGCGAGAGTGTTTCTAATAAATTGGATATTTAACGAAAGGATAAGAACGAATGGAAGTGAAAAGAAAATAATAAAGAAGGAAAGAAAACCAATGGTAGTTGAAAAAGAGTTTTCCTTTATTCTTTTACATCGAGGTAAAAGCACATTCTATATACCCTTTTGCTCTTAAACCGGGAATTTACCATGTTATTTTTAGCAGAGATCTGAGACGCTTATCAAACTGTTATTATTGCGATTTGAAAAGGATGGGTGAGTCCGAAGAAAAGCTACTGAATACGTCCATTTACTCCAACACTTGTGAGGGGGCTCGTCGCATTGTACTTGAATGAAATTATTACTTCAATTCCGACGGAGCCTTTCCAAATTCTCGCTTTTAATTTGGACATGGGGCTGGATGGTTAACAGGGCAGCTACCGCCGTCAGCAGGGTCGACAGGGAGATTTAAAATCGTGGTTCAAACCAGCATCTGAACGGCGGCTGGGTTGCCTTGGCCGGATTAGCCGTTATTTTGTGCAACGAGTCATAGCAACAAGATATTGGGCCAACAGACCAAAGACAAGGGCATTGTTAAATCGTATTTCGTACAACGAGCTCTAGTCTAGTAGGAAGAGAGACTATTGGTATAAGAGGATAACCTAGATGAAGTTAAAATAAACAAACAAGAATAAGAAAGGTACTTGCAAAGAGTAAACTAATGGGATAAAGCAAACTACAGTTGAGGTGAAAAAGGAATTATTGATTACATATGAGTGGAAGTTAAACATTAATTTCCCACCATGTATATCAATATATTCTTTGTCGACGCTACTTCCAGTTGAACTACTCTTACATCAGTGGCAAATGCTTTAGTTCCTTGGACTTCATCCTTGTATAGTCGAAACAAACCTTGTCAATTCAATTGCGCACTGAAATTATCAGTCAGGACTACGCTGTATTCCCAATTATTAGCCTTGTCACCTCAATGTTGGATCTGCTGCTTCCACATCAGAATCATAGTGGCTCATTGTTTAATTTAACTTGCATTACCAAGTTCTATGAAACCTTGCGATTGCTATGTAAGTTTCAATTTGTGCGCCTCATGTATCATGGGTCCGAGATTAGTCTGACTGATCCTTCTGGGTAAACAATAAGCCAGAACGTACAGGCTATTGCTACAAATCACCTGGGCCCAGTACATATTTTATCGGAAACACTATACTCGCCTGATAAGACTATACTGTTGTCCCAACCGCAACAGGCTCGACGGGAAGAGATGGGCGGCGTGGTTAGTGTCGTGGATATGTAGCGTCCATTACCAAGTCTGGGTTTGCCCTTGATTCCTCAGTTCAAAAATACTTTGAATACAGCCTATCATGCGATTTTCACAAAGGTAAATCACTTTCAGGCATATAAACCAACCCTCGTATGTTTTTGCCCCGTCTTTTGCGCGTATATGCATGCCCACCGAAGAAGCCGTAGGATTTTACCTGTTACCAAGAAGGAACATGGGTCTGATTATCATCGCTAGTCGCTACCACTACCCTCAAAACAACAAGACAGCATCGAACCGCAGCCGTCGCTGCAACCAGAAGACGACGTTGAGTCACCATAATAGTTGTTTTGCTGATAGAAGTGGGTGTCTCCTCCTCCTCCATGATGATGTACAGCTCCACCTCCACCACCACCACCACCAAAACAAAAAGCAGCCGCAATGATACTAATGCTGATACAGCACAACGCCACTATAAGCGTGACGAAGGGCTCAACGCGGGGCTTGAGGGTCATCTCGGTCCCTATGGAAATCGGGCCAGCGTCAACTTGAGCTTTTCCCCCTCCAACTTTCGAACAACTAACATAGCATGATATGGGGATCCAAAGGCAGGGGTACCTCTGCGGTAGATGCACTCACCATGATAATCATCACCTCGTTTCGAAAGTGGCTTCTGGCCCAGCCCTTTGCCGCAGGCGAGGGGCTCGTAGCCTTTAGGGCATTGGCCATTGGGGCCTGGAGGCACCGAACCTTGAGGACAGTAGCCGCCGCCGGCGACAGGCTCGGGATTGGCGGCAAAGTTGCGGTTGATAGGAGCCGTGCCGGCAGGGCATTGCCCGTCTTCGGAAAGAAAAGACCTGGACTTTCTAAAGTGCTTCAGGACGTTGAAGCGTTTGAGGCCAGGGCTGGGGGAAGCCGTAGAGAACTGGGCGAGGACGGCGAGGACCAGAGCATACTGGGCAAGGTGGACAGATTGGATGCGCATTCTCTATCGTAAAATAAGTGCTATGCAGAACGAGAGTAGTTGCTTTCAAACCATGACTTTTGAAGGAACGCGAGAAATGAGATAAAACACACGACCAACGCAAGCTTTTAAAAACCCCACTATGGTTAAGGACAGAAGTCCTTTTGCAAGATGGAAGCATACAAGACGGCAATATGGATAATAACGAGTAACTAAGAGAAAAGAAAATGTGCTTTGTTGCTTGGATAAAATACTATATTACTTGAAAGTCCAGTTCCAATTATAACACAGATCTGCTATTCCTAGCCACAGGGCGCAATGCACCGCGTAAGCCATTCCGGCAATTCCTCCTGACCTTAGTCAAGCCACCTCGGTCAAGAAGTGGTTGAGCTTTAACAATTACCTCTGGATACAGACCAAGACCCTGGTCCCATTGGAACTCAAAAGATTTTGTGCCTGAAGAGAATGCTATCGGCCCCATCAAATGCGTGATGGGTTTTGTAGGAACGAGTCAAAAGTCATTTGGTGGAAACGTGTCCATTGAGAGACTGGTAGAGAGTAGTAACAGATAAAGTGCGTCACTCAGGATTACACAAGTGATTTTTGTACGATCTTGAGCCCAATTTCTCTCGGCGGTTGAGACATTGGTCTGCTTTTGTGTAACTTTAACCTTAATGATCAAGCCAAATTCAACCAATATTGAATTTATTGAGAAAGAAAAGAGCCTTTCACCAATTGTGATACATATAGCGTATTATGCAGAGGATGTTTGTCCTGGAAGTAGCTCTTACAATGGCGTCGGCTTGATGGACTTAGTTAATGTTAGATCCAAGCTTTTCAAGGTAAAAATTCTAGATTGAGAAATAGGTTTGTTGGAAACAAAATCAGGACATGTGGAACTAGTTTAGCCGGTTTTTTGGGGCATGGAACTCTTAAGGTACAGGCTTTGTATGTATGGGCTTTGCACGGCGAAGCCGGTGTACCTGATGGGAATTAGCGAGATGTTGATTTCAATCATGTTCCGTCAATAAGAGAATCTACCAGTGAATGAAGAAACAGACTCGTAAGAATGATATTTATATTGCAAATAAGCTTATTCTGCGGCCCAAACTTGTTTGTTTCACCTTGTACGTTAGGTAGACCGTGGTGTGCACAGTTACGTCGGCATTCCATTGGCCAAGAGCTCATCAAACGGGATGGATTTCCGATCATCGGTTTCTTGTCCCACTCCCGATCTGCGATAATCGGAGTCGCGGATTATTTTAACCTCTAATCCGGATCCGATCTTTTTTTTTTCTTCTTTTATTTTAATTAGAAAAAAGAGAAGAAAAAAAGACTCTCTCTAAATTCAAGCACGCCTTCTTTGCAGCAACAAAAGCTCCACATAATGATGGCGCAAGACGCCGCCCCGATTGTGCAACCAGGCCCTGGCCCCGAAAGACGCTCCAAATCCCTCCAACTTCCCCGCGATTAATACTACTTCAACATGTGCTTGCCCGCAAGTGGTGAGAATGTCACACCGACGCAGGGCCGAAATTGATAATCTGCGACCGTTGTGGGCTAGTGCGAGTGTAGACATGAACAACAATACGTAGAAAAAATGGCTCCTTGCAGAATATGACGATATCAAACATTGATTCGGCATTCAAGCTATCTTGCCGACAATGCTTGTTGGCACACAATAACAATTGTTCCCCACCTCGGCAGTCAAGTACACTATATTCGCCCGTATATTTAAAATGATGCAGCTTCCATTAACTGCATCCGAATATGTTTCCTAATCAGCTGTCTGAAACTCTACCAGCTCCTCTTGAAGCCATCTGAACAAGGTCGACCATCATGAAGTGGGACACAACGGCAGCGCTGGCAACAGCAATCCTCTCCCTCACGGGAGAGGCCAAGCCTTTGTCCAAGCCCAAGCCCAACATCATCATGATCATGACGGATGACCAGGATCTCCACCTCGACTCGACCGAGCACATGCCAACGCTTCAGAAGCTCCTGGTCCAGCGCGGCACTACTTTTACCAACCACTGGGTGACCGAAGCCCAGTGCTGTCCCAGCCGCGCCACGGTCTTGAGGGGCCAGCAGGCTCACAACACAAACATCACCGCCGTGAGGTATCCTGGCGGCAACTACGACAAGTGGCGGGCCTCGGACATGGAGTCGGAATACCTCCCCAAGTGGCTCAACGACGCGGGGTATTCGACAAACTACATAGGAAAGTTTCTCAACGGCCACAGCCTCGGCAACTATAACCCTCCACCCAAGGCCTGGTCGGAAGTCGATGCCCTGCTCGACCCTTATACCTACGACTTTAACAGGGCCGTATTTTCCAAGAATGGAGAGCACCCCGTCAACTATCCGGGCTGGCATCAGACGGATATTGTACGCATCAAGGCCGTGGAGCGCATCAAGCAGCTGGCTCAGGACAAGGACAAGCCCTTCTTCTACTGGATCTCACCGACTGCTCCCCACACCGTGCCACCTAGGAATGGTCCCTCGGACAACATGCCTCAGCCGCTGGCTCGCCACAAGGATCTGTTCCCGGATCTGGTGCTTCCCAAGAAGGGCAACTGGAACCCGCCAGACGAGTACGCCAAGCAAAAGGTCAACTGGGTCGGTCGCACCGCGCCCCTCAACGCGTCGATGCTCGCCGAGACCGAGGTGCTCTACAAGACTCGCATTCAGTCCCTGCAGGGCATCGATGAGATAATCGAGGACGTGGTGGCGACGCTGGAGCAGGAGGGCCTCTTGGACAACACCTACATCATCTACACCTCGGACAATGGCTTCATGATCGGCACCCACCGCATCACCGCCATGAAGTCCCTAGCGTACAAGGAGGCAGGCCAGACCCCCTTTATCGTGCGCGGGCCGGGAGTCCCCGAGGGTGTTGTATCCAGACTGCCGAGCACGCACACCGACATCGCCCCGACGCTACTTGAGCTTGCGGGCGTTGATCCGGCCGACTTTCCGAGGTTGTTTGACGGTCGTAGTCTGCTTCCACAGTGGCGTGAGCCGACGGGCAGCGGGAACTGCAGTCTGACCAGCCCAGAACAGTCCGAATGCAGCGGCGACGTGATCGGGGTAGAGTTTTGGGGCGATGCCAACTATGAGCTGCCTGCGCTCCCCTACAACGACCCGCAGGGGGTGTACGGCGCCGTCATGTCTTCGTTCAAGGCGCTGCGGGTGGCGGGCGAGCACCGCGCGTATCTGTACACCGTGTGGTGCTCGAATGAGCTGGAGCTGTATAATACGCTGGTGAGTTTCGGTCACCCTTTTAACCAGGCCAAGAAAAAGAATAAGAAGAGAAGAAAAGAAAAAAAAACCAAGGTTTGCTGACATATGCCCCCAGAATGACCCCGACGAACTCGTCAACCTCGCCCTCGACCCCGACGCCGAAACCCGCCGGCTCATGACGCGGCTCAATGCCCTCCTGCTGGTCATAAAGTCTTGCGAAGGCGACGTGTGCCGCGACCCGTGGCTCGCATTCGGCGACGACACCGCTCTCGCTGGCCTCCCGTCATTTTCCACGCTCGACGGCGCGCTCGACCCGCTCCTCGACGACTACTTCGCCTCGCTGCCGGGGGTGCACTTTGACAAGTGCCTGCAGGCGCAGGTGGTGGCCAACGAGCGGCCCTTCTTCCCCGAGGGCGCGGCGGAGGGGCTGGGCACGGCGTGGAGGGCCACCTTTGACGACTGGTCGTCGCCGGCGTTTAGGTCAAGGGACAAGGTGGTGGAGAATGCCGTGTCGGCGGGGACGGTGGAGCAGAGGACAGCGACCTATGCGGATCTCCTTGGAGCGCAGCGGAATCTGACTAGGTTTGAGCTGGGGGTATGAGGTTGGGGTGTACATAGTATTCTCGGAGAAGACGAGTAGGGATGCTGTGTATAATGCAATGCAAATTCAGATGCTAGGTAGACTCTAACTATGATCACGTTCGTGAGAACCGAGTCCATTGAGCTCGTATTCAGCCCGCAGGTTAGCATATTTACTCCAAGGATTTTGTTTGAAACATTGTGGCGCAGTGATATTCTAGAATGAATCCACACAAACTAGTTGTATGCGTAGTCCAGGTTAGGGTCTGTATATTTACCCGTTTAACTTTCTAAAAATAAATGTCTCCTGGCATCTTGCTGGTATCGTTCTTGGACCTCTGCAGGACCAGCCCTCTTTTCGGCCCCCTTTGTATTTTATACATAAAGAGGTTGAAACTTTTCTGACCCTGGACTATGATTTGTTTCCTCTGGCGCCCACCTCGTAGCCCAAAAAGCTTGTCATTCTTTTTGTTTGTCATTCCTTTGTTTGTATTTCCTTTGTTTATCATTCTCCCGTTCAGCCTTGGCTTCACTCTCGTTTATAATTCCCTCGTTCAGCCAACTTATACTATCCTTACAACACTTTCCAAAATGAGAGCGGCCGCTTTCTCATATCTTTTCACTTTTGCCCTCGTCACTGACATCGTCAGTACAGGCAGAACCCCAATAATGTCGAGAGAGGTGTACATCGGCACTGCTGTCGATCCTGGGAGTATCTTCAGAAGTGGCGGCTTCCGAAACAGCCAACCCATCCCGACAACATCGGACATGGACTCTGCTATAAAGGCTGCTGCGGATGAGAGAGATGCGATCCAAGTCTTGGATGCTTACGTCTACGTCATCAAGACACGCGGGCTTGAAAGTCACTTCCAAGACATTCACAGCACGTTTAGCAAGGTCGGGGCGCCCAAGAAGACCTATGAGAAGGAGGAGTGGACGTGCAGTGTTCCTATCCCGCTGTCCCACATCACGAGAGTGGACGTTCGGAAACCTAATGGGAGGAGAGTGATAGTAACGCCCAGCGATATGGAAAAACAGGCCCCTAACCGGCTTTCCAAGCTTCCGGAATATTACAGCACAGGGCTCGTCTGGCCCTTGGACCTCAGCATGGAGAGTCAAGCTGCAAAGCTGGAGGAGGATTGTTCAAACCACGCGGTGACGATCCAAGTTGAATAGACAAGAACAGCGGCCCAAACTTGATCTCAGACCTTGGTACATAATTTGCCGATTTCCTTATTTTCCGACAAGGGCAGAGATTTGTTCTCGAATTAAAAGTAAATGGGAAAGAAAGTAATATACAGCCGACTTCAACTCCTCAAACTAGAACTGCCTTGGTACGGAGAAATCTCTGTCTTCAATGAGCAGATAATTAGCTTGAAAGTACGGACGAGTTTCATAAAGACCAAACCAATTAACCTGCAGACTAGGGCAGAGGGCATGTTTGAAAAGACCTTCAACCTCCATCGAGAATTGTCTATTACAGCAGTCCTTGACTACGATGAGCTCACATTGCTTGCTTGTTGCAATGGATCGTTGTCAGTGTTAATTGTTGTTGTTATTGTTGTTGTCGTTGCTTTCATAATGACAAGAATATAGTCTCTTTAAAAGAGCTTAGATGACTTGTAGGATCTGGCGAATATAGCTTTCATATCAAAATAGCTGCAAAAGTCCAACCTCGACCACCCAAAACCCTCAAGAAGTCGACTCCTAGCCAAATCCTGTCAACCCACTTCATATCTTGTCTCTGTACCCTCTCTCATCCATGCGGCTTTTCCAGGACCGGGGAGGTTGGCTTTTTCTCGAGGCCGCCCTGCGCCGGGCTCTCGTCTTGTTGAATCTTGCAAGCGCTTTCTCCTTATTTTGGACACACAGGATCATCAACCCCAACAATACCCTTGGAATTGGCATTTTTAATAATGCAAGCTCCGCCTTTCTGGCATGTGCCCTGCCCGTTGGCGCATTTGATTGGTGATGGGTTGACTTGGCGAGTTTCTAGATTCGCGGGCGCCGTCCCCTCGAGGCCGGGAATGGCAGCCTCCACGGCGACGGCGGCCAAAAGGCTCATGAAAAGGGAAGAGGAGAATTTCATTGTTTTTGTTATGTTTGATTTCCAAGTGAAAATGGTAAAGGTAGAAATTTTTCAACTATGCCTGGGAGCTCTAGTGACGTAGAAAGAAAATTATGACTTTTGTGGCAGAGAATCTCTACGACTGTGGTTTTCCCAGTGTTCGACTTTTATACCAGTAAGAAGTTCTATTAATAAACTTACCTTTTGGTACGATGCCAACTTTTGTCGTGATTGTATCATCACTGTTTCATCTTTCAAGGAAAAGCTTGAATTATGTACAGTTTGTCAACATTTAACTAAGCCTTTTTCTTTTCGTGCTTATTGTCAACACGAACTTTCTTTCTTCAAATTTTTTTTCTTCAAAAACAGAGTGACTGTATTATCGGATCGGAATAGAAAGCCGTCTACTACCATTACAATCATTTACTCCCACTATGGAGCTTCCTTGAGAAAATCGGGAATGCCGTATCAGGCCCACAGCATTCTACACTGTTCAGAGACTGGCTTTCCCTTGCACCACTGTCATATTGACTTGAAATCACTGCAGGGCAAAAGTTTAACCTTGGAACCACGCAGCTAAATTTAATCGCCTAAAACACATGTGCGGCATCCCCAGTCCGGCACAAAGCCCTGCTCCTAGTCATAAATCATTTGAGCAAGTGGCATCATGTTGGGAACGTGAAGGACGACCGCCAGGTCCTTATTTGAGGATTGGTTATAAAACGGCTCAAATCGATAAAATGGCTGTAAAGCAGATGCGTCTGTAATGTTGTTATTTGGGTGGCTGCGTCCACGCGACGGAGGATGGTTTTGGGCCCCTGTCTTTATCGTCAGTCGGCCTTCCTTGGGCAACATATATTGAATCCCCCATCTATCCAGACCTGTTCAAGCTGGCGAATACTGATCGGGAGCAGGCGTGAGCTGGATGGCATTCAACCGACGCCCATAGCAGCCTATCTGTCTACGGTACAGTGCCTTGTTAGGGTCTCACGGAAACAACGATAGATACTAGACTTAAAGTATCTCTCCTTCTGTGCTACCAAATAGGTACCGGGTTTACTCATAAAACTCCAAGCCAAGATTGCGGGCCGGCAGGGCCGCTATTCCTTCACAAGCCCAAGAGCACAACGTCGGCAATCACAACGATGTGTTTCTGCAAGCGTTGAATCAAGTCATTATGCGAGATAAGGACGTGGTCTAGAAGCCTTGGCTCGTATATATACCGGGGTGGTACTGCGCTGACATTTGAAGATGGCCAATGGGCATCAAGGAATCGGCCGGGACAATTTCGCCACAAAATAAGGTAGGTGCTTAAGGTAAGCAAGCAAGTATCCTGCACAAGCCATTGGCCATCCCATAGAGATCGAATGCGCCTGCCCCTTTGACGTTCGGAACAATTACCGAACAGCGGAGGCGGGAGGATGCGGGTGACGTTATTGAGGGGGGCAGCTAAGGCGGTGATATTACCCCTAAGCAACAAAGACCTTCTAGATTTGGCTTGTCGTGGTGGATTGCGACATTCCAAGGAGCGATTGCACAACCTTGCTAGCGGGCATTTTACATGGCTTTTTCTTTTCTTTTTCTCGTTCCCGTTTAAAGCAAGAAGAAAAGAGATGGAAGAAAGCAAAAATCAAGAAAAAGTCCGTGGGTTGAATTCAACCCCTGCGCCGTCAAAACCGCATTTCTTCATCATTCACCATAGTCCCTCCAACCGCTGTGATTCCCCAAGCGGGAAGGTGGCTTGGCCCAAAGAAAGTCAAAAGAAAGTATGCATCCATCCCGCGCTTGCTACGCGACCTTCCTTTTTCGATCGCCTTCTAGATCAGGGGCTTTAGAACTAGAACTAGATTAGAGGTAGATCCAGGTCTAGGGCAATGAATTGTTGTCAGTTGATGGGCCTCGATATCTCGATAAATACGTGTGTTTCTCGCACTCTTTTTATTTTTCTTATTTTTTTGCTGCTTGTCCGTTCGACGACCCTGTCCCCCTTGTCTCCCCTGTACATCCCTCGCCAAAATGAAGTCAACCCAGATCCTAGCCGCCGCCCTCATCGGGTTGGCTGACATGGTTGCCGGTGCGGCTTCTGGCGTCGCCTCTGCTGCAGGTGCCTCCAGGGAGATGCTCTACGAGTCTGGCCAGATCCACATGGACATTATGGCCAAGAAGGAGGTGTGTATTTTGCTCCAATTCGCTTCGTTGTGCATCTTAATTTTGGACCAGATGCTGACGACTTTTGTTCGCATTATAGGCATACTGGGCTTCGCGTGAGGCCGAGGGCATTATGAACTCGAGCCAATACCCTAGTTACTCCACCGACGCGTCCAACTTCCGGGTCGCAGAGGCGGCTGCCCCGGTCCCCTGCGTCAATGGCCTGGCCAAGGTTAGGCCCAACGACGCCAAGTACACGTTCAAGTGCAGCAACGTAAGTGTTGGTATCTGATGCAGTCGCAAGGGAGAACAAAAGAGTTAACATGCTGGCTTCGACTCACCAGGTGGACTTTTACGACTTTGTCAGCCACGCGGACCTTGGTAGCACCAGGGGCGAGGGTGCTTCGTCGTGGGGCTGGACCAGTCCCGAGGGCAGGGAGTTTGTGGCCATTGCCCAGTCCGACGGTGCCGCTTTTGCAGAGGTCACCAAGGAGGGCAAGCTCGTCTACCTTGGCCGCCTGCCTCAGTACTCGAGCGTTTCAATCTGGCGTGAGATGAAGGGCTACAAGAGCTACCTCATCATTGGAAGCGAGGCCACCAATCATGGTGTGCAGATTTTTGACTTTCGCAAGGTATGTGTAGCCCTTTTTTGGGGGAAACATGCTAGACAGATGATTTGTCGTGGAAAGAACAGAAGAAGAAAAAACGTTTGCTGACGCTTTATCCTTCTTGTGCAGCTCCTCACGGTCGACCCAGCCAAGCCAGTCGTCTTCAGCAACTCTCGTGATCTGACGGCCAGGTGGAACGGCCTCCCTACCGGCCGGTCCCACAACGTCGTCGTCAACGAGGAGAAGAACTACGGCGTCGCCGTTGGCGCCATGCCCCGCACCAGCACTTGCCGCTCGGGTCTCATCTTTTTCGACCTGACCGACCCGGCCAACCCCAAGGACCTTGGCTGCGCGTCCGGCGACGGCTACGTACACGATGCGCAGTGCATCGTCTACCGTGGTCCCGACACCAAGTACAACGGCCGTGATATCTGCTACGGCTACAACGAGGACACCTTGACCATGTAAGTTGCTACTGTTCGGTTATACAGAAATCTGTATTTGCTATATCTATATGTGACTGACAGAAATTTGCAGCTACGACGTCACCGACAAGAAATCCACCAAGATCATCTCGCGCACCACCTACCCTGGCGCCGCCTACACTCACCAAGGTTGGGTGACCAACACAACATGGCAGGAGTACCTGGTGCTGGACGATGAGTACGACGAGTACGACCGTGTGGGCCCTGGATCGCAACGCCGGGCCGTCACCTACTTCTGGGACATTCGGTCGCTCGAAAAGCCAAAGCAGACGGGCCTCTTCCGCAGCTCCGTCAACGGCGTCGACCACAATCAGTTCGTCGTCGGCAAGTACGCCTTCCAGAGCAACTACGGCAGCGGCCTGCGCGTGCTGGACCTGTCGACCCTGCCGCGCGATCCCACCGGCGCTGGGGTCAGGGAGGTGGCCTACTTTGACGTCTATCCCGAAGATGACAATGTGAGCGGCGGTGGGCAGGTCGAGTTCCAGGGCACGTGGAGCAGCTACCCGTTCTTTAAGAGTGGGTTTATTGTGGTCAACACGATTGAGCGTGGTGCGTATGTGCTCAAGATGACCAACAGGGAGGGATTCTAGATCTAGAACTAGACAAGATGATGGAGGGGGCTGGGTGCAAAGGGTCGATGTGAGAATTGTATATGTGTGTACATAGGCGATGTAGTAACATCTCAAGTATCGTATATTATGGCATTTGTTACCAGAAGCATATTATAGTGACTCTGCAAGTGCATTTCCGCGTGCAAGAGTACATTGAGGGTCATGGCGGTCGGTACTGCCATAAGGCTCAAGCAGTTCACTATGATGGTCTCAAAATGGAACAAGCGTACAATGATTTCTGCCCCGCCAATTGAAGAATTGGTACTTCTGAATTGGGTATTAGGATGAAGTCGCAAACACTGTCAGCTTACTGCCAACCATGGGTCCTTACATTGCCATCTATTCAATGTAAGACATGGAAATGAAAGTCGCGGTTAATTCACTGGTATACGACCGCTAGGGGACTTGGAATAATGGAGCCTGGAAGCGTCAATTCGGCATGGTTCCCACACAAGCAAGACATTCAGGCAGGTGTCATTGGCTGCCCCAATCGGGCAAACTCGATAATACTGGGCAGGCGGCAGTCGAATGATTGGATGACAAGGAACCGGAATCGGCCGTCTCCCACGCGAATCTGCATGTTTGTTCCTCTTTGGGAAGGCACACACACGGGTTGTAGGCTTCACTTCACTTCACTTTGAAGGCTCCCAATTTCTTTGACGTCAACACTGTGCAACCAACAACCAACCTTATCTTTGGGCCTTTCCCCTCCAGAATGCAGATGCACCTTGAGGATATTCTCCTCCTTTTTCGAGCCTTGACAGCTCAACTTTGATCAATTCCACCCACACAAGATTGTTCATTTCAGCTTCTGCGAATAGCTCGCAAACTATTGATACCGAGACACGAGAAGGATAAAGACCAAAATGCCGGGAATTCTTCCATTGGTGGTTATGGGATTGGTTAGCTAGCTGCGTTCCTCTCCTATCTGGAACTGCCTCGAAGTAATCTAGTGCTAATTCGATCGCCACCAACGATGTAGCTCTTTCTGGGCATTGTGGGCGCTGCCATGTGAGTACCCCCTTTTTCATACCACGTCTTCTTACCATCCCTATCCCACCATGCTTAGCTGTGACTGACACTTCCAACCATCGTCACTTCTTCCTGACCACAGCTACGAAATAGTCCACGCAACCCAGCTCTCCCTCCCGACCTACCCCCTCACCATTCCCGTTCTCCTCCTACCCCTCCTCGCCCTCGCAAACACAGTCTTCGCCGTCCGCAGCACCGCCCTCCGCCTCCGCGCCCGCGGCGACCTTGCCACCGCAAAGCCGTTCCCACCGCACCCCACGACGCTCGTCACGGTGCTGCAGATCATCCAGGCCATCATCGCCGCCGTGCTCGCGACCCTGCTGGCGGCGACACCGGCCGTCGACTCGTGTTTGCTCGAACAGAAATGGCAACAAATGTACAGCGCCCACGATGGCGACGGGATCCGACGCATCCAGGACGCCCTCGGCTGCTGTGGCTTCAACTCGCCCCGCGATAGAGCTTGGCCGTTCCCGCATGGAAATGGAGGTCAGCAGACGAGGTGTGAGGAGGCTTGGGGCAGACATGGGAGCTGTCGGCCGCCGTGGACGGATGCAATGAGGGTCGGGGTTGGTGTTGAGTTGGGGGTTGTGGTTGTTGTGGAGATTATTCAGGTGAGACACATAAATATAGTTTGGTTCGCGGGAGCCAATAAACCAATTCCTGATATGATGGATTGCTTACGGTTTTTGACGGATACGTTACCATTTAGGTCCTCATATTACTCGTTCTTACCGGCTTCCCTTACGTCAGACGAGGCCTCTGGTATATCATGAACCATCAGACGAACCGACGAGAATATCCAGTCCACAACGCATGGCGTGAACGCTGTCCACACGACCGAGAGCGCAACCGAGCCCTGTACAGAGATAGGCCATTGCTCGCCGACCAGGAGGAGTCGGATTCCGAATCGCAAGAAGAGAATGAAGAGGTTAATAATGAGCAGCCATGTGGTCACTGCGGACGTAAAGGAGGTGATGGAGAGCAGGCGCAACAGCAGCAGCAGTCGGCCAACAACCTGCTGTCACTCGACAGCTCGATTATTCCAAACGTGTGGAGAGTAGACAATTGACGAGGACAGCATTTTTATCGACTGGACTACCCGGCATTTGGCTTTTGTAGCTAAAATTCAAAGAGAAACAGAAAAAAAGGGACCATGGTGGATATTTTAGGAGTTTTATGGGTGTTGCGCTGCCAACATAGACAGGCAAGGAGGTTCAGGTTGTGTGGCTTCCTTCTGGTGGCTTCCTTCTGGTGCCATTCTCTTGTTCGGGGCCATTTGATTCTTTTTCGGATCTGTCAAACGCTGGCTACTTGTTATTTCGATGGAAACTCTAACATTGACAAAAGGTAGAAGCCAGATTGGAGGTTGAGATAGTCTATTTGAAGCTAGAAATAGGCGGTGGAGTTCGCCCGCATCGGCTCGCCTATCGGTAAATCTAGCCGACAAGCGACGACTTCGGTCTCCCTAAACTGCAAGAACCCCAGCGAAACTGGGGTCTTCTCCACGCTGCAGCTTCAGTGACAGGCTCCCGTTCCTTGCACGATAATATCCACCGGCCATCGACGCCATCATCTGCCCCTCGCGAGTCAACAAACAAGCCGTTTGCGGAGGCAACGCGAATTCTACAAATAAAATGCTTTCTTTTGTTGAAGTTTGTTCATTTGGGAGAAATATTATCTTTTCCTCAGACTAACATTAAGTAATTCTAAATTTTCAAAAGTTTTCACACCCAGAAAAATAACCCCCGCATCTCACATTACATGACAAAATGGCTTCAACCACCAGGAAACCATTTCCTCACGGAATCCACGTTCCCAGCTTGACGTGGTTCCAGGAAACTTCAGCACAAGAAATTGACTGGGCGGTGCAAAAGAAGCATTTCGAGTTTCTAGTCCGGTCAGGTCTGCACGGAAGTATGTTGTCCTCACCATTCCCTACCGTTCATCCCTCAACTGCTAACAAAAGCCCACATCAGTCGTCATCGCCGGCACCAACGGCGAGGCAGTAACACTCTCGGCCCAAGAAAAGCGCCAACTGGTCCAGACCGCCCGGGAAACCGCCACCACCCTCGGCCAGCCCCAACTCCCCATCACCCTCGGCTGCGGCGGCCAGACCACACAGCAGGTGATCGCCGAGACGCAGCTGGCCGCCGAAGCCGGCGCCGACTACGCCCTGGTCCTCGTCCCCAGCTACTTTCACTTTGCCATGACCGAAACCGCCATCCTCACCTTCTTCCGGGAGCTCGCCGACGCCAGCCCCGTGCCTGTCATCATCTACAACTTCCCCGGCGTCGTGGCCGGCCTCGACGTCAACTCGGAGATGCTGGCGGCGCTGGGCCAGCACCCCAACATCATCGGCGTCAAGCTGACGTGCGGCGGCATCGCAAAGGTGGCGCGCGTCTCGGCGCAGTTCAAGCCAGACGAGTTCTTCACCCTCGCCGGCCAGAGCGACTGGTTGGTCCCGGCCATGGCCGTCGGCAGCGTCGGCAGCATCACGGGCGTCGCGAATCTGTACCCGAGGTACTGCGTTCGCATCTTTGAGCTGTTTAGGGAGGGCAAGACCAAGGAGGCTGAGCAGGCGCAGCTCGAGCTGGCCAAGATGGAGTGGGGGTTTGGCAAGGGCGGCATCAACGGGACAAAGTTCATCGTGGCCAAGCTGAGGGGCTACCCGCTCGAGAGCAGCCACTGCCGCAGGCCGTATCCGCGGTACGAGAGTGACGAGAAGAAGGCGTGGATCGAGGGGGTGGTCAGGCCATTGGAGGTGCTGGAGAAGGGGATTAACGAGCATTATTGAAGCGTGTTTGTGGAGCAAGCCTGGTACTGTTGACAGTATCTGCGATGTAGGGAGGTGTTGGATAACAAAATGAAGAAAGAAAGAATACCCCCCGACGCTTTAGAAGCCCCCAAGCTAGATGATGCAACACACGCCCAGTGACACCTAGTCGAATACATCCACCGCATACCTCTGGCTTCGCATACTCTGGAAGTAAGCCTCGGCCTCCTCAACTCCCACCTCCTTACCATCTACCTCCCTACTCCTCTCGATAACAATATTCAACATGACCTTCTTGACCCCTTCACTCATCCTTGCCGATCCACACACGTACACCCTCGCCCCTTTCTCCCACAGCTCCTCGACCCGCCTCCTCTCCGCCCACACCCGGTCCTGCACGTACCTGCACCCTTTACTCTCACCAGAGGTATCCCTACTATACGCCCGAAACACCCCAGCCAACACTCCCTCTGCCTCCCAGGCGTCCAGCTCGTCGCGGTAGAGATCCTCATCCCCAGGCCCGCGGCAGCCGAAAAACAGCACGGCCGGGGCGAGCACACGCCCGTGGCGGAGCATCTCTGCGCGCTCCTGCAGAAAACCCCGGAAGGGTGCGATGCCCGTCCCCGCGGCGATCATGACCACGGGCGTTGTGGATGCGGCCTGGGCGGGTGATGGTGGGCGGAAGCCCATCGCACCGGGTCGCACGGAGACCTGCACTTTTTGGCCCGGCCCGAGCGTCGCGAGGTAGCTGGAGCAGACGCCGACGTGGCGGCCATGGCCGGATGCCGAGGGTATGTCGAACACGCTATAGACTATGGTGGCGGTTGTGGGGTTTGCGAGGGGTGAGGACGAGATGGAGCTGGTTGGGGTGCGGTTGTTAGTATGGGGGATGAGGTGGGGATGTAAAGGGTGGTGTAGGTGCGCGGCTTACTATTGACGGACACGCATCGGTGGTAGGAGGGAGATGAATGTGCCGAGAGGGATTTCTAGCTCGGGGAACTCCTCTACAATCCCAAGGACGGAGAGCTGCTTTGCTTTCACGAGCTCTTGGTATCCGTCTGAGGCGAGATAGCTTAGCTTGGCCTTGACGGTTGGGTCTCTGGCGGCTCGACTCAAGGTGGCAATGTTCTATAGTATGGTCGACTTAGCTGTTGATCAGATCATGACAAATCTCAGCACCGAAAACTCACCCGCTTCGATGCCACAAGACCAAGCTCAACATAGCTCGTCAGCAGCTCAACAACAGGGATACTACCGCCAGTCGGCAACACCGTGGGCCGCGGCGCCTTAATACTGGCATGTGCATCCCAGGAAAGCCCAAATCGCCTCATTACGCGTGCCACTGTCGTCCGTGGGTTATGTGGCAGTATGGTGAGGTAGTCTCCCGTGCAGTACTGTGTACCCGGCGGCAGCTGCACCTCTACGTGCCCCTTGCCAACTTTTTCTGTCCCTTGAGTTCTCCCGTCCTTCTCATAGCGGTACGTCAACGCCCTCACTGAAACGACCTTGGCCTCCTGCACGTCATGGTGGAGAATCGTGGCCCGCGGCGTCGACAGCGTCACCTGCAGCAAGCCCTCGCTGCTCTCACCCGTCTCACTCTCGCCAGCGTGGACTCCCCGGGCACCATCACCAACAGCCGGCCAGAAGTTATCGTCCTCCCACGCTTCAAAGTCGGAAAACATATCCCGCTCCTTCGCATCCGTGCAGCCCATCTCGACCAGCCTCTCAGCCCCTAGCCCAGCCAGCCGCTCGTCAATCATCCTCGGCACCTTGTGGAAAGTCGCTGCCCAGTCCCTGTGCCCGCACCCAAAGACGGCGTACCTGACGCCCCTGACCGCCTCCAATTTACCCTCGAGGCTCTCCAGCCACTTGACAAAGTGCGCCGCATTATGGGTCGGCTCGCCCTCGTATGATGCCGTGATGATGACAACGGGTCTGTCGGTGGGCAGCGCCTCGGTCGCCGCGTCGAGTGTGTCGATGGCCGCGGCGAACCCGTGCCGTACCGCGTCTGCTGCTAGTCGCTGGGCCATGAACTCACATGTGCCCGAGTTTGACCCGTAGAGGACCGCCAGCGGCTTCAGGCCCATGGAGTTGGGAATTGGCTGTGCGATACCGGATCTGACGTGGTTGGATTCAACATTGGCCTCGCTATGCCCTGAACCCAAGTTGGCCTCGCCTTTCCCACCACCAGCCAATCTACTTTCCAACAGCCCAGGCGTCATTCCATCTCTCAACATGGCCCTGATCACAAACCCATTCGGTTTGATGGTCAAGGCCTGGGAGATTTCAAGCTCATAACCCGGGTCATGCTTGACACACTTGAAATTCTGCAGCAACAGCGCCAAAGCGAGCAGCATCTCCTGCCACGCAAATGGCCGCCCGATGCAGGCGCGCACGCCCGTGCCGAAAGGCATCCAGCAGTGAGGGAACTTCTTCATACGCTCGTCGAACGGCCCGTCCAACATCCTTTCGGGATTGAACTCGTCAGCGTCGGCGCCGTAGACGGCCGGGTCCCGCTGCACGAGCTCGATCAGCGTCGCGAACTGCAGCCCGGCCTTGACGGGGTACTTGCCGCCGACGACGGTGTCGGTTAGGGCCTCGCGGGCGATGAAGGGGATTGACGGGTGGAAACGCATCGTCTCGCGGATGACCTGGTTTGTGGTCAGTAATGCTCTCAATGGTCAAGGCGATGCTCGGCCTTCAAATAGTCCTTGGTACAAACTGTGCCGGCAATTCCAACACTTACCGCGCTGAGATATTTGAGCTTGGCGAGATGATTGATCGTAAGCTCCCCCTTGCCCACGACCTCGTAAATCTCGTCCTGCGCTTTTCGGTACACCTCGGGATGCGTCAGCAGCCTGTAAAACGTAAATGCAAGCGTCGACGCCGTCGTCTCGTGGCCGGCGATCAAAAAAGTGATCAAATTATCGACAATACTGTCCTCCGTCATCTTCTTGCCCGTCTTCTCATCGACGCTCTCGAGCATCGCCGTCAGCAGGTCCTTTCTCGGCGGCGTCCCATCTCCTGATCTCCGAGCCTCCACCTCGGCCTTTCTACTTCTGATGACCTCCTCGGCCGTTTGCCTCAGCAGCGCAATATCCCTGGCGAACTTCTTATCCGCCTTGCGGAAGAACACCCCGGGGAGGCCGGGCGGTCTGGTGATGCGGGTTCCGGCGGCGCGCATGAAGCCGTACATGGCGCCGACGAAGGGGTGCACGTCGGAGCGGTAGTACGAGTTGAAGCGGAAGCCCATGGCGCACAGGGCGATGGTGTCCATGGCCAGCCGGGTGAGATCTTCGGTGAGGTTGATGGGGGCGTGCGCGCCGTGCCGTGCCCATTTCAGAGCCAGCTGTGATGCAATGTCGTGCATCTCGGGAAACATGCTGCGGATGGTCAGGGGGCCAAATGCTGGGATTAGAACGCGGTGCGCTATCCCCCAGTTTTCCTCCTCTTCACCCCTTGACTGCTGTTGTGGTCAGTGTTTGAGTAGTTTCCTCCCCAGGCGTCAGAAGCTATCTTACCGTGAACAAGCCATCACGGACGCCCCATCTCAGTTCCTGCAAAAGATTATACACTTTAGCTTGCCTCCTTTATAGGCAGCGTCCAGAAAACCCTTACCGAAATTTCATTGTCTATACACTTCTTGAACCGCTTGTCGTCGCAAACCTCGTGCGTCAACTCGTGGTTTGACAGCATAACAAAATCGAGCGAGAAGAAGCTCATCTTGTAGATGGGACCCATCTCCTGTGCATACTCGTAGTAAGACTGAATCGGCAAATCCATGTCGATGAGTGTGACGTGACCAATAACTGGTAAACCCTTCGGCTTGGGGATTGGCACCAGAGTCGGCTTTTCCTTTTCACCCTCGAGCGGTGCATCTTTGACCATGGCGGCGGTGGTGATAGCTTTTTTATCATGGTCGGTTTCCCTGTTTAGCTTGGTTGAGGGGGAAGATCTTGTCGTTGATGATGACGATGCCGGGCATAGACGGCCCAGCACGGATGAAGCTATTTTCCGTGGCGCAGTGCAATGGTTCTGCTCTTTGGCTGTCGGCGATGCGGCGCTGGACGGCATTGCTTTGCTAATGTCCGAACTGCTACCCGCCATTGTGTTCTTGGCCATAGCTGCTACTTTGATACTCAACGTGAGGCCTTGTGCAAATACTGAATCTTGTATTATCGATTATGACGAGCGTTCTCGCTCGAGTGCCGACCTTTTGTCCAAAGTTCCCCGGGTGGCACGGGTTGACGGCGGGACTATAATGGCCTAGACCATATACAAATTTAAGTTTCCCACGTATGAGATGTTCTGCACAGGCAATGCCGTGCGCGAGTTCGAACCAAGAGTGAAGCTTTATAACAACCGATGAACGCCAGGATGCTCCATGACAGTGAAACAAACAAAAGCAGACAGGAACTTCACCTCCATCCTACGGGACAAACCACTTGTTCCAAGCATGGCAGAATTGCAGTGCAATCTGCTGGGAACAAGACTCGGCTGATGATTTCACTCCATGCCTGGAACTAGCCCAGAAAAGTGAAAGTGGTCTGCCGAATTTGCAATCCAGGAGAAGAATAATAAAATAACAAAAAAAACGTCCGACGATCCAGGATGCGAGGCCGTCCCCGACCGTCTGATCAAGTTTGTAAACATATTGGGAGGAATTGGTCCGCCGTGAGAGCAGGGAGGGTGGCATCGTTAGTATCCATTGATTGGATCCTACCGTAAATCTTATCTGACTAGAGAGTCTAGGGAAAATTAGAAGAGAAGAGTCCATGTCTAATGTTTGCCCTGCTTGACAGCTCCACTTACCAATGTAGCTTGCGTTGGTGTGTTCAGTAAGCTGACTTGTTGTACTGAGGCTGTGAATACTTGGCGGGAGGGACTTGCTGTTTATCTGATTTCGTGAGAAGCGGTGTTGGATTGACATGATCCTATGGCAGCGAGCACATTCATTTGATCGCGGCAAAATGTCTGGAAGACGGTGATACCGTTTGGAAACAGCGGTCGCAAGATTCAAGATGCGATGGAAAATGACGTGGAAATAAACCAGAGCACCTAGAACTAGAATCAAAGAAATCCAAATGCGCCCACTCCAATGCCGCTAATTAAGTAAAGAGAAACAAAAACAAGAAAAAATGCCAAAAAAAAATATACTAGAAATGAAACAAGAAAAACTCACGCCCTGAATGACCTTGCAACCCTCCTCTCGATCGGCTGCGGCGGCAGCTGATCGTGCTTGTACACCTGGCGCTTAGCAATCTCAACTGTGATGCCCTCCGCAACTTCGGTATCGTCTCGCCTTTCAAGACCAAACCCATCCTGCTCATATACGTCCTCGTCATAAATATCACCCTCGACCGAGACCTCGTCGTCGTCGTCATCATCTTCGTCATCACCGGCGTGAGCGGACATGTCAGGACCGGCAAACGCGTCATCCTCACCGTCGTCGTCTTCATCTTCGGCAATGTCGTTGGCGATGTCGTTGAGCTGCCGCCTTTCCATCATCTCCGCCTTATCCTCATCCTCGATCATGTCCGCTTCCTCCCCGTCATGCGGTTCGTAGCCCTCATGTCCGCTGTGGGCCTCGTCCATCTCGGCAGTCTCGGCACTACCCTCGAAAACAGCCTCGTGAGTTTCGTCATGGCCTTCGTGGCGCCTCCTGAACCGGGTTGGGATTCCAGGCTCCACAACCTCCGCAACCTCCTCTGGGTCTGGAAGCTGCTCCTCATCGGAGCGGGCTTGCAATATGTCAATGTCTACTCGCGGCTCCTCTGGATTGGGTTTCTTTTCATCATCATCAAGGGGCCCCTCATAATTGGAATCGTCTTCGTCTCTGCGTTGGAGCATCTGCTTCCGTAACTGAGAAAAGTCAACGTCGGCAAAGTCATCGAGGTCGTCGTCGTCGTCGTCGCCCATGAAAGACCCCTCAAACTCCTGCGGCTCCTCGCCGCCAAACTGGTGACCAGCCTGCTCTGGACCTTCTTCCATGCCGTTCGCATCATAGTCATCCAAGCCTATGGCGTCGGCCACGTCTGTGAAGTCACCCGGCTGTCCACCTTCCTGGCGCGCAACAACCTCGGACCTCTTGGCCAGGGAAATGTCCTCGATGGCATGTGTGCTGCGGGCCTCGAAGGCGGGGGCGCTTGTTAGTTGTGTGTTGGGGATGTTAGTAGGCAGAGCTGCGACTATGGCGGGCAGAGCCGCGGTGAGGAGGAATGCTGCAAAGGTTTGAGTGCGCATTTTTTGCTGCTTTTTTTGTTCTGGATGACTAGAAATGGTAAGCTTGTAACTATATCTTTTGTTAGGTGGTGGCTGTTTATCGCCGGTTCGTCTGCGGTTACTGGATGGTTAGGAGTCTCAGTGAGTTGGCTTGTGTAGATAGGTAAGTCGAAAGGTAAGAGATTTGTAGAGGATATCGGTGAGATGGAGAAGATAAAAGTTCGAGGGAAGAGTCTTGTCACAAGAGACCCGAGGATATATCAAGTTGGGAAGAGTAGTGTTATGGAATAGTTTGGGATGATGTGAAGAAGAAACAGTCAGCAACAAATGAGGTGGAAAGAGGCTGAAGCTGAAAGGGGATTTGTTTTGGTGATTCTCTTTGCTGTGAGAATGATGATGGAACAAAAAGAGAACGAATGCAGTCATCAACCCCAAATGCATTTCCTTATATCAAAAAGGTGTGGGTAAGGTCTCCATGCATGCCGCCTACGAAGGACGGTATCGCCAATCCACTAGATTACTATGGGTTTGCGGTTTGCTTACCATCCACAGTAATCAATCAATCAGTTTGTTTCGCAGTTGGACAAACTCCCGGCAAGGGTTCCAGGGAAGAAAGTGTGGGAGTGGACTAGGACGAGCAAGGGAGAAATCACGTGCCCAGCCTGCCTTACTCTGCTTTCTACACACGCTAGACCAAAAAGGAAGCTGCGCCTCGATTCCAAGCCAAAAATCACTGTACCGCTAGAACTAGCGCTGTCGCACAGCAATCAGCCTTTACTGCGAACCGCCCAGCCAAGGCAGCCAGTCGTTCGTTCTATTGGTGCCTGGTGCATTTTTTTTTAGCGAGCCCGTCGCAAAGATGCTGCAGCCCAGTCATCCATCAGCTTGCTTGGCCACTTCTCAGCAATGAGAAGATTTTTTCCCTTGTGATCTTTGGGCGGTGAAAACTTGCCACAAGCTTCGTGCGTCCTGATAGCAAGTCTTTACTACACCCTTTTCCGCTACTGGACTGCAGCAGTGCCGCGACCACAGAGAGACCTAGGCTGACAATAAGGGAATTGACAAGGCTTGATTTTGGACTAAATGCTTCTTGATCAGATGTCTTGAAGTCTTGACAAGAAAACTTTGGCGCCGTTGCAGCCGACCTGTAGGTCCTCACCACAGCCGTTCAAGCCATCCGACGCGCCGTCTCCATTTCAATGTTTTAGTGGCTCTCTCATCAAGGGTAGAGCTCCGTCAATGCAAGTACGGCAAGTCGGGTGTCGAATGCCTGGCGTTGCGGTATTTTAGTACCGTCTTTTAGGGGCGCCTCAATTTTGCTTGGGTGTTTGGGGTGCTTTTATCCAAGTTTGTGGGACTTTTGTTCGCCTAGACCAGGCGGCCCAGGCCGACGCTAAAAGACCGCAGCAGATTTGCCGCACCAGTGAAAAGCCGATAGGATTCAGAATGAATTTCTATCAGCCTTTCCATCTTGCTCATCGAATTCTGGTTCACACGTCCCGAATCGTGTCGTCTTTCAAGCTATTCAGACTTTCCGTCCTGTTGAGGGGATTTTGGACACCATACTAACCCAACCGAGCTCGAGACTCAGGGGTTCATCTGAGCGACCGACTGGGTTGTCAACACAAAAGGGGCTACTTGGGATCAAGCCAGGCTGGAATCGCAAGAGTCTTTGCACAATATTATTGGTATCCCGTGAGAGCCCTGTCATCAGCGTGGTAGCTTCTTTTTCATCCAGCCTTGCCTACACGTAAAGTAAAGCTGACAGAATGAGGAGAAACTGCAGAAAGTGAGCAAATCCAATGCATGCCAAGGTGATAATGGTGCTTTTTTTTTCTTCAATCCTCAATCGCAGAGTTACATTGCCTCATTTGTCTTGCATATCTCCAGCGCCAATACCAATAAAAACCATGGGTTCCTTTAGCATCAATTGATGCCGTTCATCCAATGTGCCCTCGTCCTGCTCGCATGCGTGTACTCTTTTTACCCCACTGAAACCAAAGCAAAGCGGCGAGTTTTTTTTTGGTCCCAAGAAGACACAATATCCCGAGATGAATCGTTCTTGATGTCCATACTTGTCTTTTTGCTGTCTCGAGACGCATCTTGATGCTTTTCTTTCCAGTGTTCAACTTCCTCCTGAATACTTAACTGCCAGTTCATTTCTCTTGCCCCTGAACACCTTCCACGGATCTCGGTAATATATTTTAAGATGGAGGTCAACAACAAGGCTCCAGATGCCATATTAATGCAGGAACTTGGCAGTGGGCCAAGGGAAACCGACCAGGAGTCTATCTACTACAAGCAAACACGTACAAGGCGCTTGTTTGGTGAGAAACAGCTCTTCGCTCTCAATCTGGTCATGTACGGAGCATGGTACTACGTTGGCACCAACACCTACCTCGTCATGCTCAACGGCGGGCCCCGTGCTTGGCTGTTTAGCTTCTTCTTCGTGGCTGCCGGCGTAGCATGTCAGGCTGCTTCCTTTGCCGAACTGGCTTCGATTCAACCCATCGCCGGCGCCCAGTATTATTGGACTTTCAATTACGCACCGCCATCCATAAAGATCTTTCTTACCTGGCTGCAAGGCTGGACTACGTGGTTGGGGTACGTTTCGATGCTTGCAGGTAATATAACCGGCGGTGTTATTACCATGCAAGGTATTATAAATATTGCGAATCCAGAGTGGGTTCCGGCAGGCTGGCAAACCACCCTGATGACTCTTGCGTACCTTTTACTATGTACCACGGTCAATTTGTGGTGCTTCCGTGCGGTGCCTTGGTTCGAAACAATGTCCGGTATTCTTAATGCGTTGCTTTTTATCGTTGTCGTTATCATTGTATGGACAATGGCCCCACGCAATGACATGGACGTTTTCGTGACCAAGAGCAATGCCGGGGGTTGGGGCGACTTTGTATCATACAATATCGGAAGCATTTCTAACCTTTTTCTGTTTATCGGTAAGCCCATGAGACAGGTTTTACGTGCGCAAAGCTGCAAAGAGACAGTTGTTGACTCTGTGCACAGCGTTCGAAAGCACCGTCCACTTGGGCGAGGAAACGCGCAACCCGAAGCGTGCCGTCCCTTCAAGCATGTTTTGGGGCTTCGTGGCTAATGCAGTCATGGCTTTTATTATGATTATCACATTTGGGGTGCGTTCATCTTGCTTGATATGCTGTGTCTATCTCCTCGGAGTAACAGTGGTGTTGAATGGAAATTTAACTAATAAAACACCATCGAAACAGTCGGCTTTCCCTGGGGTCGACGTCATTCTAACATCCGTTAGCCCTCTAGCCACATTAATCAACTATGCTACTGGTTCACCAAAATCATCCATCGCCATCCTTTCCTGTATGCTTTTTAGCATGGTCGCCGCATCGATCGGTAATCTTTCATCGGTATCGCGTCTGACATGGGCCTGGGCCCGCGATGGCGGTCTACCCAAATATTTTGCCATGGTCGATGGCAAGACGCGCATACCGATGCGAGCCGTTTCTGGCACCGCGTTCATAATTGCACTCTTATCGTTCCTTTTCTTGAACGACCACGCTTTTATAGCACTGGGTGCCATTGGCTCTTTGTCATCCATGAGCTTATATGTTAGCTACATTATCGGCCTTGGGTGTATCATTTATTTCCGCTTTGCAAACCCCGGCGGCCTCCAGCGTGGTGAGTGGAGCTGCGGCAAGCTCGGTCTGCCCATCAACATCCTTGCCCTGCTCTATACGGTTTGGGAGGTCATCTGGCTTCCGTTCCCCAATGCGCTGCCAGTCACGGGGGCCAATATGAACTACGCCGGCCCGGTATATGTGGCCGTTCTTGTTATGGCTGTTAGTTACTGGTTCTTGTGGGCAAGGAAGCACTGGGGTGGGCCTAATATGAAGGTCGTTGAGATCGTCTTGCAGAATGATGAGGCTTTCAAATAATGGCCGCAAGGGTTTTTGGCCAGAAGGAGGGACATTTGCTGGCCTTTTGCGTGTCGTACATTGTCTAACAGTGATCGACATGATGTTGGTTCGTTGGGCACTGAAATTGGGGCCTTACCAGTCCTGGGTAACGCCATCCGGATTTCGATTGATGCAATACCTACCCAGTCATATATGGCTTGCACATTATTGTAGATTCAGTCAACAATGACCTCAACTGACTTGCTGGAATCCCCTCTCCGGACTGCTGGTGGCTTTCCAGATAGTTTTCAATTTCTCGTAAAATTTATTCAGCTGTGACAAACCTGCCAGAATCGCATTTTCTGAGCTAGAGTCCCAGCTGACCAGTACTTACAACACGCAGTTTGAAGGGGCGGGAGTTGACCAAGGTACCTCGGTACCTAGACTACCTAGGTAGATACTTGAGGTCCTCAGCTCCATGTCATTTGGGTCGCAGCCGCAGCAAGTAAGTGATCGATCATAATTTTCAAGCAAATGACAACCAATGAATTGTTTAGGGTATACTTTGTATGAGATAGCATCGTAAACATCCAAGCCATCAGGTTCGGGGCTGCCGAAGTTTGTTACAGAAGAAACGCCAAATTAAGGTAAAAAGAAAAAAGAAAAAGAAAGCAAAAACCCTTGGTGGACCTAGAGGTCCCTTGACAGGCATAAGCAGCAAAGCCAATTGAAGACAGTGGCGGTCGGCTTTGGCGTCTTTGGCGGCTAATCCCCGGATTCGCAACGTCATCTATCTGGTTTGGGCCTAGTGAGCAGTGCTGACTCGGAGTGTTATCTTGGGCAAGTATTGCCAGGGTGTAGGGCGTTAATCAATCGAATCAAGATTACCTATCGAATCAAGATATGATTGAGAAGAAACACTTGGTACGTTGTAGACTTTGGATCAAATCTGAAAGTACGAAGTATGTACGAAAGCTTGGCGGATAAAACCATTTGTAGAGTTTTTTTTGGGTTTTTCTTCTTCTCAAACATGGAATATGCTGTGATATTCTGCTACCTTTGCAGACTGATTCGATTCGGAGAAATTTTCTGGTAGGGTCAAAACATTGTGTTGTGGTTAGATGTGGTTGAACGCGACGGAAACGGCCACTTCTTGGCATTCATCTGTGCTGCTCTGGGCGTGTGGGAACTAGACTGGGGGAAAACAAGAATAAAGAAAAAAAAAGAAAAAGAACCTAGCCCTTTGCCCTTGCGTGCTGTCAATATATGCAATCACTGGAGGGATACCCTATTTTTTGAAGAATTTGGAGCATAACCTCAATCAAGCCGACGTGTTATAAATGGCATACGGTGAGGCTCAATACACGACCATGAAAATACAGTACAGATCTGGATGGAAAATCTACAGAGCTCCCATGATGTTAGTCCAGAACCATGTCTAGTCTACTATTGGTAGGTCTAGTTATAGTTCAAATCTAGATTAAAACCATGGCATTAAACTCATGGAAACCTTTCCACACTTGGTGCGCATTCCAGACCGCAGAATATCAGATGAGCTCCGCCCCCTCCAATTTTGCACCGACATGGATCCCAAAAAAGGCAGATATGACAGGGAACTGGGAATAGACAGGGCAAAAACCAACGCCGACTGTGCTGTCGGATCTGACTGGCCCGAATGGAAAAAAAGCTAAACCTAGCTCGAGTTCCACACTAATGCTGTATACTACCACGGTCACTGCTTCAAAGTAAAAAAAGAGAAAAAAAAGGTACGTTATAGGGCTTAAATCGGAACTTACCGTCCATCGGATAAGGGACATCCCAAGACAAAACAACAAGGCACAAATTGTAAAGATCGGCGCTGGAGTGGCTTTTCCGTGTACCGGTACACTACCACGTACGTTTCTCAGATACCATCTCCACTTTTGCCTTAGTCCAGCCGCCGTTAGCTCCAAAGCACGCCAAAACGCATCCAACCCCCCGTGCAGCTCCGTAAGATATCTGATCCAACAACTTTTTATCACCTGAAGCCTAAACATATTCCATTAGCTTCCATAAAAAAAGGCTGGTCGATCAACACAAGCTTCAAGTTCATCCGATTCGAGATTACATAGTATATCTGGAGAGCGCTCCCCAGCTTCCCTAATCTTGGCCCTACCGATATCGATCTTCCCCCCACAGTTCAGCTAGCGGGTGCCCGCCCCGCTCGCCTTTCATCACCAAATCTGATTTTGGCGACTTCCAATTCAACATGCCCGACGGGCATTCAAATTCTCCATCATTTCATGCCGGAGGGTATGACGACGGGGTTGTTATCGATAATTCTACCGGTTATGGCGGACATGAAAACCCGCCGCTGACCAGTGGCGAAGGCCCTAATCCCCGAAAACGCGCTCGTAGGGAGCCCAGTAAACCTGAAGATGGCGGCGACAAGAAGCGAGGAAGAGGTCGGCCGCGGCTAAACGCCAACGACGAGACGGCTGCCGAGGTAGGTTTATTGTCATGGCTTTCCTGCCAGTACTCGAAGCCGGCCACTAACTAACTGTTCTCAACTGTTTGCGAAAAACAAAAACAGCGCCGAAGAACCCAAATACGTCTTGCCCAGCGCGCCTACCGCAACCGCAAGGAAACCACAATCTCTTCCTTGGAGCAGCAGGTGCGCAACCTCGTGGATACCAACGAGGAGATGAGCAATGCCTTCGCGGCCCTGCAGGAGTTTGCCGCCTCTAGGGGGCTGTTTGAGCAGGTTCCTGAACTCGGGGCTCAATTGCAGTCCGCCGCAGACAAGTTTAAGGCCCTCAGCCAAAAGTCCAAACCCAGGCATCACGATGACGGTTCTAGGGAACGGTCGAGAAGCCGTTCCAGCTCTCCAGATGCCGTGTTTGCTACCCCCCAGCAGCCTGCATCTCGAAAAGATGAGTGCCCATATGGTGGTGCGGATGTTGTGCGCGAGACCACCACGCAACATGGGCTTGCCACGCCGCTCCCGTACCGTTCATCCCCAGATAGTTACAGTCCTAGCATGCAACAGCGACAACAGCTAGTTGCTGCGCCTTCCAACCCTGTCGACGCCTCCGGGTTCGAGATCATCACTCAGCCGACTTATGAAAACGCCAGCTTCCCCATCCTAATCACTGACAATGATCTCAGTTCCATGATCGGGCATAATCCCTCCCCGTTAGGAACCGCGCCATCTCCACCGCGGACTTATTCTCCCGCGGAAAACACCTTTGGTCGTCGCCTGCAGCGCTTCGCTCTCGAGTGTGGCTTGAGGCTCATCTCCATGCCCAATCCGCCACCACTACCGCTGGTTCGTGTCTTTGGTTTCTGTCTTCCCTTCGAGTCGCCGGATATGATACATGATCGTCTACAGCTGTCACTTCAACGACATGACAACGAGAGCCTTAACTTTTGGGAGTATCCCTTTTACAACCTCGGTGGATCGGGGACCCACTTTCAGCCAATGCCTGGGGCATTGGTAGGCAACCAAGGGACCGTCGATTTGATGCGAAACAGTGTCGGCGGTGGATTTCCAATTGGTCCACCTACAATGACCATTGCCGAGAGTCGAGAGAAGGTGGATAGAAAGCAGAGGATTATGGTTCCGGGCTTTGAGGGGGACTTTTATGATGCTGAGGAGGTCGAAATCTATCTCCGTAAAAAGGGGGTACATATCTTGCCCAGGCAGGATATTGTCACTGCCGAAGTTAATCTCGCATGGTTCGAGGACAAGAAATCAACGGTTCAACACCAGCAGCAACAGCAGCAGCCACTGCAGCAGCAATATCAACAACAACAGCAACCCCAGCAACCTCAGCAACAATATCAACAACAGCACCATCATCAACAACGACAACCTCAACAAGCCGCGTACGGTCTATCACAACCATCCGCTGGTATATATCCAGAGCAAGTATATATGGGAATGCCAGAGCTTCCAAACATGGGCCAGTTCCTCCCTCAGGCACATGCTGTCGAAAACAACGTACAAATTCTTCCGGTGCTGGCTGAACAAACCCAGTCTCCCGTGCTAGTTGGGCCCGTGAATCCTGGAATGGTTATCAGTCCGACTGGCAGCCACGATACCGTTAGTGGCGGTGCCGCTCATGACAGGTACATACTGCCTGACAACCAGTATCCGGCGCCCGCGAACATGAGAGCGCCCATTTCCTACACGACAGCAACATACCAAGACCCGAGCATGTCCTCTTTTGCCGCTCAGATGCCTCAGTTCCACACGAGTCGACCGACGACGACGCTGATCAGCTTGGATGTCAACATGTTTATCAAGAGTAAGTCCAAGGTCCTTGTCGTTGATTTATCCTTCATCCGTACATGACCTAGCAACCGCTCGAATTCATACGATGACACAAACATACTGACAACTCTTTTTTGGGTTCTTTTGCAGAATTGACAGAGACAACAACTTGTCTGGGCAGATCGCCCGGCTTCAGGCTGGAGAACGTACACAAGGCTTTTATGGCCGCTATCATGTCATGAAGATGAGGTTTTGAATTGATGTTGACGAAAGTCATGTATGAAATGAACAAAGCGCCTTATACCCGATATATACACATGTATTTGATGATTTGTACAAGATTAAAGCCTCGTGCGTATGAGTGCCCAGTCCAACTTCTGGTCAGAAAATAATACGTCTCACGCCTCGCCAGACGGCTGGTGTTTTTTCACGCATTTGGGGGAACTTCTGTTCTACCCTCGAAAACATCGCAGCCCTGTGATTCCCTCTAACAGCTTGCTTTCCTCCTATAGGCTCATCTCCAAGAACCTCCCACCTGGCAGCCTGCTTTATAGCAGCCGCCTCCTGCCTGGAAATCTTCTCTCTAGCAGTTGCCTGCCGCCCAGGAGTCTTCTCTCTAGCAGTTGCCTGCCGCCTGGGAGTCTCCTCTCTAGCAGTTGCCTCCCGCTTGGGATTCTTCTCTCTAGCAGCTGCCTCCTCTTCAGCCAGCTTCCTCTCCCTATTCTCAATCTCATTCAGCGCCGCTGCCCTCTGTAGCCTATCCATACTGGCCAGGCCCTCGAGACGATTCAAAAACATAACCGAGTCCTCGATGGTTTGGACAAACGTCGCCCCGCCATCGGCCTTGGCACCGGAGAAGCGGCCGCCGGCCACGAGGTCTTCCCACTCGTCCTCGAGCTCCGCCATCCGCATGTCGGACCCTCCGAACGCCGTCATAAGGTCCGTTTGGCGCTGCTTCTGTCGGGCCCGGCGCTGGAGCGACCTGCCGAGGCTCATGGGCTGGGGCTTCTTCATGCGCAGGAACGGGTCCAGGGACGAGGTTTGGACGAGGTAGGGGACGCGGCGGATGCCAGAGCCTCCGAGCTCGTGAGCTTGGCGAGGCGGATCCGTCGGAGTATAAAAGAAGCGAGGCTCGCGACTGGGCCGGAACCACTCCTCCGGATCGAATCTTGGGTTCGGGTGCATGGTCAGGAGGTGTTTGCGTGGGGGCTCCGGCATGGGCTCCTTGCGTGGGGTTGGAGGTTTGCGGCGGAGGGTGTTTCGCTGGATCAGGTCGACGACGGACTTGTGTTCGGGGCTGTCGGCCGTCTTGGCGCCGTTGAGGAGGTGGAGGTACTATTACGGGTGGATTTGGTGTTAGCTCTTCTGGTAATAATGTACAGTCTGCTGTATAGCATCATATGAGCATAGGTGGAACGTGGGCCGAGTGGGCATAGGGTTGTTGAACTCACCTTGTAGCCATTTGTTAGGGATGAGACGACAATACGCGCGCTTTCCGCAGTCTTATTGCGACGGAAGCTCTGGCGGATCAAGTGCTTGACCGGATTGACACGGTCACCTGGAAAGGAGGTGGTTTCGGCCGGAAGTACAATATCCGGAACCTGCTTGAGCAGAGCCCTGTAGAGTGCGAAACCTGGACGAGCTTGCGTGAGCTGACGGCTTCATTGGTCGATGTTGAATTAATATACACATTTGGACCAAACAAAGACATACATGCTATACGATGCCGCGAGTCTCGAGCTGGGATGTACTGAAGCGGCATTCAAATGATGGATGGTGACATTTCTACCTGAACAATATCGTGTCTTTGTTTGCTGGTCGCAGGTCGCAGGTCGCAGGTCAAGCGTCGAGGCTCAAAAAGTCATGTCTAGTCGCGATGCCATCTTCAACCACGCTATCTTATCGCACCTAGCCAGACTGGCTTACCCCTGCCTTGGCTCAATGCCGATCTGTTCCAGGTCTTCTCCACCCCGCCTTGCCGCGATACAGTGTGCAGAAACAACAAATGGCCGTCACGACGCCTGGCGCCTGTCGCTAAAAAATCATCCGAGCACACAGTGGCGGCAGATGGACGGACCTGGGTGGGACCGGTCTCCCTCTTTCATTGTGACACTAGAGTTCCAGTTTGTTTGATACAGTGGGCGAGCAAACAGCTATTGACGAACTAACCTTGACATACTGTAAGCTGTAACGATTGCATAAAGCTTCAACGTGCTGCAAACAAGTTTTTTATTTATTTATTTTTTATTTTTACTTTCCAATATCTCCTTGTAACTGTACTGGACAACCTGTTCACTTGCATCAAGCACAACACTGCCACTCCAGCCGGATAGCTCCCTCGAGCTTCAAAGTGGGCCGATGACGACGACTGGTCGCCACAAATTTGCAGCTCTTCAACACACCCCAAGCCACACTTAGGTGTCGAAATTACACCTGCGCAAGCTGCGATATAGTGTTACGCTACCAAGTGACACTGGATGACTTGTCGCTTGTTTGCCCAGCCATTGTGGTTGACGTCTCGTTCGTCGCTCTGGAAAAGCTGACCCAGGAGTTTTGATTGATCAAAACAAAACAAACTGTCAAGGCAACGTCACCCAAGCTATACCTGCTTCTGGTGCTATTGTTAAACTGCAGTTGTCACTTCTTGGGGTGCCACTCTCATCTCCACAATCCTTGCAGTCTGGAACTGTCACTGCCTCTTTGCTGAGCCCTCTTTTCCATTCACCTCTTTGGGCAATAAGCCAAGCCAAACAGCCCGTCTGGTGCGGGCCAATACCTGTCTTTTGCATACAGTACATAAATCCCAACACCCCGCACAACACTAGACTTGATGCCTGCGTCAAGAATCCACAGCATCCCTTTCACGGTCGTTTCCTTCGTCCTGATAGTCGCTCTCTTCCTCGGTATCACGACCAACCTGATTTCTTTGGGTCCCCTGTACAAAGACGGTGGTCTTGACATTCCACCACAATCCCCTCCACCTCCCTCTACACCACAGCCAAACGCAGGCAACATGACCCAACGCACCGTAGCCTACTTTGTCAACTGGGCCATATACGGCCGCAAACACAGGCCGCAGGAACTACCAGCCGACAAGCTCACCCACGTCCTGTATGCTTTTGCCAACGTCAAGCCCGACTCGGGTGAGGTCTTTCTGACTGACACCTGGGCTGACACCGACATTCACTGGGAGGGTGATTCATGGAACGATGAGGGAACCAACCTCTACGGTTGCTTGAAGCAGTTGAACCTCCTCAAGAAGTCCAACCGCAATCTCAAGGTCCTTCTTTCCATTGGTGGCTGGACCTACTCCTCCAACTTCAAGGGGCCCGCTTCGACCCCGGAGGGTAGGTCACACTTTGCCAGGACCGCCGTCGAGCTCGTCAGACAGCTCGGCTTCGACGGCATTGATATCGACTGGGAGTACCCCCAGAACCCACAGGAGGCCGCCGACCTAGTGGCCCTGCTGCAAGCCTGCCGCCACGAGCTTGACGCCTATGCGCACTCGGTCGACGGAGAAAACCCCTACCACTTCGAGTTGACCGTTGCGTGCCCTGCTGGCGCGTCCAACTATGAAAAGATGGACATTGCCGGCATGGATCCCCTACTGGACTTTTGGAACCTGATGGCCTACGATTACGCCGGATCCTGGGACCAACAGGCCGGCCACCAGGCGAATCTCTTCCCCAGCCACGGAAACCCGGCATCAACGCCCTTCAGCACTGACGCCGCCATTGCGCACTATGCCAGCCAGGGCGTGGCGCTCGACAAGATCGTCATGGGCATGCCCATCTACGGCCGGGCGTTTGAGAACACGGACGGGCCCGGAGCGCCGTTCCAGGGCGTTGGCCAGGGGACCTGGGAGCAGGGCGTATACGACTTCAAGGCGCTGCCACTACCCGGAGCCGAGGAGCGGTTCGACGAGGAGTCCGGTGCCACGTACTCGTATGACCCGGCCACCAGGCAAATGGTCACCTACGACACGGTGCCGCTGGCCAGGAGGAAGGCCGAGTTCATCAGGGAGAGGGGTCTGGGCGGCGGCATGTGGTGGGAGAGCAGCGCCGACAAGGAGGGAGACGAGAGCTTGATTGGCAACGTTGTCGATGTTTTTGGTGGACCGGAGGGGTTGAAGCACCAGGAGAACTGTCTGGCGTATCCTCAGACCAAGTATGACAACCTGAGGAACGGGTTTCCGAATCAATAGACTACATTAGATAGTCTGTTTCCACCAATAAAAACCTTCAAGCAATTGACGACTTTGTTTATTGGACGGCCTTGACAAAGCTACCGTAACCAAGCAGATAATAGTCCCCGTGTATATTCAGCATGTCAATCGTGGGGCTGCGCACGTGCATGGCAAATCATTCGCACAAATCTTCCACAATCACACGCAAGCATGGAAAACAGTGTTCATATCTCATCAAGATCCCAATCCGTGTTGATTGCCAGTCAGAGCCCCAATGAAGAAAAAGAGGCCTATGCTACAAACGCCAGTAACGAAAGGGCGGCATGTCTGGTGCCTGCCCCGAAGGTATCCGTGCCCATCCCATTTTTTTCTCCCATAAACAAGTTCGTCATCCTTTGCAATCAAGAGCAGCTTAGTCCTTCTTGTCGAAGACATAGGTCAGGTGGCAACGGCCGCAGTACTGGCGGTCCTGCATGGCAGCCATGAAGATACCGGCACCGCACTGAATGAAAGAGTTAGTAAAATACATGGTGAAAAAAGGATCACATGCATGTATGGGCTACTCACAGTCTCGTTGGGGCACTCGCGGCGGAGACGCTCGATCTTTCCGTCACCGTCGACCTTGTAGTACTTAAGCACAGCCAACTTGGTCTTCTTGCGCTTGTGCTTGATCTTCTTGGGGGTGGTGTAGACCTTCTTCTTCCTCTTCTTACCACCACCACGCAGACGCAGCACGAGGTGGAGGGTGCTCTCCTTCTGGATGTTGTAGTCGGACAGGGTCCTGCCGTCCTCGAGCTGCTTGCCGGCAAAGATCAAGCGCTGTTGGTCCGGGGGAATACCCTCCTTGTCCTGGATCTTGGACTTGACATTGTCGATGGTGTCGCTCGACTCCACCTCAAGGGTGATAGTCTTGCCCGTGAGGGTCTTGACGAAGATCTGCATGATTGCCTGCTTTTGGGTTCAATGTTAGAATTGCGCGCGAGTGAGGGTGTAGCAGTGCTGTCTGTTGCTTGTCGCGCTGCTGCTGGGGGATGCGAATGCAAAAGAGCAAAAGTTGTAAAATATTGGCTTGCCACGCACGCAACAAAAAGTCGCCGCGACCGCCGGGTATCTCAGAAACAGAAAATTGAAGACAAGCAGAATTCGCAGAATAGAAAAGAGCAAAGCAGCAGGCGACAAGCAACAGAAGCAATCAATCAGACATACCTGGAGAATCAAGATTCCCGTCCTAAGCAATCTGAAAGTTGTTCGTTGATGGAAGAAAGGGAGAGGGGAACAAGAAATTCACAAGTTTGCGGCGGCGATTTGGAGTTTGATGGGCCTGGCAAACGGGGCGGTCGCCGCCCTCACTTGAGTCACGTGCTAGGGTTTCGAGCCTTGCCACTAAATTCAAAGTGCACTTGCTGATATCAGGACCCAGCGATAAGCAGCGGGGCACAATCCACTTTCGACTTGATACTTTACCTGAAATTCCCAAACCTCAAGTTCAAACTTCTTCTCTTTCAATTCAGCAAGTGATTGAAGTTCACCACAGCCGCCAAAATGCCTAAGAAGAGAAAGAACAAGTCAGTACTGTCTTGGTGTGCAATCCTTTGCCATCCCAGCATATTTTACTGACGATATTTCTCCTCTTCAGCGGACGCAACAAGAAGGGCCGCGGCCACGTCAAGCCCATTCGTTGCTCAAACTGCTCGCGATGCACGCCCAAGGACAAGGCGATCAAAAGATTCACCATCCGCAACATGGTCGAGTCTGCTGCCATTCGTACGCTACCCACCAGTCATTAGCTCACTTGCGCCACTTACTGACCTGACACCTTTCAGGTGATATCTCGGACGCTTCGGTCTTCGCCGAATATGTCGTTCCCAAGATGTACCTCAAGCTGCAGTACTGCGTGAGCTGTGCCATCCACGGCAAGATCGTTCGGTACGTGTTTGTCCCCTAAGGGAAGGACAGCTACTTTGGAAGTGTTTTCGTGGTTCTGTTCATCAGAGCCACGAGACGCTTCTGGATGTAGGGCTAGAGACGAACCTTGGCGAATTTTAGGCCTCCCTCCCCTTGCACCATGCCGGCCTTTGGCTGCGTTAGGATGCTGGTGACAACGTCTTTTGATGTGTCACAATCTTGAGGCTTGACGCAAGAGCTATTGCTGCCTGCTGTCACCCTCCCTGTGCCGATTCTTTTAGAATCCCCAGGCTCTCCATTGAGAAGATCTGTCGGCTCCTGCGCAATCCACAGCGCCCAGTAGACTTGGACTAGTACATTGCTAACATCTTGACAGTGTTCGTTCGCGTGAGGGACGTCGCAACCGTGCTCCTCCCCCTCGTGTCCGTTACAACAAGGACGGCAAGAAGATCACTCCCACCCAGGGCGCTAAGACCTCTTAGATGGGATGTGAAGGACGGATCATGACGAAATGCGGGAAAATCTCGCGCCATTATGAGGCTGCATGCATGAATGGGGCATGACGGGGCAAAAATCTTATTTAGGGATCATGGACAGGCCGGCGTCAACCTTTTTCTGGGATTGCTTTTTTTTCTTATGGCTATTCCAATACCATGGTGGACTGCCCACTTTTAGGGCTACTCAGAGATATCCACGATGATTCAGGGCTTCGGCGTGTTCCGTAGTGAATCGATCCATTCGAGCCGAGCATTTTGATTTGTGCACATTGATTTGTCTGCAGTATCGCTGTCACGATTTCTAGTGGGTCATGATATGATGATATCAGTCTTAGGGAAATCGCTATGCTGATGGTTTTTATTCAGACCTTGACGCCGATTATTGCATGCTAACATTATTCGCGTTCGATGATCATCTCATACGACATCTCGAACCGTTATTAACCTCCTCAGTGCTTCTTGGCAGACTTGCTCTCAGCCTTCTGCTTCAGTCGCTCCTCATCCTCCTTTTCCAGCATCTCATCCACCTGGGCGCCGCGCGATGGCTTGTTGCCGTGCGACTCAGCGATATCTGTAGGCCTGATGTCCTTCTCCTTCTCCTCTTGCCGCTTGGCCTCCTTCTCCTCCAGCTTCTCCTTGTTGGCGCGGTCCGCGAGGCTGTATTGATCCTTGGGGTCTTTTGTGGGTTGTCAGTCATGGCGTCTGTATGGTGTCAAGTGAGAGCAGAAACAAAATTGGCGATTTAATTTGGGGAAGACATGCGTACCGTGGACGTTGTGCGACGTCTGCTCGCCGGCCTGCAGAGGCTCGGGGTGGGTCGACGACGGGTCGTTGTGGGTGTGCTGGTCGCCGTCCATCATGAGGTTGTCACCTGCGCTCTGGAAGATGGGAGAAGACAGGGTTAGAAATTGAAGCTTCAAACCTTGCGCAATTGGGAGTCTCGTCATTTTTCGTACCTTTCCGGTCACCATTTTGATTGATGTTGGTTGTGTGTTTGGGGTGATGTGGTGTTTGTCTGTGGATTTGAGTTTAGAATGAGATTTGTTGATAGGGAGACAATGAAGAAGGATTCCTAGCGAGTTGGATCCGAGATCAAAGGGGATTGTCGATGCCTTAATAGTTTGCAATTCAATCGTTCCGTCCGTCAGTTTTCGAGCGATCTTTTGCTCCATCCACGCCGTCATCGACTTCTGATCGAAGCGTTACGTCATTGATCCAGTTTATTACAGGTCCGGCTGGCAATGTCGTACACTGGTCCTAGCGGGTTGATGGAAGTACAGCTTTGGCCTCCATCAATTGGTTTGGTTGTTTGCTCTTGCATCATTTGCGGGTTGTTTGTTGATCTATGCTTTAGTTGATCCCAAAGGCTGTTTCGTGGTGGTGGTGGATGTAGTACAAGATAAGCATCATGCACAATAGGCCCCTATGCGCTGTATACAAACAACAACCGATGCTAATTTCATGTAAATTTTTGAAAATTTAAATAGCTCATGCATATTCACTAAGTAAGGGGAATTTTCAAGATGGGCATTTGTTCACAACTCTGTAGGTGTCTTCAGGTGCAACAAAAGGGCAAAGTCAAGTTGAACTATCGCAAGAATTCTGTTTCCATTAATGTATAGTTAATATCAGCCTCATCAAAAATTCAACACGCACCAACCAATCCAATTACGATAGAAAATGTCCATTTGATCGAAAGCTTTGAACCCGAAGATTTGAAAGAAACCAAAAGCTGGTTGATATTTTATTATGCTGGTCACAATTACTTCCTAACACCGAGAACGAGGCACTTTGCATGTATGGTACGGATGACACGAGCTATCCTGAAACAACGCTGCACTAACAGCCACATACTGGTAGCACCTATGCAAGGACCAAATACAAAGCATCTGCATGATATACGCTTTTATTTTCGTCAGCAGAAAAACTTGAGGTAGTTGACACCAAGTGCCCCCAAAAGTAAGCTTGTTCAAAATACGTGAACTAGCATCATGCTACAGGGTAGGTGAGCAACACCAAGTCTCCAGTCGGCCCATTCGCAGGATCAGTAAAGTGATAAGGCCTAAAGTTTGTGCGATTGAATCTTGCAAGTGAAGCAAAATATACTGTTGTAATTTTGGTTATCAAGTTGATAGTTTTGATCATTCTTGTTCATCAAAGTTGATAGGAGCTGCCCATCAAGAGGGCCCCACGTGATATCGCGCCGAAAGCTCTGGTGGATTTTCCCCAAATTGTTTACGACACCGCTGGACCCCGCCATCAACCTGCGCAACTTGGTCGCCGTCGACAAAACACCCCAGCTACCCAAAATGGCCGAGATACAAGCAAAATTGCAGTCGCTGTCCGACGACTACAAAAAGCTCCAGTCGGGTGAGGAAACCTATTGAGGAAGTTTTTATTTGCGCAGTGGGAGTCTCTTACTGACAAACTAACTTGTCGCCGGAGGGGAGTAGAGCTGGACACGGCGGTCCAGGCCAGGCAAAAGCTTGAGGCTCAGCTGCAAGAAAACCTTGGCGTGCAAAAGGTAGGGTTGGATACAAATTAAAAATGAAACAAAATTGCGACTCTTCGATTTTATGGTTCGTCGCTGACGGTCCATGCTGTATCCAACCACCAGGAATTCGAAAAGATGAAGGATGGCGAGACCATTTACAAGCTTACTGGTCCGGTCCTCCTGAAGCAGGACAAGGTCGAGGCTGACAGCACTGTCAAGGGGAGAATCGAGTTTATCAAGAATGAAGTGTGAGTTTTTTTTTCTTCTTTTCTTAATTTCCCATAAAAGAATGAGATAGTTGACAATACAAATGTCACTTTGCTAACACATGAACAGTGAGCGACTAGAGAAGCAGATAAGCGATGGTCAGGACAAGATGGAAAAGAAAAAGGGAGAGATAATCCAGGTCCAGACCAGCGCCCAACAGCAGCAACAGGCTGTTCAGGCATAATCTAGGCGGTGAGCCGGAATGATCATATTTTACTCAACCAATATATCACTCCCAGTAATCTAGTCGTGATGTGTGATGAAGCTGCAGGGAGGCCTAAAGAACTGCACAAAAGGAAAGCTGCGATGGCAGTAGCTTGATTGATAACCCAGCCTGCCCAGACAATTCTCTACATGTTGGGCAGAGGTTGGAGACGGTGAAGGGTGGCGTCAATAGCGCCTTTATTGGACATAAGCGTTGGAAATTCGGTTCGTAATGGCTCCGAGTACAACGGACGGACGGGCCTTGGGGTTGGTGGATAAGGAAAGTTTGTTGAACTATCCGAAATCTACAGTCCGAACTGGGCGCTGAGGGCCATGGCGGAGTTGCGATGCCAATGGCAAATTTGCTCCCAAAAAACAAAAAAAAAGAACAAAAACAATCATATTCTCAGCACACGGATGCAAACCTCGAGGTTGCGGGCAATGGAAAGACTGCGTTTAGGGTTTGGTTCTCCAGGATGGGTAAGAAACGACATTGACATCGGAGTCTTGGCTTGCGCCAGGCTGAATATGTGGCCGTGGCGGAGACCAGACCCTTCTCACCGTCCACAAGCCGCGGCAGACAAACTGTGTTATTCAGCAGGTACTCGCCTTGGAGACCCTGCAATACAGTCCCTTTAGTCAAGGATTAACTGTAGGTAGTCATATTCGAGACATCGTGGGATACAAGCTAACATTCAATTCATGTTTCTTCATGTGGCTTGCAATGCACATGGTGCACGTGTCGCGAGACTTGTAAATACAGTAATACATTTCAGTGCAATAGGTCAGTGCTTTGGCTGAGCTATAGTATGATTCGCGTCAGTTGTCTTTTATTCATTAGAAGCACCTCCGGTGAGTGTATCCAGATAACTGGAGAATAATGTGCGAATCTGTACAGTACGGGTATCACTGTGTGGGCATCACTCGAGCTGGAACATGCGGCGTACTGAAGAAATCCGTCAGCTAAATAATTTAGCCTACCCTGGCAACGAATTGCCTGCCCGTTTCAACCCCATCCACGTCACTGGAGCGATCTGACGCGGGGTCCCAAGATCCCTGACACTTCGCATTCAACGACAAGAAAGCAAGCAAACCCAAGCAGATTCACGACTACACCAACTCCGAACGAACCAAAAACAAATCAAAGATCTTTAGCGACCCGAGTTTCTCCTCCTTCTAATGCCAACAACAAAATAATCACCCTTTCGACCCTGTAGCCTTGTGGTGCGCTTTCACCGGCGCAAGCACATGCTTGCTTCATGAGACAACTAGTTTCTGAGGTTGTCGGTCTGTCAACCACGACTTCCTGATTGACTGCCTGGAGGGAATTCACATTGAACCACCTTTATGCTGATCACGAACACGTATATTCTTAAATATCGAACGACCTCAATCACACGGAACCATGGAAGCTCGCACGATGCCACGCCCGCGCCGGCGGCCGTTGACGATTGCCGAAATCGTGGAGCAGGCAGACCAATTCGACTTTAATACCAACATTTCTTTGAAACACTGGGTCGGTGCAGCCGAGACCCTGTACCGTGAGGTAGGTCCTCTTTTGGTACACCGTTGGGGACTTGGATTGTCCACGAGCATAGCTGACTGAAGCTATAATATAGGGCGAGTTCTACAAAGAAGAAGGCAACTTTGCCAAAGCCTACCTTCTTCTACTTCGCCACTGCTCCCTCGTCCTCAAAAAGTTTCCCGAACACCCAATGGCCCACACTCGCGACGGTCGCAAGCTGATCAAGCCCCTACAAGAACGACTGACCCGCATCATCTCGGAGCTAGAAGAGCTCAAGAGGCATATCAATGAGGCGTACAATGAATGGGAAAGACTGGTTAGGACGGGGCAAATCGAAGACCGGCCCGTTCCAGACACCAGGTACGACAAGTATGCCGCCCAGGATCCGGCGCTGTCATGGAACAACGCTACCCAAGCCCAGTTGCTGGATGCTGGGAACAACCAGGAGCTGGCTGTGCGGCTTGCCAAAGACGACTATATCAGGCGCGACGCGGCTAGGCGCTCGATTCGCCAGGCCGGAGTTTCAGAATATGAGGAGCAAATCCGTCGCAGCGGAGGTGTCTGGGAGGACTGGGATGATCGTAGAGGAATGGGGCCACGTAATATGGTGGACGATCGGAACGACATACAACGGCAGATTCAGGAGACACGGAGGAGACTTGATAGGTCCAACGACCAAGACTCGGAAGTCGTGGTACGAGACTTCAGCCGCGATGATACCCGACCATCAAGCGCGGCTTCACGATCATCATCACGGCCGCTCATTCCGAACCCGGCCTCACAGCACTACAACTACCCTTCGGTCTCGAGACCGAGACCATTAAATTATAACTCATATGAGGCATCACCAGCCCCGTCAAGACCACCAAAGGAGCAATATCCGATCTCTCAACACAGGCCATTGGAGCCCGTTCCGCCTCCAATACCACGAAAGGCTCCTGAAGCAGGACGTGCACCTCCTACTCTTCCGCCCAAGACTCTAGACCAGCCAGAAGAGAGAAACGTTCAAAACTCGACATCGTCTGTTGATCGGGCGGTGAATGAACTCTCTAAGCGGAAGAACATAACATTCCTGCCGGCTGGTTACACAGAAGCCGGGAAACCTCTAAGACCCATCTTCGTTCCGCGTTACCTCAAGGACAAATTCCTCGAAATAGCGGCGCCGAACACTAGGAAAGGGCTAGAGCTTTGCGGCATCATCTGTGGAAGGCCAATCAACAACGCCCTCTTTGTAGCCGCTCTCCTTATTCCGAACCAAATCTGTACTTCGGACACATGCGAGACGGAGGACGAGTTCCAGATATTTGAATTTTGCGAAAAAGAGAACATGATCATAATTGGTTGGATACATACGCATCCGACGCAGACCTGTTTTATGAGCTCGAGAGACTTGCACACCCACGCGAGCTACCAGGCCATTTCCCCCGAGTCGGTGGCAATTGTCTGCGCACCAAAGTACAGCGAGTATGTACAATTTATTGAGAATAATCCTATTCACTTGATCACACACTGACTGAGCCATGGTTGCCTATAGCTTTGGAGTTTTCCGCTTGACAGACCCTCCAGGCCTTCCGCACGTGTTGCGATGTCCCCACACGAATACGTTCCACCAGCACGAACTGCCAGAGAGCGAAATTTACAAGACTGCTCTGCACCCAGTGAGCCATGTGTACATGTCCGATCAAATAGATTTTGATGTCACGGACCTACGGCCAAAGTGATGGCGTTATCAGGGGAATAGGGGCTGTTGGTCCGTGAAGAGGCTGAATGGGCTTGTCTGGGAATACATCGGGTCTGACAAAGTTCAGGCTTGATGTGCTGGCCTTGAGTAGTTGATGGTGGTGACTGCTAGGCTGCTAAAACAACAGTGTTTTGTCACTTCAGTTTTTGTCTTTTTCTTGACTCTTGGTTCATCCTAGCTTTTGCTTTTGGTGGTGGAGTTTTAGGTGGTTCCATTACTGCGCGTGGTAGGCGTTGGGATTTGCGGATCTCTCTGTTCGCTGGGAAGACAAATAATCTTGGAATGCTGGTGGTTAGTTATTTTGCTGCAAATGAGGCCGCTCACTCTGTTTTGTTTGGTTTCTGTTTCTTTCTTGTTCTTTTTGGCATCAGGTCATGAGCATGGAGAGTAACAAAAGCAGGACACTTTGGGGCTGGACCCGGGCATTAGAATCAAGGCTGACCGTTGTCACATCTAATAATTGCATTATTTGCGATATGAGCAGACCGTCAATCTGCAATCTCTTGTCTAATTGATACTTACAAGGTATCAAAATGTAAGGGTCGGTGTCTGTTGCTTAGAGGAGGCCGGTGTTTGCTTTGAGGGTTGGACGGGAGAGATATTAGGGTTCGGGTGCGTTTGTGTACTTGGACCGCCCGTTGTAGCTGGCAAACAACAACCACCGCACACGCAAGACAGTTTTCTATCCCGTCTGCACCACGCCCGTCGCTCTGGGAGGACCAACGAACCGGCAGTTGCTGTGCACGTGCCATCTGTGAGGTGCGAGCAGGTTCCTGCCATACAGAGATCCAGGCGGGCTGCTGTTCGCTCAACCTCGACTCACTTCGCCGTTTTTTTCACCACTTACTTTCTGAACCTGCCTGAAAAGGCAACACTGCATTCTTGCAGGCACTCGCTTGTGGGGACTCTTCTTTCGTTATTTCACGCTCATTTTCTACTTGATACATTCGTTTCGTTGTCGTTCTGTCATTGGCATCGAAGCCTGGAGGTGCATCTCGGCCACGTTCACGCAGCCGGCCTTGGTGCATTTCTATCTTCAAACGGCAAAGGTGGGACGTTTTGCGTCTAGAGAGAGATCAAGGTGAGAGGAGCATCAATCGACTTCTTTCTCACTGCATCTCCCCGAGTTTCCAGCTACCTGGAGGTCTGTATACGCCTCACGCATCTCATGCTATGACTTGATCACCTTGCCCTCATCATCTCTTTTGTTCAAGTGACGACATCTGGCTTGAATCCTGACTCACCACCTAAGTCCTCCAGCCAGTCACTGATCCCACTCGACATCCCAAAGTCACCACCGAAAATGGAAAACCCCCGGACAGACGACCCCTGGCGCCCAGGCTGGGACCCCCGGGGCCTCGCGACGCTAACGCGACCGGACCCGCGCTACTACCGGTATGTCCCAGACCTGTCGGGCTACTTTGTAGTCGCGCACTACCAGACCCCGGACTGGCGGCCCGGCGAGGGCGATCCGGGCAGCATCCGCTGGCTTCGAGAGGAGGCGCCCGAGCTCATCGTCGACGGCCGCCTAAGGGTCGACAGGGATGAGGGAGGCGGGGAGACGAGGTCATGTCTGGCAGGCGGTGGTGGTGGCGGTGCTGCTGGGGCGGGAGTGAGAGCGCAAGAACAGCAGAAGAGTCCATCGAGTGCGCCACCGGTCGTGAGGCCGTTTGGTGGTCGGCCTGAGTGGGGTGGTGGTGAGTCAACCCATGACCAGTCTTGTGGACTTGCCCGGGACTATACACAAAATGGGCGCCAGGGTTGGCAGACGGGTGAGAACAAGTCACTACTTCCCCTGCAGCAGCGGCACCAGAACCTTCAGAGGCATGGCTTTCAGGGCCAGCAGTTGAGGCTCCAGACAAGCATAGAGCAAAACAACAGCAAAATATATGGTCCTGTCCAATACCAGCAACAGAGACCGACGTCTGTAAGACACCCAAGCAACGAAAGCTCGGAAGAGCTGGGGCGGTCGTGGATCTGGCCCGAAACCAGTGAAGTCGCCTCGTCAGGGCAGCAGCAACCAGACCCGCGTCACCTGCGAATTAGCCAGGACATACTAGCCAAGATTCACCGGCTTCCAATGGGTCATCCGCAGAGTCCTTGGGGTTGGCCCGAGAACTCGGACGGGTCGGGCGTGACGGGAGTGACGGAAGCGGAGAGCAGCGAGACGAAGGAGGCGCGACGAAGACAGTCAGTTTGTTCCATTTCTTGCACACATTTTCTACTACTCACCCGCCCCCACCAACTGCCTGATTTTGCCCTGGTCTTTCTTCTGGGCTTACCGACTGACCTGGAAATAAACATAGCAACGCTGAGATTGAGAAACGAGCACCCCACCCGCAACGCTATCTCCATCCATCATCGCCCAGCACAAGCACCCAGGGACCTCTTCAAGACTCTAGACATGGCTCGACATCGAGTAGCAACAGTAGCAGTAGCGGCTTCCAAATGAAGATGCCACAGTGGCCCAACGCGCAGCAGCGATGTGCGGGCAATCGCAACTCGCCGTCATATCTCCATGGTACGCGACGAATTTCAGACGAGAGTCTGGGCTACACAGACAGTAATAGCAGTGTCGATGCGCCTGAGCAGAGGCGTGGAAATTATTTTTATGGGGGTTTCGAGGAGCGAGGCAGCGGGTATGGGGGCTGGCAACGTCCATGTCTAGAGAACGAATTCGCGAGTTTGCAGATTGGTCGAGATGAGGGCCGCTACAATGACAACTGTTGTGAGTTTCTCTATTGGTGACAAATACAGCTGAGTAGCTAGCTTCTCTTGATGGATCACACCCATACTGACACAACAATCCATCGAACAGCGGCGCCACGAGCAGCATGGGATGGCCACTACCGACGCCGCGAGCCAGCCCCTTTCCAACCAAACTCTCAAAACCAACCTCTCTTTGACAATTGCAGAAGCCACAGCTCTGTGCCGTCTTGGAATCATTCTTCGCAGAGAAATGAACAGGGGAGGAATAGCTGGCTACCACAAGACCAGCGACGTCAGCAACCACAAATGCAACAACACCAACAACTCTAGCCCCAGCGATACCCGACGTTAGATTTTTAGTTCCACCTGTCGACGTCTAGACGGTTCGACTCCGTGGTTGACGAGGCCGACTTCTGGATCAAGATGCCGCTTGACTGGGATTGTGGTCCGGACGATGATGAAGATGAGGTATCGTCGGCTTGATGACATGCGACTGTTTCTCTCCCACGATAAGGAGAGGGCTGCCTGAAACGCGTCGTATTGACCGAGAAACGACGGCATCGCCATGCCTTGCGACCCTTTTTTCTCCATTGTTCTATGCACTATCAACCGTATCAACACTACAAAGCACATTGCCACTTTGTTGGCTGTAAAAGCCGCAGCATATATCGATGACATTTCCCTCTTTATTTACCGCGTTGGAGTTTTTTCTCATTCATTTCTCTGCATTGTCTTGGAATCTTTTCTTTTTACACTGCAACTGCATATGGGGTCACGCTGCATTTGAAAGGGGAAAAATGATGATTCGAGTGGTAAGCCACTGGGAAGCAAACCAGCCATAGACTTGAACTAATTTAGGCAAAGGAGGAGGTCAACATACGAGCAAGCACGTTGTATCCTCCCGCGTCTTTGGTTTGGGGCTTGTGAATGGCGCTGTCTAAGAGCTTCTTTTTTCGTTGCTTTCTATCTCCAGACCCGGCTCTGTGCAACGCCAGGAGATTGCGTTGTGATCAAATAACATTTTTATTCTCGCCGTAGCTTTTATTTCATAGATAGCTAGACTCGCACTAAGCCAGAGCAAACAATCGATGGGGTTAGCAGTCTTTTGCCTGTGCAAGTCTACAAAGAGCACTCATCGAAAGCTAGATGTATACCGTCCAGCCTTGGATTGAGAAGACACCACACAGAGGCTTTTGGGAAGAAGTTGACCATCACGCCTTAGCAATGGGTACATAAGTAATAATGATGGAGTGCGAAATGAATATTTAATATTGACAACCGTATATCTCTTGTTGATATGGGCTCGTAGTCCCATTAGCGTGGGGGTCAAGGCGACATAAAAATATTGGGCTGCCATGGAAGGAGTCACAGGACGCAATACAGAGTCCCAAAAGCTCTGCTAGTTCTAGTTGTAGTGTGTGACGGGTTCGGTGGTACAGCTGCTGCTCAGTGCGAACTCTGTCGTGTCTGTTTGTGTGCCACAGCGTCAGTGGGGATAGGCAGCCACCGACAGTGACCGAGTCGCACGGTGCCGAGTCTTCGGCTTTTACTTTGAACAAAGTCACATAGCTGATATATTTTGTCAATAAAGCTTCTCTCAAACTATATGCATCCATGACTCGGCTATCAATCCTGTGGACTCCAGGATCTCACTGTATTCTTGGCTGGTATATTTGGCTGGGAGTTCTAGTTATGGCAAGCATCGAGATAGCGGGTCAAGGTCCACTGGGTCTCATGGGGAGTTGAGGCAAAAAATAGCAATAAATGATCGAGACAATCTTGCCAAGGCTCGAAGTGCTGCTTCTTTGGACTCTGAAGTATTCAAGGGGCAAAGTCTTGGCGGGATGAATAGTCTGAATGATGGCTTGGAGAGTAGTATAAAGAAGAGGAAAAAACAGTAACGCCCAACACATGACAGAGAAACAAAAACATCATTCACGATGGAGCATGTCAAGGTCATCCATTGGATTATGCATTAACTCAAGAAAAAGAGAAAGTCCATAAATAACAGCAAATGCTACGCAACTTGAAGTAATTTGCCCCACACAGCAGCCCCGTCCATCCCTTACTTCTTGCCTTCCAACTCCCTCTCGGCAGCAACGAGCTCCGCAAACCCGTCGACCTGCTTGGTTAGAGCAGCGCCGTCGAGCAGCGCACACGGCAGCCTCGGCTTGCCTCCGTAGCCATTGTACTTTTCCAGCGCGGCCTTGACGCTGACGAACCCGCCCTGGATGGCGGTCCAGTCGCCCCTGGCCACGACGGCCTGCAGGGCGCGGGCCTCGTCGGCCTTGCCCTCGTCCCACAGCTTCATGAGGCGCACGCAGGCCAGCGGGGCGACGTTGGCCGTGCCACCGATGATGCCGTGCCCGCCGACCGCCAGCGTCTGGATGGTGAAGTCGACGCTACCGCCAAAGGTGAAGAAGCCCGGCTTGGCGCCCGCCACGACGCGCGCCAGCTTGCCCGTGTTCCCGCACGTCAGCTTGACGCCCGCGACGTTGCGGTGTTCCGCGATGGCGAGCACCACGTCGCTGGACAGGTCGAGGCCGGAGCAGGCGCCGGGGAAGTTGTAGACGAGGAGCGGGAGCGGCGAGGCGTCGGCCACGGCGAGGAAGTGGTCGACGATGTGCTTGGTGGTCAGCAGGCTGCCGTAGTAGGCGGGCGGCAGGACGATGGCGTAGTCCGCCCCAGCCTCGGCGGCGTCGCGGCAGTGCTGGATCGTCTCGCGCGTGCTCTGGGCCCCGGCGCCCGCGATCACGGGGAGGGAGTGGGCGCCGGCGGCGTCGAGGGCGTCGCGAGTCGTGCGCACGATCAGCTTCCGCTCGTCTCGGTCAAGGTGGACGGCCTCGCCGTTGGAGCCCTGGCAGACGATGCCCGCGATGCCGGTGGCGGCGAGCCGCGTGGCGTGCGAGGCTGTGGTCGCCACGTCCACCTCCTCGTCCGCCGTGAAGAAGGCGACGGTCGGGACGTAGATGCCGCGCGTGAGCGGGCGGCGGGTTGAGCCGTTTGCTTCGGGTGCCATTGTGTGTGTGTGAGGGTGTGTGGTTTTGGAGGGGTCTTTTTTTTCTTTTTTTCTTCTTTTTGCTTTGTGCGGGGTGGTCTTTTTGAGTTTTGGTGGAAGTGGTCAAGGGTGAAGTTCGACTTTAGGAACAGGATAGTAGCCTGGCTAGCGTTATATCTATTTTCTTCAGTGGCGTCGTTGAGGCGGGGAAGTAGCCGGGGACTAAGATTGGCAGAGTATATAGGTATTCTCCAGTGCTGTGATATAGTAGGGTTTCTTTCCAGCTTCAAGGGCGGAAGATGGCGTTGTTTAATCGGCCAGAGTACGGCAGGTGAGAACGGCAAGGATGTTGCTTGCTTGTTGCTTTTGTGAAAGGAACAGTCTGTCGTGCGCCGCGGATAGTAGCGTCATGTAGCACAAGAGCAGCCACGGAAGCAAGTCGACCAAGGGCGATTGAGAAGGAACGGTTGGTCGATTAATGATCACGCGATGTGGTGATGGTGTTGCGCAAGGTGGAAAAAAAGTGTCAAAAAGCAAAATCAAGAAAGTCACTGACCGATTCTTGATGATGAACTGTGTGGTATGTGATTTTAATAAAGCTACAAGTCAGCAAAGTTAATCAGGAGGGAGAGAAGAGGACGAGAATAACATTCATCAGATCCCAGCTTGTAAGTAATACGTGGTAATCGCTTCTCCTCAAATCTCCTCAGTCCCCTCATCAAAACCACGCGACAACAGGAACAAAGCGGGAGCACGCCACAGCACCCCCGAGCCCGGAGATCGCATCACCCTCGGCATATTTCATTAGGGAGGGTTTTTCTTATTTGTGTTACTTTTTCTGGGAGGAACTGTCAAGAAAGAACCGAGATATTTTTTTCTTGGGGTTTGGTTTGGTTCGGGTTGGGACCGTTTAGGTTCGATGCGAGTGATGATAGGTGCGGGGTCTGAAAGGAGAACAAAGTTAGTGGATGGGTGGGTTTGTATGGGGTACGTGTCGTGGGGTGTTGGGGGTTCACTGTGTGTGTGGGTTGAGTTATATTTTTGGCCAGTGACAAAAGCTTGAAGATGATACGAGCGGCAGCAATGAAACGGAGCCCTTGTGACCCCCACGTACGTTTTCCCCTTGAGCTGAACTGTTTCTGTGGTGGAAAACCCGTTGATTTTGGGCGGGGCGAGACGCAAGTGTGGTGTGGTAAGCAATATATAATTCCGAGCCGCGCATCCATGGAATAAATACTATACTAGACTAGAATAAAACTAGGACTAGGCATGTACCTGACATAACATAAATATTTATATTGCATTGATCCAATAGTGCAAAACTCATCAGCATAATTTGTATAACATATGTACATGCACAACGCCACTGCAGCCTGACCTGTCTCCAGGAGGAAAGAAATCCAGTTAAGCAACCCATGAACCCAGTGCAAGCCTCATTGTCAACACATGAATAAAAAGCAAAGCCCCATTATCTTCCTGAAATACTTTGCCGGCCACGGCTACAGCCTAAGTATTTATTACATCCTATCCCCTTGTCCAGGTAGTGGACCAACGTATGGTTTCCTCGGGACATAGTCTTTTCTTTCCCCCGTTGATGATCGTAAAGCAGGCTGGCGTGCTTTCAATCTAGGCAGGGAAGAATCAATGGCAGGACCAAGTATAGAGTCCGGTATCTTTCGGGTAGAAGTGACCTCTATAGGGGGCGGCCGAGATATCTGCGCAATGATGTCCGGAGATAGCCTCTCTGGCCTTGGCTTAAACGTTGTTGTTGTTGTTGATGTTGTTTTTCCCCCACCACCGCGTTGCTTGTCCCCCGTGCCTGCTGGTCGTGTTTTTTTCTCCTTTTCCTTTTCCTTGTCATTTTCTCTTTCCTTTCCCTTTTGCTTTGAGCCGCGGGACTGGAGCTCTTCAAATCCACGATCGAGTATGATACCCGATAACCTTCTGCCGGAACTCACAGGCAACGGAGGGGGAGATATTGCTTGAAGGATTCCCGGATTCAACTTGGTACCCTGTGGTATATTCAGTCCGTTGGTCGTTGATATTGTTGTTGTCCCTCGGCCCCGTGATCTTCCTCCATTGGATATGCGCGTTCCGCCTTTTCTTGGTTGCGTAGCGCGGGACTGCAGAGCCTCAAATCCTCCAGACTCGTCATCCCCCAGCTCGGACTTGGCAGTAGCCACCTGGTCTTCCTGCTCGTCCATTACCGGATCCGGCAGCGACACGGCGATCGAATCCGCCATGTTGCTGTCGCGAGGCGCGACGGTTCGCCGCACGTCGACAGACCCGGGACGCACGATTGGGCCAGCCAGCGTGGTGCTTGCGGCCATGAGGCCCAGTAACACTGCTTTGAGAGAAGGCATTGTTGGGGTTTGTTTGTTGTTGGTGCCTGCTTAAACGGCTGGTGCCTTGATACAAAGTTTATTTCTTTTTTTGGTGGTTGTGCTTGGGATATCATGAGATGTTGATAGAAGAAAGTATAGACTCAGCACTAGCACTAGATTCGAACTGATGGTCTAATCCCCCCAAGGCCTTTATATCATGGCTGCCAACTGCTTGACGTTAAACTTTCACCCTCGAACCGAATCAACCGAGTCAACGAATGACCGGCCGCGGTGTTTTGCTCGCCAAATAACTTGTCATGCCTTACAGCCAAAACAAGCGCACACTAGTGCCATGTTTCGGAACCTAACTTTCAAGGTCAGGAAAGAAGTCTAGATTTTACTGTTGGATGGTAGGGTTGCGTAATGGGTCGGCACCCTGACTGATACCTGGACTAAAAAGCATCGCTCCGTAGATATCACGTTTACTCTCTCGAGGAATGCTTATCCCTAGAATGGTCAACCTGAAACTTAAGGTACGCGCGCACAAGATCTTGAGGAAAACAGAGTTGTCGCACCAGGAGAAGTGGTGTGGTGTAAGCTGACTAACATTGGTAATTCTGCATAGTTCTGTGATGCCAGGATATTGTTAACTCTTTGATGGCTCAAGGAATGAAGGACATAATCTGTATGAGCAAGATGTAGCAAAAAAGGACCGACGGGATCAAGTTGTGAAGGGAAATCCGGAACAAATTGCCCTCCTAGATATGAAGATAACCAAAAATATAGGCAAACACATCAGACGTCCCACTCTTGGGAGCCCAAAGAAAAAAAAAAGAAAAAAAGCACAAGAACACCCGCGAAAGTTCAGACGACAAAGGGCAGTGCAGCTAGGCATTCAACCCAAATTCTAGCAGTTGAGCCTTGCGCAGATCATAAGATGCACAAACGAGCTGGTGACTTGGCGACCGACATGAGCACAAAAACCAAGTTTCTGGGGAGAGTTTGTGTGTTCCGAACACAAAAGAAAAAGAAAAGAAACTAGGCCAAGGATACCCAATGTAGCTGTTACTTGCAGCAGGGGGAGGAAAACAACACTTTGTACATGCAAAATAATGCCAACGACGACAACAACCACCCCCACGAAGCCTCCCGCTTGGCCAGCTGGTAGCTTTGGTGGGGGTAACTTGCATTAGAAGGGCTGACGGCTTTAATGCATGTGGGTGATCTCATGACGTTCGGGAACAAATCCGCGAGTAATAAAAAACGGCTACCGTGAGGGGTAAAAGTTGGGGGAAAAACAAAGAGCGGGGAAGGTACTGCGTGACCGGCGACCAAGCTAGCCGATGGAGATGTTGTGGTTTGCTGAGGGTTAGGTATCCGAGGGTGGTGGAAAGGAACGGTTTGGTATTTTCCGGTCAGATTCCGCTGTATTAACTAGAGCCCATTTTTGTTGCCAGTTACTGCTGATTCTTGTCTTTGTTCTCTTTTGCGTCCTTGTCTGTACGTTAGGGCTGGACCTCGAATCGCATATAGATACCACATCAGTATTATCACAGGTTTGTTTGTATTAACAAAAAGAAAAAAAATCAAAAGAAAACCACAATGGCACCAATCAAGACCGTCGAATACTTTCGCGTCAAGCCGCGATGGCTAATGGTCAAGATCACCGACGAGGACGGAGAGTATGGATGGGGTGAGGCGACACTAGAAGGCCACGACCTCGCGGTCGAAGGGACTCTCCAGGAGATGATTCCGAGATTGGTCGGTATGGAGGCAGGGTGGGTTTCTCGACCAGACTTGATGATCCTGACCGCCATCAGAGACTAACAAGAGATATGGTCTGTAGTGAGATCGAAAACATTTGGCAAAAGTTCTGGAGGCATGGCTTCTACCGCGGCGGGCCCGTCTTCATGTCTGCTCTGTCGGGTGTTGATATTGCCCTGTGGGATCTCAAGGGTGAGTAACAGCTGGAAAACTACAAACCCCCTGCAAGAATCGAAGCTGATGATACAATACCCACTATGACAGGTCGCAAGCTCAAGGTCCCGATATACGAACTCCTCGGCGGTAAAGTACGCAACAAGGTCCAGGTTTACTGCTGGATAGGCGGCGACCGACCATCAGACGTCGAGGCGGCAGCCAAGGTACGACTGGCCCAAGGCCTCAAGTGCATTAAGATGAACGCAACCGAGGACGCCAACTGGGTCGACTCGCCCGCGATGCTGGACTCGACGGTCGAGCGACTAAAAGTGGTCAAGTCCCTCGGGCTGGACGCCGGGCTCGACTTCCACGGGCGGCTGCACAAGGCCATGGCCAAGCAGCTAGCCAAGGCGCTGGAGCCGCACCGGCCGCTCTTCATCGAGGAGCCTCTGCTCTGCGAGCACCCCGAGGCCCTGAAGCAGCTGTCCAACCAGACCACCTGCCCGATCGCGTTCGGCGAGCGCCTGTACACGCGGTGGGACGTCAAGCGGTTCCTGGAGGACGCCAGCGTCGACATTCTCCAGCCGGACCTGGCGCACGCCGGCGGCATCAGCGAGACGCGCAGGATCGCGCAGATGGCAGAGGCCTACGACGTCGCCATCGCGCCGCACTGCCCGCTGGGTCCCGTGGCGTTCGCCGCCAGCATGCAGATCGCGCTGACGGCGCCCAACTTTGCCATTCTGGAGATGAGCCTGGGCATGCACTACAACACCGAGGCGGGGGATATCGATCTGTTGACGTATCTCAAGAAGCCGGAGGTGTTTGACATCAAGGAGGGGTACGTGTCGGCGCCGACTGGGTACGGGTTGGGTATTGAGATTGATGAGGAAATGGTGCGCAAGGTGGCCGTGGATACAGAACCGTGGCAGTGTAAGGAGTTTCACGGACCGGATGGCTCAATTCGGGAGTGGTAGAGTGCGGGGATGATTGCTGTCTTGTTGATAAGAGCTGTAAAATCGGTGCTGTTGACAGAACTTGAAATTTTGTTGGTGAATTTGTTCGACAGCGCAATTTGTTAACCTGGACAAAGCTGAGGAAAAAGGAAAAAGAAAATTAACGTCGCAATGATGAAGAAATAAAGCTTGACGATAGGAAACTTGGTTAGTGAAGAACACTTGTCACCTTGCGTTGCGGGTGGCGCAATCTTTAGATAAGAAACACAGATATCAACCAATTATTTTGTCTACCCCAATCTACTCCCTACAATCAAGTCTCGATAATCACCTTCAACACCAGCTTCCCATCCGCATCCACCGGCTTTGCTGCAATCGAAAACGCATCCTCCGCCCTCTCCAACCCCTTGACGTTCTGCGTGGCCAGCAGCCCGATATCCGGCATGCCGTTGCTGCCTTTGCCGGCCAGCAACTCGATGCCGCGCGGGTAGGTGTTGGCATACCGAAACACGCCCAACAGATCGACCTCGCGCAGCGCCGCAGCGCCCAGGGGCACCGTCTGCACGGGTGTGCCCATGCCGATCATCATGACGCGGCCGCCAGGCCCCGTGGCGTAAATGGCGGCCTGCACGCACGACTCGACGCCCGTGCACTCGAACGTCGTGTCGTACTCGTCGCCGCCGTTGCCCTCGCCGCTCAGCAGCGCGGCCGTCTCGCGCGCCAGTGCCAGCTTCTCGTCGGCCGTCGCCGTCGGCGGCAGCCGCTTGCTCGGAACCACCACCGCCTTGTCGGCGAAGCCGTTGGCGACGGCAAACTGCACGCGCTCGGGCACGATGTCCGCGATGGCGATGGACTTGACCCCTTCGACGCGCAGAACCGCGGCTGTCAGCAGCCCGACGGCGCCGGCGCCGAGGACAAGCGCCGTCTTGCCCTTTTGCTCGCCGGCGCGCTTGACGCCGTGGATGGCGACACCCAGCGGCTCCAGCAGGGCTCCCTCGGCCAGCGAAGCCGAGTCCGGGAGCTTGTAGGTCAGGCGGGCCGGGTGGTTGATGCGGTCCTGCAGGGTGCCCTGGAAGTGGGGGAAGATCTTGGCGCTGGACCGGAACTTCATGCCCTTGCAGAGATTGTAGCGGCCGGACCTGCAGAGGGTGCAGTCGTCGCAGGCGATGCCGACCTCGACGGCCACGCGGTCGCCGACTTTCAGGTCCGTGACGTCGGGACCGACGGCCTCGACGACGCCGGCCGACTCGTGGCCCAGGGACAGCGGCTCGCGCACTTTAAAGTCGCCGTTGGCGCCGTGCACGTAGTAGTGCATGTCGGAGCCGCAGATGCCGGTCGCGCGGATCGACACCTGCACCTCGCCCGCGGCCGGGGCCGGGATGGTGCGCTCTTCCTGTTGATTAGGGGGCGGAAGGACGTTAACGAATGGGGGGTGGGGTGAAGTTGGGTAGGTTAGTTTTGGGAGGCCAAACTTACGATGCGCAGATCTTTCGGCCCGTGAAGGACTGATGCTTTTATTGTTGCCATTATTATTATTCTTTTGGTGTTTTTGATGCGACGCGAGCTAAATAATGGAGACGAGTAGGATGGTGGTATTTTTGCTACGTGCAGAAAACTATTTTACTTAGTGCGGGGTTGACGATGGTGGGGAATGTCTTTTGTTTTAAGTCGAGTTTTGATATAATTACGTGGTACGTCGTAGGAAAAACAGCATGGATGTTATGACAACATGTTTTTTTTTTAACCTTTTTGTCCAACTTTGTACCAGGCCAAGAAAGGGCTGCTATGGAAAGACATAAAAAGTTAGCTTTGCCGACTGCGGGCTTGTCCATCCGAGCTCGCTGCCATCGTCCCCGCTTTCTGCCCTCGCTCCGTCCAGAATCTGGGCCGGTCGGTCCCAGCTCGTTTGTGGGATGAACCCGGGGGATGATTTGGGGGGTTTTACGGGGTACAAATGTGGAGGAAGCTACCCCTCACGCTACAACTCCCCACGTTTTCGTTTGCTGCCCGCGAGTCGAGGCCGTTTGCAACCAAGTCATGATGGCATCACCAGAAATGCTCTGATGTGCTTGTAAGCACAAACCACTGCAAATGATCGACAGACAGCTCTGCAATCTAAATTCACATCTACCTCCCCATCCAACCGCCATCAACAGTCAAAAGCTCCCCTGAAACGTACAAGCTGCCCTTCCCGGCCAAGAACACCGTCGCGCCTTTGAAATCATCCGCATTCCCCCACCGTCCAGCCGGGATCCTAGCTAGAATGCTCGCCGCCCTCGCCTCGTCCTTGAGCAAAGCCTCATTCATATCCGTTGCGACGTAGCCCGGCGCGATGGCGTTCACATTAACACCTTTACTAGCCCACTCGTTGCTCAACGCTTTGGTTAGCTGCGCAATCCCACCCTTGGCCGCCGCGTACGCCGGTACCGTGATGCCGCCCTGGAAGGAAACGAGCGACGCGACGTTGATAACGCTCCCGCGGTGGCCGGTCGTCGGGTCGGCGGGCCGGGTAAGCATATAGGCGCCGAAGTCCCGGTCAAGCGTCCAAACCGTTTTGAGGTTCACTTGCAGGACCTCGTCCCAGTCTCCCATGGGGAAGACGTGCGCTGGGTGCCGCCTTTGGATACCAGCGCACGTCACCAGGATGGAGACGTCGTGGCCGTCAGCGAGGACTTTGGGGGCCAGCTGCTCGACGGATTCTTGAGATGAGAGGTCGCAGGTGTAAATGGTTGCTTTGCGGCCGAGGGCTTCGATTTGGGATTTTGTTTCGAGGTTGCTCTCGTCCCGCTGTGGTGTGTAAAAGGGTGTTAGTTGTTTGAAGGGGTGGCGTTGGTGGTGATGCTAGGCAAGGGGCCAAGAATCCTGGCCTGTTGTACTGCACACACCTGAATTAGAATAATATCTGCGCCGGCCTCTGCAAGCGCAACGGCCATGGCCTGGCCGATACCCCGCGTTCCGCCAGTCACAACGGCGAGGCGGCCATCTAGAGCGAACAGTTTCTCGAGAAAAGGATTAGGCATTTTTGATATGTGTCTGGTCTCTTTTGTCGAGCGTCCAAGTGAGAGAATGTGGTCAAAGTTGGCTTGTCTGACAGGTGCTTTGATCGACAAACCAGGTAGTCCGCCTGACGACAGATTAACAAGGCGTCAAAATGCCTCCCGGATTAGTACTACCCCAGCCACATAGTCGAGGATCGATTTTGTCTCCATCGGGTGTGGTTCACTAAATCCGCACCACCAAAAGACCCGCAGTTTGTTTTACAGCTCAGAATACGCAACTTCCCCCCGCTGACTCGGTCTGGATCCGACAAAGCCCGCCCCCAATATGCGCCCCCCCCCCCTCCCCCCCCATTTGCTTGCAGTAAAGCTAACCCCCACGACACACCCCGTTCCTCCACATGTGGGCTATGTGGTAGACCTGGGATTGGAGCCGGATCAGGGTCTCGACATTGGAGAATCATCAAAAAAAAAAGGTCCGCCGGTAGCCGGTGATTGTTTACCCCACCATTAACGACTTGGCCGAGGACGCTCAGTAAGCACTGGCACAGTCGTAAAAGACAGGGTGACGCATGCATTTTGTCACTTTATGATCTACCAAGTAGTCTCAAGTGAATATACGGGAACTGGAATGAAGATTCTGCGATATCGATAGAAGAATTGATAAAAATGGCAGGCAAACAAATAGATGTGATGCTGTATGGCCTCGGGGCGTGAGTAGATAGATACCTTACCCCTCAAAGTGCTGCGCAGTCCCTGAAGACACACAACTGACAAACGGACGTCGCCCATCAACAGCATCGGCTCGTTTTATGCCTTTGTCCTCAGCCGATCACCCAACGTCCGTCTGACGGTAGTGGCTCGGTCAAACTACGAGGCCGTCAAGGCCAATGGCATGTCCATCGATAGCGAAAACCATGGGAAGCACATAGTCAAGCCGTACCAGGGTACGTACAACACCATTTTGCACTTTAAACATGACCACAATAGGCTAACCTCATACCCAAAACAATAGTTGTACAAACACCCGCAGACGCAAACTCCAAGTTCGACTACATCGTCTGCGCCCACAAGGCCATCAACCAAGGCACCGTCCCACCACAACTCTCCCCGGCCGTCGACCCGGCCCGCACCACCATCGTCATCATCCAAAACGGCGTCGGCAACGAGGAGCCCTTCCGCGCCGCCTTCCCTTCCGCCACGGTCCTGTCCTGCGTGACGTGGGTCGGGGCGCGGCAGTCGGCGCCGGGCGTCATCACGCACACCAAATCCGAAGACATGCAGATCGGGCTGTTCCCCAACGCAACGGTAGACCCTGCCGTCGAAAAGACCAGGCTGGACGAGTTTGCGGGCCTGCTGACGACCGGCAAGACCGTGTTCCAGGTCGTGGACAACGTGCAGGTGCAGCGCTGGGAGAAGGTGGTGTGGAACGTGGCGTGGAACGCGCTCACGACGCTGACGGGCCTGGACACCCACGCCTGGCTCTCGTCGACGGAGGGCGCCACGCCCATGACGGAGAGGCTGATGGGCGAGGCGGTGGACGTGGCGAGGGCGTTGGGCGTGCCCCTGGACAAGGAGGAGCTGGTCGGGAGGCTGATGCGCAAGATCCTGGGCATGCATACCATCTACAGCAGCATGTACGAGGACGCCAAGCATGGCAGGCCGATGGAGGTCGAGGTCATACTGGGGTATCCGGCCAGGAAGGCCAAGGAGTTGGGGATTAGCACCCCGACGCTGGATGCTATTTATTGTGTTGTCGCGGCGGTGGACTTGAGGATTAGGAGTGAGGTCGGGAAGTGAGGTGGTGAAGGGCGATTCTTTCAAGTATTAAGACTATAGCTCTTGGTGATCACTGCCATAGAGATAGAGCGTCATGCCTCCTTGTACATGAACATCTTTACAACACAAATGTCTCTTGGCTGAACCATGGCAGGAAATAATGATTAGGAGAGCTTGAACTCATGCACCCATATTGGTCATCCATTCCGGCGAGTGCTGCTGTATATAGAACCCGAATGCTGTCGAGTCCAGATCCAGCCAGTCTGTTGTCTGCCACCCGTCGAAGAGGTTGCCAATGTTCCGTCCGCCAGAAAACAGCATATTGTCCAGGCCGCCCACCATGGCAACATCCTGCGTCACTCCACCACCGGCGCTGGCGTCTAGGGCAGGACCTGATGGCCCGGCTTCTCTCACTTCTTGCCCCTGTTGCATACCTATACAACTCTCGGCAGGCTGCCTCACAGCAGTAAGGCTGTTGTTGTCCCCCGTGCTCTCCGTAGCCCCCTGAACAGACCTCTCCAAGCGCCCAACTTGGATCCGCTGCTGCTGCCCCAGCGCTTCCAAGCGCAACTCTTCCAAAATAACAGCATACCGCCGACTAGGAGAGTTCGCCGCCGTGGCCTCGGCCAAATACGCCTGGCACCGCTCAGCAAGCGCCATCAACTTGGAATGCCTGACCGCATCAGACCCCTCCCCACCCCTCAGCTGCCTCTTCCGCTGGATATCCCAAACATACGAAATCACCAGGGCATGAAACGCAACGTATTGCGTCCACCACAACGCCTGGATGGACTTTGACTGAGCGCCCGCGATGCCATCGACGGCCTCGAGGGCCGAGTGCGCAGCGGCCACGCACTCGTTAACCGCCGCCTCGTTGCTGCTCTGGCTTCCACCAGAAGACAGCAGGAAAAGCCGGTTCGCGTGCATGACGCCGTGGCAGTAGGCGAACCGGAGGACAAGAGACTGGCGCCGGTAGAAGCCGCCCAGCATGGAAGGGCGGATGGCGCCGAGGTGGGGCGGCAGCGAGGCCTTCCAGGAGCGCAGGTCCTGGCTCAGGCGGCGGGCGGCGTCGCAGCGGGCTTGTTCGGTCATGGGCTTGATGGAGTAGACTTCGCGGGAGATGGCGCCGATGATGCGGGCGATTCTGGTGGGTGCTGGGTCTTTAGTGATCGTGGGGTGCATGGCGTTTTTTGGTTTATCGGTTACAAAACAAATTAAATATCAAGGGGGTGGCTTGTAGACTGGTGCAAACTCACTTGGCATGACAGATCAATGCATCCAGATGACAGTCCGGAAAGTCATCGCCGACCTCTATAGGGCCTTGGGCATCCACATCCTCATCGTCCACCCTGTCGGGGTACACCTGATCAATATCATCGTCATGGTAATGCCTCGGCCGACCCATGATGACTCCAATGTACTTGTCGAGGATGTAGGCGGTCCAGAAAGTCCGGATTCGCAGCTGCGACTGGATATAGTCCAACCTGTCACCACCACCACCACCACCACCGCACCCACCCATCCTCCGTGCCGCTTTCCTATGCAGGCCCAGCGCAGATATCATCTGCAGCGCGTTGCCAAAGGTGTACCAAGCCCTGTTCATCCGCGACGTCGTAAGAAGATATAGCGTCTGTATCAGCCTCGCCTGCGCCGACTCGAGCCGTGGGGATCCCGTCTCTGCCTCGACGAGCTTCTGCGACGCGCAGAATAACCGGTCGTGGTGCTGCTGCTCCTGCCCACTACTGTCTCCCACTCCTCCTGCAGCCTGTGAGGGATCCGGAAAAGGCGACGCAACACGGGTCTCGTGCGCCGCCGCGATGGCCAACACGCCCAAGACAATTGCCGCCCTCGCCGTCCCGACGCGCCGCCATCCCGGCAGGCGCCTCTCTACATCCTCCTGCATCGCCGCCAGCCAGGCTTCGACGAGTGGCTGGTGCAGGATCAGGTACGTGACGACGCAGACGTCAAAGTACATGGCCAGCAGGCGTTGGGCCTCGCACCGGGGCGGAAGGACGGCGAGCAGCTGCGGGTCTGATTCTATCACGCGCCGGGTGCCAAAATGCGGCAGCGGGAGGTCGCCTGCCGACATGACAGGCTGGCGGCTGTCAGGGGGAGCGGCATGGGAAGAGTGGTCGTCCAGCTGAAGGGAGGAGGAGGGAGGACCGCGCTGCCGGGCGAGGCGGCGGGATGCGCGGTGCAGAAACGTCACGCCCGACGTGGTGTCGAAGACTTGGCCCTGGATCTCGGCCATGGCGTGCTCCGGGGAGGCGCGTGAGGCCGGCGCGGAGCCGGCATTGGGACCGGGATGGAGACTCCCGGCATGGGGGGCGTTTGGCTGCCGAGTCTCGGAAGCGGACCTCGGGCCGGGGCTAGTGGACTCGACCACGGGGACTGTTGTGGCAGAGAGCGCGGTTGAGGATTGCAGGGGAGTTGGGGGGCGGCCGCGCGAGTACTTGGCATCATACTGACACGGCCGGCCTTTCTGGGTGCACTTGTCGCAGGGTTGAGTGCCGCTGCATTTTGCCTAGGTGCGCCCATACAAAAGCTGCATGTCAGCGATGTGCATAACATACCTAGCTACCTTACGGTCCCGCTCTTGTGTCCTCAGGCCTAAGTTTTGGCCATGTTTACCTTGCGAGCCTTGCAGTAGTCGCAGGCCCTGCTAACTTTGCGCGCCTTGCGTGGGTTTCCACCCGCGGCGGCAGCGCCATCGGCGAGATCCTCGCTGGACAGGACGGATTCCTCGGCCGAGGAAACCTGACCACCCCGAGTCCGCTTGCGGGATGAGCCGACGGCTGCCAATGACTCCCGTGAGGGGTTTAACCCTAGGTTCATGGCCGGACTTCGACCTATGTCGATTCGAGGATAAACAAGAAAGGTCAATCGGTTACGAATCCTGATCCTTTTTTTTCCGTGTTTAGGTAGAATTCCGTCCCTGTGTGTATTTCGTTTACCTGGGCGGCACGGATATGGGCTGAAAAAACGGGTTGGGCCAAGGAAAAATGTAAGGGCAAAAGCGGATTTGTCGGAAAATCATTGGGTGATTCCGATTAGTGGTCGTGGAGCTACTACGGAACCAACTAAAGCCACATCCGATGGGTTAAGTAAGTGTGGTAATGGCCCCATTACTCGCTGCACGTCGGCAGTCTGGTGCTGTATACTCCACACGCAAAAAACGCGGGGAAGGAAACCAGGCACAGATGGCAGGGAGTACAGTTGAGTGAGCAACAGAAGAAAGAAACGAGTTGGGCATCTCAACTTGGGATACCTTGGCTAGCTCAGCAATAAAGTCTCAGTCATAACTAAGCGTATTGTGCAGAATAATTTGGAAGCTTGACGGTCAGCATGGAAATGCATAGGCAGACAGCCAATACACAGGAGCGTTTTACATGCATTATTGTGCCTTTGTTTAGCACAAAAGTACCGTCGATCACTGCCCTAGAGAGTTGGCTCTTTGTCCGTCACGGATCGCTCATGGGAATCTGTCATTCCACAATTAAGATACAAGACAACAACTGCTACCCTGCCTGCTCTTTTCTGCACTACGCCAGAAGTCAATAGCTATCATTGGTAGTTGGCACCTTGTGGATACATCTGCCGCCAGGCATGCTGCGCAAGCTCCCATCCATAACTTTTACCGTTGCAGAAACAAAACTCTTATGGACCTGTCGCAACTGCATTCGTCTCATTAGCCCCTATGTTTGGCTCCCTAGGGCCTGGACACTTGGTTGTTGGCTGGAAATGTGTTGATGGACGTGGTTCGGGAGAGGAGTCCACATGACGAGCTGCTCAAGTTTAGAACCAGTATAATAGTTGTATTTTAGAGGTACGCGTTGTGATGAACTGTTGTTAACTATTTATAGCACAAAGCCGCTTTCAGCTCACTGTCATCTTGACAATAGTGAGGCATTAGTGGCACACTGTCGCTCTAGCTATCCACTTCTTTACAATCCTCCCCAGCAGCAACATAATGGCCGGAAGTTGACGTGGTGACATGACCCCATGTCACCAAGAGCCCTACATCGGCCCCTGTATCGCCGGCTACATTTCCCCGGTCTCCTGTCACACTTTCCCCGCGTTACCTCTCCAGACTTCCCCATGATTTGTGGGGGAGCGACGAGAGCCAAAATCCGGGGGATAGTGAGCGGAGAATAACCAGGCAGATAACCTTGTCCTGTAATTTGAAGAGGTGGTAATGTTCCGAATCTGTCGATACTGCCACTTCAAGTCTAGTGTCAGTCAGATGTCAAAGTTTGACTGTTCTTGAGGTGTTCATCTTCCATGCTGATCAAACATGCTCGTTTACATGCCTGCTTCCGACATACATTATAACAGCGAGCCTTGGCATCCCAACGACGGTGCCAAATAACAGGGTCCACAAACTCCTCATGTTTTCCGGTTGTCCCCCACGAAGCCAACGCTGCATGGGGCTTACAGATGGGGGGGGGGGGGGGTGAAGAGACTCCTTGTTAAAAGTGAATGGGACCCTCGCACAATCTCAATAAAAGGACTTGACAAAATCTGGATATGCTGACCTGTTTTGACTCCCTCCTACAATCTGCAAACAAATTACACGGCCTTCGAGCAACAAACACCACTCAAGCTTCCAGCCAGACTTTCGTAATACCCGAAAGCCTTCGCAGGCCACCTAGCCGCCAAGATGAGCAAGCGCGGCCATCTCGGCAACTCGACGCGGTCCATCACCATCGCCATGGCCATTAGTATGGCAGGGTGAGCTACAGCACCTCACCTGAGCGTACTGATAAAGATCTACAGCTAAACATAACATCTGAGATAGCTTCCTCTACGGTCTAGACACGGGCATCATAGCCAGCACCATCGCCCACTCGACCTTCAAAAAAGCCATGTACGGTGCCGCTATGAAAAACGCCGCGGTACAGGGTGGTATTGTGTCGGCCTACTACGGCGGCAGCGCCGTGGGGTCTGCCGCCTCGGGCTGGACCATGGACGCGTGCTCTCGCCGCTGGTCGCTGCTCATTGGGTCGGCAGTGTCGGTAGTCGGAGCGATCCTGCAGGCTGCCGCCGTGAACCCTGCCATGATGATTGTCGGTCGCGCTTTGAGTGGGTTCAGTACGGGAATGGTCTACCCCGTGGCCCCAGTGTACCTGTCCGAGATCAGCCCACCAGAGAACAGGGCTTTTCTGGTTGGGCTCAAGGGGTTGATGAACACGCTTGGGTTCTTCTCGGCGGGTTGGATTGGGTACTCGGGGAGTTTTGCCACGGGCGATATGCAGTGGCGTGTACCCCTGGCGACACAGGCTCCTCCTGCGTTGATGCTTGCCATTTTGACGTTATTCCTGCCCTATTCCCCTCGTTGGTGTATGTTACCTGTTCTCCTATAATGAATTGTCAGCGGTTTTGCTAACCGGCCTCCTCCAGTGATGCAAAAACAACGCTACGAAGACGCCAAAAAGGTCATGCACTACCTGCACGAGCACCGCGGCGCCACCTTTGTAGAAGCCGAATACACCAAGATGCACGAGCAGCTCATGATCGAAGAGAAGCGCAAGACCGGCGCCAGATGGGGGGTGCTCTTCACGCGCCGCTACATCCGCCGCACCCTCCTCGGCTGCCTGATCGTCAACATGACCAAGCTGTCCGGCAGCAACATCATCCAAAACTACCAGACCCTCATGTACAACGCGCTCGGGTACAAAGGGAACCAGGTGCTGCTGATCCAGGCCCTGTACGGCTTCATGGCGCTGGTGGCGCAGCTCATCAGCATCTTTTCCATCTCGGACCACTGGGCACGTCGCCCAACCGTCATCGGTGGTGAAGCGACCCTCGTTGGAATCCTGTGCGTCTTGACGGGGCTGTCGGCTGCGTACCCGGACGACAGGAATCCGGATGGGAGCCGGGCAGGCGTGGCGTTTATTTTCATGTTTGCGTTTGCGTATTCGTTCTTCTTCAACTCGGTCGTCTGGGTGTTGGTGGCCGAGATCTTCCCGCTGGATGTGCGCGGCGTCGGGGTTGGGTTCTCGGTGTTTTCGCAGGCCGTGACTGCCATCTGGCTTTCGTTTGCGGCATCGATTGCGTTTGACTCCATCTCGTGGAAGTTTTACTTTGTGTTCATTGGGTGCAATCTCTTTGCGCTGCTATGCTACTACTTTTTCCTGCCTGAGACGAACCAAGTCCCGCTCGAGGAGATCGCGGCGAGGTTTGAGGATGTTGTGGTGGAATCTGAGAGGAAGGATGTGGGAGAGGAGAAGGACGCTGACGAAGGAGTGCAGACGATCGAGACGGCTGGGCAAAAGGTGTGAGTTTGGGGATGGGAAACTTGGCAGGGTGCAACGATTGTGGCTTCACTTGGTTTGTCTACAAGCTGATGTTTGGTTTGGATTCTTTTGGCTTGGCCGGACTGGAAGTCTCTCCTTGGATCGAACTGTGAATGAAATTGTGAATCGAATTGAGCAGGTCAAGGTCCATGTAATTAATGGGTTGTTATGGCTATCAGAAATAATTCATTCATTTCGGTCTAAGCCATGAACTGACACCTTTGACTGCCCAAAGACAACTAGACAGTTGCGACACTACTACCAAAGCCAAACCCATTTGTTTTCATGTCTAAGCTCTAGCTCTAGTCTAATACTTTGTAAGCCCAGATTCCCCTATGCCTTCTTTGCCGCCTTTTGCTGCTGAATAAAAGCCTGCACAGCCGCCTTGAGCTCCTCCTCCGTCGCCTCACCAAAGATATCCACTCCCAACCTTGCCGGAAAGTTGTACCTGGCATGCCTCTCCAAAGCATCCAACTTCTCCACCTCGTCAGCCGGCAGCTCAAAGTCTACAAAGTTCTCATCTATCCTCGACGGCGTCACCGACTTGGGCAGCACCACGGTCCCCCTCTGCGCCGCCCACTGCACCAGCACCTGCGCCGGCGTCCTCCCCACCCGGCTCGCCACCTCGAGAACCACGGGGTCGTCCATCGGCTTGGGCTTGCCGTAGATGTTGTTCCCCGTCGGGCTGTACGCCTGCACCACGATCCCCTGCTGCTTGTGCCACTCGAGGAGTTCCCGCTGCTGCAGGTACGGGTGAGCCTCGATCTGGTTCACAGCGGGCTTGATCCGTGCCGTCTGGAGCAGCTTCTCCAGTCGCTCGCGCGTGAAGTTGCTGACACCGATGCTGCGCACCTTGCCGCTCTCCACCAGTCGCTCCATTGCGCGCCAGGTGTCGGCGTCGGGGACGTCGACAACGTGCGTGGCGCCTGTGCCAGGGTCGATGGGGAAGAGCTCACGCGGGTTCTCTCGCTGAGGGGAAAACGAGACGGGCCAGTGGATGAGGTACAGATCGACATAGTCGGTGCCGAGGTCCTTGAGGGTGAGGTCGATGCCAGCCTCGACGTCGTCTGGGTGGTGGAACGTGTTCCAGAGCTTGGAGGTCAGGAAGATCTCGGAGCGGGGGACGCCCGACGCCCGGATTCCCTCACCGACCTCGTGCTCGTTGCCGTAGACCAGAGCCCCGTCGATGTGGCGGTAGCCGTTTCGGAGAGCATGCTCGACGGCCTTGGCGACCTCGTTGGGGTTGGATTGCTGTTGCGTGGGGGGTCGTGTTAGTCGTCTGGTAGCTGGTTATATTGGCTGACCTGCAGCTCTGCTAGGGAAGTGTTTGCTCACCCAAGTACCTAGCCCTATGACGGGAACTTCATGGCCGCTATTCAGTTTGATCTTGCGTCCCGAAGACATGATCTGATGTTGTTTGATGGTATTCTTGGTGATATTTTTGGTGCAGCCTGGAATATGATTGGATGTGTTTACAACTGCTTGGCTTGGCGTTTTTCTTCTTTTTTTGCTGTTTAAAGTTTTCAATGACATCAACTGTCACCCGGAAAGTATCCCTCAAGTCGAACACATCAATAACTGATGAGAGAAAGAACTCCGCGATGATATGGAACCCCCACGGACGTACATGACACTTGCAGTGAAAGATGTTTGCGGATATGCATTACCCAAACACTTGATTGTCGGATAACACCGAATGGGGAACGGAAATCCGCTGCTTTTCCGCAGTTGAGACTAACCAAGTCAGCCTCTCTGAGATGAACCCCTGAACCGGCCACCCGATGCGGGGAAGTTGAGGGCAAAGGTAGTGCTGGCTAGTGCGGTCCCCCCGCAAAACAACCAACTGCACCCCCCCCCCCCCTAAATGCCGATCTTGACTCGGTGCTTTTCCGTCTGCCGGGTCTTTCTTTTCCGCGTAGTACCATACAGCAAGTTCCCACTGATGCTTGGGTTTCTCTCTCCGTCCACAAGTCCCAAGTTTGGAATCCCTGTTTCCAGCGATGTCGGTGGACCGCCCAAGGGTCGTCTGCAGCGAGCTTCGGAACCCTGCCGGCCTCTTATGAAAAGATCAGAGTAAATCACGGTACAAATGTAAATCCAACCCGAGGCCTGATGAGATGATTATTGGATTGGCATGTGTCTAAACCTTGGAAAAGGGCTGTCAATCTTGTATATGCGCTTTATAGGGAGTGCAACCCTAATTCGCAAGAGAATTCTATTCTGCTCCCAGTTCATATCAAGCAGTTTCTTTTATCTTTGTGCACTTCTCCGTAGACCATGCCTGCAACACTGGTGGACATTTCTCGGCCAGCCGAGCTGGCAAACAGCTTCACTCCTGTCGTAACCAAGATCAATGGAGCTTCTCTTAGACCATCAGTAAATGGAATCCACAAGACAGATAGCGAGACAAATGCGCCATCAGAAAACACCTCACAAAGCAATGGCGCGGCACACAACAGCACGGATCATTTTACGACAGTGGATGACCTGATCAGAGACCGGGCAGCCACCATCCCGGACACGCCGCTCATCACATACCCCAACTCCCGCACACGATGCGCCGACTGGGTCGAGTACACGGCGCGAGACCTCGACACCTACGCCGACGAGGCGGCCAAGGAACTGAGTAGACTTGGCCTCATTCCCAAGGTATTCTCCCCCCCCCCCCCTGGTTCCTGTCACTGGTTTCGATGCAGCTGGTGTTGACCATGATATTTGGGACCATCAGCATAGAAAAAGCCCCAAGAGCGAGGTGATAGCTCTGTTGGGCCCGTCTGATCTAGACTACGCCATTTCCATGCTCGCTCTCACGCGGATGGGGTTTGGGGTGCTTTTCCTGTCGACAAGATTGGCAGTTGATGCATACGCTTCGCTGCTCGACAAGACCGATTGTACCCGCATGCTGACGACATACAAATTTGCCGACACGGTCAAGGCCATCCGGGAAGCCGGGCGAGAACTGCAAACCTGGGATATTGTAGACAAGTCAGTATACTCACGTGAGTCGACGGGGGAGCGATTCCAGAAGCAAACGGAAATCGAAGACCAAACAAACGCCGTCGCGTTTATCGTGCATTCATCGGGCAGCACGGGACTACCAAAACCAATTTTTCAATCCCACCGCGCATGTCTGGGTAACTATGCCCTCGGCAGCGGCATGCGGGCGTTTGTCACGTTGCCGCTATTCCACAACAGCGGGCTGGCCAACACCTTCCGGTCCATCGTGGCCAGGAAGTGCATGGCGCTGTACAACGCTTCGATCCCCATGACGAGCGCCAGCCTGGTCGAGGGTCTCGACCACATCAAGCCCGAGACCTTCAACTGCGTTCCCTACGTCCTCAAGATCCTCTCCGAGACATCCGAGGGCCTCGCCGCTCTTGCCCGTTGCAAGATTGTCGTCTACGCTGGAGCAGGGTGTCCGGATGACTTGGGAGACCTGCTCGTCGAAAAAGGCGTCAACCTCGTGTCTCACTACGGCCAGACCGAAATGGGCCAGCTGATGATGTCGACACGTCCGCCCGGTGACAAGGCCTGGAACTACGTGCGGCCGCTGCCCAAGACCAAGGCTTTTCTACACATGGACCCGCTCGGGGACGGGCAGTACGAGTGCGTGGTGCTCGACGGGCTCGAGACCAAGGTCATGTCAAACAGCGACGAGCCCGCGCCCAACTCGTACCGCACCCGGGACACGTTCGTGCCGCACCCGACCATCCCGGACGCGTGGAAGCACGTCGGCCGGTTGGACGATCGTCTCACCCTCGTCAATGGTGAAAAGGTCCTGCCCATACCCATGGAGGGCACCATATCGCAGAGCGAGCTCGTGCACCAGTGTCTGATCTTTGGTGTTGGCAGGGCTTTTCCAGGGTTACTGGTCGTCAAGAGCGACAAGGTGCCGAGCAGCTGGACGCGGGAGCGGTACCTGGACGCCATCTGGCCTAGCGTACAGTTGGCAAACGACAACGCCGAGAAGTTTGCGCAGATCGATAGGGATATGGTTGAGGTGCTGGAGGCGGATGCCGACTACCCCCGCACGGACAAGGGGACCATCATCCGCGCGGCGTCGTATAAATGGTTTGCGGATCTAATCGACGACGTGTACACCCGGTTCGAAGGCGGCGTTGCTGGGTCGGTTAGCGCACCGGCAGGCAGTCGTACTAGCCCGCAAAGGTTGGACGTCGAGGGTTACAAGAGCTACCTGGCTTCCCTCTTCCGAGAACGAATGGGGTTCAAAACACTCCAACCCGACACGGACTTCTTCAGCGCAGGAATGGATAGCCTGCAAACCATTATGGCACGGAGCCACATGATGCGCCAACTCGACCTCGGCAGCGCCGTGCTGGGGCAGAACGTCGTCTTTGAGCACCCAACCATCAACCAGCTGGCCGAGCACCTCTCCGCTGTAGCATCCGGCGCCTCCCACCCCGTGACCTCGCCCAAGACAGTCGCAGAGGACGACCCTTCCACAATCATGTACGACCTGGTCGCCAAGTATGGCAACTTTGACCTCTTCGTCCCGGGCGACAAAACCCCAGAATCCGACGTCATCCTCCTCACCGGCGCAACGGGCTTTCTAGGCGCACATATCCTCGCCCAGCTCCTCCCACTACCACACATCCGCCAGGTATACTGCCTAGTCCGCGCCTCCGACGCAGCAGCCGCTACGGCCCGCGTCTTTTCCACACTCTCAGACCGCGGGCTGGGCGACTCCATCACCCCCGCCCTCTCGTCCAAAGTCATCGCCTTACCGTCCGACCTATCCCGTCCAGACCTGGGCCTGTGCGCCGGCGTGCTATCTGACCTGCGTGCCACACTCACCGGAGTGATCCACTCGGCCTGGGCCGTCAACTTCAACCTAGGAGTGTCGTCGTTCGCACAGACTCACATCGCCGGCGTGCAAAACCTCCTCAAACTAGCCCTGTCAGTCCCCTTCCGCCACCCCGCCCGGTTCGCGTTCATCTCGTCCGTGTCGGCCGCGAGCGGAACGCCGCTGCCAGCGCGCGTGACGGAGCGGTATGTTGCGGACCCAAGACATGCGCAGGGGATGGGGTACGCGCGGTCGAAATGGGTGGCGGAACATGTGGTGAGGCGGGCTGCGGAGGAGGCTGGCGGCGGGGTGGCGTTCCGGGTGCTCAGGACGGGGCAGGTGGTGGGCGACAGTAAGAAAGGGCACTGGAACGCCACTGAAGCGATTCCGCTCATGTTGAGGGTTGCTGAGACGATGGGGGCGCTGCCGAGACTGGATGAGAGGCCGAGTTGGATCCCTGTTGATGTGTGTGCACGGGCGGTGGTTGAGCTAAGTGGGGTGGAGAGGCCGTTTGGGGACGCGGCCGAGGAAGAGGAGGATGGATCCCATGTGGTGTACCACGTCCTCAACCCGCAGACGTTCTCCTGGGCGGAGGAGCTGCTGCCAGCGCTTCAGCGGCCCGACTGCGGTTTGGAGTTTGAAGAAGTCGGTCAGCGCGAGTGGGTTGCCCGGCTGTGTGCGGCGGCCGAGGAGGGTGGCGAGGAGGCGGTGGTCAAGAATCCGACCGTTAAGCTGTTGGATTTCTTCGCGGCAAAATACGACAACGACAAGCCCGGGCGGAGTGGGCTGGTGTTTGAGACTGAGAAGACGGAGGGCAGGAGTCTGGCTATCCGTCAAGGGTTCGATGTTATCGGAAGCGGGCTGATGGACAAGTGTGTGGGATATTGGAGAAGCAATGATTGGAAATGAGCTGGGGGAGTCTTGATGTAATGGTCGTCATAGACTTTGCAGAAAATATGCGGATGCTGCTTTTCTGCAGTTGTAGCATGGGAGCCTAAACAGGATCAAGGTTGTGTTTCAACGGTTTCATTACCAATGGGAATATTTCAATCCAAGGTCGGTCTATGTCATTCTGCCATTTCAAAGGAGAGAAAAAGATAATTACTCGTACAACACCTCAAAGTCCACATCTGTTTCAGCTGTCGTAATGGGAAACTCCCACCAAAGATATTACTTATCACTCTCCAAGTTTCCAAAGTTCCGTGGTTATGCTCAATAAAGCGGCGAACGCTTGATAATATCTGCCGCCCGCTCCGCGACGGCGTATAGCATGGCGACGGGGTGCCCGGTAAGCTGCATCGGGATGATAGACATGTCAACTACTCGTACGTTGGCCGTCCCGTAGACCCTCAGCTCTGGGTCCACAACGCCCCCGAGATCCATAGACATCATGGACGCGGTCCCGATGTTGTGGTAAGCGATTCCAGCTGTGTGTTTGTGTTTTTTTTTTTTTTTCAATACATTAGCCAAGCCGCCATTTCTCCTGATCATTGGGTATTGATAACTTTCTGGAAAGAGGCAGGGGGAACAAGGCCAAGATGGGCTCACAGGTGGTTCTGATAAATTCTCTCCACTGGTCGTCCGTTGCATTCTCTGGCAGCACGTCCGGGCTCGGCTGAATCCTCCCCGACACGAGCCCGCTCAACGGACCCGTTTTTGACAGCTGTGCGCCCAGTTTGGCGCCCTGGATTTGGGCCGTGATATCAAACTCGACGAGGTTCAGCCTCGGGTCGATCCTTGGCTCGTCGATTCTGGATACGTCGGCCGAGGATAGATGGACGCTGCCGCGCGAGAAGGGGAAAAGGGTCCAGTGCGACACAAGCAACGCTCCAGTTCCAAGGGCCATGGTGACGAATTCAGTCAGCGTCGTCGCGTCTCCCACCGCCGCAGCGTCCCCAAAGACCAGGTGGTGCTGCGCCTGCAGGACCGCCTCGACGGCAGTTCTGTTTAGCAGCGCGCCGGAATCGGCCGATGCTGAGACGATTTGGTCGGCCCAGCCCGGCAGTTCTCCACGCGTGCGGTTGGCAATGTCGGCGAGGTCGCTGCCGAATATGTCGGCCGGGCTGGCCCAGGTTTGCGATATGCCAACGCCCGTGATCCCTGCCGCGGTGCTATAGACGACGCGGTTATTTCCCTGCTCCTGGAGGTTTTCACCAACACCTGGAAGATCAACCACGATGGGTATTCCCAGGTCTTTCAAGATTCTACCTCGGCCTAGTTAGTGTTGATCATAATCATCTCCAATCATTCTCCAAGGCGATGTTTAACGCACCCTGGATTCCCAATGCCGGAGCTTTCCAAAACGAGCGGCGTTCTAAGTGAACCGGCCGAAAGAATGACCTCCTTGGCTGCCGAAAGGATGACAACGTGTCCATCCTGATCCAAGTACTCAACTCCGGTGGCGCTAACAGCCCCTTCAAAGCCGGTAGTTGCGTCGCCGTCTTTCCAGATCAAACGCCAAACCGTGCCTTTGATGATTGTCAAATTCGGCCTGTCCTCCACGGGGTACCAATACGCCCGGGCAGCATCCCAACGGATATCCGGCGGCCCCGCCTGGGCGGTAAGCGGGTTCGTCGAAACGCCGTGGTTGTTGCCGCCACCCGTGTCCAAGTTTGACGGAAGCCCAAGCTCCTCCCATGCGTCTCGTATCGTCGGCGTGAGGGTCAGGTTGGAAAAGTCGTTTCCCCAGCCGGTGCGAATGGGGCCGGAAACGCCGTGAAAGGTTGGATTAAAGGTCACGCCCGATTCCTGCAGCCCAGGGCCGGGGATGCTAAAGTTTTCGGCACCGAGGGAGTAGGGATATAAAGTATCCCAATTCCAGCCCGGGTTGCCGAGCGTTTCCCAGGCATCAATGTCGGCCTTGTTGCCACGTATATACGACATAGCTAGCCGGGGGAAAAAACAAGTACTTTTTAGATTGCCATCTTGATTCAAAAGGGACAGATACAGGAAAAGGAAAACTGTAGCCAACCAAGGTACGTACCGTTAATGGCGCTGGTTCCCCCGATCGCCTTGCCCTGGTGATAAGTCTGCGGCTCGCCGTTTATGCCGACCTGGGGGACGGTTTTATAAGCCCAGTCAATTGGGGTGTCAAAAGCCGACATGTTCAGGTAGCCCGTGACGAGCGTAACGTTGGGGTTGTTCCGCTCGTCGCCGCCGGGCTCAATGACCGCCACGCGCACATTCGGCTTTTCTGAAAGCCTGTTCGCGACCACCAGTCCGGCGGTGCCGCCGCCAACAATGACATAGTCGAAGACCTGGGCATTTGCTGCAGTGACTGCCAGGCAGGGGCCTGCTTGGAGGAACAAAAAGTTTGCGTAGCGGAGTTGCATTGTTGATCAATCGTCCGCGGGCTTCATGGGATACTAGGGAAGCAGTTGCAGTAAATGTCTTGGGGTTGCTTTGGTCGTAACTTTCCCATTGCCAAAGGACTGAGACTGCCTTTATATATTTTACAACATTAACTTCAATCTTGTTAATCTATGGCCATAAGCACGCGTCACCACAGCCACGGGACAATTCATTTTACTAACCGCTTGGAATAGTAGGCCCGGTTGAGATGATAGATGGGTCAAGGGCGCAACGGCAACTGAAGACGTCAGTAATCTTGGCAAAAGGAAAAGAAAAACAAGATAAGCAACCGAAAGATAAGACGGCGGAACATAAACAGCAAAACGGACATATTTGCAGAATTTGTCCGCTACCGGGGCGTAATCTAATTAAAATCTTACAAGCCGCTTCGGGGGGACGTTTCTTCCAAAAGCCTGCTCTAGTCTTGCCGAAGTCTCGGGAAAGCCGGTAATTAGATGGTCCGTATAACGGGGTCGGGGACCTGCTGACATTGTCGCCCTCTCTCCGATTTACGACTGCAAGCCTCGAGATGGTCCAAAGTAACTAGCCTCGGCGCCGAGCTGAGAGGGAGGCCATGGCCTCAGGTTGCCCATTGTGGAAGGCCATATTATGACGTTAATTCATCCATAAATTAGACTTACATATACTTTCACCACTTGTATTCAATCCAGTTGTAATTCATTTCTTCTACATTTTCTGGAGCTGAAGTGATTGTCCCGAGGGAAGTCAAAGTTAATTTTCAATTTCCAGGGTGGTTTTGTTCATTTGTTTGTGCACCCAGTACCCACTCACAATCTACACACTTGGCCGAGGTCCAGACGGAAAAGTCTGCTCACATTGGGCCATTGGCGTAATTGGGCTATTTTCCCAATGAGCTCCATGATTGATCTTTGAGCACTTAATCGTGAATAGGGTGAAAAAAAAACAGTTTAAACTCGGCCTATGTCTCATTATAATTCAAAGCAAAATGAAAGTAACTCCCAGCCTAAAGTCAAAAAAGAAACCCACCAACACCCATATATGCCCAAGTACAAACAAACCTTTCCGCCACCTTCCTACCCTGAAATCCCATAAGTGCAAACCAAACGCCTTTCTCAATTCAGACCGACTTGTGGGTATGATCACTCATTCCAAGTCGTTTTAACATCGCATTTTTTTTGATGTTTTCCCAGGGCATTACCAGTGGAGAAACTCTTCTGGCAATTGCCGCAAACATATTCAATGCGGCGTTGAAGCTTGGAGTTGCCGGCATTTGAAGCCTCTCCGCCGCCCTCCCGAACACCATCAGACCCGGCCGAGATGCACTCCTTTTTTTGAGCTGTGGGGACGCTGGCCGGGGTGGGGAGAGCCATGGCACCAAGGGCAAGCATGGTAATGATTTGAGTGGTGACTTTGAGGATATGCATGTTGGTTAGATGTTTTGTGTTTTTGATTGGTGCAAAGAAAAAAGACATAAAAAAAGTCAGGTCACAATGTATTCAAATAAGATATGGCCGCAAAGAGTCTCTGGACAGACCACAAAGGTAAAAAGAACTTGGGGTTATATAATTTTTGTGTTGCGAGACGAGTTACAGAATGTGGATAGCGGTACCTGGTAAGATTTTAACAAGCTAAATAAAGTACATGACAACTTGTACATCTGAGTAATTAATCTACTAGCCCCGGAATGGCCGATTTGGATAATATTTGACCCAAATCAACATCTCATCCTTGAATCCCGCGTCATAATCATTCCATAAAAAAACGGAAAGAAAAGAAACTAAAGAGTGTCTAGGAATGGTTAGATTACTGGTGCAAGTACATTTTCTTCATATTATTGGAACAAGTAATTTACATATTCATGGGATCAAGAATAGATCATCCTGATACTATTTTCATCACTATCAATACAGTCACATGGGTACCACAAAGCCTTCTTTGCATCCTCAGGTCGGCCGAGCTCGAGGTTTCTCTCGACCTTACCAGCGCTGCAGACAGGGATGCGGACGAAGCCGAGCCTCCGCACGCCCAGGGTCCACTACTCCACGGGCGCGCACGGCATCCCTGGGAATGCGAGGCCGCATTTCTGCGGGGGCCCGTCGCGGACGCCGGCGAGGAGTTTGAGATGAACCTTTGAAAATATTTTTTGTACACCTACGTGCTCAACACCCTTTCCGGTGGCAAAGTCACCAACCCTTTCGAAATGAACTGGGTATTGAACATCGAAAACAGGTGCTTCGCCAACGGCACCAGGTTTTCTTTTACAAAGTCGAGAGGGCCCTCCTGGAGCAGTCAGCGCTACGAAGCCAATGGCCGCCCCAAGCCCATGGGCATCTCGTTCAACTTGGAGCCAAAGAAAGCAATTGGGCACGTGTGGACTTGCCCCATTTGTTCGCATAAAATGTCCCCGTTTAGCGAGACTACCACACTGGCTCTAGAGCTAATTATCTAGTTCTAGATATAGGAATAAGGCACTAATTAGCCGACACGACAATCTTGTTTTTGTTCTTAAATTCGCTTGTTTGGTGGGCCTTTATAGAATCATTCGCCTCGACCTGCCTGCACCGGAGAATAGCGTTTGACAGCTAGTGCTTCGCGGTTCTAATACCCCTTATGCTGATCAGATGAAACCCAAAATTCTCCACTGACGATTCCCCAGGAAAACAAAACAGGCAACCGCTGACGATGCAAACCCACCTCATCCGACCACATCATCCTTCGCTATCCGTTTATCAGTAGTAGCGATGAAAACCACCCACACCGGGGGCGGATAATACGGCACATTTTCGTGTATACCTTCCCGGCCTCACCCACAGCTTGGAGAATATACGAGCATAGAGAGGAGCAAACTGTGCGTTCTGAAGCAAGCAGACCATATCACAGCATATCAAAGGAGATCATTGTGGGGTTTGTTGTCTCGTGTATAATGAATGGCTACGATTTCTCGTTTAAAGTAGCATGGTCAAAGGAAAAGGCTGTGATTACAAGCTTGCTAAGCAACCAAAAGAAAAGCTTAAAAGACGGATCACCGTGCTGATCTTTGCAAAAAAAACTTCAAGATATGGCCAGGCGCCCTTTTCATTTCTTCATTTATCCATACAGTGATATTGACTTTTTGGCGCAGGTCACCAAATCACTTCAAACTTCCCACTAGACCTGAACATTCTTCAAAGAATCGGGTTCAGGCGTCACCGATACAATGGGCTATTACACCGACCACCTCAAGCCCCAAGCGGCCTCCACCCGCCTCATCCGGGCATTAACAAACCTTCTCTCTCTTCAAATCATTGCCCTCAACCTAGCCTTCCCCGTCCTGGCCGCTCCCGCTCCCAAAAAGGCCACGTCGGACACGACTTCAACCACGACCCCTTTCATCGAGCCAACAACCTCCGTGCCCATGCAGCGCTTCTTCGGCGCCAAGACGAGCTTCGCCCTCGGTCTGGCCCTGCCCACGGCCCTGAACTCAACCTCCTTCCTCGGCCAAATGTCCTTCCCGCTCGCCAACGGCGTCGGCTGGGGCGCCATGGGCTTCACCGGCAGCATGGAGGGCAACTTCATCCTCGCCGTCTGGCCGGACGGGAGCGGCGGCGTGACGGCCAGTTTCCGCCAGGCCACCGACGAGGACGACCCTCCCGAGGTGACGGGCAAGTTCAAGGTCCGGCCCATCGCCAATGGGGTGGTGGTCAACGACACGGCACTGACCTACACCTTTCTCTGCGAGGACTGCCTCGACGCTGCGCTGGGTCTCGGCGTAGAGCAGACCGCCGCCGACGCCGTCATGGGCTGGGCGCTCTCGCACAGGGCGGTGCAGAACCCGGCCGACCCCGGAGCGTTTCTCGGGTTCCACGAGCGCGGGTTCGGGCCCTTCACCGCGAGGCTGGGGCAGGCAAAGGCGCCGGACGATGTCTTCAACGCCGCGGCTGCTTCTGCTGGGGCGCCCGTCGAGTCGAGTCGCAAGGCCAAGGCGCCTACGCCTGGAGCGTTCCAGAATGGCAGCGGAGATGAAAGTGACGGGAATAGCGGAGCCGAAAAGGGCAAGACTAAGGTCGGAAAGGGTAAAGGCAAGGAGGATAATGACTCTGACAGCGATTGAGTCGACGGCGTTGCTTGAAAGTTGGGACCAGCCCCAGTATTTGGTTATTGTTGCTGTCATTGGTTTACGGGCGATGATGTCGGAAAAGTTCATTAGTGGAAGCAGACGCAGTGTTATTTGATAGATTTTGGCTATTCGTGCCACCCGGCTTTTGTCATTTGAGCTGTCAAGGTGACTAAAAGTCGGACGGGAGGGATTACCGCACTTGATCCAAAAAGATCAAAGTTCGAGAGCATATTTTCTGAGCACAGATCAGCTGCGTGTTCAACGTTGTTTTTGTTTACTTCAATTCCCTAAGCTTCACATTCACCGGTATGCCTCTGAGCATTCCCTTAAATCCACAGCATCAAAAAACTCTTCCTCATCCTCACAGTCTGAAGGGTAATTTGTTGCAACTTCAAGATCCTCCATGGCGTAACGGTCTTCCCCAAACAGGGCGAGAAGCCCCAGAACACAACCTCCATCGTCGTCATCCTCAACCCAAGGTTCTCTTTCCCATGGATCTTGCCTTTCATCGACATCCTCTTCGAGGAAATACCAATCAAAATTGGGATCCCATATATCGTGCTGCAAGCCTTGATCGTATTGCATGGCCAGAAACTCCGCTCCCAGCCACCGCTTCAGGGCATTGTGCCACCCGCTCTCCTGCAACTCCCGTCTTGATTGGAGAAACCTGCCAGCTGCCCAGTTCTGCTCCCTGAGCTCTACAACCAACGCACTGGCAGTAAAAGCGAGCAAGTGAGTCACTGGCGGTCTTTCAAGACAAAGTTCGTCCGCATCAGGTGTGAGTCTGGAGTACAGACGTTGAATAGGAGTTTCTCCGTATATGTCTTTGAAGTCAGGATCCAAACCCACAAGATCTGACTCCCACCTCAGCTTTTCAAGACTTTTCTGACACCATTCCGATAGTGCGTAATAAACAAGGCCCCTTCCGTTGTTATCAAGGTGGTCACTGCGCGCGCCGTGTCGGACAAGCGCCCGCATTACATACAGCAAGCCAAACAAAGAAGCTCTTAGCAGAGGTGTTCTGCCATGATTATCGGCAAGGTGGACATCCCCGCCCGCGTCCACGATTAGAGCCAATATCTTTTCAGCGGCGTCTTCTGTTATTTCTCGGTGTTTTTTCCTTAAAATGGAGCGGACTTGCACCGTATTTGTCGGTCGTATTCGGGAATGCTCCTTTCCGGAGTAGGAGTCGCACTAGATTTGGATTTCCCTCATCAATAGCGTAACACAGAGCAGCGTGACCATCTATGTTTGTAATGTTAACGTCGACACCTGCGTCGATCAGCAGAGAAGCCATTTGCAGCTGGTTGTATTGGCAAGCATAGTGTAACAGAGAGTTCCCATATTTGTCTCTAATGCTTGGCTCGGAGCCGTGCCTAAGCAGCGTCCTGGCCACAGCTACGTCTGCCAGGCCAACAGCCAAGTGAATTGGTGAACGCCCAAAGACGTCCACATCGTTTATTTTGCCGTGCTCCCTTGTGATGGCGTCTTCCAACGATACAGTGTTGATGCCAAGCATTGCGTCACGTATGAGTGATGGGGAGTGTGATAAAAGGTCAGATCCTTGATCTACAATTCGCTCAAGTCGAGCGATGAAGGGAAACAAAATTTTCGCTCCGGCTGATAGCCAAATGGCCCTCTGAGCATGGTCCGCAAGAGATCTAAGTTTGGATGTAAAATTTAGCTCGTGTGCCGAATTTGTGACTTAGGCTTTGTACAGCCAATGGACAACACCTACATGCCATCGACATCTAAGATGTTTTTACCAGATTCCTCGCTTAATTTTACGATCAAATCTAACAGAGGAAGATTAATCCCGGGGGACGTAAAGCAGGTCTTTAATTGCACGTCAAATTTAGTATTCATGATTAAAGGATTGCCGTAGTCCGATGAGATAGAAGACCTGGTAACGCTTTCCTTTTTTTCTTTTTTTTCTTTTCGAATAGGTACTAAAATAACACTTACGATCAAAAACGGTGTGCCATATTCCTTGTCTATGTCCGTTGGAAAGAATTTTCGCTCCAAAAGTGCTGCACGAATCAAGTCATACCGGCCGTGATAAATAGCGCGATAAATAAAACGAAAATCAACCGCTCTGGGCACCCCAATAAACAAGGTCACACCGGTACCACTACAGGCGTCCCATGACGTTCCCACTTGAACGGCGCGCTTCAACAGCCTGGAAGGCAACTCCAACCGAAGAGAGAGTGACTTTCTAGAGCCGGCGAGGCACCCGACAAAGTTGCAAGGCCGTTTGTCAAAGAGAGGGATGCTGTTATACTGGACCATCCAATGACCCAAAACAGAGCGTAGCCATGTCGGCGTCTGCCTCCGCGAAACAATGTGGCACTGGCATCCGCAATAACCCTCGCAGGATTGCCAGACAGATGCACGTAGAGACACCACTTCCGGCGTCTCTGCGTAGTCTTTGGGGATAGAGTCACGGCGCTGTCCTGTCTTGTTGCGACTGTTCTTTTTCCGTATCCTAGGTGGGTTGCTGATGGCTGCCGGGCCAGCCGTCAATCTCATCAGAGATGCTTCGAGGGTTTTTATTTGCCGAGATACATGCTCGATTGCTTGGTTTGCGGCTTTGTTGGCAATTTCATCGTTCGAGGCGCTGATACCCTGGATCGCGAACATCATCCGGGAGTTGTTCGAGCTTCATGTGTGTTAACCCTGGTTAGACTGCAATGCAAGACAAGAAGATAGTGGCTGCTTTACATAAGAAGTGACGGCTGCAGCATGTTGAGAAGTAATGCTATGTCGTTGCGCGACCGGCAGCACTGTTCTCGCAATTTCGTCACATTTTTCTTGTTTTGCTGCCACTTTAGTTTGGATATCCTGGCTTGCCCCTGCTTGTCGACGCGCCCATTGCTCGCGAGGGCCAAGTCGGTGGCCAAGACATCCAGCTCAGCTGCAGTCTTGCAGAGATCCGACCGAATCCGCTCCAAAGCCTGCATCGAAGAAGCGAGTACGTCGCTGGACCGGCTCAGGTCATCGACCGTACGGGATGCCTGCTTCGCAAAGAGGTGGAGCGTTTCGAGCTCGTTTAGCAGGTCGCAGACGTCGGCATCGATTCGGCCCAGCGACTTGAGCTTGTGGATGCCCTTGTAGATTGACCCGACAGCTCCTGCAAAGGTGATTGCAGCCGTGGAAATGGTGATCGGGTCCATGTTGTTGCTAACGTTTTTGCATAAAATAAAAGGCGCTGTTATGCCCACAGGCTTGTGGAAAATACCAGAAAGAAGGGAAAGAATTTCGAGGATGACGACAGAAAGTGGAATAGGGTAGGTACTTTTTGTGCCAGTGATAGGCACAGCCACAGGAAACCAGGCGGTAGAAAGAGTGATTGGATTGGAAGGAATAATTAGAAATGAATGCAGGTCGTCCGCATTTGCTTACGGTTTGTGTGTCCCCTATCCCATTCTGGTTACGCTGCATCCATGCCAACGCAGCATCTGGGCGCAAGATGTGTAAAAGGCCTTTTCACTGGCCAACAGCACAACTGGAATGCCGAGATCTTTGATGAAGCTGAGAAGCTTCATGCAGCTGCGGCAATTGGACCATTGGCTAACAGGCAGGCTACAACCCCCGTTAGTTGCGTATATATGATGAGCAAAAATCGAGAAATTTCTTGAATGACAACTACATAATCCAAACCATTGTAAGCTGGTCAACAGCATCGTCGGGGCGGTTTAACTCTGTCCAAAAGGGTTGTAGAAGTAAAGAAAACCGCAAAACAGGGCAGGTAAGTAAACACGCATCATATCGAAAGTGATCAAGTTAAACTTGTGGAACTCTTTTGCTTTCCTCGCCAAACACTGCCTTTGCTCTATTTAAATACTTCACTTCAAACAGAGAATGTTTATTTTGGCGGCCTTAGAGATAGCTTTATTCCCATCGAACCAAGTACGAGCCATGCGAGTACAAGAACTGCCCTCACAACAAGACCAAAAGCTGAGAACTGCAAGATAACGTGCTAAAAAAACTAATTCGCAGCAGAACTATTGATTCGGTTCGACCCTACTTCAAGTGACCTCGACCTCATTATCGTATATGGTCATGTCCAATTATTTTTTTGAACCTTTTACGGGCTCTATCCCTATGGGCCTTCAGGATCTCCTCTACCGCTACCTTACAGTTGTGCACAACCCCCTTATCACCACATTTTGTGTTGAGTTGGACCGAAGATTTCCCAAAAAAGTACTCGGTGCAGCCACTCGCTGTGGAGATTTGCAAGTGTAACAAAGTGGCCGCTCGATAGTCCAGCCCTTCTGAAGATAAGTCTGAGTGCCTTTTTCTTACAAAAGGGACCTCCTAATTTCTGGTGACCTCGTAAGAGTAACTTTTTGCTAACGTGCGAATTTTGACACGCCAAGTCTCAGGCACGCCTTCGCAAGTAACTTCTTTGCATTTTCTGTCGTATCTGCAAATGTAAGAGTCGACCTCCATAATTTCTTTAGACGCTAGACGCGTATTATATGAATAGCCACCGTCCGGTTTGTAGAACTCAACTAGGCAGTGTTTTAGCCCAGCCTTCAGCTTCTTTACCGCGTCGGGATCTGGGGGGTAATATGCAACGATGCCAGCGGCAACCCCGGTGGCAGCAGCGAGAATAACAGTGTAAATTGCTGACGAACGCATGGCTAATACTACCGTGCTCCATGGGGAGGGGATTATACAGGAGTAACAGTTATTTATAAATAAAAATAGACGGTGACTGCAGTAAGTTATAATCAATTGAAAGCGGTGCTCCATTTTCTTTTGTACAAAGTGGTGTATTAAATTACGGAGTGGGTGTAAGTTAAAATATAAGGCAGGCAGGCTATGCACACATAAGAGTAAGACACAAAATATAGAATTAGGTAAAAACTCTAATTTTACCGCAATATCCCCTTTTGTTTTGGAAGGCCAAAAAACCCAGAGTATAAATAACAGCTTTGTAATTTGATTTAAAAATACGCTCTTATAAATGCTGGTACACCCACAGCCTCATCATTGTTTACAAGGATATAAATTCGGGCATGGCCGACGGGTAAACGACTCGGCGAATTGAGAAAGAGGAACGTAATAATCTAATTGTAAATACCGGGGGTAATAATCTCCCCGGCCCTTCCGAGGCTGGAAAGTGCAAATCATTCATTCCGTTTCTCAATGCGATGTTGCATCAACTGATTCTTTCCCTCAGGTCCCACCGTAAAGATTGACTTGCCTCATTTGTTTGACCGAGGGAGAGCGGTCGGTATCTCCTCCGTTCCCGTAGTTATGATTATATGTGCTGCTTGGAGAAAAGGTTGTTAATCATGGCCAGAAAGCAATGGGATGGAGCGTGGTTATCAAATCATGGTATCGGTCCACAGCACTAGTCCGTGTCATAATTGCAACTGATAAACGAGGGCGAATATTCACGCTAGTTCTTTAAAAAAATTGTTTTCTTTTTCAGTTGAACAATAGTGTTGCTCCAAAGAGTTGAGGTTTTGATATACATGGCCAGTGGAAATACAGTACATCGAAGCGAGAAATCGCAGACAGCAGGTTCAGTAACTGAGCCAAAGCTTAATATTATTGTTTATATGGTATCTCTAAATATGAAAAGGAAAAAAAAACATCACACACTCGAATGTTCACCATTCAACACGGTCATCGCTCACCAACCGCACATCAAACCTCTCCTCACCCCGCCAAACCTTTCCACTGTCGTTTTGCCTGGCAACAGCAGCCCGCAGGTCACCAACCATCTCCAGCGGCCCACTCGCGTACACGGTCGTCGAGCCGGCCGCGACGCCGCCGACGAACCCATCCATGACGGCATCCATCTTTGGCCTGCGGACCTCGGGGTTCTCGACGTGTCCCGACCTGTGCACCGCCACGTTGGCGTCCTCCTCGACCTCCTCGCCCGACGAGATGGAATGCGTCGACGAGCCCGACACGGTCGTCACGTCGTTCCTCGCCGTGCCCTCCTCCTTGCTACCCGCGGCGGGAGCGGCGCCCTTGCCGGCCCTCGTCTTGGCGTCGCGCGTCACGTAAATGTCGATGTGCAGGTTGTGCGTCGCGCTGGCGGCCCGCAGCTCGGCCAGCTCGGGCGCCACCCACTCCATGTCGCGCGCGTGCCGGATCGCCCAGACGAGCTCGATCTTGCGGCCGGGGACGGGCGCGTTGCGCACAATCTCCAGCAGAGGGGGCAGGACGAACGTGATGCCCGTGCCGCCGGCCACGCAGAGGACGTTCGCGTCGGATCGGAGGCTGTGCATAATGGATTGGCCGTAGGGGCCGGTCAGGACCACGGAGACGGTCGGGGTTGGGGTTTTGCTGTTGTCGTTGGTATTGTTTTGGCTGCTGCTGCTGCTGGCCGCGGTCTTCTCGGCGGCCGCAGATTCTGCAGCAGCACCTCGGGCGGCAAGCTTCTTGGCCGCAAGGAGGGCCAGCTTCTTGGTCTCGCCGGCCTTGGCGCGCATGACGTACGAGTGCCTGGAGCCGGTCTTGCCGCCGGCGGCGCCGGGCATGGCGGGCGGGGCGAGCGGGGTCATGGGGTGGCTCTGCCAGATGCTGAGCTCGGGGAAGGTGAGGAAGAAGTGCTGGCCAATGTCCCAGGCCTGGTGCGGGTGGTCAAAGTCGAGGCGGACGACGTCTCCGCTCTCGGCGTCCTCAAACATTTGGACCGAGGCCTTGGCGGACCCGAAGCCGAGCGTGCCGTCCTCGAGGTAGTTGTAGTGCAGCAGGCCGGTGCGCACGAGCCTCGCGGCCCTGTCGACGAACCACAGCAGGATGCCGGGAACAAGGAAGCACATGAGTCCCTCCCAGTGGGCGATGGCGCCGCCGATGTAGATCATGGCGAGGACGTAGTGGGACTTGCGGAAAAACTCGTAGCCAAAGGCCCGGATGGCCCACTTGGTGCTCAGAAGGACCAGGATGGTAAGGAGGATCATGGCCACGAGTCCCCAGATCATGTAGGTCTGGGTGATCCACTCGATGCCTACTTTGGGCTGGGGCTGGTAGAGGCGGATTTCGATGATACACCAGCCGATGGTGTGGAGGACGGACTGGGCAAACATGATGTATCCCAGCCAGCGGTGCATGAACATGAAGGATTGGTACGGCACGCCGGTCAAGATGGAGAGGATCGACTCGCGGCTGGCCAGCATGACGGACATGGGCGTCAGGGCGTAGGCAAAGACGCCGACTCGGTTAGACCAAGGACCAAGACTGGATCGGAAGTTGTAGACGCCCGGCATGTTCTTGACGGGAGTGATCCAGGAGGCGTAGTAGATGCCGGCTAAGCTGAAAATAGTCAGGTAGATGATGACGATGGCCAGGACGGCCAGCTGCAGGCGGGTGACGTGTCCAAACAACCACCTCATCGACTCTGGCAGGAGCCAGCGCCTCGACCACGAGGCTATCGAGTTGCGCAGTCTAGTGGCGGCAGATTTTGCGGGAGCCTGGCCGTCCTCATCTCTGGTAGAAGCGACGTCGGTCGGGGCGGGCGCCGAGGGGAACACCTTGCGCATGAAGGCCCAGATCAACAGGATGCCGAGGATCAGAGCCCACATTATACCCGTGTACAGCATGCCGGTGGAGTGGCTGTCGTAGACGAGGTCGAGGTACGCACAGCTGCCCGGGTCGTTGGCGCAGGGCACGATGCGGTCTGCATAGCCCCAGTAGTTGACTACATTGGTGGCATTGGTGAAATCCTGAATGTGTCGCGCCGACAAAGCCGGCGACTTTTGGGAAGTCATGGCTGCTTTGCGTGTTTGTGTATGAAGGGAAGAGAAGGTAAAAGAGAGACAAGGAGAGAAAAAAAAGATCAAATCCTCCCGCGGCAAGTGGCGCGCGCAAGGGACGACGTTATCGGACGGCCTGTGGCCAGTCCCCTCTTATATGACAACCTGCAGGAAGTTTGATGCGCGGCACACGCACGTGGCGGATCAGGTAGGATGCCTTGCTTCCGATCGGGTCGGGTTGCAATACCGGTGGCTGTCGCTCCTTCCGAGACGCAGAGATGGTGTGTGGTTGATTTTGATGGTCTTTTTGGATAAATTGATCAAAAGTCTTGGGAGATGTATTGTCGAATAAGCTTTCCTTCCGTTGACTAGTTTGGACCAAATCTAGAACGACAGTTGAGAAAAAAAAACCGTCACCAAGAATGCGATGCAAATTCTTGGTCGTCCTTTCTTTAGGTTCTGGCAAAGGTAATCGAGTCGGTCGTGGCTTTTTTCTTGTCTTTAAAGTTGCCCGTTTCTCGCCTTTTCGTTGTTGGTTGCACCGTGAACAGGAATAAGGGGCGCCGAGACCTTTAGACCAGAAATTATTGCTAATGTGCTCACCTATCCCCACGTCCAGCTGAAGAAAAAGGGAATCTGCTCGCGAATGAGCAGTATAGCGGATACACTTGTTGGTCTTGGAGATTTACCAAGGGTTCGGAACTGGGGAGATGCGTTCAAGATAAGAGGAATTGATATTGTACCTTCCCAACTATGGAAGTTGGATTTATGTCCCTACAAGGAAAAGGGTCCAGAATTATCCAAATTGCCTCCCATTTTGTCTGGGCAAGGCGCTAAACAGCGTGAGAACGATCCACCATTGACAGGTTGAGCACATATGAGCACGTTTTTTTTGTGTCTCCATTCTTGAATTTTTAGTAGGGTGGTAAATGGGTGGGGGAGCGGGGCGGGGAGCGTGCAACGTGGTACCCGAGATCCCAAGGGTTTGGCGGGGATTATCTGTGTTAGCGGCTTAGCCTACCCGTGCGATGTATAGCTCCGACGGTTTTGCGGATTGGTGTGGCGATGATCTCGGCCCGCCGTTCGCGCAGAAATTCATTCATCCTTATGAGGTGAAAGAGCTTCCCGGCCGGGATTGTCCCAGTCTAGATTTGTTTCCGAAGCTGATTGAGAAGGAACTTGTAGACTTGTTACTGGTAGAGGAAACAAGATTTCCACCAGGAATTGTCGCGGATCCAGTTGGAGGAACTGTGTCATGTAAATCATGAAATGGAAAGATCAAGGTTTTTCGTGGGAAATTGTTTAGTTTGTTGGCCAATCTGCATTCAGTGATTTGTATACGTGGTAATTAAATCTTGCTACAGTACCTACCCAAAGCACCTCATCCTTCATCTGCTACTATTCTAGTTCTAGACATATTACTACCTACTTCGTACGAGGTAGCTTGCTAGGCATATTATTAAATAATTATGCCTTATCTTTTTTAGCTCAATTGCCACGGTGCCTCCCGTTTCCAAACCCACGAGGTGAGCAAATTTGAGGTCAGACAGGCCACTCTGGGGGCGAGCTATAAGGCTTGGCAACACCCTTATAATTGCTGATAAACTTGCTCAATTTTTCTTGGTGTGATTGCATGCGAATGACGGGTCCCACCGACAACTAACCCCCCCGGAACCCCCTCATAATGGAGCAGAAAATGGAGCACCCCCGGCCACCGCCGCTGGGATGACGGACTAATGCGAATGTTTCGTTTGGTCGACTTTGCGCAAAGTCAATTATTGAAAAACCTTTAGTGTCGGAATATTCGCTGCTTACCTCTTTGCAGTTTGGTTTTTTTTATCCATTCTGGCGATCTGAATTGTTGTGCTGTTTTTCGTCACTTTTTTTCTTTGGCAAACAACACCCCCAAATTGAAACAGCTGGGGAGACAGAAAAGATCCTGGAGACGAAATTGTTGACTCCCATCGCCGATTCTTTTATAAAAAAAGAAAGAAAAAAAGAAAAAAAGTTCCAGCAAAACTTGTCAGGATAACTTCCCTGCCACCCGACGGATTCAGATCCAGCCAGACTTTGCGCCAAATTGAAGATTTCAGTTCGTCTGTTTTAGCACACCAACAAAAGTCAACTCAAAACAAATCAGTCAAAATGTCGCACCATAGCAGCGGCGGCGGGGGTGACATGTCGACATGCAAGATCACGGTAAGCCTTTTTTGATCACCACATACCGACAAGCTCCCAAGACCCGTCAACTGAACCAACCTCTCCCCCCACGTCTAGATGATGTTTAACACCCACACCATCGACGCCTGCTTCCTCACCCCGGAGTGGCACATCACCAACAACGGCATGTTCGCCGCGACCTGCATCGGCGTCATGCTGCTGGTGGTGCTGCTCGAGTTCACCCGGCGCCTGGGCAAGGAGTACGACGAGTTCCTGGCCCGGCAGTTCCAGCGACAGGCCGCGGCCGTCGGCTCCGCGCGCCAGATGGCCCGCGACCGGGACCCCGAGGGCCGGGTTCCGAACCCGTGCGCGCCGCCGCCCCCGCCGATCCCGAGCGAGTACGTGACGTTCCGCGCGACGGCCCTGCAGCAGTTCATCCGCGCCGTGCTGCACGCCTTGACCTTTGGCCTCGCCTACATCGTCATGCTGATCGCCATGTACTACAACGTCATCTTGTTGGTCATGATCGTCCTCGGCGCTGGCATCGGCAAGTTCTTTTGCGACTGGATGACCAGGACCCTGCTCGTCGATGGCGTCCCGGGCGTTGAGACCAGTGCGCCTGGGGCGACCAAGGAAGGGGCCAACGTGAAGGGTGTTGAAGAGCCGAGCGTTTGCTGCGGCTGATTTTGAGATGGTTTGGTGTGTTTTATTTTTTTGCAAGAGTGTTTTGGTGTTCGGGGTAGTAAATAATAATATCTTATTCCTTACGTTGTCCGGGTCACTTTTCTTTTTCTTCCCCGCTCGATCAATCTAACTGCAAGATCCACTGTGCTGGGCGGCGGCCTGCGCCAAGTCCAACAAAGTCGGTGCGCCGGTCTCCGCGCTGTCGCAACCCGGGTGGAACGACAAGACCACTTCATATGGAATAAAGTGGTCAAGACGGACGACGGGCCGCCGAACAAATCTTGACAACGGCATCTCGCGACGGTACTTTTGGCAGAGAACTTGGCTTCCTGAGGATGGGAACATGGATGCAGACACGGCGCATTCCCATCCGGAGGATCAACAGCAGGTGAAGATCGGCGTTTGCCAACTATTGGGCATACAGGGGGCAGCTAACGCGATGGAAAGAAAGAGAATGGAAGAAAGCGATGGATTTTGGATACTCAACGGGCAAAAGAAAAACAACCAGCTTGGAGCTTTGCCGACCAAAAAAGCCACCAAATCTGAATCCCCGCGCCGGAAACAAACGTCAATCCCCGGCAAAATTACGCCTCCTGACCAAAATCATAACTATTCCCAAACCCGCGCTGCAGATACTCACCCAGCACCTCCTCCCTCCCCACCCAATCCACCGGAACATCCAACTCCCCAGCGACGTCCTCGATCCTACCCCTGACATCTTCTCCGAGCCTCAGCCTCATGGGGTTGCGATACCACGGCGCAAAGTGTATAAACGCCAACATGACCCTGACCTCATCCTTGCTCAGATTCGGCATTCCCGCGTGCCAGAGTCTCAGATCCCTGACCACGACGCTGCCCTTCTTAACAACGGGCTGACACGGACCTCTTTCGTTCCTGCGCGCGTCCAAGAGGTGCTGTTTGATCCGGCCGCTGGCGCGCTCGCCGTGCGCGCCCTCCTGCGTCGACAGGTTGGAGAGGTGGTGCGTGCCGAGCCAGAGCTCCGTCGAGCCGTTGCGCGGCGTCATGGTGACGAGCGGCACGTTGACGACCAGTGCAAAGGGGTGGTGCGGGTGGTCAAAGTCGGCGTCTGAGTGCACGGGCTGGCGCTGCGGGGAGGAGTCGGGGGATGAAGGGGGCATGGCGGAGTTGGCGGAGCAAAAGGTCCATTTTGGACGGGGGCCGAGAATTGATGAGGTTATTTGCGTCGCGATCTTGTCTGTAGTTTGTGTTAGTAATTTTTATTTCCACCTTGAAAAGTTTCTGTGCCATCTGGGGTGGTGGATGCAATGACAAGACCGGTGTCACAACGTACTTGTAAAGATGCTGGGGAAAAAGTACTCGGCCACCGGAGGCGGGTCCTGCTGCAGGTTGCCCTGATTGTAGTTGAAGGGCCCATCCTCGCCGAGTGACTGCAGGTAGCGGGCGTCGGGGACCATCTTGGCGTTGAGGGCTTCGAGGTCCACATGCGGCACGGCGTCCTCAACCACGACGAGGCCGTCGGCGTGTAGGTGTCGGACAGCTAGTTCAAGGTTGTGTGACGAGAGGAGGTTGTTTTTGATCTCAGCTTCCGATGGTTTGATCACCGCGGGCTCGTTGGTTGGTTTCTGAGAAAGAATTGCCATGGTGCGGCGACAGCTGGTTTGGGCCTGAGCGAGGGGCTGTTGGCCGAGCAGAAGCCGCGCAGCTCTGACTTTGTGTGTGAATGCCATGACAGGCGTCTTTTTGTTGTACAAAGTTCGATGAGGTATCAAGCTGCCATTGAAAAAGTCGATCTTCAATGTCTTTGCTTCTCAATTTAAATAGATTCGTCTATAAGATTAAGGCATCTCGTGGTGACCTCATCTCCAAACCCGAGCTCGGGTTTGAACGTGGAAGCCTGCAGACAGGAGCGGGAGCGGGGATACCGCATTAGGAAAAGCCAAACCCGAGCTCGGAAATCCTTGACTCGCATACAACAGAACTCCACCAGGCCCGACAAGCATCGCTGCATCATATAGTCGTCTGTTGTCCACTAGCTTCTCCCCATGCAAGCTGCAAGTCCGCCACGAGCCGCTGTACAGGCCATCCTATGGTGCGTTTGCAGGCCATGAGACGACGTACCAGCTCATGTTGTGCAGCTTCGTCGCGGATGAATGGTCCGCCTGTAGGAGTTGTTGGCGCGTTAACCATGCTCGTAGCCACAATCGTATACAGACAAGAGCAAAGCGGGCAAGACTTACAAAACGCGATGGGGCCGAAACAATTCACCACGACGGGAGACGAGTTGGCAGTGAATGCGATCCCGCAGATGTCAACAGCACACCTATCTAGAATTTCTTCCCGTATGCTGTTCTGACCAAACCCTCGAGAAGCATCTAACAGGGAAATAAGAGTTGGAATGTGTTGTGTCGTGGGTGCGTGGGCGCAGAGGATGGCAATGCAGACAAGGTGGTAGTGGCATGCCGATGCTGTGGCGCTCATCAATCATTTATCAGCATGTAAGACGTTGTTCCTGCTTGTGTCCCTCCGGCTTTATCCGCCTGTGATACTTGGAGAAAGGGCTAAGAAAAAAAAAGAGAGAGAGAGAGAGAAGGACTCTACCGTGACAATCCTGCAACATCCAGACAGAGGGCAAAGCTAGCCCCAGACTGCGCTCTTCGCGCGCAAACGGCACAAACCGTCCGGGAAGATCCGAGCACCAGTCGCGAAGCAAGCCGAACAAAAAGTTCCAGGCATCAGGTGACACTGTCTTGCGCCCAAAGCATTCATTGATGATCCTTCCCAGGATGAGCGACACCGCATTCAAATAGCCGTGGTCACCGCCTATATCATCACCACGCCAAACAAAATGCTCAACCTGATTCAGTCCCATCTTGAGCGGACATTTCTGGAACAGACTGAACGTAATGTCTTCCCTCAAATAATTCCAGAACCCGGCACCGCGTAGCCCTCCTCGTCCAGTGAGGTCGCCCTCCCGGAGGAGCGGAGTGCGAGACACTGCAAGCGAGTACGCGCCCCGGAGATGCCGGTTTGGATCGACCTCCTCGCTCAGGATCTCGTAAGAGCGCAGTAGGCAGATAGAAGCCAGGGTGATGCCACCACTGTCGCCGTCGCTGTCATTGTCGCCACGGGCCGGACTGTCGTGCTTCAGCCTGACCAACAGCAGCCGGACGCAGTGGTCATGGTAGTACTCGGCCGCTGCCCGTGCGGATGGCGCCGTAGTCTGGCTGATCTGAATTGCGGCCAAGGCGATGATGGCAGCGAACGGGAGCGGATTGGTGAGAGCCAGTTCAGGTAGCTGGGTAGCAAATTGCTGAGACCCATCACTAAGGTCGTACCAAGGGGCAATGGAGTTGATGTAGTGGTGGAAGTACCGGGCTATCGTGGGGTTGATGAGAGCCTGGCGGGGATTTGACGGCAGTGGGAAGATGTCTTCTGTGTTGATTGGCTGCTCATTGACTGAAAGAGAGGGAGGTGCGGCACTGCGGTCACAATACCGGCCTGCTTTGGAGCAGCGCTGGCAGATAGGAAGCAATTCATCACCTGGGAACACATGTGTGAGATAACAGCTTCCAGGTGGTTGAGAAAGAACTACAGTAAAAATAGCTGACACACATTTGATCTTGCGGACGCGGCAGGTGTTACTGCAACACCCATCAGTATTTTGATATCAAATTATTATGACGTCAGATTACCGCACCATGCTGCTTGATTAAAGATGCGAGGCATCTGTCTGAAGTCGAAGAGCGCTGCCGCTGCTGTTCAATTGAGGGACAAACAATGTGCGTCAAAGACGACAGGTCAATCACCAAGAGTCCGATATGGCGGATCTGTTCGGCCAGATCACAGGCATTCGGCAGCCGTGAGCCTTCCGTTTGACCAAGATCTTGATTTGTATTATTACATCTCTGGGTTTGTGCCGATGTCGGCAATTTTCTCCATGCGGTGCACGGCATTGAGCTTGAAAAACAGAAATGGAAGCCCGCTAAGCCAAGTTGGCACAGCTTCTTTCCCAATTTCCCGGACCCCTATTTTACGTAAGTTTTCGCTAGTGGATTGCTTAAACCTTGGGAGCCCCACCAAAAACCGAACTCAACCAATCGTTTGGTTTCTGCACACTGAGGCAGAGATGAAACGGCGTAGTCCAGTTAATCCTGTTAAAGGTGGCTGTCGCAGCAAAGTAATTTGAGGTCCCTGAGACCAGGCACTCCTTCCCCGGCACTAGCTAGGTCTAGGCCCCCTCAGCTCATTATGCTTCCCGCGCCTTGATTGCGGCAATCGTGTCGTGTCCGCCACCCCGTGCTCTGTCCGCCGCTAAAGCATGTGCTGGGTTTTGCCTTTTTTCCCCTTTTCCCTCTTCCCACATAATGACACTCATTCGTCGACGCCAACATAACCAAAACACCTCTCCAGACCACCAAACCCACAACAGCTGCACGACAGGAATATACAGCCCTACCTCGGCCAAAATCGCTTTCTCTGTCTCCCCGGTCGCCGTTGCGTCCAAAAAGATGGAGTCCAGTAGCAAAGGACTTCTGGCGCCGGACGCACATGCGCACGACGACGATGACATGTCCGAGACGGAGGCTTGCATCGATCGGAGAAATCGGCAACCAATTCCAGCCGTAGCACCTTCATCCTTGCCCGTATACATGACCATTCACCGGTAGGTTTATTGCTTGTCTCGACCTCTGGACCCGGTTTTTTTTTTTCCTTCGATGGCCTTTGTCTCTCGCCGAATCTAGAACAGGCCAGGGCTGATTGATTCATTTGCTTGCTTCGGCTGTCTCGTGACCCCAAGCTAGAGTGAGGAGATTAGTAGCCGCCGCTGTTGGTATGTAACTATAAAAAAAAATCACAATCTACAGACCTAAAGACCAATTGGTTGTAGGCATCTTTAGGTGTCATGTAGATCTTGTTGCTAATGTCATAGCAGATGAACCATATTCCCTTGAACAACTCAAAGATCATAGAGTAAACAAGGAGATTGTCCGCCCTCTTGTCGATCGTCTTTATACCCCAAGCGACATTTCCGTAGGTATGTTTCAAACGATCCCTTCTTTGCCACGTGATGACCCTGCTTACTCCAACTCCTGCTTTCTTTGCCCGCTAACAAACCCATAGTCTACTGCCTGCTCGCCAACCGTGTCCAGTTCCTTCGGGAACAGTCCAGTACAGTCCACCAGACTGTTACCATAGCTCGTGCCACACTCTGCGAGCTTGCTGCCACCCTCATCCTCCGCCGTTTACATGAGGAGCACACCAGCGAGGATGGCTTGCTACTCCTCTCTCATGTCCTTGTCGAGGGCTTCGATCCTTTCCAAGGCGCCCCAGACTCCATCCAGCTCGACACGGCTGCTCGTCAATGGCGGCTGCAGGAGCGAGAGGGTCATGAACGGAAGCTAACGGCCCTAGAGCTGGCCATCATCTCGGAAAGCAAAACTTTCATCAGCTCACCTGCCTGCCAGCGTGTTGTTAATGCCGTCTACGAGGGCCAGGTCATATATACGCCGCTGTCAGTCATGGACATCCTACCAGATCATTACCGTCACCATCCAATCTCGCTTTACGACCCACGCAAGGCTCCGATATTAAACCACTACCGCCTCATTGTCCCGCGCTGGCGCAACGCCGTCGAGATGTGTCAGTTTTTGATATTGCTGGGCCTGTACGTCCTCACCATGGTTTATCGAAACGACGAGGGCACTGAACTTTTTGAGCTCATGTTCAGCATATACACAGCCGGCTGGGTGCTGTCCGAGTTGGCTGCCATTGCCGAACACGGCTGGGAGGTTCACTCACAATCGCTGTGGTCTTTCCTGGATTTAACCTTTATTTTTATCTACGGCGCCTACGTCATTGCCCGTATCTTTGACATATTCGCGGGTCGCTTCCCGCTCGGCCAGGGCCTGCATATCCTGTGCATTGCCGCGCCTGTTCTCCTGACCAGACTGGCCTTTACGCTTCTGCCAAACAACATTGTCTTCATCAGCGTGCGCGCCGCCATGAGCGACTTTATGATGCTTACCTTCCTGGCCACATGGTGCTTCGTTGGCTTCCTGTTGGCGTTACAGTGGCTGATTGACAGCGACGACAACTCCAACACTACGATTTTGACGCCGCGTTGGTCTACGATCGCCAAGTGGATGCTGTGGATTTGGTTTGGTCTAGATGGAACCGGCTTCGATGAGGCTGGCAATTTCCATTCGGTCTTTGGCCCCGCGCTCATGGTCGGCTTTGCCTTTTTGGGCAACACATTGTTCCTGACCCTTACCATCGCGGTCTTGACAAACACCTTCTCGCGCATTATCGCCGACGCAGCAGGCGAGGTTGCCTTCCGCCGCACCGTATTGACATTTGAAGGTGTCAAAAGTGACGCCATCTTTGCCTACCCGCCGCCGACCAACATTCTCGCCCTTGTCTTACTACTGCCGCTTAAGCTGCTTGTGTCCCCGGCCACATTCCACGCCGTCAACGTCTCCCTCGTTCGCGCCCTCAACGCACCCGCACTACTGCTCATTAGCTTATACGAGCGCCGCCGGTCCTGGAGCGGAGGAATGCTGGGCCGCCGCCGCCGTGGCAAGAACCCCTTCCTGAACTGGCATTTTACGGGCTTTTCCCCCTACGACAACGTACAGGCTGTGTTCAAGACGTCGGTACCGGACGAGATGGGCGACGCCATCGAGAGGTTGGATCCGCTGGAAAAGGCACCTCGGACCCCGATCGAGCCGGTAGCGGTAGATGTTGATATGAGGTTCCGCCGATAACCCGTGTGCTTTTGGTGGCAGAGCGAGCCGGGGGGTTATGTGTTGCAACGCACGTGCAAATGGGCTTTTTTGGGGCGGCCCGCGAATCAGTACATTATGCAAATTAGAGAAAGTATTTAGGGGCTTCCTGTGATTGATAGAGTACAGTAGAATCTGGGTGGGATTTGACTAGTCTAGACTAGCGCTATAATTGGGTTTTGAGTTTTTTTTTCTTTTTTTTAAATTTTGTGATATTTTTCTGCATGCAGATTGTAACTACATTAGCTCTCTTAACTTGTTTACACGAGTTTCGTGGATCCGACTCTGCCGTGTTTGCTCCGGGGCTTCCGGTGTCCGCGGAGGGTCAGGAGATTTTTTTAGGGGAATACGCGATACGCAGCGAGGTTTGACGAGCATGACTTGATCTTGCCGACTTGCGTCATCTCAGCTGTTATTGCTATCTTTTTATTTTTGATTACTATGTAAACTATTCAGGCCCAATTTATAGCTCGTATTTTTCAAATCCCTTAACTGCGACTTTTTGGATGGTGCAAAACGCAATCAGGTTGGTTAGGTTTGTAGCCACATAGGAAACACCAGCTACCTTAGATTATGTCAGCATTGAAATCAAACAAACAGCCCGGCCGCCCTTGCCTGGGGCCGCGTGTCAGGCTCGGGGCGATCCCATTCCACTACGACTCAATTCGAATGAATGAATAGCAGCAACGCAACAGCCCTGGTCGCGCGTCACGTCAGCGTGGAGCCAAGCTTCTGAAACAAAGCATCTCAGTGGACATGTATTTTCTTTTGTTTCTCTGCATTTGCCTGCCTTTCTTTGCTCTCTGCAAGACAATCAACTCTCTAATCTCAGTTTTCTGTGAAGATCGGGGTCAAAAGGGAAACCCTAGGCATCTTTGCTTCTTGAGTTTTCTGCATCGCGAGTGATACACTATAGTTTTTTTTTATTTTTTTCTCCCTTTATACATTTGATTAGGCAAAAGAAAAAAGACAAAAAAAAACAATCCGAACTTTTCGCTTTCGTTTCCCCCCTTTTTTCGTTTGTTCCAACTGGGATATTTGCATTTTCCGATGGAAGCAACAAAGCATGTCGAGCGTCGCCGGTATCTCAATTACCCCGACGCGATTGACAGGTGAGAGAAAGGCAGAATATTGATGCGCAAGACAAAAAAGGCGCAGACCGACATTTCTTTCATGAACTGCTATAGCTGACCAAACACACCCTCCATACCAAGGACACGATGGGAAGCTGTTCCAAAAACAGCCCGGGTGCGCAAGGGGAACAACCCCGTCCTCAAGGGATGGATCCTCACAATCTGCGCATTCTTGTACGTGTTGATGCAGCCAGAATCATGATTTGCGGAACCGCAGATCCAGGTCCCTAGCTGACAAAAAAAAACCTATTGCAGAATGGAGAACCTGCGCTTCCTGCGCGAGATGGCCTGGCACAATGCCGGTTTCGGGTCCCTCCGCAATGTGCGCCGCGTCTTTGAGGACTACGAGCCGCTGTTTGAACCCACAGTCGTGCCACTGCCGGAAGCAGCGGAGGACGAAATGACCAACGGCAATGACGTGCCAGTCGAGTTTGCGCCCCAGGGCCCACCCACTTCAGCAAAACAAAAGGCTGGCCGCTATTATTCTGCTGCAGACTACCGTGCCCTTTTCCTCTCAGGCGAGCTGACCCCTACAGACGTCGCCAACGCCCTTCTTCCCTTGATCAGGCGCGATACCACGCCCCCGGGTAGGCACTCGATCGCTTGGTTTGATGTCAGGGTGGATTTCGTCCTGCGGGCTGCCGAAGAGTCCACGCGCCGCTACCAGAACAAGGAGTCCCTCGGCCCGCTGGACGGCGTCCCCACCGCTATCAAGGATGAGTACGATATGGAAGGCTATGTGACGTCCCACGGCTCCCGCAACGACTACACGGGCAAGGACGTGGATCCGGACACGGGGCTCAACACCAACTGGTGCGTGCGCAAGCTGGAGGAGGCGGGCTGCGTTGTCCTGGGCAAGCTTTCCATGCACGAATTTGGTCTCGACACTACGGGGAACAACCCCGTTTTTGGTACACCTTTGAACCCCCACAACCAGGGGTACTACACGGGTGGTAGCTCCTCGGGTTGTGGTTATGCTGTTGCAGCGGGGCTGGTGCCTTTCGCCATGGGCAGCGACGGCGGTGGCAGCATCCGCATCCCATCATCGCTTTGTGGTATCGTCGGTCTCAAGCCCACGCACGGCCGCCTGTCATGCCTCCCGACCCAGAACCACTGCAACACGTGCGCCGTGCTAGGCCCGCTGGCCGCCGACGTCCGAACCCTAGCGACGGCGTATTCCGTAGTCGGTCAACCACACCCCACCTCGCCCTTCCCAGCACTTCCGCCCGCCCCGATCCTGCTACGCGGACCCTCACCAGCCTCACCGTCGGCCAAAACCCTCGCCGTCCCGACGAAGTGGTTCTCTCGCGCCAACCCCTCCGCTCAGACGCTCTGCCGCGCCCTGATCCAGCGCCTCGTCGACCAGCGCGGGTACCGCGTCGTCCCCATCGACCTCCCGATGCTGACCGAGGGGCAGATCGCGCACGCCATCGTCGTGCTGACGGACGCGTCCACCCTCCTCCCCGACACCAAGGCCCTGACGCCAGCGAACCGCATCCTGCTCGCGCTCGGCCGCACCACGACCGCCGTCGATGTGCTCCTCGCGCACAAGCTCCGCCGCATGCTGGTGGCGCACCTGGCCCGCCTGTGGCGAGACACGCTAGGCCCCGACGCGCTGATCCTGACCCCCACGACGGCGTGCGCGGGCTGGCCGGTCAGGGACCCCGCCGCGGAGCTGGGGTACGGGCTGAACGATGGGGACACGACGCTCGCCAGCATGGAGTACGTCTGGATGGCCAACTTCTGCGGCCTGCCGGCCGTGAGCGTGCCGGCCGGGTTTGTGGTGCCTGAGGGGACGGTCGGCGCGGGCAGGCCCGTCGGGGATGGGGAGGAGGTCGAGGGCAAGGTGCCGGTTGGGCTGATGGCGATGGGCGAGTGGGCGAATGAGGACGGGCTCTTGAGGTTTGCGGTCGATGCAGAGGAGGTTGGCGAGGGGTTAAAGACCCGGCCGGGGATTTGGGAGGATGTGGTTGAGTTGGCCAGGAGCGTCAAGGCGAGTGGAGGACAGGAGGTGGTTGCTTAGGGGGTGACAAAGATGGCGGGGATGTTTTGGTCCTCCAATGTGAATATTGGGAATAAATACCCTGCGCGTGTGAGAACTTGAGAAGAACGATTATAGAAGAAATCAAAAAAGAATCAGTGCATTCTCTTTAATCGTTGCGATGCTAAAGGTATCAGTCATATCTTCAATGCACGCAACTCCAAAACACCTATAAACGCCCTCTAGAGTTTATGGATTGTGTACAAAAAATCTCCGGCGCAAAGCACAGCTCGGCTCAAAGAAGCTCACGCCTTGGGCGCCGCAGGAAACTTGTTCTCCAACCACGCCGCCAAATAACCCCCAAGCTCCTGGGGTCTCTCCATAGGGATCCAATGCCCGCAGTCCTGCACGACATGCTTCTCCAGATCCGGCAGCAGCCCGGCCTTGACCGCACCCTCAATCAGCTCGTGCCGGCAGACCGCGTCGCCGGTCGACCCGACAAACAGCACCGGCAGGTCGACGCGCAGCGCATCCAGCGCGACCTGCCTCGGGCCCTCGGCGAACATGCCCCTCGTCTTGCCCGAGACGTAGTACTGCACCGGCGCGTCGAACCCGTCGCTGCGGAAGCGGTCGATGAACTGGCGCCGGCGCTTCTCCGTCTGCGCAAACGGCCTGAGCGTCACCTTGCCGTTTTGCTGGTGCGTCCCCTCCACGAAGGCGCGAAACGCCCCCGTCTCGCAAAAGATCTCGCGCATCCACTGGGGCCGGTCGCCGTGGAGGGCCTCGTACGTGCGCTCCAGGTTCGCGTTGAGCAGCGCGGGGGCGTCGGGCGCCGTCAGCAGCTCCCAGTAGGCGTACTGGCGGTAGCCGAACTTTTGTTGGAAGAGCGCGGCGGAAGCGGCCATGTCGCGCTTCCCCGCCGGGTCGGGCGGCATGTAGGCGACCGAGACCAGGGCCAGGCCGAGGACGCGGTCGCGGTGGAACCACAAAAAGTTTTGCGACAGGAACGAGCCCCAGTCGTGGCCGACCACCACGGCCTGCGCCACGTGCTCGGCGTCCAGGATCTCGGCCAGCTCGTCCGCCATGGCCGGGAAGGAGTAGGCGGCGGGGTCGGTCGGCTTGGAGCTCCCGCCGTAGCCGAGCGTGTCCGGGATGATGGCGTTGTATGAAGCGGTGGAGGGGTTGGAAAGGACGTGAGCCACCACCTCGTCCCACATCAAGGCGTGGTCTGGGAAGCCGTGGACGAAGAAGAGGGTCGGGGACGACGGGTTGAAGTGGGGAGAGACGTAGTAGGCATAGTCGAACCCGCGAGTGGTTTTGATCGTTTTTTTGGTAAAGTCCTCCATTGTCACAGTTTCTTGCTGTTTTGTTTCGCAACCCTTGCAAATGAAGAATGTATTCGCTGGGGTTGAGAAAAGAATCAAATGGTCTGCTTTTTTTTTCTTTTTTTTCTTCTTTTCTTTCGAGGCCTCAAAACGGAGGCTTTTTATCGTCGCTACTTGAGTAAACAAACAGATGTGAGTAAGAAACAAGAAAGAAACCCCAGAACTGGCGCTAAAAAACCCCAGCGGAACCAATTCCGGAAGCTTTATACCCATATAGCCCCCCCTCAAAGACCTTGGGACGATCGGAACAAGGAATCGACGCAAGGGCGGTTGGCTCCGCCCGGCAGCTTTTGGCCGAACATGAGAACCAGGACAAGGTGGGTTCTGCCCAGCGGGGGGTTGGTTATTATTAGTTGATATTCCACGTTGGATCTGACCCGATTTGACTTTTGTAGGTAACGTACCTAGGTAGGTAGATGGTTCGGACTCAACAGCGCAGAATCACGTTTTCTTCTTGTTTTTCTTCGGGATTCTTCCCAAAATTATCTGCGACTAAATACAAATCCAGAACTAGAACTATAGGCCCTAGACCACGCGACACGACACTTGATCAGGACAACATCAGGTGCCCTGACAGTGACATAATTGATTCAATTTACTTAACTTTAAAAAGGAAGCCCCATCAAACCCTTCAAACCCCTCCAATATGACATCTTGGATGGAGAATATTCTAAACCGTAATTATCGACACCGTCCACATGATTGTCTTAGTTACCTAGTGGGTAAGGTATTTACCTCGGTATACTATCCCGTATAATCAAAATTTACTGGGAGACATACGGCGATTACACTTGTCCAACGGAGTTTTAGGTCCTTGAACCCCGCTCCCGGGCCGAGACTGCGGAGCCGAGATAAGTAAGCCGAGGTACTAGATCTAGACTAGTTCTAGGTCCAGTTCTACAAGGTCCAGTTCTACAATCACACGCGGGCTTAAAATCGCACTGCAAATTTTGACTTTTTGTTTTGCCCTTGTTAAATGTCCCCCGCCGTCTGCCACTCCTCGTCTGTCCGCTCTGTCATCGGCTGGCGGCCGCTGGGCAGTCGGCTAAGCTTTTTACTTGGAAATCGGGAAGAGCTCCGCCCAGGGGAAAAAGACGTCGCGACACAGTTTGTGCAGTCCTGGAAATTGCAAATAATGTAGATACTGGCACTCCCCTTGTTGGTAAGAGTTTGGTTGGATGTGACACATTTGTCCATCCAAAGACTGGGTCCGTCGTAAATAACGGTGTGACAATAATCGTTGAGCGCTGCAGCGCCACGAACGACAGCCAGGGTAGCAATATAGATTGTGGCGAATTTCATTTTCACTAAGTGTACAATATGGAAACTATAAGAAGTTGTTCATATAGTATAGGTTAAAACAAATAGATGTGGGTGTACTCTTGTTTAACCTCGAAAGATGAAAAGCTATTGGGACAACGTGGGCGATTAATGGTTATGATATATACTTTATTTTCCCGGTGAAAACAATCTAGCGAAAATTGATTTAACCGCGTAAAAGTTACGATACCGAAATGTATAAACTGACTTAATTAGACCCTTATTGATTATTCTTTTGCTTGAGGGATCTGGCTTTGATGCAATTTTCCTTAAATTTATACATGACATAGCCATCGACGGCAAGGTTGCGTCCGTCGAGATATCCGGGAGGGGGCGGGGAGGCGGGGAAAGTAGTTTATAGCGGGAGCGCTCCCGGCGGAGATTGCAGGGTTCTCACCCATCACGTTATAGCGCCCCAAGACATCGTGACGACGGACCCGGAAATGGGTTTGAGAAATGTTTTGATAACTTTTAAGGTTTTTGCAAAAGGTTTGCAGGGCAGTTTTAGTCCTCGCGTGTAGACTGCGTCCTGATTTGCACTGACCATAATTACCAAAGTATCAGTCAAGGCTTTGCTCGGGCAATCAAAGCTCATGCCAGGCTGGGATAATGTTGCGACACTACTAATGTCGTGAGTCGTTGCTATGTTCAATGGAGGCAAGGTAGGCTGCCAGTGGAGGTCAATATCTGCTCGTGTCGTGTAAATTATGTACTTTTACCGCCAAACCTTGAGCCTCATTTGTTGCCACAACGTGAGATTCTGCAAGAAATATCCGACAGGCAAAGCTAAAGGCGAAGAGTGCTGTGGGATGACGCCCAAAGCCAAGAGTTTGGTACTTGGTTTTGGTAGGGGTTTATTTCTGGACTAGAATTAGAATTAGAATTAATCTAGTTCTAGTGCCTACCTCGAACTGGGAGGCGATCTTCGTTCTGCGTCGCCATCAGCTTATACACGTCGGGCTAGGGTGATGCTGCACTGCAGCTTTCTGCCCTATCATAGACCTTATCTAACGACAATCGCGGCTCATATGATGTCATGGCTTGATGGGCAACGGTGAGGCTGATTGAGGCAAGCAGATCAAAAAGTGAGGGGGCACATAATGGACACGAGTTTTGTTCTGGTGTTTGAATCTTCGTTATCATTATTATTATTAATCTTCTTCCTCTTTGTGGTTGAGATTTTCCAAGGCCGTGAAACAGTCCAATTTTTCACTCGCATCGAGCACTGCTCAAAATACCATAAAAAATCAATTGCAGCCAGCCAAGACACTCATCAGCCCCTCCCTCCAAAAGAAAATGCTCCTCCCCGATCCATCGACCCCCCACATCCTCAGCCGCGCTTCGTATCGTTCCGGCCGGGGTTGGGGAGTAGGTGTCGCCGGTGGTGGTGGTGGTGGTGGCGGCAGCAAACTCTCGACCGGCGCAATCGTCGGCATCGTCATCGGCATCACCGCCCTTGCCGTCATCACGTTGACATTCATCGGCGCCAGGCGGGGTTGGTGGACATTCCGACCGCGCCGCCGCAAGGATGTCGACGAGAGCGACTCCGTGTCCACCAACGACATGATCAACCCCATGTCAGAGCACAGGGATGCTCCCGACGTGGCTTTCAAGGACTGGAGGCGGAAGTTCACGTGGGGGAGGAGGGGGGATGGGGTTGTGGCCGAGTCGAGGGCTGCTCAACGCGGCGGTTTAGGTGGTGGGGATGCATGAGAGAGATTTCACGGGTGTTATCAGATGTTTTCTTCGTCTTTGTGTGTTTTCTGATGTATCGTTTTGGTGGCATGCGTAGCAAGCGATGGGCGTTGATTTTCGACTTGCATAGCACGGAGGTCATGTTCAGCGGCGAGAAAAGCAAAACCTGAGTTTGCATTTTACGACATTTCTCCGAATTTCTTCATGTTGACAATCACATAGCTTTTCCATAATTGAATGCCGATAATAGTAATCCCATTCGGCAGACACTATTGCAGTTCCCCAACACAACAAATAGTCGTCATGTGTTCATCTTCCGTCGCCGGGCAGAGATGACAGTACAATACAACACAAGTTCCACTAAAGATGAACGTTGGCAGCACACAGCAGTCACAGTGAGTATCCAGAAAAATCAGATGACCCACATCAAGAACCAGCCAAGAGGAAATAAGTCACAATATATTCACAAACTCAAGCACCGTTGACGACCAGCCAAATTTGGCCGTCGCAGCACTCGCCCCCTTATCCACGTCTCCCACGATGGGGATATGCATGCAGTTGCTGTACAATCGGCCAGTTAGGTGCGTGAGGAATAGATTCAAGGTCATTTGCTGGGTTGGGCTGGTCTTGATGTGCAGATGCAATATTACTATACAGCTTGGTCCGAAACACTTTTTTTCGTAGCTTTGTAACGCCCGCTGGTACAAGACCACGGCCTCCTTGTGGCGCGCTTTCTTTATATAAACGAGGTCAAGACCTCCTCATACTATCTGCTGGCCGTTGCACGTTTTCCAGCTATCCAACCACAAAGCTCTGACGGTTCTGGAACTTTCTCAACCAGATCCTTCGTAATATCAAGGGACGTCTGTAAATGGCTTTTAGGACCACCCGAATTCGCTTGGGAAAATATTCAGTCCCCTATTCAGAAATGCAATCCTTTCAAACGTCGGAACGTAATCAGAACGCATGCGGTCAAGACCTCGATCCAAACACGCCTGCATATCTGGAGAAAGAAGAACGGGGGAACCATTTGCCTCGACGAGGCCCAGCTCCGCAAGTCGCATCAGTTGCAGGAGATCTTCATTCGGATCTGTATTTAGTTCCAGCGGGTATGCATCAAAGTCGCTCAATCTTGAATACGGCCCACGCCAATAAGGCGGAGGTACCAGGATGGCAATTAGGCGTCCTTGTCCGACCATTCCTTTAGAAAGACCTTGTCCTTCGGAAAGTGCGGCCCAGTTTGCGTGGCTTTCGAATCCCCATTGCCGGATCAAAGTACCAATTATTACTGATGCTGGGTAACCTATAATTAGGAATTTGTGTTTCGGCAAATCCCGCCATGATTGCGCTCTAATCAGCCCTTCCGAGAACTGGAATGCAACGTGTATTTCCTCTCCAAGGTCGGCTCCGAAGCTGAGGAACCGCTTCAAGATATCCACAGACGTTTGCAATTTAACTGGGTCAGAATCATGCATTCCCGTCAAAGTCCAGCATTTAGACTCCAAAAAGAACTTGAGCGGCGTTTCAAACACCTCGCCATCAGTGCTCCTAGATTGCCGGTATGCTTTCTTGACTGTTGGAGAGCAACCCCACTCCAAAAGGCTTTCGACGGGCCCCAGTTGCTCGTATTGTTCGAGCCCATGATACAAGGCGTAATATAGAAACTCTGACTTCATATCGTCGTCGAGGTCCCGGGTTCTGGCCATGTCGAACAGCGGTTCAGATAGTGGCTTCAAAGACCACATATCTCCTGTTATGCAAAACACGCTGTATCTGAAGAACTCATGCTGGCGCAGAACACCATCATAAAATAGATAGGCACGGGTATTATCCAAACCGTGTGACTCCACTCCTCTTTGATGGTCAAAAAGATACCCATAGCCAAAAAGCTGTTCGCAGAGATGCAAAACTCTCTGAAAATCACTTTTCAGCGGTGTCTTTTCTTCTTCCAAAACGGTTTTCAAAATGCTGCTCATGTTGAAGAAAACTTTACACACGCAATTCGAGGAAAAATATGGTGGTGAAGTGATTTTGAAAAGCGTGCAAGAAGCCAAGTGACCCGTTAAAAGTCCAAGGTCTGGCTTAGTATGCAGGTCCCCGTTAGTGGACCCCAAGAGAGCACGTCCTGTCTCAGTGTTAATGAGAAAGTCTCGCGCGGTGCGATGAACAAAATGAAATTGTCCACTTTCAGGCGAAACGTAGGGGGCGAGCTTTTCGAACTCATCCCCATGCCATGGCAACATTAACTCAGGAGTACGTTCGCCAAACTGGCGGCACTCGAGGAGTCCGAAGCACCTGGTCTCAACGTCTCGCTTCATTGCCACACAGGCCTCGAATAAGCGTGCGGCCAGCCCCTCCTTGGCGTTACTTGTGTCAAAGCACAAGCTCGCCAGTTCTGGCCTTGTTGCTATCGCCATGGTAAATGGGGTCAGCCAGATGGTGTTGTGAAAGTCTTGGCGCTTAAGATCGACAGCGGCCAGCGCCATGCGAAAGTAAACGGCTGCGCGACTCTTCAGGTGATCGGTATCATCGGCGTTATTCCTGGCCCACATTTCCGCGTACAGTTGCGAGAGGTCTCCGGGGAGGCGATCGAGTCGATGCTCGAGGTCCTCGATTGTTTCGCCAGACACAATGGCTTTGTTGACAGTCTTGGTGGTCAGGCAAAGCCACAAAAAGACGCCCTCGGCTTTCTTTGTGAGCTCAGCAACGAGCCATTCCTTGATTTCGATTCTGTTCGGCATATTGTCTCGGCTGTACTTCTTATCATTGTGCCTTATCCAAAACCATTCAGAGAAATCAATATGGTAATCTGATGGAATTGTAATGTTATCCATAGCATATCGTCGAAGGTCTGCAGCGTTGAGATTCTCGAGTCGAAGCTGAGGGTGAATGTCTAATCGCATTCGTAATATGGGTTCACGGCGTGATCCAAGACATAATTTAATACCAGCCCTCGCATCTAATTTCTGCAGCTGATCAATCATGTTTAATAGCCGTATAGTACCGTCGTTGGGGAGAACTTCGTCAAGTCCGTCCAAAAACATCGCAACGGGCTGAGGGAAAGTGCACAGGGCGCTGTGCAAAGTTGCTTCTAGTTCCTCGGTTGACCAGTCCGTGTCAGAATCCTTAGAAGCCATATCGCTGCACGTACCCAGGAGATGGTCGAGAGATGGAGTATCCTGGCTGAGCAACTGGTACAAAAGGGAGCATAAAAACCCTTTGATGCTCTGTTGCATTTCAGTACCAGGCCTCCAGAAGAAGTGTGATATGAGGACCGGGTTCGGCCTCCAGAGATGCAAAAAGTCGCTGGTCCTGGTATCTCGAAGGATGTACTTTATCAGAGTTGACTTGCCAGACCCGGGCTTCCCACTGATCCAATATACTATCTCATTTGATCTCAACCAGTCCGAGAAACTGTCCCACTCAAAGCTGGGGCATGCGGGTGAGTCTTCCTCGTACGCCGTGTCAGAGTCTAAGCCACCTTCCATTTTGCTGGAGGAATCTTTGTCAGGTATGCTTGAGTTTACTCGAGACCCAGATTCATCGCTCCCATCCTCCAGCACCCAATTGCAGGTTCCGATATTAGAGGTTTCAACGTGGTTGCGTCGTTCGTTGATGCGCTCAAACTTCAAGCTACGCAGAAGCTTCTCCCTCCGCGCCTGTAGCTCAACGTCGTTATTCCGTTGAGTGGCCCCCACCAAGATAGCCCCGATTTGCGTACGGAGCGATCTTTCGGACGCAATGACATGCTGGGTGATGTGCGATCTGATTGCAACCTCGGTCTGCTTGACCTCGACCGACACATGCTTCCTCGTCTGTATGCTCTCAGTCGACACCAGTTTGGCAGTATCGGTGTGGCCATTTCGATACTCCTCAACAAATGATCGCAGGTCTGCGTCAAGGGTTGAGAGATCGATGCCTGCTTTTTCAGTTCTCTCGCTGAGAATTTGTTAGCGCTAGGCAGGACCAGGGTCACCCTTTCGACGAAATCAAAAGAAAAGAGAGCATGAGACACGAACAAGATCCTAGCCAGTAAACCCGTCAGCAAATGAGCCTCTGCCTCTTTGAGTTTGCGATCCAGATTCTCCAGTCGCCTTCTTCTCCAAGTAGTTTTCGCTGCAACCTTCAGCGCCGCCATGAGCTTGGCCTTGCCCCCTGGTGCGCCATGAAGGAACTTGACCTCCTCGTCCAGGTCTCGCGCAGCGCCCTGGCATTTGTCGACCAGGCTCAACAGCTGCTTGTCGCGAACGGCAGCCGCTTGAGCGCTTTGACTGCTTGACGCCGCCGTAGTCGTTGTCGTGCGGATCGCATCAGAGATTTCGCGCAGCAGCTCGGCGTTCTCCTTGAGTGCGGGGTCGAGTTCTCCGTCCTGGTACACCTTCCTGGCCAGTCGAACCGTCTCGCGCCCAATTCCGACAACCTGCAGAATATTACAAGCGAGGCCCAAGGCCGCGATCGGCTCCAGCCCAGACATTATCGGTGGGTTCCTGTTGGTTACAGCACAATTTCGAAAGAGTCTTCTGCGTCCAAACAAGAGGACAAACAAAGGTCAAGTAGGAGAAGTCGGAGAGGACTTGAATGAAAGTGGGTGACGCGGGGCAGCTTGGCAGCCTGCCCAACCGGCGGTTGGGGGGCGCAATAGCGGCCTGTATTCATCTTCCCACGACGTATGGTGAATGATTAGGATCAAAAGAGGTATAGGGAGTTGATAATTTTGGATCCAAAATAAACCTAGGACACATTGTGAGTACTAAACCAAGCCCGTTTAGCTTCCGTCTGATGCTGACGTGGGTGCCGATGCGCCCAATTGACTGACACTTTGGCGCTGCTGAAGATGATTCTGAGACGGCCTCATTTTTCTTTTCTTCTCGTACCCTTACGAAATAAAAACAGCTGCGTCAGTTTGATAAAATTGGTCGCCGCGACTTCTTGTTTTTAACAAGCATCGCCAAGGTTGCAGGAGCCATGGCCCCATGCAAGGTTCTGTTCTCGTCCGCGTCTGGTTACTTGGCCTGTTGATGGACGCAATGCATAGCTGTAAAGGTTCACAGAAAATGATAGCGAGCACAAAGATATACAGACAGTCAAGGGGTATCTATTTCAACATGACGTGATAGCAAAACACGCCGCAGGTCATCTCTAAAGGACAGGAGGTAAATCCAGTCTAGGTATCATCATGGTAAACAAACGAGAAAAAAAAGAAACCACAAACTAAGAAAGCCCTCAATTCCTCCACGCCGGCCGTGCCTCCCGGTTTGCCCTCTTGATGTTCTCCGCCCGTCTCAAAAGATAGACTCTCATTCGATTAGAGTCTCCGGGGAATGGAAGGTAATACGTCTCGGGCGTGTCACCGTGTTCGTACCCTGTGATTTCATCGTACTCTCTGGTCTCAGTTGTGGCGTTATCAGTAGTGGCAGTTGGTGCCGGACTAGCTGGAGGTGGAGGAGTTAAAGGAAGACGAGGTGCAGTCTCGTAGAAGAGAGGTGGAGGTGGTCGAGGAGGGCGAGGAAGCAGATAAGGCTGAGAAGGTAGAGAATGTCGAAAAGACCGAGTATGCCGAGTAGGTCGAGTAGGTCGAGCCTGCCTGGACTGTGGCAGTGGTGGTTGGGAGTTGTGGAGAGGGAAAACCACAGGCTTGTTTGGTTCCTGGGCTGGATTTACAACCGGTGAGGAAGCAGGAGCTGGAGAAGGAGGCGCAGCGACGAACGCAGTTACTTGACTGGTAGCAGAATCACTCTGTGTATCTGCCATAGGATCCTCTGGCACAGTTTCCTTCGCCGTAATTGTCATTGTAGCAGGCGTCTCTGAAATAGATGTCTTGGTGATGGGTTCTCCCAGCTCGGCCATCGCCTGCAAGTTGCTTACAGTATCAGAATCGACAGTGCTGCCTCTAATGACAATTTCATATCCCTCTGTCATAGGTATATCTGCAGCAGTTGTCTGTTCCAGAGGTTTCTCCGCGATGAGCGTCTTTGCAACCATTGCCTCTGTGGTAGCTGGCTCTGAAACAGCCGCCTTTGCAGTAAAGGCATCCGGAAATGATTCCTCGTGATCGGCCACTGCCTGCAAGTAGAGCTTGGTTTCCTGGCCGAGTATGGCGTCCTGAACGACGATCTTCTGTGCGTCCACCATAGTTATGTCTTCAATAATTGACTTGGAGTTTGCGATATGCCCCTTTGAGACAGGCGCCTCAGGCTCAACCTCCGTCAGCTCGTCGTCGTCGCTGCTGCTGTTGTGGTCCGCCATGCTAGCTGCCGCGACAGTGTCATGTTCCTTTGCCACAGGCTCATTCGCAACGGTTGATTCTGACACTGAACTAGGTCGGTCTGCCATTGCTGTATCTTTGAATGGCGATTGTGCATCTGCAGCAGATATCTCGGACTCGACCTCTGTGTGCGAATCGTCGTCGTCTCCGTCGTTCTCATCGAGATTGGTACCTGCAGCCATGGTCTTATCCACCTCTGACATGTCGACGTGTAGAGCGGGCTGCTCAGCCTGCGCCCGTGCCTGCTTACCGTTGCTGCCATCTTCCTGATCCACCTTACTACCGTTCTCTTGGTCAGAACTGCTAACTTGGTCCTGATTAACCTTGGTACCGCCCACGACTATCTCGTCCAAAACCTCTGGCGCGTCGCTGCCCGGCGGCACCCCAGTCCTGTCCAAGCCCCTCCGTATCAGCTTCCTTCGCATGGGGACGAGTGGTGAATCCACCCACTCCCGCAGGGGAATGAGCACCTCTTCGTCGCCACCCGGGTGATCATGAGGCACCAGCCTAGGACGAAGAAGCCTGAATGCCTTGTCGACGAAGTAGGCCGCTCGTTTGTCGGTCAGATGGGCTACCCGCTTGAGCTCATAGTTGCAGTCATTCTCAGGCTGATGGGTGGGTGTTTTTAAAAGAAAAATCGGTCAGCTATTCTGTGAGGGAATTTTTGAGGGTTCAAGAAGACTCGGGTAGGCTTACGGATGGGCTTGGTAGCTTGGCGGTGCTTGGTCCTGCGACCAGCTTGGGAGCTGCAACAGGTTTATGATCTTTGCATGTTGCTTCGCTCTGCAGATTCTGCGGTGTCGGGCGGCTACGCAACGCGTATCCGGGAGGCGACATGGCGGGGCTCTAGCCCATGGGAATTTCCTGATTGAACGAAGTTCAAGATGAAAGCAACCGATGGCGATAGCGATAACTGTCTGATGGATATGACTGCTCCGCCACGTGGGGTTGGCTGACTGTTGGAGAAAAAAAAACAGCCTCGGCCAATCTGATATGGATATGGCGGTCGGGAAGTGAGATTCGCCTCAGATCTGACAAACCCTCGTCAGGATGTTTGGAATTCAAACATCGACGAGGTTGAGATCAAAGTCGAGGATTTGCCTGGTGATTATGGTCGGCTTGACCCTCCGCTCAGAAAGAGCCCAATTTGCGCTCACCGAAAAGTGATTTTGTCCACACCGTTTTGTGCGCTTTGGTGGCTGATGGTAGACCGTAGAACGTGACAGAGAGCCAATCAGCCGCCGACAGTTTCTTCAAAGATTCAAAGGCGACAGGAGAAGATGGGTTTTTCGGACAAGATTTGCATGAAAATGACGAGTTCAAGTCGCTTTTTGTTCTCGACCGCATCAAGAGTTGATTTTTCTTTCGCCGACGTGATGAGTTTTCGCTGAATTATGTTTGGGGTTTTGGCGAAATTCAAAACTCTGATTGAGGTAAGTCAAGGAAATGGCGGACGGGGGAAAAAGATTGCTGCAGAAACTTTGCCCCACTTGACTGAGCAAACAGAGGAGGGGGACTGATCCGAAGGTCGCCCAGCTCATTCCGGTCTCGAATTAAAAGTCTAGAAAGAATAAGTAATGTCGTTCATTTCAGCTGATTAAAACGGACTGTAAGAAGTTGAAAGAAAATTCTGGAATACGCAGAAAATTACTTAGACATTCCCAGGTAGGTAGTTGATAACCTACAAACTCAAGTCTGGATTCGGTCGGTTCGTTCATCAGTGAGGTGGGATGGGAGCGATGCACACACGATTGAGGCCTCAAATATCGACCTAGTTTCCTTGCACATGGTTTTGTCCACTTTTTCAAGAATCTCTACCCAGATTCATGGCTTGCATCTTCCTGTCTGTTTGTTACGCACCCTATCGAGGACTTTCGGCGTCGTAGGTTCTCGCAGAGGACAAGACACTGTTTGTTGTGGGGCTTGTTACACCAAGAACTACAGAATGGCAGACAGACGCACAGTATTTACCAGCTGGACAAATGTGACTCGGTTTAACTCTTTCTATCCTTGTTTTAATGTTATTCATTCTTGTGCATTGTTATGTCGCGGGATGCTCCTAGGTTTTCTGTACTTTAACAGTCGCTGTCGAAACCTCGAATGGAACTTAACATCACAAAAGGCATGAGCTAAAAGAGACTGAATCAGGTACAATATGCTCACAGTTCCATAGTAATGCATGATTATAATATCTTGCTAACTTGTTGCCGTTGTTGGACACAAAAGAAAGAAGAAAAAAAGACAAAGAGATATTGGCAAGGGTCGCAAAACTACAGTCAAGACCCGACCCCTCTCATAACCCTAACCCCAACCAAATGCATCTCTAATTCGACCCGGACTCGCTTTAGCGGCTTGCGCCGGTTCGCATTTGCTTTTTTCGGTCTGCATACGGGAGAAACACCGTGCATAGGTGACGGAGGCGGTCCCCTTGAAGGGTGATCCGGGATTGTGCCGAAATTTCCTTTGGCCCAAGGCATTTGTGTCTTGGATTTGCGGGGATAAGACAAGTCGGCGCGAAAAAAGGTGAACATGTCCAAAAATCCAAGAATGCAAAGCAAAAAAAAAACCAACCTTAGCTTAGCACAGAAAAAATGCCGATCCTTGATTTACACTCACCTACCTTAGCCAAAGCCCCCCTGCAAAAAATCCCCTCCTCACTCGATTGGCGCATTGTGAGAGGCTGGAATGGCATTGTTGTGGATCCCCACCAAGGGCGCAACATTCATTCATCATCAGCGAGTCATGGACTGAGCCAAAGCTACTGGTTCGAAAACGTCATCCCAGAGTCATACAAGAAAATTCGATTGGCATTTGTTCTTCCATGGTTCGCCCGCTGGGCCGTTCCAGAGAAAGACAAATGGAAAATACAAAAGGATGCGAGGAAGCACTCGCCTTGTCTCTCGCGAGTTCCCAAATTTCTTGGAAGTTTTCTTGTCGCACAATTCTTCTCTTCGTGGGTTGAGTGCTCGATGTTTGCCACCCAAGGCACCCTATTCCAAACTCCCACAACCCAATTCAGCTGATCGCGTGTAAATCTCCGACACGACCCAGAATATACCTGATAGAAACCCACAGCCCACCTGTCATCACGCCGATCACCAGATACCAAGCACCAAAAACAGGGACAACGGAGGCGAGAAAAAACCATCATCAACTATCAGAGTTCAAGGACGCGCAACAAACACATCAAGTATATAAAAAATGGCACCATCACAACCACTCACCCACATCCTTGACCCCTTGGTCCTCGCGACCCGCACCTTGGTCGACGACATACCCTCGCCCGTCTTCCGCCGGCAGGCACCTGCAACCGTCACCGTCATAAGCTCGCAGGGCGGGAACCCAAACCAGCAACTATCGGGCGGGGAGATCGCCGGCATCGTGATAGGGTCCATCGTCGGCTTCCTGCTCATCCTCTGGCTGATCCGATGGTCTTGCAGGCAGCAGATGGTACCCGACGAGAAGCCGAGCTACTACCACCAGGAGGTTTCACCGAGGAGGCACCGTAGCCGCAGTCATCACCACCACCATCATCGTCACTCCAGGAGCAGGAGCCGCGGGCCAGACGTCAGGGTCGTCAGTAGTCATACTACTGGGCATCCGGGTGGTCGTTCTGAGCCGGCCGAGCCGACGAGGGTGTACTACGAGAAGCGGAGGAGAAGTCACAGTCGGTACTGAGCCTGGATGGAGAGCAGTGTATGACATCTGGGCAGGGGATGGGCGCCATCTCCTGGGTTGGGGGCCCTGCCGAATCGATCGCGTTTGTGAGGCGTCAGTTATCCAATTGTTCGAAGGAAAGCATGCGTCAGCCTGACTACCCCACGAATCTGTAGCAGACTCTGGCGTTGCCTGGACTGGATGCACGGCAGCGAACTTTCTCCTTGCTTTTTTTTTGTGTTTTGTGATAATACAAGCAACTTGGAGCAAGTTGGGCGATTGTCAGCGACCGATTTCCACGTACAAGATATTTTCTTTGCTGTTGTCTTGGGATCGGCGCTGGTTAGTGCAAACCTTGTTTACTACTAATATACCTATATAGCAGGAGTTTGGAGCGACGGGATAGGGCACAATACCGGTACATACCTAGGAGTATTCTCATAGTTACGAAATTTCACGTTTTCTTTTCTTTTCTCTTTTTTTGTCTCAAAACCAACCAATTATTTTTTCAGCACAAGGGTTGAACAAAAGTACAAAAACTTTCAAAAATGTCTCGGACCCATGGCGGGCGAGGCGTTCCGGCGCTTTAAAGCTAAGCTTAGGTGCATTAAATAGGGCGCTAAAGGGGGAGCGTCGGGGAATATTTTCAAATGGGGAACGCTTGCATTCTTGCCTGGACTAACAGCCAGATGGGATGGGGAACGCTAAAAACCAAGCGAACATATCGGTATCCACTTTTACCCATTGTGGGTTGCGTTTCGTGTTTTGGACTGCAGCAACAGGCAGCAGCATTTAGAGATACACAAATTGAACGAGAATGTCCACCAGCGAAGGCTGAGTGTCAGGTTTGCGAGGTTTTCTATTGGACCATCGCTGGAAGGATCGCGGGGCGGTCAAGTAAGACACTAACAGCTCGCCCGATTGACGCGCGTCTGCTGCCACCCGGTTCAAATGCCAACAACAAACATCGTTGAATGGAGAGCTGTGTTTACCCTCTCTGAGAATCTGTGAGGGGTGGGAATGATCAGATCGCGTCTTGACCCAAAGCAGAAAAGCTTGAGCTGCAACCAAGTTGCAAGAATTCTGGTGCCTGACCGGCTGGGGAGAAGTGGAGTCTGTGGACACAATAACACAGACACGGCGTTGCTCTGCTTTGTATATAACCATGACGAGCCCTTTATCTTCCAATACAGACTGACCACAAGTCTATTATTCTGAATCCAAAACAAAGTCTGTCATTCCCGCACCCCGAAAATACCGACACATAACCCCAAACAACAGCTCCAAATGGCCCCCCTGAGCACCAACCTCCCCAACGCCACCATCCACGCGACCCCAGACTCCTCCGCCGTCAACACCCCATCCCCCGACTACGCCTACGCGACCAAGTACGCCGGCCCGCCGTTCCCCGTTACTCACACCAACGTCAGCGTACCCCCGAGCACCGCCGGCGGCGCCAACAACAACTGCAACATGGTCGGCCTCTCGCGATGCCCAGAGCCGTTCAGCAATAACAACAACAACCACTCAGAGTGCTGCAACATCCGCCGATCAAACGTGCCAGAGTCAAACTGCCAGATGGGCGCACAGCGCGTCTTCAACCACCCGGTCCACTCCCAACACAGTCACGCCAACGTGGTCCCGCTCGCACTGCTCGGCAGGTGGCCGGCGCTGGTTGAGTGTCCCGGGTGCAGAGGGGTGGCGCCGACGAGCACCAAGCATGTTGCTGGGAAGGGGTCACAGTACGTTTTTGTTTTCTTCTTCTTTTCGTTTTGGCCTCTTTTCGTGTGTTTGCAGCTACTTTCAAACAAGTCAATCTGTTCAAAACTAACTCTGCTACAGCTGGATGGCTACCATGTTCTTCTTCACGACTGCCATCTTCACCTTCGTCCCATATGTGACACCAGCCATGAAGGATGTCGAGCATCACTGCCTCCGGTGCGGACGACACCTCGCCACGAACAGGTTTGGAGGCGGGACGCAGGCCAAGCTGATGTGAGCCGGCGAGCTTCAGCCTTCAGGCTTTCGCCACACAGTCGATGGAGATGTAGATTTATAAACCTTGGCTGGACCAGTGGTGCTTTGGTCAGTTTGAGCTTTGAAAAATTGCGAGTTATTATTCACCGAGCAAATATCTACTTTCCGTTGAATGAGCTTGTTGTATTTATTCTATACTTATGACCGTTTTCTTTTGTCTACGATAATCAAGTCCAGTTCACTGCAGTCAGTACCCAGTGAAATGACGTCTACTTGAACCTGGCGTTTTTCAAACTACCTGGAAATAGCTTGTGCCTTCGATTCTATACACGCATGGATTATACTCGCAAACCTTTTCCGTTATTTGAAATCCTAAACCGCCATTGCCAAGACCAAAGCCCAAACGAAGGCTAAGCGCCGCCCAAACCTGCGGTATAACTGCCAAGTTTCTTTTTCTTTCTTTTCTCCTTTTTCTTTTGTCTTTCTTTTTTTTGGGGGGGCGGGGCTCGGGGGATGATGATGGCATCAAGTCTACGGGGTAACAGCCATAGGCGAAGGGGGACCGTCGCCGAGTTGAAGCAGCCGACAAATGCTGGGTTTACCCGGCTCCGAATGCGAGAAAGATGTGCCTTGGTGTGCATTGCCGGCTAAGCATGCAGCAACTTAAAGCACCTGCACATGTATCTTGGCATCAACAGGTGATTGGACACGCTTATGACTCACTTAGACATCGGCAAAGAAGCTCTTGCCACGTACTGGGACACGAGAATCAGCTAATCGACGGCACAGTTTGCCGAAAAGGAAACCATATGCTGATTCAAGTATCATACATAGCGATTGATAGGTTCGGCGCCCTCCCCCTTCGGGACAGCCCGCACTTTATTCTGTTTAGCTTTTTTATTGTGCGTGACGCCCATGTTTTGCATTGCATTTTATATGTATGCGCGTTTGAACGTGAAAGCGCTGGTATCGGAATTTGTCGAGCAATAACCATCACAGGTTCGGCTTTCCCTTGTACCTAAATCTGAGCTAGACGTTAATTAGTCCTCCATCCTCAGAAACGGATCTATCTAGCGTTGTGACTACCTAAGTACATAGATACCTACCTATGTAGGGCGGGCAGGTGAGTACCCAAACAATCCAGTCTGCATATCAGGGACGCCTGGTTCTCCCTGGATGTGACGTGCGCTGATCCTGCCCTACATGGGTTTCACGTCATGATTGATTGGCTTTGTAAAGGACGGTGACGAGTTTTTCATCAAGTCATCTCCCCAAACGCGTTTGGCCGTGAATTGGGATCGTTATTTTGAGACGGTATGGTAGCATTGAAGCCCGGGCACGCGTACGCAAAGTTACAAAAACGAATTCTGCCTCGGTGGCGTCAGGAATGGCGCCAAAAAGCGCGACAATCAATCTACGGTCAGAGAGTTGGTGATGGCATGCGTGGTTCCAATGAAGCACTTATCAGGTAACAGGAATCTTAACAGTGCTAAACCAATCAACCCCCCCCCCCCCCCCGCACAACGGCTCTGTTTGTATGTGGTCCGTCGCTATCAAAGGGCGAAGCTCAATCAATCGAGCTCTGTGCAACCTACGCTCTTTGGATGTCGTAATAGTTTTGTTTTGTTCTTTTGTTTTTTTTCTTTTTTGCCTCAGTTGTCATGTGTTCCCTCATGCTCTCCTAAACTCCTTTCAACCTTCCGCGGTAATGGTATCCATCTTGTTTTAGTCCCTCCTTGGTGTCGCCAGTCACATTGAATTCTGACGTATGCTCCTAGCTCGGACTCGCTACTGCCTTTCACGAGCTCATACCATGACCGGCTACGTTTGCGACTCGGTCAATCAGATTAACCAGAACCCATGGCTCATCGGTGACAAGTTCATCCTCAACCGCCAGCGCTCACCGCCCGCAGAGTATCTGTGCGAAGATGCCTGGTTCTGGTACAGCGTCACGAGTCTCGACGCGACCCTGCCTCTTCCGATGGGGGCCAGTTTGGGCGATAGTTGGCTCGCCCAAGGTATGCCGGAAGGCCATTCTCCGGAAAGCCTGAAGCGGAACGCTGAATCTTTGGGCATGGACTGCTCTGAGGCTTTATTTTTGGCACAGCCATCTGGGCCCACACAGCATTATGGTCGACTCGGGCTCCGTTGGTCTCATCGACTGGGAGGTGTCGGGCTACGTGCCGCGCGAGTGGATACGGACCGAATTCGGCGTCCGCTGGGGCATGGAGTTCACATGGCTCAAGGTGGCCTGGGACGACCAGTCGCTAAATGATTGGAGATTCATGGTCGAGCGCAGGTTTGGGGAGGAAGGTTACCCCGAGGTCAAACAGGTATGGGTGAAGTGGTTTAAAGATACAAATCCTTGAGCCTTGGCGTAGCGGCCGGCAGGACGTGTCCGCTTTTCTGTCGGTACAGTTAGGTATTTCAGCCAATAAAGTATAAATGCCCGCGTCGGTCAGAGCAATCTAGTCTCAAGCCCGTTGATGATTGCTGAAAGTTGCCCATTCCTTATAGGTCATTTCGTTTCGGCAACGCGGTAGTCGGTTCACCAGAAGAAACAAACTAGTCTTTGAGTAGCTTCGCTTGGTTTCCTCTGTCCATCCTAGTTCCAGTCTGCGTCCAGAGCTCGAAATCTGTCCCGATTTCCTTTGTATACATCATCTCGGCAGCCCTTGGCGATTCCTTGACCCATTCGTACAGCGTGCCCGGCTGGGAAGTCCTCAACATTTTCTTTTGGGATCCAACCGTTTTTGCAGCTTATCCTCGTCCGTCTTCCAAAAGATGCGGATTGTTTGTATATTTTTCTGAGATATTCGCAGCAAGAGGAAGGCCCGCACGTGTACGGGTTTCCTCAGAAGTACCAGGGGGAAATGCATTGACTGGAGCTGCAAAGGGCATCTGGCCCGCCCGGCCGGACAGGGTGCAGGATTGGGAGGGTCGCCTGGATGTGAGTTTGCTTTTTGTTTCGGTTCTGCAGGAGACGTCTTGGATTTGATACATTCCTGCTGCCTATATCGCCTGCGACTTTCCCGATGTCAACGTCTTTTAATTCGCTTTGGTCACGGGTGCAGCAGTTGTCCCTTAGGAAAGCATGCTGGTACGTCGTCTCTTCAACACAATCAAGCATCCAACCCATGAAATTCGAGTCTCGAAGGAAGTTGTGTCAATCCTCCCAAACATCAATATGTATCTGATCGAACAAGTCCTTCGAGTAAAAGAGAGGCCTTTCCAACTACAGTATGTTCCAGTTAATGTAGGAAAAGAACTGCTATAGTTTTGTATTTATGCGTGCGAGTGGTGCCGATACCTTACTGCCATACCTCCAAGTGGCAGAAGCTAGCTCAATGACGTTTGTCCTCTTGTCAGGCTAGATCATTGTTCTCCTTCCAGACTTGGCTTTTGCCCTTCACCAGGACTTCATCTTTGTCCCCTCCAAAGAATCGTTTATCGTAGACTATATGCTTGTGATCCTCCCAGGCTCCTGTATATTTAACACGGTAAACCTTTGAGGGCTTTTTCCCTCGCCATTCGTTGCCTTGTTCGCAGTTAGCCCCAACATAATATGCATAGCTCTTGTGGTCTATCAGAACCCACGAAATTTCGCCAGCGCGGGCAGCGAAACTACCATAGTTCAGCCATCGATCCCAAGGACACTGCTCGATGTGGAAATAACAAACTCGGAATGTCGCCACGGTCGTCACCTTTGAGTCTGTCTTGTACATCGCCTCGGACTTTGGCCCATGTTTTGCCCTGGACTTCACCTCATATATCGGCTCAGATTTTGGCCCATATATTCGCTCGGGCTTCACCCCAAATATCGCCCCCCCCCCCGGAGTCATATATTACGTGAGACGTCTTCACAGAGCCTGAAATGCAAAGAGGAGGTAAAACCAAAAGCAGAGATGACCATAGATGCATGCTGTATTCCTAGAAGTCCTAGGAACAAATAGGTTAGTTACTATTTCAAATATAGTACTCCAAATGCTGACAGCTTACCCTCTGACCGGATACCTTGGGGTGTATGTAGTAAAACTTAACAAAAGCTGAAAGTTAGAAGACGAAGCATGTTAGACTAAAATGAACACAAAGTAGTTTCTCAAGTTTCAAACGGCCTTTAAATAATATGTATCAACTTAATGGTCTTCAACAGTGGCATCTCTACAGTTTATCGTATTTAACCAAAATTATTAACAGTCATAACTCTGTTCTAAGACGAATTGAAATTTAATGTTTGCAGCGGGCATATAGTAACCAAAGCAGGCCAAGCCAGGATGCTATCGCATTATATCAGGGCCATGGGTTCCTGTCTACAGAGCTCCGATAATATCTACCTACCTATATTAAGATACTGGGTGCGTATCCCGGGGATCCCCTTGCATCATGCCTGCTCTGTCTTGGTAGTTTCTAAGGTTTAGCCCGGCGCCTTTTAACACCGATTCAGTGCCCATTGGCAGACTAACTCGTGTATCTTGAAAGCCAAAACCGCTGTGCCAGCCACCAGCTTGTAGTCACGACGTTATTTTCAACCCAAAAGATGTAGTGTCGGAATATTGTTTATGCGCTATTCTGACTAAGATAATTATGGGCTAAAAAGCCTGTATATAGACCTTTGGACGTTGGTTCAGTGTTGATTGGATTGGTTAAGGCCATGGCCAAAAGAGGGGTGAACCAACAGGATATGTATGTAAGTATAAAATTGATTGACGAAGGAGGTAGGTACAGAAGCAAGTCCGTTACAGGTCCAAAGGTCTATATATACAGACTTTTTACCCCATGATTATCTTAGTCAGAATAGCGCATAAATAATATTCCGACATGTAGAGATTTCTCCAGGCCCGACTCAGCTACCCAAGGAATGAGTCGTAAAACAACCTTTACACCAAGTAGAGGTTATAATGATGAATGGAAGGGGAGCAAGATGCCGGGGCACATCCACGCCACGGTCGTCCTACGTGGCCTGACCTTGTTCACTCCGTTCATATATCATTAGCAACATGATCCATGCGAGGACCTGACCACATCACATTACTTATCTCACTTTCCAAAAGACTCATAACCGGAGACGCCGACTCCGGGTCGCCTGATCGTCCAAGGGATGTTGCAAAGGCTCAGGGCCCCAGTTCCTAGCATTTTTTAGGCGCACAAATGGCGGTGGCGAGGATGGACCCGTGGCGTGGATCGTATTGCTGTCGTTCGTAGAAATTGGTGGCGGTGCTAGAGGCGCTAAAGACCAGGAAAAAGTGTGCGTTGTGACTCACATATATTACCCGATTCTGAAAGGGACACACCTCTATTCGGGCTTACAGAGAAGGGTTGTGAGGCAAGGCCCCTAAGTGGTGGTGCTTCTTGTCAAGCAGGATAAAATAATTGATTTATTTCTTGTTGCTCAACCCAGAATACAAATCGGCTTCGCGTCATGTATTGATAAACATAGCAACATGCAGGCGGCATCCATGAATTTATATTTGCTGAACAGATTTGGAGAAATTGTTGATGAGATCATAAGATGCGCTTTTGTTCTAAGTACAAAGATCTCTGCTGAAGAAGTGAGACCGAGAGAGAACCCCAATTTCACAGGCCAAAGCCTCCAAAATGACACAGCTGGTGCAGATACATCGTCTAGTCTAGTAGGTACGGAATGGTACCGTCTCCCCTGTAAACCTATAGGAAAGAGTCGTTTTGTCCCAAAGGCTCAAGACTCTTGGTCTGCAGTTTTCATTCACCATAATTTTCATATTTGCTATTTTGGGCAAATGTTGATTCCTGTTGACATAGTAATATTCGGTAGGGTAGCCGGGTATATCTCGCTTTATCTCACATTCTGCTTTCTTAGGGTCCTTGCCCTTATTGGCAGTCGCTGCTGGCAGGTAGGCCGTGCCAACAGCAAGAATGGCGATGATGCTTTTGATATTCATCGTAGTTGACAAACAAGTATAGAAGTTTTAGTGAGGAAAGGCTGTAACTTGCCCTGATTATCATGAAAGGATACTTTTGAAAATATAGCCAGGATTGGATTTTTCGATGTTAAAGGGTCAGATGAATGCGGGTACAGGAATTTGACGAGCTATATATACGCACCGAGAGGTTTAATGGCTTGCGGTGCTGAGTTTGGAAGGATTCAGAATAGGTATCTACTGGCGGTGCTGCTAAAAGTATATTTAAACGCATTAAAATCTATATTTAACTTTTGACGCGCAGTAAAAAGAAGACTATTTTTACGGTAGGATGTATTTAGGTCCCGGGGTTTACGACATCTTGCGACCTTTAATTAAACGCTGTTAACTGTCAAGGCCCTGGAATACATTAGTGCACACGTTAGTTATACGAATATTTACCTAAATTGGATTGACCTTTTAAAAAGAAGCTTTGATTTAGATTTAGAGGTAAAGCTACGCCAACTATAGCACATTAGGCTGTAAGAGTGGTTTTTGACTTTTTAAAATGATTTCATTAAGCCTGACTAAGTGCGCAAATTTGCTCACTATGAGTGGACAGCCGGGTAGGATGGAGATGAATACAATCTTTTTAATTCATATTTTAGCCTGGTTAATAAATCTCTGGGGGTGAACTTATATATGTTTGACGGCGGAAAAGTCACATTCCCAATAAAACTGAGTTACAAAGTCGGAGAACTGTTACTTGAACATTTAAATAGTCTTTCAAAAGTTGAACAAGTAACACCTTGCTTTTATTTTGGAGGTGGGAGCGGGATACTTGGCATCATATGAGTTTTGCTGCCATTTAATCCGAAGAATCCGAATGATCCGAATAATCCACCTCTTCCACTGATTCCAGTCTGTCGTACCTTCCCTTGGCGTTGAGTTGAGACCATTTGGGAGCACGGTGTGCAGGGCATTGTTCATGCTTTGTGCACGAAGGACAATGATCTTTACATTTACTAAGCTTGGTCATGTCTGCCCGGCATGCGGAGCAATGCTCAGTACAATGATGGTAATCGCGTTGGATTTGAGCCTGGCAATCAGCACAATGGTCGGGACACTTGCGGGGGGCTTCGAGCTTGCAGTTGGCACATCTCCACAAGCCACGTCCTTTGAGGTGGTTTGGGCTATTGCGTCTTGATAGAATCGTGAACTTTGACTTCAGCGAGGCGTCGTGCTGGGCCTTGAGGGCGTCAGCCTTGGCTCGGAGATCGGTCTGTTGTTCGTACCGGGTCCTATAGTCCGCTGCCTTCTCCTGGAGAGTCTCCGTGCATTTGACGCAATCTTCAGAGGTGCTACACTCGGAACAACCAAGGTGGGTCCCTTGGACGTTCGGAACCGGTATTGACTCTTTCACTTTTGCCCAATTTCGTCGCTTGAATGGTTTACTCTTGAGCGGTTTTCCACCCGCCTCAAGGTGGCCTGAGCCGCCAACCCTAATCTCAGCCCTATGGGCGAGATGAGCAGCAAGACCAGAGCCCTCGTTGCCTATGCTGTCTGTGACACCGCTGGTTGAAAGGTCGATTGCGACCGTGACCGGGACGCTCAGAGCCACCACAGTGAGAGTCTTAAGAATGATCCAAAGCCGCATTGAGAATATGCTCTAAGAGTTGTAATTGGGGTATTATTTAAAAGGAAAATTATAGAGCGAAAACAAATCAAAACAAATATTAAACGACACTTACAAGGCTCGAGAATATTACTCAAACTCAGGGACGGGAGTAAGCCCCAGGTTTGTATTTATCAAAATCCACTAAAATTGACCAATATTAAAGCGGAGGGAATGGTGAATAATTTTGCTGTATGGAGATTTGTCGAACTCCCAGGAGTCCTAAAATAGGTCCCTGAATGATTTACTCAAATTAAAACTAAATTGTTATTTTATAACAATTACTAAGCAGCATACCTACCCCTGCATGGATATAGCCATGGGTCAATAGTGGAAAGGTACTCGAATTTATCCTGAATTTACACTTTTTTGAGAAGCCCCATCATGTACTTACATTGCCCTTTATCCTTAGGTCTAGCCGGATTGCAGGCTCCTGATTCGCTAATATAAACAAGGCCAATCCTCGCGGGTAAATCTATTGAGGGTACATGTGTAGGTAGGTACCCTTGCTCAATCTTGGTGGCTGCAAGACTGTGGCTACTCATGATTTATTACTTAAATCCCTGTCTTGCCGTTTATTTTTACATCACATGGGAGAGGATTGCATGACACGGCTGGCGCGCAGTTGATTAATGTTGTCTTGTTTGCTTTTACCTGGATATTATTCTTTTGGGCGGACCCGTATATCAACCCCGGATCCTAGCGCGGTACTCAACCAGCACCAAGCTCATGCCCGATATGAACATGTGTTGTCATCTTTCAAAGTCGAAGCGCCATGGATGGTCTCTTCGGTGGCCCCGGATCAGGGGTGCATCATGGAGCCCAAACGGTGAGGTCCTCATTTTAGTAATTCTGGATGTAGCGTTGTGAAATTGACTGCCCAAGTAATGGCAAATTCTTCAAGCGAAAGTGGCCAATATGCCGCCAGGGGTGATCTCAAGACTTTGGTCGTCTGCGAGTGGATAGTACGGACGTGCAAAACCTTCTCATATGCATCTTCCACCTCGACCGGCAACGTCTGCAAGCCTTGATCGAACGGTCCAGGAGTCAGCGTGTCGTCCTGGTTTGCCAGGGAGTTGTGCATGAGCTCGATTCACGGGAAGGTGATGTTTCTGTTCTCCCAAAGCCTTCAGCGGAGGGCCCGCTCCTGTTCCTCATCTGGCGTGTGTCCTCAGTAAGCTTGACTACGATTTTCTCAACGACAATCTTGATGTTCTTCTCAGACACATTTACCCACTTGTCTCCATCTTCCCGCAGATATAGGCAGATATGCAGGTTTTGCGACCCAGTGGTGGCCATCACAAAGCTTAGTTGCCGCTAGATGCTTTTTTTTTAGCACGGCCGATTGAAAGGATCTTGAGCCTGCAGAGCTGAGGGGCGGAGCTGTCTGGCTAGGTCACCACCGCTGTTGTCAGCGGGACCGTCATACTCTCACAAGCTTTTGTTATCATGTCACTGCTTTTGCTGGCGCATTCGTCCAAGGCATTCACAAAACACACACACAACTTTAGGACCACTTTCGTGCTCCGCAAGCGACACCATACTGGACTGGACATAGGCTTCCCAAGTTGCCCATGATGTTGATCAGGGGCTTTCTGGAGAGGAAGTCGGTCTTAATGAGCTCTCCGCCACACTCTTAGCCATCAGGAGGATGCAACACGATCATGCAGCCGGCCAAAACATGCAAATGTTCAAACACCTGCTGAATGCTCCTGCACTCCTTCTTGAATTCTTTCTCCCGGTGCACAAGCGTGGCCGGCATTGAACCGGCTTTCCTGGTGAGCGCCTCGACCCTGACCGACAGGTCGTTGGTGCCGAGGCGTTGCTGGACGAACTGCTTCACAAACTGGCAGATATTAGTCTGCACGGTGTTTCGTGCTGCTATGACGCTTATCTTTGGACCCCGTGTCCTTTGTTTCAACGCCACCGGAGGGTAAGGAAGGCAGACACGAATGGCTTTGCAAGCAGTAGGGAGGATTGGGGCCTGAATCTCATGCAACACATGCAAGAAACTGGTTCACTCGAGAAAAGGTAGGGCTAGACCAAGAGATATGTCGCTCTTGGTTCTATTGATGGCGAGATGTGAATTGGACACTTCCATAGGTCCTGTTGCGGTGGACGGCGTCACGGCGGTGTCTGAGCAGATGCGGGAATATTAGATTGAATCAACTTTATTGTTACCAAGAATGCCAGGCCGAGGAAGTCGCACAAAAGCTTTGCCTTTCTCTTGTAGGCCATCCGGAATATGCCACGCCCGCCTGCTTCATAAAATGGGCACCTCTTCAAAACCGAACACTACTTCGGGATGATTTCTTTGTCATGAGCACTACTCCTTCAGGGGTAAGGACTAGGGCAAGCTTGATCAGCTAACAGTCGTTGAATATGGGAAACTCAATCTCATGACCAACGGGTCGCGCAACTTGGCATTCAGGCTGGTCTGTGGCGGATTGACGCTTGCAACTCAGTCCTGGATCCTTACTAAGTAACCTTGGCCTCTGATCTAGCATTGAGCCATTCTGGAAAGTCATCTAAAACTTAGTCCCAACAAATTCATCTCTGGCAAAAAAAGGGAGAAACATTATAGCCCCTCTTTCATTCAGTATTCTACAACTTTGCACCAGTCAAGGCCTGCCTGTCTTTCTCGTCAGTGGCCCTAACCGTGCGGCTCACATTCTCTACCTTTGGCGTCGTACTGACCCTCGCCGCCACCCTCTTGGGAGGTCCCGCATTCTCACGTCTACCCACCAAGCCCGCTGCTCGCAGGGGGCTCGAGGTTCGGCCCGGCTCCTGAGGTTGACTTTTGGTTGTGAGCTAGAGGTGAGAGTTTGAACTTTCAGACAAGGTCACAAGGTCCTTGTCTGAGCGCAGATAAAAAGAACGAGAGGTTCTCAAGACTTAATAGACCTTGTGCTCGAGGATAAGGGATTAGAAAACTTGGAGATAGAACTAGGGAGATTTGCTTGATAGCCATTATTTGAGACCATATAAGGATTACTTAACATGATAATGTAACTTTCCCGTCCGACACAAAGAAGTGACGCACAGGTATGGGAGATTGACTATTGCACGCCCGAGTTTTATTCGTTGGTGGTTAGTGCCTGAATTAACCAAGTTATTAAAGAGAGCTGTCTTCCAAACAACCCGGCAACGTAAACGTCGGTTCTGGGCTTGGAAGTGGAGTAAAGTGACCGCCTAATAACCAAGGAGTAACGGTTCGATAACATACCATACCCCTTGTCAAAATCTTCGGACAAAAGCCCCGACGAGACGCGCTGAGAGCGGGTCCCTTACCGCTCTGCTACGCGTCTCTGTACCGTCTCTTTGGCGAAACACCAATCAATCCCAACGGTTATCACACGGCCTGATGGCTCCATTCTCACTTTACACGCTTCCAAAACTGACGTCCGCAACATTTACTAGGGGAAGTGGAACAGCTTGAACGAATTTCAATTCAATATTCGTTTCGCAAACGCGGTTTCAAGCGACACGCTGACTTGTCCTGCCCACCCCAGCATCATGTCGGAAGTCTGGGCAAACTACACCAACGCTGGGGCCAGCCTATTTTCAGGTGCTTGGCGCCTCGGGCCGTGGAATCCGCCGCGGTACGTCTACAAACCGCTGAAAAAAGGCCGGTTCCGGCTTCTTCACCTCCTCGCGGGAACGGCGGATGACAGCGTTATCCGGGTCAAGCTCGTCGACCAAGCCGTCGATGCCGCCCCCGAGTACCACGCCATCTCGTACGTCTGAGGCAACTCGTGGCAGACGGCCGGGATCCTTTGCGAGGGCGCCGAGATCCGCGTCACCACGAACCTGTTCGACGCTCTCCAGCGCTGGCGCCGCGCCGACGAGAACGTGGTGGTGTGGGCGGACGCCGTGTGCATCGACCAGAAAAATACGCAGGAGAAGATATGGCAGATTGATCTCATGAAGGACATCTACGAACGCGCAACGTCCGTCCTCGTCTGGCTCGGCAAAGACGACGCGGGCCTGGAAGGGATCGAGACCCTTATCGATGCCGCACTTAAGATTATCCCAGAGGCCGTGGATGACCCCACGCGGAATAGAGAGAGCGCTGCGACCGTGGCTGTCACTCTCGGGGCGACAGGAGAGCTCGATTGGGCCCCGCTGCGGTCGCTACTGAACCACGCCTGGTTCGAGCGCAAGTGGGTCTTTCAGGAGGCCGTCCTTAACAGCCAGACCTGGCTTTACTGCGGGAGGTTGCGGCTACCCTTCGGGCCCGTTTCGGAGCTTGGTCTACGCATGGCGACTTTCCATATTTTCAGCTTTTGCATCAACAAACCCCCCGCCAAGCAAGCACCCTACCAGCTCCGTCTATTTAACCTCGCTATTATGCGCGTAAGCCACTGGGTCCTCGACAAACAGCCCGACATTGCGCCCACTACTATCACTGCCATGGACGCCATCAAGGCCACTCGCTTTTTCAAATGCACCGACGTACGGGACCACATCCTTGCCGTATATGGCTACGCCACCGACGGCAAGAGCAGTAGCATGCTGCACGATAACCTGTATTTGCTACCGGTTCAGGAGTGTTACCTCCGCTTCACTAAAGCCCAGCTCCTCGAACAGCGCAGCCTGACCGTACTGGCGTACGCGCCTCAAAAGGTGATCACAGACGTTGCCTATCCCTGGTGGCTGCGCCCGTACTTCCGCTGGCAGAGGCGCCGGCTCCGCGGCCTCCCCTCCTGGGTACCCGACTTCCGTCACCAGGAGCTCGACTCCCTGCCGACTTATACCTTCCGTCACGGCGATTTTTCAGCTGGTGGGGCTGAGGCCGGCACGATCGAGATCATCAACGACAAGGTCCTCCGTTGCAGCGGGTTTATAGTGGACGTGGTCAAAGACAGCGGCGTTTTCATTTGGGACCTGCCGCTCCCACCAAAACCTGCGCGGGTCCCGTACCTGATGAGCAGTGTGAACGATTTAACCTGTAGGAACGCTATCCGGTCACGCAACTATTTCAGGGCATGCGTGCGCCTGTCGTCGCCGTCGGGCTCGGAGGACATCCGGGACCTGACCCCGGAGCGGCTATCTTGTCTGTGGAAGACCATGACTGGCGAGCGGACCAACCTGAGCGACCGCGTCGACGTCGACTGGTCGGAGCAGTTCAAGGCCTATGTCACCGGGCTTGACACGTGGCTCACCTCAGAGGACCCGGACGAGTCGGAGAGAGGGTGGAGGGGTGTCACCCCAAACTTGACCATCGAGCAAAGTGTCAACTCGTTTGGGGGGGCGCGGATATTCTCCACTACGGCCGAGGGCCGGCTTTGCATGGCACCGAAGGAGACAAGGGTGGGCGACGTGGTCTGCGTCCTGCTCGGATCCGAGGTTCCCTTTGTCATTAGACCCACGAGGCAGGGCATGTACGAGTTGATCGGAGAGGCGTACGTCAGTGGTATCATGGATGGCGAGGCTCTTTCTGGCCAGTACGATCAAGTGGATATCATGTTGGAGTGATGTAGGGCAACGTAGATTAAAATAGAGCCTAAACTGCCAACTCACACACAAAGCAGAGAAATTGCCACAGGGACGCAGAGGAAAGTTCCCCATTGGTGGCCCTGGAAGGAAGTGGCCCATGAATTAAAAGAGGCTGTCGGGGGAAAATGGGTCGAGGAAGTTGGCCAATGGATGGGAGATGGCTGCACCTGGCCAACGCCTCGGACTTTTCAAAAATATATGCTTAAGACTTTGGTGAGCAGCTTTTCTTCTTCTCAGCAAAACAACATTACCAACTACCTTACTTTTAATGAAGCCAATTCAACCGCTCCTTCGGGTCCCATTGACCCATTTTTGCCAGACTTTCCAAGGTCAAGATCTGCCGAAGCCCAGCCCGGCCCTATTTGATCGGTTTGTAAAATTGCTCAGCTTAGCCTAGTTATCTTTCCGTCTTTGCTTATTTGGTATGTGTCCCAGTGTGTGATATGGTCCCAAGGGATAACATCCTTGACCGCAATTTCTGCTTCCACCGACAAGGTATATTTTTCCCCGATCTTTTTGTACTCCTCGGCAATGTCTAGCACATTCGGGAGGCCAGCCGTCTTAATATAGTAAATGTATGCCGTCCTCCCTTTCTTATGGCGTCCCAAATACCCTCTAACCCATTCGTAATCGGCCGAGGTTGAAATCCACGGATCGGCGTTATGTCCGGGGTTGCCAGGCTCCATCAGAACGTGCTGCTGAAAACTCATGGAAGAGTTCTTGGGTTCGCCGAAGAAGCCGCCACGACAGTGGAAACCACCCCAACCCTGAACGATGTCAGGACTGCTACCAATGCCTCGGTAAACTATGGGTGGGATGGTGGCTGCAGCAAAGGACGCCAGCAAATTGAAGTGGAAGAGAGCTCGAGCCATGTTGGCAAAAAAAAGGGTAAGTGGAAGTAAAAGGTAATGATAGAAAGTTGATGTCAAAAGTACCAAAGACTGGCAAGGGGTATTGCAATGTAAACCGTTAATGAAAGAGTGTTTGAAGAAGAAAGAAAAGAGAATAAACCGGGTGAATCGTTGGTTTCTATACTAATGATTTAGTGTACGGTTACATTTCGTATTTAATAAATTCATAGGCTGGAATCCCGCTCGATCTTTACATTAGTGTAGCGATATTTTGTCTATATTGAGAATATTTGTCATCCTTATATCTTGAGTCATTCGTCCTTTGTAGTTGAATATACATGTACCTCCAAGTACCAGTGAAAACCAGGATAAACCCTAACTAATTTACGCCAAAATTGCAAATATTTTATTACAAGAACCTTTAAACTGTTATTCGGTTATTACCGTCATAGCCAAAATAATGCGTTTAATTTATTCTATTGAAGCCCCTTGATATCCATTATGTATTCAAACAACTGACATATCGCTTAGCATTTTACGTACGAAAAAATCAAACTGCCTCCGCTGCACATAATTAATGGGCTCCGTCGAGCGACCAACAGTATGCTCACCCCCTGGAATAATAAGGAGTTCAAATCTCTTGTCCTCTTTGATAAGCGCATCGACCACCTGCATGGTCGAAGCCGGGTCAACGTTGGAGTCCTGCTCGCCGCTAATAAGCAGGATCTGGCCTCGGAGCTTCCTCGCGTGATCGACGCCCGACGCTGCAGCATAGCTCGCGTCGACTGGCCACCCTAGCCACTGTTCGTTCCAGCTGATTTTGTCCATGCGATTGTCATAACAGCCGGCGTACGCAACCGCAAAGCGGTAAAAGTCGCCATGGAAGAGCAGCGCATTGAGAGAGCTTTGCCCGCCCGCAGAAGCGCCGTAGATGCCCACGCCGCCATCGAGGTTGTAGCTGGGGTCCTGTGCAGCGACGGCCTGGTGCCAAAGGATGCGGTCCGGGAAGCCCGAGTCGGCGAGGTCCTTCCAGGCGACGTCGTGGAAGGCCTTGTTGCGGTTGGCTGTACCCATGCCGTCCATCTGAACAACGATAAAGCCTAGGTCGGCCTGTGCCTGCATGCCAATGACCTTGTCGCCTCCAGAGTGGTAACCAAATGGCCAGAATGTTTTGGGGACAAAGCTGTCGTGCGGGCCGGCGTAGATGTTCTCGATGACGGGGTATGTCTTGGTCGGGTCATAGTCGCGAGGGCGTACGATCAGGCCCCAAATGTCGGTAATGTTATCACGTCCCTTGGCGACAAAGACCTCAGGGGCCCGGAAGCCGGCAGCCGACAGTCGGGAAATGTCACCCGTCTCCAGAACCTCTATCAGAGACCCATTAGCACGATGCAGTTCCGATATGGTGGGAAGGTCAACGCGGGAGTATGTATCAACGTAGAGTGACATGTCTGGCGAGAAGACGACTTCATGAGAGGCATCGACTTTTGTGAGGCGCGTGAGGTCTGAGCCGTTGAAGCCAACACGGAAGACGTGCTTGAAGTACGGATCCTTGCCCTCTTCCGCATCGATACCGTTGGCAGAGAACCAAATGAGGCGCTGCGCCTCATCAACTCTGAGCACGTCGCGCACCAGCCAGTCGCCTTTGGTGATCTGTTCCATCGTCCCATCGGGAGTGCTGACGAGATATAGGTGGCGCCAGCCATCGCGCTCCGAGATCCAGAGCATTTCTTTGCTACCATCGCCAACATCGTAGCGATAGCGGCGGTCAGCGTAGACAAACGTGTCGGCCTCCTCAGTCACAATTGCCCTAGGTGTGCCGGTCTCACTGTCCACGGCAATCACGCGTGCCTGGGAGTGGCCACGCCTCTGGTAATCAAACACGAATTCGGAACTGTCCCGACGCCAGACGGGCCACGAGAGCTGCCACGGTGTGGGGAACAACTTGGCGTCAACTTCAATGCTCCTGGGCTCCTCGCCTACAAAGAACAGCACAGGCTGTTCCTGGTCAATGTCGTCGCCTGGCTTGGGATAGAGTTGGGTGTGCACTTTGGGCTGCTTCTGTGAAGTCGGCGCTGCTTCGACACGGACAACCTCCCGGGCGAAGCCAGGTCTGACACGGTAGACCACGAGCTTTGTGGAGTCAGGTGACCAGACAATCGTCTCAGGGTCGTAAAAGTCATCTGCAGTGCCGTCGGTGCTAAGGCGGGCCGGCGTGCCAGTGGTACCAGCGGCGCGCAGCACGACATTGTTTTCTTGGACAAAGGCTTCCCAGAGGCGGTTGGGAGAAATGCGTGGAGGGTTGTTGGCCGGCACCTTGAGATCGCGCACGACGCCGAAACCACGAGGTCGGTTTCCAGGTCGCGATGGTGGTTGGACGCACCAATACGCCTCTGCCCCTCCCCCTACCCCGATGGTGCATCTCCAGCTCAACCCTCCGACAGTTACCACTATGGTGCTGTCATCATTGTCGGAGCCATAGGTAAAAGTCTGGAATGGTAGCTTCAGCGCCTCATGGGTAGTTCCGGTCGCCTCGGACAGAGCGCTGGCAAGCTTGGCAGCATCGAACGGGTCGCGGCGCCGGAGAGAGTCGGCCAAGACCTCAACGAAGGTAAAGCCGTCATCGACCGTCTTGCGGTAGTGAAAGCGTTTTCCACCGTGAGACCATTGGGCTGGGTCAGCAATGTCGCGGGTCAGATACATCCAGTCGTCGCGCAACGAGACAGATCTGTCGAGGTCGGGTTTCGCTGCGGCGACTGTGATAACCGACGCCGTAGCTAAGAGAAGCCCGGCTCCTTGAAAAGCCGATAGTTTCTTCATGGCTGCGCTACTGCGAATCTGGCCCGCGTCCTACCAATGCTGGGAGACAACTAATCAGCCAGGACCAGTTCTGGCAACCTCAGAGGCAGGTGTCAAGTTTCTTATGTGCCAGAAGGTAGACTGATATTTTTTCCGTGTTGCTGCACTCTAATCATCAACTGCGCGCATGAAAATGACCCGACACGCAATTCTCCTTTAATATCGTTGGAATTTACCCTCCTACTAAGTCTAGTCTAGTTCTAGGGTAGCATTAAGACCTCAACTACTCCGCATTGGCAGATAAGGTCATCAGCCTTGGCGAGAGGGGTTCTTGGGGGTAAGATAACATCCCCATCGACGAGGGGGTGATGGGGATTATTGGCCAGATTCCGAATACCCCAATCATGTCGTGCCCGATATTCCAAGGCCTGCCTGCCTTTTATTCTGCCTCATACCTTCCACATCGCCCACAGTAATTTCGGCTGTGTACAGATATGTCACATGTGTAGTCTTTCTCTGCGTCAAGGCAGTTAGTTGCTGGATATAGAGTATTGTGAACGCGAGCAAAAGGATCATCCTGTCGCTCATGGACGAGATTGGCTTCAATACAGCCACGAAGGTGATGCCCATAAATGGCAAAAGAAGCTTTTGAAATGTATGGGAGCAAAAGAGCCACCATGTTTGCAGCCTCTTTGCAGTAATGCTTTCTCCCATCACCAACATCATCTATTTCCACTTTCTTGAAGAGCCCTGGCAGTCATGAGTGCCGGACAGTCAATGATTTGGCGCCGCTATAAGTCAAAGCTGAACAATCCAAGGCGGAACTGATGACAGGTGCTGTATCTTGGGCTGGCACTATTTTATTGAAGCTTCGACGATAGAGATCAACTTGATTGAGAAAAGCCGCGGGGTTTTCCAACGGTGAAGCCTTTGTTTTGCCCGTTTCGTAAGAAATCGAAAGACGGAAACCATTCCTCCAACCATACTCTCAAACACACCCCATAAATCCACATTCAGTACCGAAAAACACGTTTGCCGGCTGTCCGGGACAAACTTTTGAACCAAACGTCCTTTATTGAAATTTTTGAACCGATTACACCCACCCTTCCCGCCTCAAGGATTTATAAAGTTACTGCGTTTATTAACGCACCAAGGAGAATGTTGGTGACGTGGAACCGATACATTTCTTTAATCTTAAATAATAAAAATTACGCAGAAAGAGTGTAATGTGAGGTTTTTGCAAGTAAGGGAAGGAACCGCCGTACCCACGGAGCCGTAACAAATATCTCCTATCGCAGGCATGCTCGGGTCGTCCGCGGGAGGAGGGATACTCCGTGGTAGAGCCGAAAGATCCTGCCATCGTTTTCGTGGCAACTAGACCAACGAAGTGAAAGGTTGTAGAAGCACGTGCTGTACATATAAAGCAAAGGATGAATTTCAAAAGAGAGGTAAACGTAGTGAAGTAAATGGTCAAGTGTCAAGCAAAAGTTGGAATGAACTGATAACTGGTATAAAATAAAAAGCGCCCTTGACGATTTTCAGTTGTAATTTAAACTCCACAGTGACGGGAGTGACAACAGCATGTATACTTGATCACAGGATATTTTACATACTTTGAGTAGAAAAGAAAACCTATATTAGATACTAATTTCAATATTTCTTCTCTAGTTTTTCAAAAGGGGGGGCTTCTCAGTGTGTATCATTTAATTATAAATAACGTTTTAACGTATCGTTTCCCAGGTCCTAAGCCTGGTTTAAAAAGACGCAAGTGTTTACTGTGTTTGATTTTCTTAGCCCTTTTCTTATTAAAATTCTAATCCAGTCTTGATTTAAAACACTCAACGCAATTCGCTCAAAAGTATCTTTTCTACAATAACTACTGTCCGTCGTTGTCTGCTGCCCAGCCCTGCCACATGGTATTATTATCCTAGTCCGCAGAATGGGGCAATACGTCTCAGCGCATCCGGGGGACTCACGCCGCCTCAGACGACCAATGGGCTGGAGTGAATCTTCCTAACTCCAGACCGTACTGTACATGGATAAATATTGTTGCCGCCGACAGCCAATGCTGCCAGTCGGCCAAAACTGTGAGTAAAGTTGCAAAGCTTGTCTACCAGTTAGCAGAAGATTGGGTAAAAAGTGAAGGAGAGGTTAGATGGAATTTTTGGGGCCTCTCCTGTCATTTTTACCGGGTACAGAACTGATAAGCCGATAGATAATCCATTATTTGGACAATTTTGTTTATGCTGTTTTGGAACCTTTCTTTTTCTTTCCACCTCCAAGTTGGGAAGGGGACAATAAGAGAACTTGTATCGTACGGGTGCATGGTTGCTGCCTCAGGGTCCCGTAATCATGACGTGATCGGTACCGGAAAAAGGACACAACTTATCATGCCACTTTACCGTACCCGTACAGGAAGGACTCGTAATTATTGTCGTACAAGCTTGTACTGTAACTGTACGTACCAGGGTGCGCAAACAAATTCCCGAACAAACAAACCACAAGTGCTTCTCGCTTCGACTTGAACAACCGGAGCTGCCGAAACACATTCCAGCGAAGCCAAAACATGATCTGCGGGAAAGGAACGGCATAGTGCATATACTGCCAAGCCTGCCCAGGATCTTAGCTCCACTCGCGACATTTATTTGCCAGGCTACCCTACTTGGGAATCGCTCTTGTTCCGCTCTTCTAGCGCGTTCATCTAGTTCTAGGTGTAGATCTGGATCTAGTCTAAAAAAAGTCAACTAGTTAACTATCAAAAGCTTATTTCAACTTATCACTAGAAACATCATTGGGAGCACGACATCAAGATGGGATCCGGCTGCTGCTCTGGTGGCGATTGCGGAGGTGGACGGGACACACCTGATCATACCCCACCTCGCCACGACGGGCCCTCGATCGATTCCAGGGAAGCAAACCATGTCAACGACCGACATGACCAAGAGGATAAAGAAGTCTACTGTGGCACCGAAGGCTGCGAGAGCGAGAGTCAGAGCTCTTGCAATGACGCCCAGAAACTAGTCCACGGCAATGCCGCCAACGATTGCAACGACGAGACCTGCTGCGATGCCGATGATGCGTCCGTTGCTCCATCCACCAAAACCGTCGAGTGTTGCAACACCAATGAGGAACATTGCGACGGTCAGTGCCGTGCCCCCAACAATTAAATTATATTTGTTTTTGCCGGCCTCTGCGGCTATCTAACAATGCAGCCGGTCATAGAGAAATGCATCATTGCTGCCGCCGCCGCAGAGTGCGAAAAGACATGCGATGACGACTCTGCCCATGACGGTACGTAATTTTGTGCTCTTCTACCCATCCAACGCACGACAGATAACTGAGTCAAATACTGTACACAGCTGCCTCGGGCCATGAGCACGTTCACGACCAGGACGGTCGACATGGGACTGCCTGCAATTCGCACCTCGCCAAGGCCTTTGAACAGTACAGCGCCTACCTGGAGACAGCCCGCTGCATCTGCCGCAGCATCCTCGAGCGCGGTTTGCCGGCGGCTTCCTGCTGCAATGAGCAGTCGCAGCAAACCAAGCTTGCATCCTCGCAGAAAGGAAAGGCCAGGAACGCCAAGGACAAGCATGGCCACACTCATGTCCACGCTTATGGGGCGGACGGCGGTGCCCACGCCGAAACGACGGCCCACGGTCTGCACCAACACAGTCACCATGGCATGAAGCACCGTAACAAGGCCGCCAAAAGAACAGCTGTCGACCATCAACGTCACAATGACCCGGCCATTGGTCAAGCCAAAGAGGCCGACGACGAGTCTGACTGCTGCGGTAGTGAGCACGACATCCACGCCCAGCAGCCTTCTGTCGATAAACGCGGTGTCAGCTTGATTTCTGTCCGTCTGGGAGACAAAGATGTTGAGAAGGATGCCGCTGGTCTTGAACACATTTCCTTGGTTGTCGACGGCATGACCTGCTCCGGATGCGGCAACAAGATGGAGCGCACCCTCAAGGCCTCTTCGGCAGCCGTCAGCAGCGTCCGTGTCAATTTCGTCATGGGCAGCGCTGAGTTTAGCCTGGACCCTTCGCACGGCATCAGGGCCGATGAGATCATTCGAATCGTCGAGCGCGGCACCGGCTTCCGCTGCGCCCGCATGTCTGACGGAGAACAGACCCTCGATGTCCTCGTGGCATCAGTCCAGGCCTCGATTGCCATGTCTGAGCTCCAGATCCCAGGTGTGACGCAGGTCGTCCCGGTTGACAAGAAGCAGATGCGTCTGACCTACGATCCTGCCGTCGTCGGCGCGCGGACACTGCTAGAGAAGCTTGGCGAGCTCTCGAGCGGGCTGGCTCCGAACGATGATCCATCCGTATCCAGCGGCCGCAAAAGACTGTATGACCAGCTTATCAAAACATGCATCGCTGCCGTTCTTACGATTCCCGTTCTCGTTCTTGCCTGGGGAAAAGAGAGTGTGCATGTCGAACCCCTTACTAGCGCGGCAGTCTCGATTTCCCTAGCCACTCTGGTTCAGATGGTTGCGGTCCCGGACTTTTACAAGCCGGCAATCTCCGCCCTGGTTCATTCAGGCTCGGTCGAGATGGACATGCTGGTCGTCATTAGTATCACCGCCGCCTATGTTTACTCTCTTGTGGCTTTTGCATTTCGTGTTGCTGGTCGCCCGCTCGAAACGGAGGAATTCTTCGAAACGAGCACTCTCCTCATCACCCTGGTGTTGCTTGGCCGCCTTGTTGCCGCCTTTGCCCGGATGCGAGCCGTCGCCGCCGTGTCTCTGCGATCTTTGCAGGCTTCGACAGCGCTTCTCGTTGGACAAAAGGGTGAAGCACCCGAGATGGAGGTGGACGCCCGTCTTCTCCAATATGGCGATCGTTTCAAAGTCCTTCCGCACTCTACCGTGCCTACAGATGGCATTGTGACAAGCGGCGTCAGCGAGGTTGACAAGTCCATGCTTACGGGAGAGGCAGTCCCCGTTCCCAAGGAGCGGCACGATACCGTTGTTGCTGGTACTGTCAACGGATCAGGGACGCTTGTGGTCCAGCTCACGCGATTGCCAGGCAAAAACACGGTTACCGATATTGCAAAGCTTGTCGAGGAAGCCGCAAACTCAAAGCCCAAGATCCAGGATGTGGCGGATCGCGTCGCTGGTTGGTTTGTCCCCGTCGTCACCGTGACCGCCATCCTTGTGACCATTGTTTGGATCATCGTAGGCATCAAGGTCCGCTCGTTTCCGGCAGATCGGGCAGTTGCTGATGCTGTCACGTATGCCGTCGCCGTCCTCGCCATCTCTTGTCCTTGCGCCCTGGGTCTCGCTGTTCCCATGGTCCTCGTGGTGGCTGGCGGTATTGCTGCTCGCGGCGGTGTAGTCATCAAATCTGCTGAAAGCACCGAACGCGCCCGCAAGGTTACCGACGTCGTGTTTGACAAGACAGGAACGATTACCGAGTCCGAACTTGAAATGACCGAGGACGAATATCCCCTAAACGATGTAGTCGGTGAAGCAGACGCCGCCGCCATCGCCCGTGCGGTCGCCTCTGGAAACAAACATCCCGTCTCCGTCGCGGTTGCCAAGCACCTGGAGAAGCACACTGCCCCGGATCTGACGGACGTGCATGTGGTACCAGGATTCGGCATCGAGGCCAAATACAAAGGCCTCGTCGTGCGCGCTGGCAATCCGCACTGGACCCAGACCGAATCTCATTCGACAGTGGCCCGCCTTCAGGACCAAGGCATGACCATTTTTGCCGTTTCCCTTGCCGATACTCCAATTGCTTTCTATAGTCTGCGGACTCGCCTCCGTGTTGATGCCGTCGCCGTCGTGAAGCAACTACAGCACCGTGGCATCTCTGTGCATCTCGTCTCGGGCGACCAGAAGCGAGCCGTCGAAGCCGTGGCTACTCAGGTCGGCATCCCCCAATCCAACGTCGCGAGCCAGTACACTCCCGCTCAGAAACGCGAGTATGTCGCCCATCTCATGGCTCCGTCTTCCCAGCAGAATCAAGAGCCCAAGGTCGTGATGTTTGTAGGCGACGGCACCAATGACGCCGTGGCCGTGGCGCAGGCCGACGTTGGTGTACAACTGACAGCCGCGGGGGTTCCTGGCGGCTCCAAAGGCGCTTCGGCAGCCGCCAGTGAGGTGACTCGCGGGGCAGCCGACGTGGTCCTTCTCTCGGGCCTGGATGGGGTTCTCCTTTTGCTGGACATTAGTCGCTCGGCCTCCCTCCGCATCAAGTTCAACTTTGCCTGGTCTGCCGTTTACAACGTCTTGGCCATTCTTTTGGCTTCGGGTGCACTGGTTGCGGTTCGCATCCCGCCTGCCTACGCGGGATTGGGCGAAATCGTCAGCGTTCTTCCCGTCATTATCGCGGCCGCGACCATGTTTGCTGCCAAGAAGGGCTATGCTGACGGCAGTGCCTGAGCTGAACTGCCCGAGGGGACAAGATCGTTGGAGATGGCCCACCCCCCTAAAGTTCAACACTTGGAGCGACCAAGCAGAGGGACGGTTTGGCGCCCGGGAAGGGCATTTGGTGATTTGAGTATAAGGCGCTGGTTCAACACTTGCACGGATTTTTAGGTAACTATGCAGTTTATATGCGGGCTTTTGTGAATGTGGTTTTCTTTTCTCTTTTTCTGTTTGTCATTCCTTGATTTATCTGTGTTGCGACTTGCCAAGGCCAGCTGAACCCCCTCCATCAGCTGTGATTGTTTCCCAAGTCCACGCTCTTTCATTCATGAATAAAATCCAGAAAATTGCTTCTTGTTCTTCTTCTGACTCTATCCACGTTGTAATTGCTTTCTCATTTGCAAGCATATGTCCCAAAGGAAAGCTTTAATGGCAGACCAAGTTGCACCAGTTTATATCGAATCTTCGGACCCACGCGCCAAAGCCACGGTCACCTTGCACACTCTTTGCGACACCTGTCGACTGATATCTGAAGAACTAGCAGGCGGGGCAGGCGATGCAACAGGCGGGTCACGCTGGACCAGACATCTTCACCATGACGAACTGCAGCACAGCAGCTTGGCCGACTTGCAACAAAGCGCTGCAGCATGCCATCTATGCTCCATCATGCTGAGCAAGTGGACTCACCGTAAGCCTCCCAGTGCAAAGTCGTTCGAGTTCAAGGATTGGGACCCCGCTCGGCCTTTGATGGAAAAGTTCGTCCTGAGGTTGTACGACGGCATGCTCAAGTCCCGGCCTTCAATGCAGCACATGTCAATCGACGGCTACGGCATCAAGAAGTTCAGTGCTCAGATAACGTTCCATTGGTATGCGCCCGACAAGGAAAAATCGATCGAGTACAAGAGCTTGCGGGAGTCGAGCGACGAGGCAGATTTGACCACGGCTGGAGACAAGACCTTTGTTCTGGCATCGTTTTGGCTGCAGAATTGTCTACAAAAGCACGTAAAATGCCGCAAAGGGCAGGAGTCGATCGGCAGATCGAGCAGCCCGGCGAGGCTGCTCTTCCTCGGGACGCCAGGTATGGTGCGCGTGGTTGCGGTTCCGCAGAGGGCGACACGCAACCGACCAACGCCGTCATATATCACCCTGAGCCACTGCTGGGGAGGAGCTTCGGTGCTCAAACTTACATCTGCTACCAAACAAGAGCTCGCCAGAGGAGTACCGGTCGATCGCCTGCCCAAGACGTTTCGAGATGCCGTAGAGTCTACGCTACGTCTGGGTCACCAATACATCTGGATCGACTCGTTGTGCATCGTGCAGGACTCGGCAGAAGATTGGGCGCAGCAGTCCGCCATCATGGGCCAAATTTATCGTAATTCCGTCTGCACCATTGCCGCGACTGCATCAAGCAACAGTCTCGAGGGCTGCTTTGTGCAGTGTAAGCCATTGTCGCATCACGACTGCAGAATGACCGAGAAGGACGGCTGGGTGGCATGTGCGCGCGCCGACAAGGAGGAGGCAGAGCCCGACTTCAGGCCCCTGGATACGCGTGGGTGGGTGTTTCAAGAGGACCTGCTTTCGCCACGCACTCTATCCTTTTGCCACTCTGGAATCGAGTGGTCTTGCCTCGAGAGGAAATCAAAAGACCACGCCTCGTGGGAACGGCTTGCAGACAGGGACCGTATGGAAGAGCAGCATCACTTTGGCATGGACACAGCCAAGGCCGACTTCAACGATCTGTGCCTAGATTATTCCAACATACTCAGCATCGAAGCAAAGCACTACCCATCTTTTCACGCCCGGTGGTGGGAGCTCCTGCGGCGGTACTCGCGACTGAACCTGACCTTTGGGTCTGACAAGCTGGCGGCCGTACACGGCGTCATCGAGACCCTGGCCTCTTATACAGGTCTGAAGAGTGTAGGTGGCCACTGGATGCAGATGCTACCTCACGATCTTTTGTGGATCGCCGGGTTTAGCCAGTATGACAGGCACAGCTGTGTCCGGCCGGCAAACTACTGGAAGAGGGCGCCGAGCTGGAGTTGGGCGAGCATTGACGGGCCGGTGCTGTTTATATTCCTCCCCAGCTCGACGCACCAGCATGGCAGGGATGCGGAGCGGTACAGTACCGATCGCTCGATTGTGGCTGAGGTGATTGATGTGACAGCACCACCCGCAATCCAGCCGAGGGGCAGTGTCGCCATGCCGGGTCGCATAGTCATGTCGGCACCCCTGTTCCGCTGCAGGTGGTGGACCAACAGACCCAGGCGGCCATTCTACCCTGGTGGGGGTCGAACGTGGTGGTATGCAGATGACAGTTTGGTCAAGCTATGGGGGAGGGATCTGTGGCTGGCCATGATATTACGAACAAAGAGGACAAATGATCACCCGTGCGACAGTCCGTGGGGTGAAGGCACCATGGATCGAGTCGAAAGGGGGGTCAAATTGGTCATTGATGAAGGCTTAGTGCTGGCAAGGAAGGGCGAGCAGTTTGAGTTTGAGCGAGTAGGGGTGTTTTCGCAGGAGTATTGGAAGGACGAGTCTAGAAAAGACTTTGTGTTTTTCCGCCAGGATGGAAGCCAGCGGACTGAAATTATCATCTTCTAATATTCCCGGAAAGCTTTCTAGTAGCAAAGCCTTGACGTTCCCAGGAAACTGTCCGGGATCACCAAACACTTTGGAACTCTTCGACGCGATCAATGAGGGGGATTGCATGAGACGGTGTTTCCGGACTTGACATATCTCTAGGAATCATCCAGAGCAGCAATATAAATTTGAAAAATATTTGACTGGCAGTTTTGAGCGTTGAGTCCTCTCTAGTTCACTGGGTTCCAACAGGTGGACAAGCCGCGATGGTGGCACGGCCCGCACACATATAAAAATATAGCAACTGGCAATTTAACGACAACTAGGTAGCAATACAAATCAAATTATTGATTTTATGTTTTAGAGGAAAACTCTTTGTCTTACCATATATGGAAGCAAGTGCGGAGCCAGAGGTGACAACTTTCAAACTGGTCCTGGTATCCGTATCCACAATAGACATCCAGCGAGCCACAGATTCACAATAGCCATATCTTGAAATAATTAATACTACAAGTCATAATCAATGGACCTTGTCAAAGCCGCCAGTGTCGGTGACTTTTGTGATAAAGAACTCGTGGTATTAATAATAGTTGGTGGCGCATACCTAGCGCCAAATGCCAGGGCGGGCTAGGAATGCTTGTTTTGTAGTCGCAAAACGTCCATCGGGTGGTCGGCGAAATGTGGATTATATAAGGTACCTAGTGGTGGGCTGCTTACTGGGGGCCCTGTCGCTAATACGTATTGGGTTTTTCGGGTCGTCGTCAGTGGAGTGCAGACTAGTCCGAAGCCATGGCAGTGCCAAAAAAAAAAAAAAAAAAAAAAAAGAAAGCGTGGCTGATTTATAGTGATTGAGGGGTAGTGATCACGTGCCGGAATGCCGCTACTCCAGGCAACGATTTGCCTCCACTGTGGTGTTCAATAATTGGAAAATGTACAATCATGACTGCCTGGCCTCTACTACAACAGTCGAGGGAACAGTAATCATCCAACCACACAAGAGACAGCTACCTCTAGGCACCATAACATGAATATGACAGTAGCTTGTTATTTTTAATGCAGCTGAATGATATACTGTGCCGCAGCTGTTTTTTTCTTTCTTTTTTTTTCCGGTGCATCGCAAAAAAAATGTCATGTTAAAAGCGACCTCATTGTCGATCGAATTATTTGCTTTGTCTTTTTTGCGACAAAGTCATTACAATTCGACCGACCCATTGTCACAAGCTTCCCTTGATTGAACAATAGAGTCGCTTGAACAATCGACGTCAATTCCCGTCAGACTTCTATATCAACCTCGCCTCGACTTGACCCTCTGGCTCTCTGTCTACATCATCTCCATTCCATCATTCATTACCACATTACAGCATCATAACAATTATAACTCGCAACAAACTTTTTATCTTGTCCCGAATCATCAATACATAGACTCGGGTGGCTTGGCATCAACAGCACAATGCATTTCACTCTCGCCTTGGCCGCCCTGTTCGGCCAGACCTTGGCGTCGACCCTCACCGACGCACCTCCAGCCACCAATTCATCCGCGCTGGAACGCCGTCACATTGAGATGGTCTTTCCAAACCAGAGGAACTTTGACAACCAGGAATGGGGTCACTTCAACCCGCTTGCCCCCGACGGCTCCAACTACCCTTGCCGTCCCCGAAAAGGCCTCCAGCTCAAAGTCAAAGGCAGTCCCACCCACTTTACCGCTGGAGTCAAGTTTGAGGTCAAGTTTGCGGGTGAGGAGGGCAAAGGTGCAGTACACGGCGGCGGCTCTTGCCAGTTCTCACTCTCCAAAGGCCACTCGCCAAACAAGGACACTAGGTTTTATGTCATCAAATCCATCGAGGGCGGCTGTCCCAAGAGAAACTCGGATGGCAACCTGAAACCTGGCGAGGAGCCCGATAAGTACGAGGTCGAGATTCCACCACAGTTTGAACCTGGTGACTGGGTATTCGCCTGGACTTGGATCAACCGCATCGGCGGTGAGCCCGAGTACTACATGAACTGCTCCCCCATCAGGATTGTCGCTGGGGAACAGAAGTCCAGCTTGCAGCGTCGCAGGGAACAGGGCCCACCCAAGGAAAAAGAGGCTACTCCCGAGGAGAAGCAGCCCGGTACCAACGATAAGGAGCCAGGACCCAAGGGCAAAGAACAGGGTGCAAAGGAAAAGGAGAGCGCTCCCAAAGAGACCAAGAAGCCCAGCCCTAGCGGAAAGGAGCTTGGCGGCATCGACCAATACCCTGGCGTGTTCATGGCCAATCTTGGTCAAGTGAGCGGAGGCTGCACCACCACGGCGGCCTTGAGGGCTCGCAAAGCCATTCTATATCCTCACCCGGGCAACATTGTCGAACGCGGCAACGGTGATGGGGACCCAAACCTGATCACGCAGCGATGCGACGGCAACCCTCACAACAAAAACAGGTAAGTGGGTACTTGACAGGTTTCTTGGCCTACTGTGTTTTTTTTGTTTTTTTCTTGCCTGGCGATGCTTGTAATTGGGGTTTACCGGTCTACAAAATCTGTGGTTTTATTCTGGCGTTTTTGATATCTTGTAATTTGCATATTAAATCTTTTTTTGCGTAATGTTTTCCTCGATTTCTCTCTTTCATCTGTCTTGTCTTTTCTTTTTTTTTCTCTGCTCCTGTGCAATCCCATGTTTTGCTACTGTCATGGTTTTTTTTTCTCAGATTTGCGACACAGCGCCCACGCCCTGGGCCCATGAGATGCCCACCCAGCCTTCACCATTGCTCAATTGCGCTACCTGCAACCCTCTACACGCATGGGGCTCTATACCCCTGGACATCACCTATTCACCTCGAGTGACGCCCTTCAAAGCCTCACAAGTTACGCGTCACTGGTAATGGCTATATTATGCTTGCGGGGTCCGACAGAGACGCGGCCACTCGGTTCACCAGCGGGTTGCGTTCCATGTCAGCATGGTCCACAGCAGTAAGCAAGGACGGGCAGTGCTGCACACTGAACCCACAAATTGATCTACTACTTTAGCAGGTTGTCGATATCGTCGAAAATACAAGTCGGCAATTCTTACTGGCATCCAAGGGAAGATAAGGGGGAAAAGAAAAACAGGCAAGGTAAGTCGCTGGCCATCTTAGTATTGCCAATATTGCCCAAGTGTTATGGTGTCTTACAATACTACTTTGACCGGTCTCGCATTCGAGTTCGACATCGTATTCGTGTCGGCACTTGGCCAATTGCACTCGAATTCGGGTCCATGTTTTCCATCTCGTACGCATAGAAACCGATTGTGGAAAATATTCCTCACGCGAATACGGTTGAAGAGGATATAAGTAAATGCAAAAAAAAAAAAAAGTCAATTCCAAGCTCTACAATAATCATTTTGACAGCCAGTGACAGCCAGTGACGCGTTTCGCTTGATCCATTCCACGCAACCTGCCATCCCATTTTTCATCCCATCCAGCAAACCTACACACCAATCCACCATGTCCAAACAACAGTACCAAAATCTCTCGTCCGAGACTCACATTGCGCGCCGCAGTGACATGACATTCGAAAAAGTCCTACACAAGGGAAGTTCGGCCAGCACGGGCGGAATCAGCTCGATGCTCGGCAAGGACCGTGAGGCGTCCAAAGCGGCCATCAACGAATATTTTCAGCACTGGGACGGGGACGCCAAGACGGCCAAGAATGAGACCAGCGAGGTGCGCGAGGCGAGAAAGGCCGATTATGCAAGCTTGACAAGACAGTGAGTCCTGGCTTGTTATTTGTCAGTAATAAACTACCATCCAGTCGACGAAACTGACATGATATGAAACCGCTACAGATACTATAACCTCGCAACCGACTTTTACGAATATGGATGGTGTCAATCATTCCACTTTTGCCGCTTCGCCCACGGTGAGACCTTTGCTTCGGCCATAGCACGACACGAGCATACCCTCGCGCACCGCATCGGCATTAAGAAAGACATGAAGGTCTTGGACGTGGGGTGTGGCGTTGGGGGACCCGCGCGGCAAATGGCCAAATTTACAGGCGCCAACATCACAGGTATTACTATTAACGAATACCAGGTCGAACGTGCTACGCGGTACGCCGAGCTTGAAGGACTCGACCGGCAGCTGCAGTTTGTGCAGGGAGATTTTATGTCGCTGCCTTTTGAGGAGGAGACTTTTGACGCCGTGTACGCCATCGAGGCGACTGTGCACGCTCCGGTGCTGGAGGACGTTTATAAACAGGTCTACAGGGTTTTAAAGCCCGGTGGCGTCTTCGGTTTATATGAATGGGTCATGACGGATGCCTACGACGACAAAAACCTCCGCCACAGAGAGATTCGTTTGGACATCGAGCAGGGCGACGGGATTGCTAATATGCAGACAGCCAAGACCGCCGTCGAGGCGATCAAGGCAGCCGGCTTCGACCTTCTCGAGGTGGAGGATTTGGCCCAAAGCACCGATGGTGGCAATTCGACCCGCGCGCCCTGGTACTGGCCTTTGGATGGGAGCGGCTGGCGGTGTGCCAACACGATCGGGGATGTGCTGGGAACATTTCGAATGACTCCTGCTGGCCGCACGGTGGCGCACGCTCTGCTAACACTTGTGGAGGCGGTCGGGCTAGCACCTCCGGGAACCAAAAAGACTGCTGACAGTCTGGCGAGGGCGGCGGATGCGCTGGTGGCGGGAGGGAAGGATGGCTTGTTTACGCCCATGTTTTTGATGGTGGCAAGGAAGCCATTTGCGGAAGAGTAAAAGGAAGAAGAACAAAAAGGAAACCTATTAATTAGCACATAGGCGAAAGGGGTCATGAGAACAAATGTTAATAAGGAAAGCTGTAATGGGATAGGAATTAATTTCGCAGTGGGCCAAAAGGGGTATGCAACGCCATTGCAGCTGTCACTAACGAACACTTTGGATTCGCTCGGACGATTCCAGGGACAAGGGCGAGTCAAAACAATAGTTAATCGGTAGAAGGGGACCAATACGGCTAGAGTCGCTGGACATGACGTCGCCAGGCAAAAGTCTCAACAAAACTGAGACTCGCTCGCTCCACGGGTAACTTTCTCTTCCAGGCAGGTGTGATTTTGGCTTTTTTTTTCTTTTTTTTTTCTGGGGAAATAGATCAATATTACCCCCGCATAAGATTGACGAGGGCCTTAATTTTATACGCTTTACGAGCCAATCCTGGGCTTCATAAGTCTTCGCTCCACCCCCTCACAAGGAAAACAAAAAAGCAGGCATTTCCCCCGCGTTTCCAAGCATTCTCTTGGCGACACTTTTTATATTTCCCCTCCGCATTGGTCCTTCTTCCCCGGATTCTACCCCGGACGGCAAAGTCAAGTGGGGGCTGAATTGACCATGGTTACTGGTCATGATTTCAGGATCAGATCCCGGTTGACAGCCAGAGGGGGGGAAAGGGGATGGACGAATGGATTTGCTTGCCCCTCAGTAATGTAATCAAATCGACTGTGACTCCCGCACCATCCGACTCTAGATTTCAAACAGGCCAGAATAGAGATATTGAGAGAGATAGAAAGGACAAGAAGAAAAAGAGAGAAGACAGAAAAGAATAAGAAAAGAAAATGACAAAGAGAGAGAATGCTAAACAAAACGCTTACAACTTGGCAATGACTTTTACAAAGTACGGTTCGAGTTTCCTATTACTCAATAGCCTGTCAACCAATCCCCTCATTTCCCAGTAGATGTACGCGCGCGGCATTTCCGTGCGCAGGGTGACATTCAGGGGCAATGAATACGTCCCTGCAGGTCCATCCCCGCAGGTTTGCTACTCGGCTTCATGTGATGTCGATGTGTTTTTTTTTCTCTCTCTCTTTCTTACTACTATGGTAAACTATTGACTGTCTTGCGCGTCTCCGTGTTCTCGCCTAAGCAGTAGTGCCGCCATACCGATGCAACTCCACATGATAGTGGAGGTTGAGAAGGCTACGATGGGGGGCAAGACTGCTACGTTGTGACAGAATCATGCGGGGAAAGATCCGAGGTCCAAGTCGAAAGCAAAATAAGGTCACCAATGTGGTCTGGTCTGTCTATAAAAGGACAGGAGCATATCCTTTTTCTTGGGACTTGTTCTCATAGCCATCATCCACAGACATCATCCAGACAAAGCATCCATCTACACAAGCCTCAAAGCAAATCTCAAAACCTCCCAAACCGCAATCATGCAGATCAAGAACGTTCTCATCGCCGCCTTTGCCGCCACGGCCACCGCCCAGGACATCTCCAAGCTGCCCTTCTGCGCTGTATGTTCAGGCCCCCGCCGGTAGCCCCTGCTTGCCTATATAGATGGCATCGACTAACAGACTAAATCTACCCGCCTACAGCTGAGCTGCTTCATCAGCAACTCTGGTGTCAGCGGCTGCTCCAGCGTTCTCAACTTTGCCTGCTCTTGCGCGTAAGTCTTGCAGTAATCCGGATCCCTGAATTCGAGAACCTTGCTGACCGAGATGACAAATAAGTTCGGCCCCCTACTTTGCTGCCGTCACCACCTGCGCCACCAACAGCTGCAGCGCCGCCGACCAGGCCACCACTCGCGCCTGGGCCACCGCCACCTGCCAGTCGGTCGGCGTTCCCCTGCCCAACTAAGAGAATCTCGGTTGAGTGTTTATGGTCATGGATGATGTTGGATGGGTCTTCTGATGTAAATATTCAATTATGAAATGAGAACCGAGTATCTCAAACGATTATGTGAAACGTGTTTTAAAGTCAAGTGAAGCGAAGTGTTTGCTTTTTTTTCTAAGTTATGCTATCGTGATTGGCAAACTCGATTATTATTAAATGTCCTGTTCAGACTTATCCAACCCAGCAGTTATAACTGTTGTTCCTACCCATCTGCCCTTGACCTTTTTTTGACTACTATCTACTCGTCATCCCACATCACCCGCATGGTGACAGGGAAGGGGAACAGGCCACCCCAGTCCTCCCTCATGTAGACATAGAAGCCACCGGGACGGGGTACCTTCTTCAGCTCTCCCTGCGGTCCCGGCACCCTCCTCACGTTCCTGCGCCGGAAGAGGCACCTGAACATCTCGGTGATGGCGATCTGGCTGGCATCCCTACCCAGGCATGCGTGGGGCCCGACGCCGTAGTGGATGTACTTCTCGGCGGGGCGGCGGGGGTTGACCACATCTGGATCAGGGAAGTGGGTGGGGTCACGAGCGGCATCAACCTATTTGGTATGTTAGCAAGGGCGGTGTGTTGATAGGGGTGAAAAAGGAGAAAAAAAAAACAAAAAGAAGAGAAAAGGGTTGTCAAAACTTACAAAGGAAACAAACACGCGGTCACCAGCCTTGACTGGAACGTTGCGGCCGTCATCCTCAGGCACAAAGTCGTCCGCGGCAGCCTCCCTGTACGAGCCAAAGGTTCCAGCCAGTCTGATACCTTCCATGGCGTAGCCTAGCAAAAGAGCATCCGACTCAGGAGTTGATGGCTGTAGGGCGATCATGTGGATCTCGGGAATGTACTGCATGCCGGCGGGAGACAGGTAATAGTCCACGGCTTGGGCAAACTACAAGAAGAATCGAGGTTAGCATAGATATCGATACACTTGAGTGATTGGGGGTTGGGCAGCCACGTCAAAACTTACCACCTGAGCCTGGTTGGGAACCATGGCACCCGAGGTAGGGACGACATGGCTCCAGGCAATATCGTAGTCGCTCAGCCCGTGAGCCTTCAATCCCTTGATCATGGTCTTGCCGTAGATGGACAGCGGCTCATCCTTGGACGGCTTGCCAACAAACATGCCCCTGGACCACGGGATCTTGTTGATGAGCTTGACGTTGGCCTCGACCAGCTTGGCCAGCTTTTGGCAGACCTCGCGGGTCTTGGTGCGCAAGGGGAAGGACTTTGACGGGTCTAGGTCGAAGAAGATGGTGGTGAAGATGGCGGCCAGGATGCCGTACATCTCCTGCTCGGTGAACACACCCGTCGGGTTCTTGGCCGTCTTGAGGGGAAGACCAAATACCTGGCTGGCAAAGTGCACATGCACCATGTTACCGACGTCCCTGATGATGTCGACGTGGCGTTGCTTGTTGTTGCCCAAGAAGTAGCTCTTGCTGACAAGCAGCTCCTCCATCATGCCAGCATAAAACGTCTTGACGGCCTCGGTCCAGCCCTCCTTGTACAGCTGAGCGGCCATGCACTTCCTCTGCTGGGCGTGCAGAGGGTCGTCACCCGAAAGCATGAACTTGAGGCCTCCCTCGCCCATGAGGAACCCAAGGCCCTCGTGCCAGGTGACCTTGTACTTCTCCTGCGTCTCGAGGATGTACTTGGCACCACCGTACGACGTGATGTTGACGCGCGGGGGGATGTACTTGGGTGCCTCAAAGTCAAACAGGTCCGCACGGCCGAGGGCTTCCAGGATGCGCTTGTTCTCAGACGGGACCACCATGGGGTAGTGGGCGTAGACCGAGTTCTGCTTGAAGTGGTTGGGGAATGCACGGATGAAGAGCTTGTAAAAGACGCAGCCGTGGTTGACACTGAGGTCGTAGTCGACCTCCTTGTAGCCCCAGTTGGTCAGGTTGCGTGGCGTAAAGTCGGTCGTGTAGAACCTGTCTCCACGGACAAGGCACACGGCGTCTGAAAGCACAACACGGCTGATGGTGTAGGTGGGTGCGATACCGACACCAGGGACCATGGGCTGCTTGTCCTCCTCGGCCACCAGGCCAGGGTAAAGCTCGACATTGTCAGGGTGGTCGTACAGCCGGCGGAGAGCCTCGGCGACGCCAGGATCCGAGTTGATATCCTCAAAGGTAGAGTACGGCTTGAGATGGAAATGCTTGCGGAACTCGTTGAGGCCGGCGACATTCCACTTCCTGCCCTGAATAATACCCATGGTCTCGACAACCTTCATGGCCTGAGGCACGTTGCGGGCACCAAAAGCACCTGCGACGTCCTCGATAGACTCTGAAATGCAACGGACGAGGTCGTCGTCGTCAAACTTGCCATCGGGACCACGCTTGAAGCCGCCAAAGGTGCGCTGGCCAGGGTCCGCAGGGGTGGCGTTGTCCATCTTGGCAAAGCCCTTCCACATCTCCTCGGGACGGACCTCAGAGGCCGGCTTGCCAAAGATGTTCTGGAACTGCGCCTCGACAAACTTGCTATCCTTCTCCGAGATGCAAGAGTGCCAGCGGTAGCAGAGGTTGAACTCGGCCGAGACGGCGTTGCCCGTGCCTCGCTCGGCTCCATCAGCGGTGCCGACGTGGGCACCAGCGTCCTGACGGGGGTCAAGGGTCCATGTGGTGTCGACACGGTTGAGCTGCGACTGTCAGCGAGGTAAAGCTAAAGAGAAAAAGAAAAGATGGGATGAAAGGTGGGATCGATCGACTCACGTTGACAATGTTCCGAACGTAATCCACCAGCGTGATGTTGATGTACAGACCCGAAGTGACCAAACGTGCCACCTGGAACAGGTCGTTGTCGTACTTCTTCCAAGCAGCCTCCTTGGCCTCACCCTCGAGCAGCTCACTGGGCTTGTTGAACCTGCCACCCTCGTTGATCAAAGCGAGGTTCTCGGCCACGTGGTTGTGGAAGCGGTTGAACATGATCAAGAGGACGCTGACACCAGGCGGCATCCCTGCAAGTCTCTTGTCGGCGTAGCAATCAGGCTTCATCCGACCATCCTTGAAGGTACGAATCGAGTCCTGCATCTCCTGGCTGTTGCCATAAAGAGGTGCCAGGTCGAGATACGACGACGACTTGTTGGTGTTGATGTCGCGAGGATCGGTCCAAAAGATGTCATGGATGATGATGGTAGCCCAGTACCACAGGATAGATGAGACGTTGTTGGGATGCTTGCGGTACGAGTTTGGTGTGCGTCCCATGATCGAGTCAAAGATCAGGCCAGGGTCCGGAAGCGCACCCGGAGGGGTGACGGTGGGGATCACGGACCGGGCATAACGGGTGCCGGCCGCACCGAGCTGAGGGTTAAAGGGGTTCTACTTGACTATTAGCAACGAACCGAACCATGCCTGTGTTGGCTTGCATCACATACGTTAAAGGTTCCATCAGGGGTGCGGTATCCGTGCTCCGGGCCGAGGTAGTTGAGGGGAGGGTGGTCGAGAGACTCCCACAGCTCGTTGATAAGCGAGTCGGTAAGCTCGGCACGCTTCTTGGACTCGGTAGGAAGTCTAGCGACGAGCTGCATGACGCGCTCCATCATCATGGTCTTGTCATCCTTGAGCTTCTCACCCTTGAGCTTGCCCTTGACCATGTTGAGGAGAGTCTTGACATCTGCGCCAGGTTAGAACAAATGAAAATTTACTATTTCGATATTGCAAGCGTCAAAAAAAGAGAGAAAAAAAAAACTCACCGTAACCACGAATATGATTCAAGTCCTCCCCGATACCAGTCAACTTGTTCTCGGTGGGATATGTTCCATCGCCGTGTTGGGTTGGAAGCGGACGCTTCGACATCTCCTTAAGCTTCTTCATAGCGTTCTCCTTGACAGGCTTCGGCTTCTCCCCCACAGGGGGGAGTTGGCCGGTGTGGGCGTCAGCCTGACAGCTGCCATTCCTGGTAGACTGCCCAATGGTGGAGCTCTTGCGGCTCGGTGACTCCTTTGAAGACATGATGATGGTTTGTCATGAACAAGCAAACAAAGGAAAAAAAAACCTCCCGACTCGCAGTGGGAATGCCATCGTGTATTTCATCTCGACTCGAGGCGGACAGCCCCATCCATCACCAAGACCCTTCGCAGAACGCCCAGACATGGTTGCGAGTTAATGCACAGGCGCCCGCCGATCAACACGGTATCTTGTGTCTCTTCCATGTCAAGCCATGTCTTCAGGTGGACGTTGCTCCAGCCAATCGACTTGTGCAAAGCAACCGATTTCTTTCCATTGTGTCGGAGGCTGGGAGCACCAGCGCCACGGGCATGTATGTTCAGGTTCAGCTTCCCTCAAGCTTTAGACGCCAATCAGGACGGCCCGATATGTCTGACGCTGGTTAGCGCGACAAGGCTTTCTTCTTCTGTTTAGTTCAAGCCACTACTAAGCCCGGGTGCTTCCCTTTTGGTTTGAGGGCTGACAGTCGGCAGTCCGGCCGTGCAATGACAAAACAGTTCGCACTGCCTGCCAAGAAAAACGGCACAAACTAGTGGGCGACGTCACGGGAGCTAAATACATTACGGGAACTAACTTACATTATAGTACCCGAAGCCGAGCCTGCCAACTCCAACACTTGACGTCCAAGCTATCTATGTATTTTTGGTGTGTGCAAATTGCTTCGCATCTGCCGGCCGAATTGGCATCCACGGTGCCCCGTCGAGTTTTTACCTGAAACCTGGTTCGAGGGGAGGAAAGGTCCTTCTCCTCAATATAGACATCATCCGATATTTGGAGTTCGGTAAAGGCTTGGAATTAGTTTAAACCTAAAATAGCTTGTCTCCGCGATTCATTGGTGAAGATCACCACGAGTTGTGGGCCTAAGTTTGATTAGCAGTATAGATTTTGGTTGTTTGCTACCCTTTAGAAATCTAGATTTACCAACATGCATAATTCGATTCATTTGTTTGCCTGCATTTCACAGGTTTTTGCCTGTCTGGGACGCCCAGTTGGAAAGGCAATCCCAGAAAAATCCCCCCCAGATGGCCACTCCGATATACGGGGATCGGGATGATCGGGGAGGGGAACACGACAAAGTAAAAAAGAGGATCTTGTCGTCGTCACCTTGTTAGGGCTAGAATAAATTAACTTGACTTCCATTGTTAATTGTTCTATCAGCCCCGCCGCCACGAATGGCTGGCTGGCTGCCTGTTTGTTTTCAACCCACCACCTACCTATTACCTTACCTACTCCGTACCTGTTCTCGAGGCCAAGCCAAGCCAAGCCTAACCGTAGTCGAAATGAGATTCCAAATGCCTAGCCTCTTGCTTACTTGGTTATTGCTGCTTATCGGCATCTGCTTAGCGGCCGAGTTCAGGGTCCACGACAGAACCTTCAAGCCCGATTACGTGCTGGTGGCGACGGCGCAGAACATCACCATCAACTGCCAGACACGCTATTCCGTCGTCTTCAATGGCACCTCCCCAGGTCCGCCACTGACATTCCACGAGAACCAGACGACATGGGTACGGGTTTACAACCGGATCAAGGATCAAAACGTCACGGTACACTGGCACGGACTCTCCCAGCGAACCGCTCCCTTCTCCGACGGCACCCCGTTGGTCAGCCAGTGGCCTGTCGCGGCAGACAACTTTTTCGACTATGAGATCCGACCCGATCTTGGTAGCGCGGGTACTTACTTTTACCACAGCCACGTCGAATTTCAGGCCGTCACTGCACATGGCGCATTGATTGTCGAGGATGCTGGCAAGCCCCCGTACGAATATGATGAGGACATAGTTGTCGGCTTGGGCGAGCACTATCCCAAGACTGACCGGCAGATTCTTGATGGTCTGCTGGCGAAGCCGTTTAGGTGGTCGGGTGAACCCGAGGCCATCCTTTTTGCCGGGCACTCCGGTAACAAGTCCTTCTCTGAAGGCCGAGACGAGTCCTGCAAGCCCGATTTGATCAAAATCAAGCCCGACAAGACGTACCGCATGCGGTTCATCGGCGGAACAGCCATGTCTCTTGTCGTCATGGCGTTCGAAGGTCACGACATGACAATCATCGAGGCAGACGGATCGTACACAAGACCGGCCAAGACGGACAGGCTTCAGGTCGGGTCGGGCCAGCGGTTCAGCATTCTTTTGAGAACCAAGACCGTACAGGAGGTGGCCAGTACCAACAAGAGAAATTTTTGGATCCAGTACGAGACGAGGGGGCGACCAACCAACGTGACCGGGTGGGCACTGCTACAGTATGAGATGCCAGGTCTAGCAGAAGCAACTCTGCCCGCAACGTTGCCTTCCAAGCCCATTGCTACGATTCCAGATGACCCGAGCACTTGGATGGAGTTTACTCTGCAGCCTTTGCAGGACAGTGTCCGTCAAAAATTCCCAAAGCTTTCCGAGGTGACACGAACCATATATATCGACGTTAAGCAGGTGGTGCCCGAGGGAGGTTTGGTCAACGGGACCGTCACGGGCTCGATAGAGTGGGCGTAAGTAGAGACTCACCGCTTCTTTTTTTTTCTCTCTCTCTCGGCCGAACCCCTGCCTACTAACACGCGCTCTAGTCAAAACTCCCTTGTCTGGCAAGAAGATAGCCAAGCCGCGAAAAATAGGCCCCCCGTACTGATCGGCATCCTCACAACCGGCATGTCTCCGTCGATAGACGCCGCACTCGCCAATCAAAATTGGGATCCGACTACACACACCTTCCCAGCGGCCGTGGGAGAAACACTCGACATCGTATGGCAGGGAAACTCGGGGGTGCTGGGAGGATGGGACGTCCACCCCATGCACGCTCACGGGACCCACTTCTTCGACCTTGGCTCCGGCAACGGTACCTATGATGCCCCGGCCGTAGACGCTAAGTATTACGCCGACGGCACCTTCGTGCCCGCCCTCAGAGATACCACCATGCTATACCGCTATGCGGCCAAGGGTGAGCGAAATCATACAGCCGGGTGGCGAGCGTGGCGCGTAAGGGTGACCGAGGATGACGTGGGTGCTTGGGTTATGCATTGCCATATCCTACAGCACATGATGATGGGGATGCAGACGGTGTGGGTTCTTGGGACGGCAGCTGAAATCCTCAAGAAGTTCCCCAGCACCCCATACGTCAATGGTTATCTGACGTTTGGAGGGGACGCATATGGAAACGCGACTTATGACCCACTAGTATTGGAGCAGTTTTGATTGGAGGTGGACTGTACTCCGAAGGTATATAGAACAGCGATTAAGCCATGGCGGCAGAAGCATATTTAGCGTAGAGAGTATCGGCGAATCAGAGACAATTACCGATGTGGCTTGCATCAGTATGTATGGCGCTGTGATTCAGTTTGCGCCGTAGTTGGGCCGTGCCATGCCTAGCGGCTGAGACAGGGGATATATTGCCTTTCGTGTACGGTACATATTCCTAGCCAGATTGGGATTTGGGGAACGCCGGGGCCCTCGAGTTCGTTTGGATGGACATAGACAAGACGGCCGCCGCCAGACTGCAGAAGTAGAGCAATGTCAGCGAACCAGAGGCTTTGAGCATTGGGAACATCAAAGAGAACCACCACGATGGATACTATGCATCTTGCTCCGAGCTTTGCTGCCGATGTCGGTAGCAAGGCTGCCGGTTCATCCGCGAAGGATCAAACCGCCAAAGATACCTCGTCGGAGGCCAGGTTTTCTGAGCAATCGCATCAACCCCAGAATCCCCGCTCCTCATGTCCACGGCCGCACAAGCTGGTGCTATGCTTCGACGGCACTGGAAACAAGTTTCGAGGTGACGAAAGTGATAGCAACATCCTAAAGATATTCAGGATGCTCGACCGGACGGCTAGAGATCAATGTAAGTAGATCTAGAATACCAAACTCGACAGAAAACAACACACTCACTAACAGTTTAACAGACCATTACTATCAGCGTAAGCTCTAGAGTTCCCTGCCCTGGCCTGCTATGGTAAACTGACCAAAAGAACAGCTGGTATTGGGACTTACGTGGTCTCTAACAACCTTTCGCATGGCTCAATCAGGGCACGCTTCAAGGCCAACATGCAAAAGGCAAAAGACAGCGCCATCGGGTCATCGTTTGACCAGCACGTCGTTGGCGGATACCGCTTCCTGATGCGGTTCTACTCGCCCGGTGATGAGATTTACATCTTTGGCTTCTCACGTGGCGCCTACATCGCGCGGTTCCTTGCCGAGATGCTCGACTATGTCGGCCTACTCTCGCACGGAAATGAGGAGATGGTGGCGTTTGCTTGGCGAGCTTTTGCCCAGTGGCAGTGCCGTCGGGGCGCGGGTGGAGAGGCCGAACATGATGAGGCGGAGCCTTATACGGACCAAAAGGCTCAGATAGATGCCGAGCCGGACGAAAAGAAAAAAGCAAAATTGAGAAAGGATATGCGCAATGTCCGGAAAGCCATGGACAAGGACCGCGCCAAGGTGGACGAGCTTTACACATTCCTCAAGGGGTTCCGCGAAACCTTCTCCCGGCCTGTGCGCCGCATCCGCTTCCTGGGTCTGTTTGATACGGTCAACAGCGTCCCGCGCTTTGAGACGGCTTGGATGGAGCGTCACGGCTCCAAGTTTCCGTACACAGCTCGCACTTCGGCCAAGGTTATTCGACACGCAGTCAGTATCGACGAACGGAGAGCCAAGTTCCGCCAAGACTTGATCTACCAAAGTAGGAGTGAAGACAATGAAGACAAGAAGGGGGGCCGACTTGAACAGAAACTGCACCACATGCGAGACAAGTACCGTTGCCACCACAATAAGCTTCGACATGTTCCTGACCCCAGGAGCAGCTTGGATGGCGAGGCGGACCCGCCACGTGGTCGCCGTGTATCGCAGCAGCTGGATGAGGAACACAAGAATGAACAGGAGCGTCGTTTGTCGCCAGGTCTTTCTTTAGATCAGCCAGAACGATACCGGATCCGAAGCCGTAGTCGGTCGCGGTCACTAGCGCCTTCCTCTCGGCACGCTGACCTGGCCAACATCCCCGACGCATCCGACGTCGAGGATGGCTTCGACTCCGAAGACGAGACGGATCAGGACATTGACGAGGTGTGGTTTTCAGGCGGACACGGCGACGTCGGCGGCGGTTGGAGCGTGCGGCCTGGCGAGGGCAACGCTAGCCACGTCCCGCTGGCGTGGATGGTGCGCGAGGCGATGCGGGCCGGCCTCTCTTTTGACATGGAAAAGGTTATATCGATGGGTTGCGCGGGCTCCAACTGCCAGAGCCCGCCGCGCCCGCAGCGTGTACCCAACATCCGGGTCAACAGCATCCCGCAGTCGAGCATTACACTCACCGACACCGAAACGGCCGTCGGCCACGGCGAGCACCACACAGCCCCGATTCACGATTCGCTTGCCTTCAACGGTGGTCTCACTCACATGGCTACCCTGTCGTGGCGCTTGATGGAGTGGCTCCCCTTTCGCCGTATGGATCTGCAACCCGACGGCAGCTGGCAACCTATCCGATGGCCTCTCCCGCGTGGCGAGACCCGAGACATGCCTGCCGATGCGAGGATCCACGGCAGTGTCATCAAGAGGATGCAGGCCGACGAGAACTACCGCCCGGGCAATCTCATCGTGGGTGGTGGTGGAAGAGGATTGCGCACAGCACCCAAAGAATATGGGATCGGCGAGTGGGTATGTGTTGGTGATGAGGGCGATGAGATTGGTGAGGTTTGGGTGAAGAAGCTGGCGTGATGTGGGGTGGTGGGGTCGGTAGTGGTTAACCACAGTAGGGGCCCTCCCGTCCGTGGCCGGGCTGGCAAGCCTGGTTAAGGTACAACCTATACCTAGGGTAGGTAGGTACCAGGTACCTTGCCTGGCGTAGTCGCCTGGCCTGCTGGTGACTGGCGGGACCATCCCAGAGCTGGAGATTGAACCAAAAAGTAATCAATAATTATTAACAAACATTCCCTTGAGTTTAATTTATTTATATAATAAAATACAGGCTTGTGGCAGCCTTTCCTTTTGACTTGGATTGACAGTAATAAATACAAGGCAATGGTAATTTCATACCAGTAACCAAAACCCAGCAATCATCTAGTCTAGACTAGAATAGTACGTTTCCTGACAAGCCAGACAACTCAACTCGCACACCTGAACAGGTAAACATCTCAAACAAGTAAACATGCTTAAACAGCTTTTTCCTCAATGCTGTAGATCCTCAGTAATGCAACGCCAAAAGTAGACAACAAAGGAAACGCTCCGATATGACAAAGGAAATCACTGTCTCCCCCTTTCCCTCTCCCTTGCCCTCTGCAGATCCTTGTCTGTCGTCCGCTGATGCGCCTCAAGCTCACGGATACGCTCTCTGGCCGCGCTCCGGTCCTGTACTCGCCCCTCACGCTCCGTCTTGAGCTTGTTCTCCATCTCCCTAAGTCGAAGAATCCACTTGGGGTCTGTGTCCGACACGTGGGCCGTTTCTGGCCGGGCGACCTCTCTGCCGTTGCCGTCCTTATCAAATGCAACATCGCCAGCTGTTACCGGCCGCCGCGCCATGCTGCTGTTACGCAAGCCCCGGTCCCGGCTCCCGCCTCTGGGGCCCGTCGGTATGCTGGGCGACGGACTGTGTACTTCGACGCTGTCGCTGCTTTTAGCCGCGCGCTGTCGCACCTCGCTGGCCGTCCGCAAGGTGGTGTTCTCTACCTTGAGCTGGCGGTATGCATCTTCTAGCCTGATTAGCCGGGATTGCAACTCCCGTTCCGAGACCGACATACCAATGGTACCCGCCGCGATCCCACTCCGTACCACCGCCTCCAGCTTATCTAGCTTCTTGGTACGCTGCTCTAGCGTCGTCTCGAGCGAGTGATACTCCTTCCATATCTGCTTCTCTACGTCTTTGACGCGATTCTGGAAGCCGCCCACCAACGTCTCGATGGTCTTGACTGCGCCGAGGAGGTTTTTGCTAAACCCGGGAAGCATCGTAGCCACTGCCTCCAGGCTGGGCAAGGCCCGCCCGTTGATGAGACTGTTGTCGTGTGCCCAGTCGCTACCACACAGAGCCGACAGGCGGGTCCAGAGCACGAGCAGCAAGTTGTTGCGCTCGTTGAGCTGATCCTTGAGCGTGCGCTCAAGCTGCGCAATTTTGCGGCCGTCCTGAGCCTTGGTTGACTCGAGCTCAGAAATGCGCTGTTCCTGACTGCTGTTGGTACGTGTAATATGTTGATGGGTCTTTTGGAACGTCTCAAACTGGTGTTTGGACACCCGGTGCGCCTGCCGCTCTTTTTCCAGCATGTCGGCAAGCTTGCGGGCCTCGAGGCCATGCGACTCGAGAAGGGCGTCGCGTTGCTTGAGCAGACGGTCCTTGTCGACGAGGGCCGCTTTGGTGGTACTGAGCTCCTGTACTGTCTCCTCCAGTTCACGTTGGAGTTTCGCAATGGACTACATCTATTAGCAAAGATCGTTGATGTGGTGATTCCAGAACGTACCTTAAGTAGGCTAGACCTAGTCCCGTTAAGGTCTCCCAGTGCCTCGCGCAAGTTGTTCTCCAACTCCATAAGCCTCTCCTTCCACTCAGTGGCCTCCCTCTCTCTGTTGTTGAGGCTCTTCCGTAGTCTCTTGGCCTCATCCTTGGCTGCTGATGCCTCCCTGTTGAGATCGTTGACAAATTGCTGCACTTCTTCCTTTTCGGCAGCCGCCACGAGTTCGCGTTGTCTCCGCTCCGTGGCAAGACGCTGGTCGAGCTCCTTAACACGTTCATGCGCCTCTTTCAGGGACTGCTCAGCGGTGGCGATCTGTGCCTCGAGGTCTCCGATACGAATCTTGTCTTGTTCCTGCTCTTCTCGCAGGAAGGCAATCTCATCCTGGCCAGACTCTTGCTGGACGCTAAGCCTTTGTGCCTTTTCGTTGGACTCTACAAGCTTGGCCTCGAGGTCTTCCGACTCCTTGTTGGCCTCGGCAAGCTGCTCTTCCAAACTGGCAATCATCTTCATTTTTTTCTCTTGTTCATCCTCTAACCCAACTAAGCTTTCGCTCAGCTTGCGCATCTCGTCCTGAAGGGCATTAAAGTTCTCGGTCCGGTCGGAAAGTTCGATCTGCAACCTCTGGAGCTCTTCGTTTCTAACTTCCAACTCTTGGTCGAGAGCGTCGAGCTCCTCTTGTGCCTCTTTTCGTAAAGCCTCAAACTCGGCCTGCAGAGCGTCGTTCTCCTGCAAAGCCTCGTCTCGTTCGGTTTGCAACACCACAAGGTCGTTCATTGCAGTGTCCAGGTCATCCTGCAGTCCCAAAGCAACCTCTTCAGCCTGCCGCTTACCCTCGACAGCCGCTTCAAAGTCCTCCGTACAGCTGTTGAGTTCGGTCTGCAGATCTGAGTTGTTGAGCTTCAGCTCGTTGATCTTGTCGCGAAGCTCAGCCATCTTGTTCTCCAACTCTTCTCGTTCTGCTTCATCAATTCCAGACACGGCTCTCGTCCCAGCACTAACTCTGGACGCTGACCTGTCTCTTCCGGCGCGTGAAGCAGATCGATCGAATAGGCTATCAATGGTCGAAGGTGCTGGTCCGCCACGACGAGATGCGAGCTTGAGATCTTCAATCTCTTGGTAAAGTCGCTCCTTTTCGCGGTTTCGTGAGGTCAACATAGAAGTCTGAGCGCCAACCTCCCTCCGAAGCTCGGCGTTCTCGTGGCGCAGCGCCTCGCCTTCTCGTCGCAGCTCCTCGACAAGAGTGCTGGCCACACTGACAAGGCCGTTCGAGCTCTCCGCCTCGCCAGAAAAGGATGACATTGGCCTGCTGGGCGATGTGGCCCGGTGAGCCTTGGTGATGTTGTAGATGTTGGTAGTGTGGTGCATCCTCCCAGACCCAGACGTGCCGTGACCAGCGACATTAGTGGTGACTTGCTGCTTGAGCTGGAAAACTTCGTCCCTTAGCTTGCGGTTCTCCTCGTCCGCTTGTTCTCGTCGAGCCGTTTCCTGCTCAAACAAGTCCTTCCATACATCAGCCTCCTCTTGTCTCCCTAGGCTATCACCCACATGCTTTTCGCCCGCATTCTGCAGCGTCCGCACATGCTCGGCCATCCGCCTCTTTTCTGCCTCGGTCGACAAATTCTCATCTCGTAACCTGTCGATCTCGGTCTCATACTCTTCGATACGCTCGCGCAGGTATACGAGCTCTTCTTCCCTCTCTTGCGCTTCCTGATCTGCCGCCGACGCCTGCTCACTGGACGCACCACTCCTCGCGGTGCTGGGTCGGTCGTCCTCGTCCTTTAGCTGCTTCTCGAGCTCCTTGACCCGCCGCCGCAGCACCTTGTTGTCGCGCTGCAGGACGGCTAGTCCGGTCTTCAACTCTACATTCTCCGAGATCATCTCCTTAACACCCTCCTCCGAAAGCTTGTCCAAACGATCGTTGAGGAACATGACCTTGAGCTTCAGGTCAAAGTTCTCTTTCGACAGCCGTTCGATCGTACTGCTCTGCTCCTTGAGAGTCAGAGTCCGCTTGGGCGTCACGCCACTTGATGTCATTTCCGATTGGCGCCTCGGTGTCTGCAGCCCGCCTTTACTCTTGTACTCGCGGGCCAGCGACTCGGGAACGTGCACATTCATAACGCGACGGGCAATGACTGTGTCTGTCGGCGCCAGCGATCCCTTGGCCTTTGGGGTTCGCATGGGATCACGACCAAAGCTGTTGACATCATGCTCGTCAAGCGTTTCAAGTTGATCCATAACACGTCCTGCCGGCTCATCATCGAGACCAGAGGCCATGCTCCCAAGGCTGACCGTTCTCGACATGTGGCTGTACCCCCGGGAAGGCCCCACAGCTGGCAAAGCTCCTCCAGACTGAAGCGCATAGTCAGTGCCGAGGCCGACCGTCACGTCACTATCGCGGTCATCCGCAGAACTGTTATTGGTTGCAGACGAGGAGACGCTAGACCTTTGGCTAGCGTTTCGGCTCCAAAGATATTTGGGTCTGCTGGAACGGAGTGCATTGCCTGGCGTGCTTCCAGCATCGAGAAAGTAGGGCTTTTCCTTGGGGCGCTCGGATAGTTCCGACGAATCGCCTGGGTCTCCACTGTCATCATGGTTCCTTAATCCGTCCGACATACCGCTGTTGTCCGTAGAAAAACTGTCGTCGGCGTGGCTGGCTCCTTCGCTCTTCCCGTTGCTGGCTCTGGATATGGCTCGCGATATCGTACGTGCGGCAGCGGCAGCCGTGGGTGATGATGAGAAGGCTTCGAGCGAGGCTGTAGTGGCACTTGTCGTGCTTGCGTCAAGTGCATTTTGTACGTTCAGGAGCGAGTCATCATGGCTAGGGTCTTCGACAGTCGGTTGTTTTGAGGCATTCTTGCTGGGATCAGGGGTAGGTGGACTCGATTTTGGTTTCCCATCAGATTGTGTTTGTGTTTTCGACGATGGACTGGGCTCTCGAGCATTGGTAGATGCAGACTTTTTTGGAGAGTCAAACACAAAGGTGTCGTCTTCGGCTGCTGCCCCTCGGGCAACTATCGTGGGTATTGGCGATATGGGAGGGACGAAGCTGGAATCAAGGTCTTGTAGGTGTTCGCGGACGGCCTGTTCAGCGAGCGAGTCGGAGTGCCGGTCGTCCAGGATGCTCTGGCCGTCAGCCATACTGCTGTCGAAGGAGCTGTCGGGCGCGGGATGGGATGGTTTCAATGGTGGTATGTTTTCGAGCTTGAGCGACTCGGGCGGAGGACCTGTCGGAGTGTAAGACTCTCGATTGCCGTCGTTTTCGACAGCGCGCAGAACCAAGGGTGAAGGCTTGGGCGAAGTCCGTGAGGGATCGAGCTGGTGCTGCTTGTGCGAAGCACTCGACTCCCCGTCTTCCATCATCAGAAGTCTTGTGCTAGACTAGACTAGTTGGGCGACGTGGTGATTGATGCATTTGCTCAAGTAAAGTCGAGTCGAGTCCAGTCCAGTCCAGTCCAGTACCTACGGTCGCAACGTGAAGGAGATTTGCCGATCGGCTACCAGGCGCCAGAATATTCTGGGTCGTGTGGAGGGATTAGAGCCAAAATACGGACGGGATGGTATGTTGATTGCCGTCGCGCCGAAAAGTCAAGGACCTCCACTCCACTGGTTGCGCGGGTGCAACGTCCTCCACCATGAGTGGTCCAAAGAGGTTCAGAACCACGCGGGACAAATGACGCGCTCGGACCCTTGACTTTTCCCCTTGCGGGTCGCGCTGTTGCTCTGGGGCGCAACCCGCTGAGTGCCCCTCGCGTTAGTGCCTTGCAGCGAATGGAATCCCTGAACGCCAGCAGGTCCACATCTTACGATTAAACAGTAACGGCTCGGCTCCGATCCCTGGTGTTTCAGTTGACCTTTTTTTTTCTTTTTTTTCTCTCTTAATTACGCTCAATGAGACGAGCGATATGCCCTAAGAAGCAAACGTTGGGTATTTTGTCTTGAAGACATTGGTAGAAGAGGGGCTTTTTAAACTGAGCTGAGCTCAAGGATTGGAGAGCTTTCAAGCATAGCATCCTGGTAAACACATGGATGTCATTGATCTGAATGCCAGCCATTCGATCATTATTGGACAGTGATAAGATGGTCTAGATAGGGAGGCAAGGAGGACAGTCCCTACCAAGCCGAGCTATAGGTAGGACCTGCCAGGATGGCTGCTGATCCTCCCGCCAGTGTTTGACAGGCACGGAGTTGAGTTGACTGACAGAAACCGCGAACCCCAACCAAAGCACACTCACACACACGCGCGCGCGCGGGTTCTCCCCCTCTCTCTCCCTCCCTATTTTTGCCCCTCGGCAGAGGCTGTACGACGCCGTCGTGTTGGCTTGGCAGCGAATTGTTCGCAAACACCGACTAAATTAGCTCTCGGAAAGGCCTAGGTTACCTCGGTGAATATTCAATTGCCGGAGTACAGTAAGTTGTAGATAGTGCCACAGCCCCTTTTCTTTGACGGTCGGACCAAACGATTTGGGACTGTCTGATTTGATCACGTGTATCGAAAGGGTTCAAAGTCAGCTCTTGTGGATGAGCTGCGTAAAATCGGCGTGCCAACTATGCCGAGATGTTGCTTAACCTAGATTCACCTATTCCATCTTGGAAACTATTATTTACAAGCTATGCCCAGTCCTTGGCATCAGGGCAGCGTGGGTCGAGCCCAAGTGGAGGCAAGTTTTTGGTCCAGAACTTACAGCATTGCGCAGTTGACAGTTTAACTTTTTTTATGATCCTTTTCCTCCCATTTTACTGTCTCTTTGGCCAGAGGGACTTTTGCGTCCGATTTTTCATGAGGCTGTGCATCCACTTGCATACTAGTTCGTTCATATCTACCTACTCGAGGTACCTTAACCACTCGTCCAGGATCCTGAGAATGACGTAGTTTGACTGTGCCTCCCCACGTTTTTGGATGCCACCAGCAGGGTCCGCGCCAGTCCGGCTCAACGCAGCAAGAAAATATGAACCAGACTCGATACTTTCCCGACTTTGGTTGGCTGACTTCCTTGCTGCAAAAGGCATTTAACCGTCTGAACTGACTTTGGGGTTGGCACAACACCCAAGCCCCAACGTCACTGCTGTAATAGTCGCAGATTAACTGAACCTTGGACGGGGATGCACCAAACATCACCCTTAGCTGCATATCGTATCGTAATCCAACTCGAATCCTGCTCTACATACTAGGTACTTGACTAATTCCGGTACAGACATGTCACCTGTGCGGTCAAGCCCCTGATCAGTGTTTTGCAGCTTGGTTGAACAACTTCCGTCTTCCGTGATGTCATCACTCAAACGGCATATAAGTATTGACACCAGACCTCGCAAATCTCACGATCTTGTAGCATAACAATCAGCTTCACACATATCAACTCAAACCACCTACCTCATATCATTTCAACTTCGAATCTCCATCAAAATGAACTCCTTCACAAACAACAACAACACTGTCGCCCCCGGACAGCAGAACGCTGGGATGGCAGGTGAGAAGAAGGACTTTGGCGACAAAGGTACGTTGAAAGTCTTTTCCTGCTCATTTCCAACTTAGCTGATCATCCATCGCAGCCTTTGACGCACTGGCGAAGAAGTCCGGCCACCCCGTCGACCGGAACACCAGCGAAAAGATTACCGACGCGGCTAGGGGTGCCTTTGAGAAGGTGACTGGGTAAGTCATTATTCATTTACACTATTTGGTGTGTTTTTTGCTTCGTGTGCTGATAAGGATTATTCTACCTACAGCAAAAAGGTCAACCCCAAGATTTCGAACTAGAGGTCTGGTAACGACTTCAGGCAGAATAACGTTCACGATGGATCATCTGATGTGTATATGGAAACCTGGAATTAATACAACACTAGAACCTAGCCAAAAAAATTAATGACATAATGCATAACACGCTATTTCGAGCTTTGAACTCCATCACTGCAGCCTGAGTGGATTGAGTAGAGCTTCATGAGCTAGAATCGACAAGAATCCAATGACTACCAAGAATTTATTTGTGACAGTTTCCAATCTCATAATGCCTGTCCCGCAAACACTTGATAAGCCATGATCATGATCCACAACAGAAACAGCTGCCCAACGAGGGCAAAAGCAAAGACGGCTTGCCAGGATTGACCTGCAAAGCCAGTTAGTCAGTCGATTATTTACCCAAACCTAGAGCCATAGAGTATAAAACCATTGTTATGAACTTACAAATACTCTTCTGCTGCAGCCATGCCAGCGTGTTGAGCGTCTGTCCAGTCGGGTTTTGATTGAACACCAAAAGATTGCAACTCCCCTGCACGCTCCCGCTGCTGGACCCCCAGAGCTCAATGCTGACCATGATCAAGCCCACGAGCCACATGACCCAGAGGATGAAGCCGCCGATCATAACGACGGATGGCAGCAGGCGCGAGTTAAAGATAAGCCATAGCATGAGGAAGATGAACACGATGACCAGCGATCCGACCACAATAAAGTAAGGAAAGTACCACGGCACCCCCAGGAGCAGCTGGTACTGGACGTTGATGAAGTTGGCAAATACGCCGACGATGGTCGACGCCGCGAGCAGCATCACAAGCAGCCATATGTTGAGCTGCACCGCCGGCCAGTGGTAACGGTGGATGGGCTCGCGGCGCGCCACGGTGTAGCCGCTGGTTATTGTCGAGGCCATTTCGTCCGTGTGTCAGGTAGGTAAGGTACCTGTACCTAGTTGACAGACTAGCGTTGGCGACTGTGTAGGGCAAGGCACTCTCGGATTTTCCCGACGGGTTGCCGATCTCGAGAAGTTGAGAGGATGCGCAAAGACTTGCGATGGTGTTGTAGTCCTGATTGAAAGGTCGACCAAGCTCGGTTCGAGACGGTCGCACCGTTCTGTCGTTTAGTCTGCAGCGCAAACAGGAAGGGCCTGGGTTCCGCAATGCAGTCCTTGATGGAGTTTTCTTGCGCGTGTCGTGAGGAGTTTGGGCCCGTCGTTCTTGTAGCTGAATCAATTGAGGAGGACACTCGATCGATGTGGGTTTGGTTCTCGAAAACTGCTGATGGCTGTCGAAAAACCTGCCAAGAAAACTGTCGAGATGGGAGCAGCAAAGTCAGGCAGGTAGCAGCACTGTTTCTTGGTTGCGACGCGCTTGGGCAAAAAATTGGGGCACACCCGTCAATGCAGGACAAGTGGCTTGCATTGGAAGAAAATAAACCTATACCGGCGTCAATGAACTATCGAATAGGCGCTCGACAAGAACAATAATGTGCATCAGATTGAGCGACACCCAGGTCTCGAACCCAAAGTCTGTGTTGGTGGAGGACTGTCGGATGCGACGCTCTGTTTGATGGTGCTGTCGCCCAGCGACCGTTGCAAACCCCTGTCGTGAAGTTGCGAGGTGGGGTAGATGCAGCGCTTTGTCGGTTAGATGCTTGGGGACAGGGACCTCGATGGTCGGATCAGATAACAGCTGCGGGGTGCAGATGTCTTTCACTACAAACAGACGCAGGCAGTATGGATAAACCATCACACCACATGGAATTTCAAATGTTATAGTGCTGAGTTTTTACATTTGTAGATGATTTGCGTAGCTAGGTAGCAGCTATGTTGACAAGTCAAATCCGTACATCTACAGCAAACTCTCTCCCAATGCGCATCTGACCAAGCTGCATCCAGCCCTAACCGTCTCGTGCGCTCCAGGGTCCCCATCACTCGGCGACAGGCTTGGGTTCACCTCGACCAAGTCCATGGCAACCAATTGTCCCGTCTCATGTACACACTCGCAAATGTAGTCTCCCTCGCGCAGGGTCAAGCCACCACGGACCGGTGTTCCAGTGCTGGGCGCCCACATGGGGTCGAGCGCATCCACGTCGAAAGAGAGGTGGATGGGAGTATCGGTGCCGATATGCGCCAATGCCATTTCCATTACCCGGCCGATGCCATGTCGGTCAATGTCAAACATGCTAAAGGCTTTGATCTTGTTCTCGCGCAGTATTTTCTTCTCGCCTGCGTCGACGTCCCGCAGACCAATGTAAACGAGCTTGTTTACGCTGATACGGTTGTCATCCGTCAGCCAACCGAAATACTCGTCCTTGTCCTCCTTTGCCAATCCCGTAAGGAAAGACACAGGCATGCCATGAATGTTCCCACTGTCCGAAGTTTCTGGCGTATTGATATCGGCGTGCGCATCCACCCAAATGACTGCCACCTCGCGTCGGCCCTGGAACCGCTCCTTGATTGCCTTGGCAACCCCACCGATGGTTCCGATGGCGATGCTATGGTCGCCACCCAACGTAAGCACCATGCGGCCCTGTCTTGCCTGCTCGTACGTCTGTTCTGCGATCCGGCGCGTCACAGCGGATACGGCGAGCGGCTTCTTCATGTTTCGATACGGAGCGTCGTCTGCCGGCTCGAGGTCACCGTACAGATGAACCTGGGTGTGGCCATGCAAGCGGTATCCGAGTTCCGAGTGGAGTTGGGTGAGGAGGCCCGAGTCGATGAGAGCGGAAGGGGCTGCGTCGACGCCAGGTTTGCACTATGACTTCTTGTCAGCTTCTCTAGATTGGGAGGTAGATGATAAACCGTCGAGCGCCACGAATAACTTACCTGGCCTCCGGAGAATCCAACAGCTACGACGCCCAGGTCCTCCGGGCTCGAGAGGAACTTGCTCTCCACCATTGTGGTCAACATGACGGGCGGGGTTTTGGTGTAGTCTGGCGTAGAAGCGTCGGTCTGGGACTTGGACCCGTTCTGGGTAACATTTGTTGAAGACATGATGACAGAAGCAGGCTGTTGTTTCTTTTTTGAGGTTGACGCCATGTTTTTAGCTCTAGAACTAAACGGGGAAACGACTACGAGCCGCACAGATGCTTGCTCATTCATACCTTGGGTCGCTGCTTTCCGCGTGGGTCTTGATGATACCTGGCAAGAAGAGCTTGGATGAAAAACAAGGGCGCGCAAGGGTCCGCGGGAGGCGATGAGGAAGAAAGTGTGTACAGTACAGTACTACTATAGTAACTAGATGAGTAGATTAATAGGTGGTAGAATACCGGCCTGTCCGGAGGTGTTTGGGATCGAGTCGTTTTGTCATGACTTGTGGCAGGGTAGATAAACCTTTTAAGACCCATCCAGGTGACAAGATGACCACCATCCCATTGCGCTCCGTCGAAAACGTTGCAAGGGCGAACCCGCGTCGGCAGGCGACGGCTTGACAGAGCTAACGGTGCCGGTACAGTAAGGCAAGGAACCTACCTTGCCTACATACCTGCTACCTACGTAGGTAAATACGCTAGGTACCGTACTCGGCAAGTCGGATCATTGTATGGTAAGCTCTTGTGAGCGGGACCGTTGGCGACAAAATCCCACACACACTGTGGGGTCCCATGGTCGCAAGCTGTTTTGTACCTGCACTTAGGGGTAAGGTGCGCCGTGAACAACCTGCACGCTTTACTCCTAAGTGCAGGTGGTCCGAAACTACGGTGTGCAATGCAGCTATCTTCCATGTCACCGAGATGTTTGAGTCTGTAGATTATGACTCGACGTTTGTTTGATGCTTGATAACCTTTTTCTTTATAGCCAAGCAAGGAACAAAGGGGACAAGTATTGATACCATAAAGAGCAGTATTCCTGAGTTTTTTTTTTACCAGCTTGTATTATTGCGCGCTTTGTTTCGATATTGGCGGGGTCCTTGGCAAGCAGGGACGGGACCATCAAACAATGCGACGATCCGGCTTATACTCTCTACAGTATTCACGATACGGCCAAGACAGTGTAATCAACAAAGTTATCAAAAATGAAAAGAGATTTTTTTAAGAAAAAAAAAACGATTCTGACACCGTACTGTAGACGACGCCACTATGATAGTGTCTGGCCAAGTCGTCCAAGCAAAGCCAAGCCATCCAGGATACGACTGCTCTGGAAGGAAAATAGCCAATTGCCACAAGGATCAATATGCCACGTGCTCAAGTGGCGGCTCAGCCACCAAGTCAGGTCTCACCCACCCTTGTTCACAATGACGGCATGCCGCATTCAGCCGCTTCTACCCTCTTTTGGTGTTTTGCTTAATTACCTCCTTGCAAGACGTGGCCTGCAGCCATCTACCTTGTTACCTTGGTCACTACCCAAGCAAGCCAAGCTACCTTACCTAGGCCTAGGTTAGGTAGGTAGGTTTGCGGCTTAACTTTGTACTTTACAACAGCCAACTAAACCAGTGAATTCCTAGTCGAGACAAAACTTCAATATTGATAGTCACCACACGGTTGGTTTATGGTACATAAGATATGGATAGCATGCTTAAAGTACAAGAAAAAGTCACTTTCCCTCAACGAAGGGGTATCTGGTAGAAACAAATGAAAGAAATATTATCCCTTCCGCACAGCAGAGGGCTACGCCTTCTGTTTAGGCAGCAGATCGTCCACAAAACCCATCACCTCTCTCTTGTCGTCGCTCAACCTCGCATACTCGAGCAACAGCCGTAGCACGTAGATCAACATGTCCTCGGGCCTCAGCGCCAATTCTGCCCACTCCCGCCCCGCGAGGGCAATCTTCTCGGCCTCGGCATCATGCGCGGTGGCTTTCTTCTTGTCGGTTCCCGTGTAGCCGAGAAAGTATTCAATAATGGCATGCCAATCTCCAAACCGCGCATCCACGGGCACAAAGTGCTTCCAGGCCACCAAACGACTGTCGTGCCACTCCCGGAAGAGCGTCGACTTGAGCGGCAACGATGTACTCTTCAGAAAGCCGAGATACCTCCCGCTGAAGCTGTTGCCGTCGATATCCGGTAGGAACTTGTATTCAAACATCTCGGCGAGCATAAGTCCTTGGCCAAGTTTGAACGCGTGCCCCGTGTATGAGCATTGTTTTTCGGGCTCCTGCGGCTGGCAGTTGAGGTCCGTGAATTCCATGTTGGACCACTCGTCTACCCATTGGCTCAGCTTACCGACTTGCTGCGCTGCCAGGTTGTACCTTTTATCGGGCAGTGCAAAATTGAGTCCCTTTGCTACGGGTAGTGCTTCACCCGCTGGAGTTGGTTCCTTTTCGACCTCCGAGGGCAGGGCTTTTTCGGCCAACCCGATTGCCGTTCCGTTGTTCATGGCGAGAAATCGGTGTCGCTGGAATCCCTTCCAGTTGTTGGCCCTGGTCCTGCCACCCGTCGCCACACCCCTCCATGTTACACCATTCTTCTTCTCTCCCCATGGCATATTGTCATACCCGTCGGCCGTGAAGCGCGCACCTCCCGACCAGTACATGGGCGCCGGCAGCAAAATCTCATTGTTGATGGCAAGCTTGCTACCGCCAAACATGGGGAATAGATGGCGCGTCGTCGAAATGGACAGAGGCTCGACAAAAATGCCATGCAGGCCCTGAATGTCGGGTTGGTGGCAAATGGACGTCGCAAGTGTGTAGTTGGACACAAAGCCTTGGTACATGTGCGGCTCGGCGTTGGAGGGTACGATGACCGGCTCGTGGTCAAAGTTACGCATGACGGGGCTTGTGCGGGCGGGCGAGTCCGGGGGGCAGCCCCGACGAGCAATTTCCCAATACGGCTCTGTTCATCGTCAGTTCTGCCGCATCTTGATGGAATCAAGTCAGATGTAACTCACGTTTGGTCTCCCAGTTCTTTTTGTCCCCGATCGACCACTTATCAGCACCTTCTGTTGGCTTGGGCAGGGACGAGAATTCCCTCACGACCTCCTTGGGCTCAACCACCTTGCGCGTCTTCTTGGCGGTTGTCACGTATCGATCGATGTCCTCCCACGGCGTTACAATGCGCGGTTCGTCCATTGCGTTCAATGCAATATCCATGTCTGGCAGGAAAGACTCAATCTGCCTGATCATATCCAACCAAATCTGCGTCCAGAACCAGTCGCTTTGGGCATAGGCTGTTCCATTGCGCACGTTGATGGTCATCTCAAAATCCCATGCCTCCTTGCGCAGCTGCGCCGGCGGCAGGCCCCAGAAGGGCTCCAGGTCCGTGTATATTTGGTCCCAGAAGTCCTCCACCACGACCGCCTTATTCGCCGTGGCGAGCTCCCACCATTTGTCGAATCCCGGTGGGGGATGTCTCCCGCGTCTCTCACGATACCTGGCCGCCGCATCCTCGACCGTTCGAGACTCTTTGGATAGTATCGATCGAAAATTGGCATCGGCATCACGGATCAGCTTATCGATTGGGTGTTCATTGCTGCTGCTGCCTTTGCCGTTCTTCTGCTGACCTTGTTGTTCGTACGTCGGCTGGTCCGGCTTCGTGCGCTCAGGCGGGTAGTTCTTCTTGGGTCTCGCTAGTTGTTGACTTGATCCTTGGAGGTAGTAGAGCGCGAGGATAATGATAAACGTAATCCCCAGGTAGCGTATTATGGAGCTTGGTCGGCGTGGTGGGAAGCTGGAGGAGCGCATGCTGCTGCGCGCCGAGTATGTCTTCATACCCAGCAAACCCCTTTGTTTGTCTTTGACTGGGCTGAAGAGCATTGTGAAAGACGAACTGCGGTTGGTTTGGAACTCGATTCAAAGCTGGGTTGCCTGCGAGAGGTCGGGCAGGATGTGTTTGAATATCAATGTCAGGTCCGAGGGGAAATAGCCACTTCAGGACACGGCACCTGTGGACGACGCCGGGATTGACGTTGTGGCTGCCCCTTAGAGGTTCAAGCAGTCAAGCAAGGTAAAGGAGGTAATTTGTGGGCCAGTGGCCAGGCTAAGACAGTGAGGGGAGCACCTATTCACAGCGAGGCACAATCAAAAACACATATATTGGCCACCAGGTTATGATGATCACTTGCTGGTCTTGTGGGCTGTATAGCTCCAGCTTTGCAGATCCAATTGCGGAGTGAGGGCAGATCTAAACTTGCTGCTGAGTGTGGAATGGGCGATATCCAGCCAAGCCAGCTGAGCAAAAAGGAAGCTGAACGTTCTCCAGCTTGGCAGAAGTGAGCGGATACTATCGAATCGCTGCAACTGCCATTTTGAAAGCTTGTTGGCTGTATACAGTATTGTACTGTAGGCCAGGGCCATTTCGAAACATTATTGATGGGGACTTGCTTGGTCGAATCCATAACATCCCTGCTTCTCGGCGAGGTCTGGATGGATATATCCATGCTGCTATACTAAGGTTAGGAATAAAAGTGGGAATAGGAGGTCGATGCTCATTCGGATGGGGAGTTGCATGGATGAAAGTCCAATCATAGGACGATGATGGGCAACCATGGAGATGATAGACGCCGAAGCAATTCCCCACAGGGGAAAATTCCAAGGACAGACAAATTCTGTCTCGGGTAAGTGATAAGAAGCACAAGGAACAAGAAGCGCATTGGTCTGTTACGTTGAAAATTTGTCGTTGTTTCAAGCAATTCCAATAAGCAACTGATGCGCAGGACGATTACGAGTGACGCAGAGAACGCCTTGGACGCCTCTGAGCGATATGGTATCGGCAGAGTTTTACTGGCCAAAATAACGATCCACAACGGCAGTTGCTCACTGTACCAGGTCGGTTTTCTGCATTCTGGCTTCTAATTTCGCCTTGGAGGCGCGACGAGGCTTGGCCCCTGACAGGGATGATTTCAGGGGAGCAGGCCTACTGATTTGGCGATGAAGATCGTGTATGCACTCTGGCACATAATTATGCTGTGCACCGAAGCTTGAATATCTGGTGAAAATTTCTGGTAGACTCCATGGTCAGCCGATTAATACTTTTAACATGAGGATTAAATGCTAGCAGTCGCATACAGTGCACTGCGTGGTAAAACGAGCCAATGCGAGTCAAAGATAAGATGATTCTGCGAGTCAGGAGGCGGTGCATCGGTCCGATCTCATCACGTGATAGCTTGGTTGAATGTCGATCATAGGTATGGTTGCAACTTGGATGGGTGGGACGAAGGTAGTGAAGCAGGAAACATGACCTCCGATGGCTTTATTCAATCGGTTGAGTCTAATCAAAACCGGGTATCAAATCGACCATGCATGCCGTGCCCAAAAAAAATAACAAACCTCCCAATACAAACTTTTTCTAAGCATCACCCCAAACCTGCTTGGCAATATCAACCTCGAGCCTGACCTTGGCCCATTGCTGCTCCTCAGTCAGCTCGTTGCCCTCAACGGTCGAGCTGAAGCCGCACTGGTGAGAGAGACAAAGCTGGTCGATGCCGCGAGGGCAGTAAGAGGCTGCCTCGTTGAGTCGCCTAACGATTTCGTCGCGGTCGTCAAGGTCTGCCTTTTTGCTGCTCATAACACCCAGAACGACCGTCTTCTCCGAAGGGAGGTGGCGCAGTGGCGAAAAGTCACCCGAGCGAGGGTCATCAAACTCGAGGAAGTAAACGTCGACGTTGAGCTTCTTGAACAAAACCTCGGCCACAGGCTCGTAACCACCCTCGGCAAACCATTGAGAGCGGTAGTTGCCACGGCAGAGGTGGATGCCAATGACCATGTCCTTGGGCCGCTCGGCGATGGCATCGTTGATGAGTTTGGCGTACTGCTCGGCCAAGGCGTTGGGGTCACCGTGCCTCTTCTCGGCTTCGGAGCGCATGCCCTTGTCACAAAGGTAGGCCAAGTTCGTGTCATCTAGCTGCAGGAAGCGGCAGCCGGCGGCGTACAAGTCGCGGATCTCGGCGCGGTACACGGCGATTAGGTCCTCGAAGAAGGGCTCGAGAGTAGGGTAGGCCGTCTCATCAATGGCATCACGGCCACCGCGGAAGTGCACCATGGTTGGAGACGGGATGCAGACCTTGGTTGTGACCTTGTCCTTTAAATCGGCGGGGATTTGGGCCTCGAGGTGGTTGAAGTCATCTACCTGGACGGGCTTGGAGTGACCCAGCTTGCCGACCACGGCCAGCTTGGGCGGTGTCATTCCGTGGGTGGTGATGTTGGTCGAGGCCATGTTGCCGTCGCTGATGTGGGCAACGCCATCAAGGTTGACGAGGAAGTCGATGTGAAACCATGCGCGGCGGTACTCGCCATCTGTGATGGAGCGGAGGCCGTTGGTCGATTGCGATTTGGCCACCTCGGCAATGTGCTTGTCCTCTACCTCACGAAGCTGTTGGCGGGTGATCTCGTTCTTGGAGGCAGCCTCACGAGCGGCAAGCACCTCCTTGGGGCGGAGGAAAGACCCGACGTGGTCTGCGCGGTAGACGCCGTGTGGGAGAGGCATTGTGGCTCGATAGGTAATATGGTCGATATAATGTAGGTACGGTACCTGGATACCTAGGCGATCGATCTTGTTTGGGCTTTCTTTGAAATGTTTGGAAAAGAAGCTCCGACCGGGTAAATGCGCATTGCAAAGCACATCCATCCCAGGCAGACAGACCCCTTTATACCTCAAGATTCCGCTTTCGCATACCGGGCGTCATCGCCGAGCTGAGCTGCCCCGCAACACACGGTCCGTCTGGCTGGTCGGACAGGCATCATACCGGGTGAAGCTTGCCTGATGGGCTCAAAATGTTGCTGATGCGGTGGGGAGGGGCAAAGCGGCACAAATTGACTCGGAAAGACGGCCAGATTTGGAGAACTGGCTCGGATGGCTGCAACTCTTTGCAAGGGCAGGGTACCCGAGAAAGGTTGACTTGCATCGCCTAGACGCAGGACCCTCTTTTACCATCATTCAGATTCTTTTCGCCCGGCAGATGATGTGCGTGGGGTAGGTTTGGGGAATAACCAGATCCCGAGCTTTGCGGTGAGGGGTTCAGGGTACTGGGTGTATGCTGGAATCTAATACTGTACAGTAGGACTGGGGATGAGTTTGAACTTGGGTATAATCTAGACTAGAAGTTGGACCAGACTAGAACTATCTAGGTTGTAAACGAGCACGAAAAGCCCTAAATAACTGGACTAGGTACCATATCTAGAAAGGTAGGTACAGGTGCGCAAGTTAGGTCATTACCCAGTACGAAGCGATGCATTGGTTGATGATAACAGGCGATTATCATCGGATGCATGTCGTTCCATTGATCAATGCTCTCTCTGACCCTAACCTCAAAAGTTCTGCACAAAGCCAGAGCGGGGTAGAATCGCGTCCATGGTCCGCGTCAAAAGCGGTACGATGTGGCAGAATAAAAAAAATCCCAGAGACCAGACAATTCAGTGGAGTTCAGGCCTATCGACTGATCCCAAGGTAGCTAAGATAAGGTGCCTACCTACTGCTGACTTGGAATTATAGGTCTATCTTAAGACTTCGAAGCGTCCCGTCCCTTCAGTATCAACATTCGTACCTTGCTTATTAATGATACCTGCCCGTCGCCATGTATCCAATGTGGTCATCCAGTGGCCGCGGCCCCAACCTTGGATCCTAAAGACGCGCCTCCCAAGTCGTCGCTTTTCCAAAGCCGTTGCAGACGAAGAAAATGAGCCAGAGAGCGATCTCCCGTTTTCAACAACTGACAGATTTGCTGCCACGACACCGTTGGCCGAGCAATTAGACTCACTTGGAGTTTACCGACGCACTGCTACGTGGAAGAGCGACGTGCGCAGACGTTGGATAGAGGCAATTGAAAAAAAAGCTAGGATAGAGACAGAACCCGCAAAAGAAGAAGCCAGGAAAGATGCGGAAGTTGAAAAAAAATCGAATCGGAACAGAGCCACCCGCGGCCTAACGCAACTTCGAAAACTTAATGCCGCAAAGAGTCCCGAAGAAAGAGTCAAAATATGGGAAACCATTTTCGATGCCGAGCGCGTATATCAAGGGAAAAAGGAGAAAACTGCAATCCGTCTCTCAAAAGGGTTACCGGTGGCAGATTTGTTGGATGATCGGCCACCGCAGGTGGCCAAGATGGTACTCGAGGCGCTTAAACAGTACGACGCGAAAAAGTTCACAGATGCTCAGCGGCTCAAACTGGAGGCCGAGCTTCTCAAGATGATGCCTCCACAAACTATCACAAAGAAGTCCCCAAAAGATGTTGCGAAGAAACCCGTCATCGATAAAAAGACTCGTGACAAGTATTTCAAATTAGCCATGAACGAAACGAGGACAGGAGACAGGACCAGGATACACGTGGTGAATGAGAAGCTTTGTGACGACGTGCTCGAGTACATTCCTTCCCTTGAACGACACAAGGGATGCGACATTGTCGACCTGTATCCTGGCACTGGCGTGTTTAGTCAAAAGCTTAACGATCTGCTCCAGCCCAGATCACACATCCTACTCGAGCCTGAACCACAGATTTACCAGAGGTTTCTCGAGCCGATACTTGCGCGTCCTGGTTCGAGGCTTGTCCCAAAATCAGGCATTATATGGCAGGAATTAAACACGATCCTCACGCCCGAGTTTCTACCTCATCAAGAAATACAAGAGCATACCCCCGATCAGCCTCCTAGACGAAACGATACCCTCCTGGTCGTGGCAAACCTCGGGTTCTTTCCAAACAAGCCATATATGAAGTTCAAATCCGTGGTCTCTATGGTGATGTATCAGCTGATCACAGCCGTCAGACTACGCAGCCTCTTCCAAAAGTATGGTCTTGTTCGCGTGCTTCTCTGGGTCAGGCCCCCGGAAGTTGATCAGATTTTGCCCAAAAGTTTGCTTAAGCGTCGTCGACCGGCTCTCGAGGGCGAATTTCTCACGGAATATATTGCCGAGATTTGTACCAGCGAAGAGAGGATGACACATAACCCCGGAGTAAACCGCAATCAGTCAATCGAGGTGCACAGTTGTGGGAATGTCTTGGACAGGATGCACAAATTAGGACTCGAAATACCCGACGGGAGAGAAACCTCAAAATATATGAGTCAGGTCATTAAAGCCAGAGACGCCGGCGAAGAGCTCCCGGCGCTCGCTGGTACTCCAGAACCGAAAAAGTCCCCCAGGGGAAAGGCCACCGCGGAAAAGTCCCCGTGGATGGAGCGGAGGCATAGCTATGGGCAGGAATTGCTGGAAGACCGCCGGAAAGCGGAGGCCCTCTGGTTTGAGATTCAGAAGAAGCAGAATCTTGCCAAGAGCGAAAATTGCAACCCTAAACTATTGAAGGAGATCAAGCGCTTGCAGGACACACTCAACAGCATGGTAAAAGAATGGAACGAAAAGTTCGATCGCCTCTCGTGGGGGAGGCCCGGTCTGAACAGGCAGCTCGATGACATTCGGACGTTTACCACGGACCCACCACTCTTGTTGTGGGACCGCCGACCGGTAGAGCCTTTCCTGGTGCGGGCGGAAGAGTTCTACCCCAACGTACCGCTCTCGCTTCTCGACATCCAGCCCAGGGCTCCAAACCCGCTGCTTCTCGAGAACGGTGTTGGTTCGAGGCGGTATGGAGACCACTTTCAGATGTTTCTGCAGAAGCTGCTCACTCAGCGAAGTAGGCCGGTGGCAAAGATCGTGTCGGAGATGGCCCATGGTGCCGTGGAAGGCATAGGCCTAGACAACATGGAGAGCTTCACAGACCCAAGTCTAGGCGGATCAGTTATAAAGGGCTTTGACGCAGTGCGTCCCATCGTCATGAATGAACGACAGTTGATGGATCTTTTAACTGCATGGATGCAGTGGCCATTCCGGCCGACATATGAGGAAATGGCGACGACGGCTCGGGATGATTCCGAGGAAGAAACCGAGCTGTAATTGTATTTCTGTTTATTTTGTACATTTAGGGTCCTGTACCCGTGTATAACACCTACCCGTGTATACTAGTTCTAGACCTAGACCTGGATAGTTAGACTAGCGAAAGTGCTCTTCTTTGACTTGATTGGATCGAGTTGAACTGGGGAATGGTTTGGTAGGTACATCACCTACCTTACCTACCTTGCATACCTTAGGTACCCGGGTACCTTTCCTATTTCCTGGGTACCTAACTTACCTAAACAAAAGGATAGACGTAGAACGTTGAGCAATTCTAACCATCCCGCATTCCTCTAGCCGTATCCATACATTCACGCAGCCCTAATCAATAATGGCGACCGACAGGCAAATCACACTCACGGCCAGCTGCCTCTGCGCCGCCAGGACCTTCATAGTCAAAACTCCTGCCGACTCTCTTCCACTCGACGCCGGCTGCTGCCACTGCGACTCGTGCCGCCGCCTGACGGGGAACCTCTACAGCGTCTGCGCGCCTTGGCCTGTCGAGCCCGACCTTTCCCGACTGCGCCAATACGACATGTCGCCTCGCATCTCCACCTTTTCGTGCGGCGAGTGCGGCAGCACTCTGTTCTGCCAGGTCGTGGGCCTGGAATGGACCTACGTCATCCTGGGGGTGGTGGATGCCGACGACCGCGCCGCCGTGGTGGCCAAGTACGGGTACCACATGTGGGTCGGCGACACACTGGACGGCGGGGCGTCGGGATGGATAGAGAGCAATGCCGTGGGTGGGGAGGGGATCAAGCGCTGGAGGGAGCACCGGGGAGAGGAGTTGGAGAGAGTCTGGGGGTGGGATTTCGCCACTGCGCAGAAGAGAGGCTCGACGGTGCCGGAAAAGAACTTGATTGGGTGTCACTGCGGCGGGGTGGTGCTTGTGCTGAGGAGCGCGACTGACCTGAAAGACGAGCGCGGGCCGGTGCCAGAATGCGTCCAGCGCGGGACTCTTCGGTACCGGGCCGGCATATGTGCGTGCGATTCGTGCAGGCGGGCCTCTGGTGCGGAGGTGACCCCGTGGGCGACTGTTCCCTTGTCGCACATCGAGGCCACGGGCGCGGCGGCGTTCCCGGCGACGATTCATGGTCTTAGGGATGCGGTTGACGAGGGGCGGTTTGGAAGCCTGACCTATTTCAAGAGCTCGGAGAATGTAGAGCGGTACAGATGTGGCGTCTGCTCTGCTGGGGTGTTCTGGGCGGTGCATGACCAGCCTGATACTATCTGCGTTGCCGTCGGTGTGCTGCAGGGTGAAGGTGGTGCTAGGAAAGAGGGCTTGCTGGCATGGGATTTTAAGAGCGGTGTCTTGTTCAAGGAAGACGTTGCAGGATCGTGGAGGGAGGGCTTTGTGGATGCGCTCGAGCAGAGTAAAGAATGGCAGAAGCGGGTTGCTGAAGAGGAGAGCTAGTTTTTGGACAGCGTCTGTTGATATCTAGGTCTAGATGACATATTTATTCCCTTGGCTGCTTTCACGGTTGGCTGGCAATCCAACGGCCAGACACTGAATCACAGCCTCATCCCAGTCAACGTTATAGTACAGTTTGATGACGAGAAATGCTACGCTGCCCTATTGATTTTGCAACTGCGACTGTCGCCACCGCAAATCCCCACCAGAAGCCAGCGGCTTTGTCGCATGCTCTCCATGCTGCCCCTCGCCGAGCTGTGAATAGACAGACGATGCCCTCGTTCCAGTACCCATGTGTATGAACCTCTCCTGACACTTGAATCGGCGCTTACGAGTCGGCAGGTACTGTATACGAACACGAGACGGGACTATTATGACCTTGGGATTTCCGATTGGACCACGGTGGGAGGCGTGTTGCGAGGGATCGGGAACGATGTATCCGAGTGGTGTCTAGTTCGATCTAGATAGTCGCTCACTTCTTGCCAGGCGGTGGCGGAGGGCCATTTGGTTGTCGGAACGCACTCTTGATCTCCTCGACAAAATGGTAGACGAAGCCGCGTCGGTTCGGGTCCTCTGCGCGCCAATCGGTCAGATACCATGCTTGTGATTCTGCCTGTAGAGATAACATACCAGTTGCCTGGCCCGGACGCAGTGTCGACTGGTTTGGCATCGGACCGTTTTGGAACTCGTCGACTCGTCGATGAATTCTCCCGACGAAACGATGCCATCCTGGTTGGCGGAGGATGTGTTCGACAAGTCTCTCCTGTTCCTGATTTAGTATTTGACACGGGATGATTGCACCACGGGTTCTAGGTGCTTACCTCGATGCCAAGAATACGGTAAAACAATCTCCAAGGCATTGCGGCCGATTCGCCTTCAAATGAAGGGGCCTGACTTGATGCTATTCATTGGCCTGATGCTAAATTAGCGTGCGTTTGTACAGGAGCTGTCGGGGAGAAGAGTCGAGGCAAAGTGGCAGTGGGTTAGCATCAATGCGGGGCGGATTGGGTGCTTGGAGGTCACGTGCGTCAACTGTAAATTTCCCAGTGAGGAAAGTCCGCAACCAACGACTCTTGTTTAGGTAGGTGGTACCTGTAATTACCTACCTACCTTACCTACTGGAAGTTGAGCAAACAAACGTTCCTCCGATCGTAATTTCAAACCGACTTGCGATGGCACAATCCTATCCATGCGTAAACCACCGCGCTGTCATTGTCGTGCAAATCCTTGGGTGGAAAGCCATTTGGAAAAGTTTATGCAAAAAGATTTACAATCACAACCCGCAACTGGGGGTTTAACCGTTTGAGCCCCCAGTAGTCGGCCAGCCTACATTCATCAGTGATCCTGGGACCATGAACTCTCCGGTTTTAACCAACATTGTAATCACACCTCGCCGCTACGTCCAAGCGATACGGGGGGATGTTGCATTTTGTAAATTGGCCAAGTCAAGATAATAGCATTAAACAATGCAATTATGTATGCGTATGCTTGGCCCATGCAGCCCTCGGTGTTTGATAGCCTGCTTGGTTCTACAAAACTTCTCGCTGCTTTGTCAATTAATGATCTTCATTGTCATCCGATAACTTGTCACGAACAAATATGCTTAGGATTTGTGCTTGCAAATATTATGCCTTCTTGGCTAACCTCGTTGTCAACGAGGATCCGGGTAATCGGTGCCACTTGGGGGGGATGAAACCTTCATCACTCATCACAGCAGACTGCTGCTCAGTGCCGGCCTCCCGATATTGATGTTAAATTGGACGTCATATGGATGGCCTGGCCAATACAGATATCATGAATCGATTCAACTTGCATGGATTGCTATACCGGCCTCGGTCAAAATGTTAACTGACTGGATGAGGATTTTAAAGATCCGTCTAGTAATCTTACTGCCGCGCGACTTTTTGAGCCCCACAGCTGCTATTATCTTTTCAGGTTATGCTGACTGAGACGTTTGTTTTCCTATCCTCGAGTAAGGTTAACAGTGGCCAATATTACAAGCGTGATGATGACATGGATACCTAGGTACGGATGCCGAAGGAGATACGTCGGCGTCAAAATCAGCTAGCTCTAGTCACTATGCTTTCCTCCGGCAAATTAGGCCTACAACTCAAGTCCCGAGATTTTTGAGTACAGTCCCGATGCATCAATTTAACAAGCTTCTTCTCATGTAAGCTGACCGCTGAATGCTATTTTAAAAACCCCAACCGAGCTTTTATTGGCGACGTCCGTGAGCAGGACGAGAACACTGCGTCGAACCTTCTAGCCATGGTGGGCTTCAATAAGGTCAAGATACTATGTGTCAGTAGTGAAATCTTTGCCGTTGACAATTTCTAGAAATATTCAGGCTTGCGAGGAAAAATACTAGATTAGTCTAGGTGCTATCATCGGGCAACCGGGTACTATGCATGGTTAGGTACAATACAGACAAACCCTGTCTTTGTTCATTGTTGTTGAACTGAACCGTAATGCTGTATTACTACTTAGCTCCAATCCAGTCACGAGGAACAAGGTTGGTCATCAATGCAAGCTCCCGCCAAGCTCAGGGCAGACGTCAGCGCATTAACTTTCTGACCAACAAACGCGATGAACCGATTAACGATGTGACTAGACTAGAATCAGACCTAGACCTGGGACAAGAAACTCGTCAAATCATCACAAAGGTGGTACGAGCTTTTTCATGGTCGATTTTTCCCCATCCGGGATACATGTCTCTGGTTGGTACTGTACCTACAGTAGTATGATTACATGCCCCGAATTTCGACGCGTGGCACAACTGGCTAACAAACAGCTACTGTGGGGTCAAGGAACCCCCGGTTCAAACAAATTTGTGCTGCGGCGATCGTTTTGCAGTTCGGAGAAATAATGAGTGGATAATAGTATATATTTATTTTGACTACAGCAGACCACAGTCTGGGTTTGCATGTCATACACGCCTCATTGAGCTCACTTCACGGGGTCGCCTCGGAAATCTACTTACCATTCAACTTTTACCCACACTAGATAGTTCTAAAGTACCTATCTACCTTACTTACCTTACATTACTTATCCGGAGCTGAGAATTGCCGTCGCTTGCACGACTGACAGTCAGAGTCATGACCGCATCCTTGCTCACGCCACTGCACCAGCCAAGTTCCAAGCTCGTACCAATCCGCACACCTCGCCCCTCGGACTCCGATCAAGAAGACCTCACTTGATTCATGTCCTAACACGTATTCCATCGGATTCCCAGCCTCCTGTTGCAACTTCAACTCGTTCATTCAGACTCGGCACAACTCTTCTCTTTGTCGTCGCCGCCTGTCTCTCGTATACAAGTCTACAAGTCATCTCTACTTGGACATCTACCACACCTTGCCAAGAATTCAGACTTGAGAGACTGCATAGTCAGCGCCCCCATCAACTTGATTTCTCACTCCGATATCCATCGAGCGGTGATGCACCATCGAAACATCGACGACATTGCGCACTATGTCAGCCTCAACCTGGAGGCAGAATGGGAGGATCGCGAATCTACGGTGCTGCGGGTAGCTCGGAAATCAGGAGGTGTATTTCTGTGGGCTGAACTTGTTGTCGGTATACTCAACGCTGCAATTTGGGAGGGGGCCACGCAAGCCCTGACCGACAACATGATTCTCGAGATGCCTGGCTACCTGGATGGACTTTACGAATGGCTACTGTCGACGTTGACAGCGGAGGAAAAGGTCGAAACCCTGGCTCTCTTTCAATGGACAGTATTGGCGTCAGAGCCAATGCGACTGGACGATCTAGTGACTGCAGTTCGCATCACGCCGTCATGGGCAACTGGCGAGATGCGGCCGGAGAATGCACTGGCTGTCGACGCTCCCATGTCATTCCGCCGCCTAGGAGACCTGGGTGCGTTCAGTCTCCGGGATTGCAAAGGCTGGCTCAATGTCGCGTCACTCGGGCTACTGGAAATCCGACCCGAGTCGGGCGACGAAGCGAGCGAGGAGTTGGGATTGCAGCGGGTTCACATGATCGACGAGTCGGTAAGGACGTTCTTCTTGTCTGGCCGTGGATTTGCCGCACTGGACAAGAACAACGAGACCACATTCTACTCACACTCTTGGTCGGAGCAAGACCTGGGAGACGTCTCGCATTTCGTCCTCCTCAACTCCTGCATCAACTTTCTCAACATGACGGATTTCGATTTCCTCGGCCGCGAACTAACCCGGGCAACGTCGCGAGAGGATATCGTGTACTGGCGAGAGAAGCAACAAGAGCAGAGGCGGCTGATCATGTCTAGCCATCCATTCTTACAGTACGCGGTGGACAATCTGCTGTACCACATGCTCTCGCCGCGCCAATTTCGCTATCACCTCCCGCAAAAAGACATTCTGAATCTATTTGCAGCAAACAATTGTCGACTTTGGAGGAGATGGACGTTTCTGATTGGCGTGAGAATAAACGAACCAGAAGCGGCGCTGGCTGTAAGTGCCGAGGGGCAAGCTGGGCCGCTGTTGGATCCAGTGTACGGGGCTCGCTTTCGTTTAGAAAGGGTGTTTAGGCGAGTGAGCAAGCTGGCAGAGGTGGAGCACAGGGTGAGCTTCAAGATTCAAGACGAGGGCGAGGTGAAGGGAGACTTGGAGCAGGGCAACCTGAGGCTATGCAACCTCAAGCAAGACGACAGCCTGCAAAGGCATCCGACGGTCGGTCTGGGTCTACCTCGGGCGCTTTCCGAGCCCACACCACGAAAACTCAAAAGCTGCCTCAAGGTTGACATTCGGCCGAAGCTTCCGGCGGTTACTGTGGCGACGCCCACATCTCCTGGAAGCTCGAGGAACGATCGGATCGTTTCATACACGTCAACCGATGTGCCGTCAATCTTTTCTCCAGTTGACATAGGGTCGCCAAAGTCTGTGCACAGCTTGATGAGTCCCTTGTCGGTGCTCGAGGCCACGTTTGAAGCAGCTGCGAAAGGAAGGGATATTTATGATAGTGTATAGGTTTTCAATGGATTGCATAGCATGACCCCCTTGCATCCATCCATCCATCCATCCATCCATCTGTCCCTTGCATGTTGACTACCTACCTACCTTGCCTACCACAATTCCCACAAATCTCCACGTTTACTCGTCTACTGTACCCTAATACCTCCAAAATTCAAGAGGCAGCCAAGGCAGCAAACGGAGACGAACACGCGTCATCTCGGACGCGGTTAGGCCGAGTGGGGTCAACCGTCAGCCCCCGCACAGCCTTATCTGGGGGCTGAGCTCTTGGCAAACCAAACCAGAACTGAACATCTTCAACCTTGTCGTCCACACGCGCTCTTTAATTTGGTCCAGGCACCAAGTTGGTCTCTGGTCTGGTCCGGTCTTGTCTTGTATTCAATTACTCGCCACTGTTCAACTGCCAAGTAAAGGTAGTGCAAAACATAAATCGTGACTTCCATGGCAACCTTTTCCATCGCTGCCGCTGCATCCCAGAGTGAGGCTCTTGCTTGCCGCATCATCGCGACCAGGGCCGAGGTGGACGAAACCATCAAGTCGTGGGATGATGCCAGACCGCAAAGACCCCACGTGGCCCTCCTGGCCGAGGAGATTCACACCTTGTCCGCCATGGCGGACAGTCTAACAGACGCCGTACGGAAGGCTCAGGTAGTAGCCCCCGCCGTCCAGCCGGCATTGATGGGTGCGCTCGACTCGGCCGAGCGGGCTTGGGCGGTAATGGATAAGCAATTGCGTCGGCTCAGAGAGACGGACGCCGATGTTGTTATGGATGGTGGCGTCGTGGAGGATTACGAAATGATGCTGCAGGCTGACATGGTACTTTATGAATTGTTTCGAGAGCTGTTGCAAATGTGAGTGCCATCATTCTTTTCTTTCAATACCCAAGGGTACCGGCTGACGCGGCCTAGACATGATGTGGCACGCCAGGCTACAATATTAAATGGCCAGGACGCGCAACGGATCCTCTCAGGGTTTGACGAAGCCTGCGAGGTTGTTCTCACACGACGATCAGTCTTGATGGAGAAACCTACATCACTGCGCAGCCAGAGCACCACCTCGTTGGTCTCAAGTCCCTCTACACAATCAACCCCGACAAGTCCAGACCCCCCGACCCCGACCGCCATCGCCGGCCCGGCCGTCTGTCCATCAAAGGGCAAGGGCGGCAGTTTCTTTGGCGGTCTTTCGCAGTCCTTTCAGGCTATGACGGCCAACTTTCGCTACAAGCCAGAGCCACTCGTGTCGGCGCTCTGCCAATCCGCCACTCGTGGTGACGTCCAGCAGGTCAAGGGTTTGATCGAAGGCGGCGCCAACGTCGACGGCCGCAACGAGGACCGCAAGACGGCTCTGATCTGCGCCATCACCGCTGAGCAGGTCACCACCGCGCAGTGGCTCATCGATCACGGCGGGGCGAGCGTCAGGGCACGCGACGGGGGAGGCACAAAGGCAAAGCCACCCCTTTACCATGCCGTACGAACCGGAAATGCAGAGCTCGCCACGCTTCTACTCCATCGTGGTGCCGAGGTCAATGCCAAGAGCTCAATGGGCCAGTCGCATCTAGTCGAGGTGGTCCAGAGCGGCAACGTCGATATGATGCATCTGCTGCTGAGCCACGGCGGCGACTCCAACGCACGCGACGTCACCGGCCGTGCCCTACTGGTCCATGCCGTCAACGCTGGCAACCTCGAGATGGCAAGACAGCTGCTGGTCCACGGCGCCGACGCCAACATCCGCGACTACACCGGCCAGGCCGTCCTCAACCTCGCCGCCACCAGTATCCCCACGCGAATGGAACATGTCACGCTTCTCCTCGACCATGGCGCCGATCCAAACGTGCGCGACCTCACAGGCCAGCCACTGCTGGTTCACTCCGTGTCTGCCGGCAAGAAGGACCTGGCCCGCATGCTCCTAGCAAAAGGCGCCGACCCCAACGTCAGAGACCTCTACGGCCGCACCGTGCTGCAGCTGCTCGTCAAGCAGCGCGACCTCGACCTGATCCGCGTCCTCCTCGAGCATGGAGTCTCGCCCAACCAGCTCGTCGACACCACCGGCTCATCTGCCGGCGAGACGCTACTACTACACGCCATCGGATCCGGAGACGACGACCTCGCCGAGCTGCTGATCAAACACGGGGCCGACCCGAACGCAAGGAGCAAGCAGGGCCATACACCGCTCATGCAGGCGTTGCAGCGCGGGCCGAACAAGAACTCGCTCGTCGCCCTGCTGGTCGAGGCGGGTGCCAGCCCAAACATGGAGGGACTGTGTTCACCGCTCGTGTTTGCCGCCGCCAGTGGGAGGGGTGACGTGGTGCAGCTGTTGAAGTCGTACGGCGCGGCGGCCGAGCACGAGGTGCCGCCTGCGAGGGGTGGTGGCGGTGGCGGCGGTGGTGGTAGCGGCCCGGGCCTGAGCCCTCGGCCGGGCAATGATGCCACTGCTACCACGTCGACCGTTCCTGAAGATCCAGATGTTCCCCCGCCGGATTATGAGAGTATACACGTGAGGAAGTCGGGGCCTGGGGTGGGCTGAGGCTGTGGGCTTGTATTCAACTGTGTATTTCGTTCTAAACAAGCGTGTACGTACATTATCTTGATGGAAATGACTTGGGCATATTGTTAGATTTTCCTATGACCATTGGATCCTGCAAACAGTGTATGCTTTGCTTTTATTGGGGCTTTTGCTCACAGGTAGGCGGCTCACCGCCAGCATAACTAGTATCTTCAGCAACCCCAATTCGGGCGTCTTCGGCCAGCCACACTTTTTACGGTACGCCATGATTCAACAAATGTACAAATCGCGGTGATTTATTAGACCTTATGGAATGGGTCAGAAGCCCACAATTGGCCGAAATCGATCTCAATCTATCGTTGCTTCCTTTCCCACAGCATTGTTTGGTGTTATGAACCCTAGAGTGGCGCGAATTATTTACTCCCCTTGCTCAAGCATCTCTCCAACTGTGATTGGTTGCTGACAGATGCATGAACCCCCACGCCTCGTGTTGAGTCGAAATCAGGGTCAAAAGAAAGTCCAAGCCACACTCCAATGTCACAAGTTCAAAAAGATCAACGGGGATCGCGCGCCTGATAAATCCTGCGGCGACGATGGCAGTTGCCCTTGTTTTTGCGAGTACTGAGGGGCCGAGCCAGGAGAAAAACCGTGCAATAGAGAGGCGAGGTGCAAAGGGAGGCGAGACTAGCCGTATGGAGAAAATATACAAGCGAGGAAATCGGGGGCGGGAGGTGTGAGAGCTGAGGCTGTTGGTTATATTGTTTGATTGTATATTCGCTACGAAAACGCTTGTACGTACATCGGTTTGATGGAAACAATAGGGAAAATGATGTGGCTCCCTCTGCGATCATTTAACCTTGCAAGCAGTGTGTGTTGGGTTTCTGGGCTTGGTGCTCACAGCTGTCTGACCGCCGGCATAACATCTTCATCTCTCCGGCCGGGCCTTTATGACCAGCCTAGAATCACGCAAAAGCTCGCGATGAGCCAAAATCTACTTCAATATATGCTTTATTCATTTCGCACGGCATTGACTGGGACTAGGAATACCCCCAAGAAGCATCTTTATCACATTGGCTGCCCGAGGTTGGATCCTCGATATTTATCACGGGAAAATTGATGCCAAGGGCTATGATAAAAATGAATTCCAGGCCCAAAAATCATCGGTTGCGATTGGAGTTTGGTGTATTCTCGACATTGATAAAAGGTCCTGTGACTCCTGTCTATCCACTCCACCGTATTCATCCTCACTGCAAACCACCAAAGCACTTCCTTTACTCCTTCCAAGACACAACCAACCAAAGCAAAACGAAAAACAAAGAAAAAGAAAAGAACAAAACCAGCCACCAAGATGCAGCTCACAACCCTTTTCCTTGCCATACTTACGGCAACCCTCACCGTCGCCGAAACCGCCGATAGCGCCCAGGCCCCGAAGTCCAAAAAGGGCCAGGCCCCCGTGTGGCACGACGACTGGCAAGAGGGCCCCTGCAAAAACAACCAGAACCGCGCCGAGCGGAGAGACTGTGTGTCCAAGTGTCAGGAACGAGCCAACACTAAATGTCCCGGGTGGAAAAAAGCGAACGGGACGCTCGAGCATAAGGGATATGGATTCAACTGCGGTGAATTCCAAAGAGCATGCTATTGTACCTGCGAGTACTGAGAGGTCAAGGAGAGGGGAGCCATGGAACGGAGCGAGGCGCGAGGAGGAACTGTGTATGAATATATGCTTTGGTCAGCATCAGCTCGGTTTGTCCGCATATCACGTTGGAGTTTTCTACAGACAAGCAAGACTTTACTTCAGAAGAATGAAATCAACAAAAGGCCGTGGGTCGATGATCATGTTTTAAGAAAGTCCTGAGTCGACTGGCTCGTTAAGCTCGTGGGAGACGACCTCGTCTAGTATGGTTGCGGGAACCTCGGAAGCTTCGACGTCTCCATCGGTTCTATCTCGCAGACTTGACAAGCTCCTCGGTCCTGAGCTCTTCCTCGGTCGGCTGCTCCAGCATTTCTATTGTCTCCTTGGTCTGGTAGCGAATCGTTGCAGACAGACGATAAATCTCCTTGACCTCGTCGCGTATCAGCTGCTGCTGCTTGTCCATATGATGCTGGATAATCTGACAACGCTCTGCACTGATGCCAGGTGATGCATCGAGGGAGCGAATACCCGCAATCAGCACCGGCCACTGCTCAAACACCCAGTGCGGCATCTCATCCAGCCTTTGGAGGTCCTGTAGGCGCTCGTAGAGAGTATCAAGAATACGCTGTCGACTCTCTGTATCCCAGAATTCATCATTTTCGACCATCGATTGCATCAATGAATTGGTCTGTCCGTCACACCGCGAATGCATGACAGTCAGCGATGTAGTCAGTTTTTGGCAGTCTTGCAGCGCCGTCCTCATCTCCAAAAAGCCTTCTTGGATACGATCCAGTAGGCACTCAACTTTTTCAATCTCATCATTGAGTGACATGTTGAAGAGTCTTTGCGAGATTGATAGTGATTGGGTTGCTGGTGGTGCTTTTCGCGATGTGCTTTGTTGACGAGGGTTTGTTTTGTTTGTGTTTTTCTTTTCTGGGCTGGGTGGGCATAAATGAGACAACTTCATAGGACATTCTAGTATCAGGTGACTTCAGAAGGCCGGGAGAAAGTGATTAGAAAGTAAACGGAGAGTGAGCAGAGGGAACTAAGGTGGACGGACGTCTTGAGCAAATGAGCACTCTACCAATGTTGTTCGACGTTTAGGGTCCACTTTGACAAACGGACAGTTCCAAACTAGGGTGCTAGTCCAATTCATCCATTTCACGAAATACATTCACACCCGTGTTCAGTCGTCCTGCTGTGAGTGCTCAGTACCTGCAAGGCAGAAGTTACGATGTGAAAACAGAATGGGAACGGCACCAGCAAGGACTCACAACGAGATGTAGCAGAACTTGGGCTCCAAAAGATACTGGCACGATGAAAGTGAGGAGGGACTCTTGCTCTTTGGATACCAGAAAGAGGGGCGGAAGCAGATGTATGCATCTTTGGGATGCTTCTTGGGAGTTTTTTTGTCCCTTTGCTTATAGCATCTGGTGATGCATCCCATGCTTCTGTATGGTCCCTCCCACTCCAGTCCCTCCAGCATCACCTCATCCATCTCGGAGGAGCTAGAATAAGTGCCTTGTGCTCTTGAGATCAATCTAAACTCTCATAGCTAGACTGACTGTGCAGCTCGAGCAGCCATGCAAACTTGGCCACGAACCCTGCTTCTTCATTACATAGTTTTACAAGCAGCTTTGATTGCTGTATTCATCCCACCTTCAAGGTCATGACAGCCGTCTGCCCCAAATAAAGCCCTTCATTGACTGTTTCCTGCACTTGACCTCCCGCAGACACCAGCGCCTCATCCATCCGGTACTACAGGTGTATTGACGCTCGCACGGGCTTCGACAACGCTACAGTGGCAGAACTCGGCGCTACACTCATGATATTCTGAGCGGCTCGATTCTACATCTAGGGTCTGGGTAAAGATTAATAGCCGTGGTGAGGAGCAGGTGTGCGCTGATGCGACGACGGGATTGGAGAGAAGTGGTTTATCAATAGCAATTGGGACAAGGGAATGGGCTGCAGCAGGCAGAAGAAAAACACGACAGTGTTGTTCTAATTTTTATAGGTTTATTATTATCAGGTTTAGGGGACCTGAGTCTTCAATCAGGCCACCCCCTGGCAGCAAGATAGATAACAGCCATTTTCTTCAATTCTAAGGTGAATGCTTGAATGAATCAGCTGTGCTTGGAAGCCCAGACAGTCGGCGAACGCCGAGCCTATGTTTAGAAACTAAAAGACTTGGTGGTAGCATTGAATTCAAGCTCAATTAACGCGGATATTTATGACTCAATTACACATGATATATATAATTGGCCGCTCCTGCCAAGTGTCTTAGACAATGTTATGTCTCTTTGTCTTGTTCATATGCTCATTTCAAAAGTTAATCTTCCTTGATTCTTAGCGTTTCTATCACCAATAAAATCTAGTAAAAATGTTTATAATCTTCATCACTCGACTCACCGTTGCCTCTTTGTTTTTGGGCGCTCTTGTGCAGGCCGTCCCACCACAGCTTTACACCGCGCAAACATTGTCCCCCCTACTCTCCCACGATGACGTTTATCTCTGGGAAAATTACGAGGATGCCAGAAATGACGCTTTGAGGGGCGACCATAGCGACCGTGTTGTTTATACAATCGACACAGGGGGAATCGAACGAATCTTTATCAGACGCCCTTGGGCTAGCAAAGGACAGTGGGGTGTGAAATCCGATATTCCCAGGTCAAAATTTCAAGCTCTCGAGGTTTTCAAAGGGGACGGCTCTTCATCAACCTACTTTTTCGGATCCGAATTCTCGGGCACTCGTGTGGAGTCAGTTCCAGCCGTGCTTTATTGCGAGGAAACGAGCACCTGGGAACCTCCTTGCCAAAACGCTATTTTTTTCAAGGATGAAAGGACGACTCGTAGAGGCGTTCGTTATCCCAACCGTCTTTTGACAATCGACACAGCGGGAATTGAAGGCAAATTTTCTAAACACCCTTCAGGTATGGAAGGGCAGTGGGAGCTGGAGAAGAATTTCGAAATCCCTAGGGGTAATATCAAGGCGGTGTTAACTCCCAATCGGGATGGGTCTACAACTTGGAGATCCTTGCACAAAAGAAGTTTGGTTTCGCCCGATCCTCAACCCGCAGTTCCAGAACATCTTTACTGCGTGGACGCCGAAAACACTGGCCCAGTTTGCGTAGGCCGTCCTTTATTCGAGACTTACGAACGGGCCAAGGAGTTCGACGACAAATATCCAAGGAGACTCCCCGGACAAGACCTCCCCCACACTGCTATTTTTAAAATTCGTACAGTAGGGATTGAAGGCATTTTCAGTAAACGGCATTCGGGCGGGAACGAAGAATGGGAGGCAAAATCCAGAATCCCTAGACGGGAAGTCGAATCAATAACCGTTCTGTACCCAGGTGGCATTACCGTTCCCTATCTTGCCTGGGATCGCTTTCCTCACGAGCTTCATTGTGTGGAGTCACGGAAAGGCCCCAGCAAATTTTGTGAGGATGGATATTTATGGGATGATTATCAAAAAGCTAAGGAAGAGGCCCAGAGACTACGTTTTAAACCTGGTGGTGGTGGCAGTGTTATTTGGACGTTCAGTACTGAGGGCATTGAGGAGATTTTTATCAGACCGCCTCCGAACGAGAAAGGGAAATGGAAGACGAATTCTAAAATCCCCATTGAAAATCTTGTACATGAGCAGAGATGTTTGCGAGGCGACGGTCTAGGACGGATTTGTAACTGGGTCAATGGGCAACCAGTGGCCTAGGAGATTCTGTTGAAGCTACCTAAGGTAGGCAGTCAAAACTCATAGAAAATACACAAAATCGTTAAACAGTTGAGCTTATTTATGTACACTGCGCGTGAACGTCCCACATAGGTACCTAGGTATATATGGTTTTCCTTTGCACGTGCTTCGATACTATTTCACTGTTTTCTTTTCCTCGTGCTCAGCCGATGCCATGGTTTTGATCAGTTCCACCAGTACAAAATAGACCGAGCATCATTCCTCCTCATCCTTCTACTTTAACCCGTCACATCCTATGCTGTCAGCGGCATACCGATCCTGCCCATTTTCCAGAGCATCTGGAGGTTGCTGCTTCTATCATGGAGAGAAAGGGCCCCAAGGTCCAAGTGACTCTGAATTTAGCACTGCTGGTTCGGAGGACAGGCGATCAGCTGGCCGTTCTTCTTGAAAATGCTGTCGTCGAACGGCCTGCCCTTGGAGTCCCTCAAGATCTTGGGCTCGCGAGCCTCGAGAGGGGCCGTGGCGTCGACCGTGGCGGGTGTCGGAGCCGCAAGGGCAAGGTTGGCCAGGGCGATGAAGATGGTGGAGAACTGCATTTTGACCGATTCTGTGGGTGTTGGTATTGGGGTTTTTATTAAACAGGTACTTTGATGTTGATAAATTGTGACCAGCACGATGGAGTAAAATTATTTGACGAGAAGCGAAGAACCGAAGAAGACAGTGGCTGCCAAGTTGTTGGATGATGGAGATCAAGCAGAAATGAAGCTGAAAACTGTCGACCAGTCCTTTACATTTATACCTGTTTAAAACATGCCCCTAAACCTTCATCACTATTGCAGCCCCTTTTTCTGCGATATTGCCGACTTCTTGATATTGAAACAACAAAGGATTATTGAAGAGGCCGACTGGCAAGCAATTGCTGTAACATCAGAACAAAAGGTTTCATGATCTCCCTGCTGGCATCCAAATATAAGCCTGCACGTTTCAACAACCCACGCGAGAGTTATGCGCATCCGCTGGAGCGGGGCTCCCTTTCGACCGCGTTGGGACATTCGGCTGGTCGAATACGCAAAATTTCAACAAACAGGCATACCGCCTAATGGAGTGCTCCAGTGTTGATGGTCATCTAGCCCACATTATATAGAATGATCTGCCTTTCAAATTGAGCTGCGATTTGTTTCAATGTTTACTCTAATATATGCATACTCTTTTATCAGGAGACCTAGTTTTCCTCTGTCGAAAGCTTGGCGCATGGTTTATCCGCCAAAGGTCAGGGATCAAATCTGGAGCAGGGCCAATAAATGCTCAACCAAGAATTAAAATTTCTTGTTCCATATTGATCTTGTGTTTTCCGAAATGCTTGATAGCTATTAGGTGTCGTTTGTTGAAGCTGACAATGAGGTTTATGGAACAAGGAAAAAAGTCAAGGCACATCCATCGGCAGAGTCCAGACCCCCGTATTCTGTCAGCCCGAGCCATATCGTCTTTGCACTCTGAATCGCCACTTACTTCCAATCCCAACGCGACTCCACAGCACCCCCCGTCTTATTGTACAGTATTTCCTTTCCACGAAGCAGGGATGAGACACTCCCCCCCCCAAACCTCAGCGCCTGCTCTTCAGCTTTCCTCGTGATACTTTTCGTACCAGAACGGGAGCATACTACTGAACGAGGTTGATAACTGGCGAGAATATGCAGTGAAGCGAGCGGTAAGGGGAAACGTTGAAAAGGTAGAAACATTCGAAAGGTTCCGATAAATGGCGCCGACTGCTTCGTGTCGCCTAATGAAAGGTGTTACGGAGGCCATAGGTGTGCTGAACTTGACGTATTGGAGGACCTTGAGGTCATGTGGTATGGGGGCTGGCGGGCGCTGCCAAGGTCGACATTGGAACATAAAAGCTTGATTCTATCTTGGCCAGTATCGAGGGATCGCCCTTGGGGAATCTTGGCTCATGTACAAGCAACAAAAGCTATAACTAAACAGAACAGAAAACCTGGAGATTGTGCGGAAAATTCCCAAAACAAGCACCAAAGACTTGAGAACTTGACAAAGGATTCCACCAGTCCATGGGCAGTATTCCACGCAGCTCAACTCTCAGGAAGCATCCGCACGACGGGTAGAACGCAGCTCCGGATGATCCAGAACTAACAGTCGCTGCCTTTGAAGACGGTTCAGCTCAGGCCGATGGTACTCTTGGTTGATTTTGTTTATCACCAAGGTAAAATAGTTGGTTTGGGTGAGGGTGATGGTTCAGATGGTGGTAAACTGCATCTTGATAACATGTTTTGTTTCTTCAGTCCAGCTGTATAAGGCATTCTTGATTAAACCGCACGTTCCTGATTTGTTTGAACTACGTCCCAAGTAACCTTGCGGGTTCCTGGATCTGGGAGTGATTCTTACAACTGTATTTGCACACTTGCAAGACGTTCTGATTCTATTTTTCATAACCTTAAAATGCCAGGCGCTGGCTCTTGTCAGCAATACGACCCTGACATGAGACACGGGTATGGAATGGGAATAAGTTTTTACGAGAGTCAAGAAATAACAACATATCTACCTCGAGAGCTTTTGCAACGGCTTTATTGTATATAAGCTTAATTATGTATCCTTTTATTCCGTTACGATAGAAGCATGCGGAGCTATGAGGTATTCTTGCTTGAATTTGGTTCGGGACACGTGCGTGGAACTGGATCGCGCATCAGATAAGAAAGAGGACGTGTGTGTGGTTGTACTCCTTCACAAGAGTCAAGCCTGTTCCCGGTCGAAAATAAAATCTGCAACTACACAGAGGAGCCAGGTAATCTTGTTTTACAATGGGATAGCATTGCGGTCGCGCGACAGCTGATATGATATTATCATTGCACAGGAACCCATCAGTACAACATATAACGAGAAGAGTAGGTGCCAGTTATAGTGATTTTTAGACTGATATTTATACACCCAGAGGCCTATTAGGCTTCCACAGACACTAGAAACAGTCTTTCATCCACACCGCCTGTAGTCCCTCAGACCCATAAACCTCCCGAATGCTCGATGGCATCGTGGTTGATAATGCCCCTCGTGGATTTCATTCACCCTCGGCTTAATTAAATGTCGCATTTGCCCTTCTTTACTGCTCTCAAAGTTTTCGAATTTGTGCTAATCACACAGGACTTGCTGGCGGAGACCTCAGCACCGCCGACGAGCTTTGAGCCTCCCGCCGGGACGCAGGCATGCGCGACTTCTGCACCGCTTTTGTCTAGGACCGAGACCTCGCAGTTTGGAAACGTGTCGTCTCGCTTGACAGAGACGGATACAGCGGGGATGACGGCCAGGGCGGCGACGACGAAGATGGATTTGAATTGCATTTTGTTCTTGGCTGTTGTGGCGCTCTGTTTATTCTTGTAAAGGATAGACCTGCTTTCCAAATGCAAGTTATAAATCGAGCATAAATATTAATTTGAGAAAATCAGACTTGAAAAGTGCACTATCCGAAGGTTATGACGCTTCGATCAACGGTGTCTATGGTGAGATTGTAGCAGGTGGTGGTAAAGAATGGTTGCAAAAGCAGATGCCACCAACGGAGTCCTATAGTATTTATAGGTACCTGTCCTGACATAAAGAAACGGGTCGGAGATCCCATGGAGATCTATTTTAGTGAAGGACGAAACTCTTCTTTAAATTGGAGCGACGTGTGGGACTTCCCATACCGTAACCGCCGATACTACTGTTACCTGTTTCAGATGTCCCAAGAAGACGAATAAGTTTTACACGTGGCAGAGCAATTCACGCGACATACCAGTGGCTCCGCCCTTGGTAGCCAACCCATCTTCTTAGTGCAACGGTCGAGAGGGCGGACTGATGCAATGTCTTAGTAGCAAGTCGGTGTCTTGAGGAGAAGGGGAGAAAGGGAGAAAGGGAGAAACTGTCATTTTCTCCTGTACTCAAAGGCTCTCAACAGTTATGTCAGGACGATAAAAGCTGAGCTAATGTCAAGACGCTGATGTTGATCCAAACTGCTCGAGTCAACCAACCGCTGCGCTGCAACAAACGAACAGTTCCAGTCGAGAACTAGTCTAGTCTAGTTCTAGTTCTAGCTCTAAAAGGAGATATCAAACTCGCTACGAGTCATTCGCCTGCCCCAAAATTTCCCTTGTCCGTTTTAAGCACCCAGAATAAGCATTTTACCGAGATGCTTAGCCTAAATTCCTCCAGCGGCCCTGTCCGATTGATTAGTATCCGGCACATGGAGCGATATGAAACAGCCTGCCATCCCGTCAGTTCCAGACAGTTGGGGATTAAATGGTTTGTGTTCTGTTGATTTCGTTAGGGTGACGCATCACCTGAATGTTGAAATTCCGTTGAATCCAAAGTGGTAACCCAAGTAAAAAAGTAAACGTAAAGAGGTTCCGTCCGTGAGCCTGTCATACAAGCCCTCTTGCATCCTCCCTTGACGTCACGTTCTTGCCCATAATATTGGTTGAGACCCCTTGAAATAGCACCAGTCATCCCAGGCTGTTGCTTGACTCCGCTTGACCATAAGAAGTCCGCGGTGTTTCTCTCCCAATGTACCAATAGCAGAATGTCACATCGGCCAGCGATTCAGGTTCCTTTCCGACATCATCTCGGGCGCTCACTAGGGAAAGCCCCTGAAATTGAGCCGCTGCAAGACAGGACTGCCAGTCAAAAATATTTAATAATCCTTATATTCTGTGCAACGCTATAAGCCTATGGCTTAGGTAGCGAACACGATCCCAGGTGGTTTTGTTAATCCATGCCAATTTATTTGTGCCTTGTGTAGCCAGTTGTTTGCAAGACAACATTCTTTTTGGTTTCTTTGCAGTATCCCCATTTATCCCCTTTGTGACCGGAAAATGCTAAAATTAGTCAGCACAGCTGGCGAGCCCAAACCTCTAGGCAACCAGGGCACTCTGTCTAGTGGTGGGCATATAAAGGGTCGTTGCTGCTAACATATATTCCGATAGCCTGGAGAGATTCGGCCGTTGCACTAGGGGCTTGTCATATTGGCTACAACCTTGGTGGTTCTGATTCAATTGGCATGTGACTGCCGTCGTTTTAGCTCAGTTTTGTTTGTCAAAGAAAATAATAAGACGTAGCATTAAATATGCACCATGATTTACATCTTGGATAAATCATCATTAGCTTCCTCCCATCGTCCACCAAAGCTCAAGAAAATATAAAGGTCACTACGTCAAAGGCGGAAATCTTGGCTCTGGAATTTTCTTGTTTTCCTCCGCGGCTTTCTCTGCCGTTATTGCAGTTCCTCCCCCATGAATCTCGTAACCCTCAGGTACGTGTATTTGCAAAGGCTGGCAATAATTATCGGTTCGGACCTCGATGGTATTTTCCGGTGAAAGAGGCACGTGGAGAGGAGTGCCGAGTGGCTCCCAGGGCGATTCGCTTGTATACTTATTCAGGTGGTATAGAGTGATTTTGCAGTGCGTTATACGAATGCCGCTAACCTGGACGGCCAGCATGAAGATGGGAAGGAGATTGAAAAGTTGCATATTTATTCTGAATAAAGCTGTAGGCTTTGAAGAGTGTCCAGGGCCGGATTTAACTTAAAATTCGAACTTGGAATGAGATGGTAACAATGGCTGGAAGGTTTGAGTAAAATTCAACTTGCTTAAAAGAAAAGATGGTCAAGTGGTGTAGGCGGCAATTTAATATACTAAGAGAGACTTTCAGCAGGCGGCTTGGATTTTGTATTTTTATTTCTTTTTAGTGAGAAAACAATTCGAAGGGTATATCCTGGGGAACGTTTTAAACGGCTATTATTGCTTTTCCATGATGATTTTTAGAGCAAAATTGTATTACTTGGGACGGGGACTCCGCTTTTAACAAGTGCACCGAGTATAATGTGGGAAGTTTTATTGCAGGTTGATAAACCTATCTAACCAACAACCAAGTTTATGCGGTGTTATTTTAAGCGTGCAAAAGGGGATACCTATTATTATCTCACATTACTCGAGCATCGAGGATTAGACAGGATCGTTAAACCAAGCTTTAAAGGGAAGGAGTATAATAGATTTGTGTATAAAATGGGAAGTCAAATATGAATTATGGTCAAATGAAGTCATTTGTAGATAATCTGCTAGTCAAGTAAAAAATGCGGTGGCAGTCGTCACACTAAGTATATTTATTTAGCCTTGGTAGAAAATATTAGATTCTGTTCCTAGCATTAAACGGCAATCTGCAGTTTCTTTTATACACCCGTCAGGAAGGCAAATCCGAATTTGGGTTTAGAATATCCGAGGCTGAAACCGCAGAGCCTTGTATTGAGGCCAAAATATGTAAATGCATGCTAATATATCTTCAAAAAAGCGGAATACAAATAAAATTGCAGTTAAAAGATAAACTCAAAACTTAAACCCAGCTTATCAATTTCGCTTCTGCAAATAAAAGGCTTAGGTGCTTATACAAGGTTGAATTTAAAACATCAGGGGTATCCTCTTTCTGCTTCCTTCTCTGAAATTTCTTGAACCGGAACTGTTCCACTTGTAATTTGATGCTGACTGCCTTTGATGATATGCGTGCCCCACTGAGATGGACTTTTAGAGATGGGAGAAGGGTAACAATCCATCTGGGTTTTGGCGTAAGGAAAAAAAGAATGATGGCCGAACCTGACAGTAAATCTGGCAATACCGCCAGGACGAACCCACACGGTATCGTCGGCTTTGGCAGACTCAGCTGCCCAGCGTTCCATTTTGCACAACGGAATTGTGGTAGCGCTGGCCCGGAGCGCGACGATGGTGGGGAAGAGAAAGACGTAAAGCTTCATATTAATCCTTTTGATAATGGCTTGCTTTGATAACGAAATTAAATGGGCAAAGATTAGATTGTAAAATTAAAGCTTCTCGAGAAACAAGTGAAAAAATGAAGTTGTAAGAATGTTTTGGAGAGATTAGAAGAATCCTGGTCAGTCGTTGGACATTCCTGAAATAAACACAGAAGATCGTTGCGTCAAGTCTATATATGATTTACTGAAAGCATGGTAGTCTAGGTTGATGTGGAGGCGGCTTGAGCAGGTTTTAATAAACATTCCTCAAGGTAAATTAAAGACTTTACGAAGAAATACCGCAGCAAAGACCCTTGACATGTGCTCGTCGAGTCCGAATCGCTCACGTTGACCAACCAAAGTGATAACTTGGGAACCATGTGACATTAACGCATAAATGGAAGAATAAACAGCCGGAAACTGCCGCCTGTGCTTCACTCAGCTCTGGTTTGATTCCCTATCCGAAAGGTTACACCGTTAGGTACCGAGTGACAGGTGTGTTTTTGCATCAAAGGAATAAACATAGTTTCAATGGCTGCGAGGTAATAAATGCCTGAACTCCACAAGCTTATGGGCAAATAGCTACTCGTGATTTTGATTGGGGCTCAAAGTTTCTTCCACTACAAACGGCACGAGCCTTTGCCTTATTACAAGCTCTGCGTCGTCTATCAGTGACCCGGGATTCTAGCTCTCCTGGTCATGCCTGGTGAATAAAATTCCTAACATTGTCACCAATGATATACTTCGGGGTCCAAACTCCTAATTTCATATCTGTTTGGGATGGAATTCTTCTGAACCTCCTTTATACATCGACACAGCGGGAACTGAAGGCAAGTTTTCTAAACACCCTTCACGTAGGGAAGTGCAGTGGAAGCTGGAGAAGAATTTCGAAATCCCTAGGGGCAATATGAGAGAGAGAGAGGGAAACTTGGAGGCCTAATCAAAAGAAAAAGGTCATGTTTTGAATTAAGAGTGTTCAGTGTGGATTTGTATCTAGCCAAGGAATGATAATTTGAGACTTTTGGTGATTGCATGGCTATTTTCAACAATTGACCAAAAATAGTCACGCGAGACTTCAACAGGGATAGACGGCATGATAAGGAATTTGCAAGATTGTAGTGGCGCAGGCGTGTTAATGCTGACGCGAGTCGTATGGGAATGCTCCTGGTCAACATTTATTCAAGCAGCTATCTACCATGATCGGCCTTGCCGTGGACATTTCAAATAGCCCGCAAGAAACTCGTAAGCTACCTTGTTCAATCATGGATCATACGGTCCACGAGCCCGGCGACCCGTCAACAACTCGGCCTCTCCGTCCTCTTTGACAAGGTAAATATCCTCATGCCTTACGCCAAATCTGTTCTCCAGATAGATGCCCGGTTCGTTTGTAAAGGTCATTCCAGGCTTTAGAATTGCTCCCGTGTTCCACTTGTTGAGGTATGGTGGCTCGTGAGCCTTGATGCCGATGCCGTGACCCAGGCGGTGTGTAAAGGCGTCGCCGTAGCCTGCCTCCTCAATGACGGTTCGCGCTGCAATGTCGACATCAGCCGCTGTGCCATTGGCCTTGAAAGCGTGGGCAGCCGCCGTCTGCGCGGCAAAGACAACCTCCCAGACGTGATTCTTTTCCGCGTGGAGATTATCGCTGACAGTGCGTCCCCCAGAGGTCCACCCCGCTACCTCTGCGGCCATGGTTCGGAAAGAGGCGGTCTTGGGCGGGTCGATGAAGAAGCTACGGCAAATGTCGGAGCTGTAGCCTAGGTAGTGGGCGCCAACGTCGATGACGATCATGGACTCGGGGGTGACCTTTTTCCAGCCCGTGACGAAGCCACCATGCGGGAGGGCTCCGTGCTCTTCAAACAGCACAATGTTGAAGAATAGACTGAAGCCGACAGATAGCAGTGAGGTGTCGAGTATGTCGCGTACCTCGTCTTCGGTCAGGCCGGGTTCGAGGCAGGGTCGCATAGCGCGGACGGCTTCGACGGTGCCAGTGTTGACGGCACGTAAGAGGGACACCTCGGCAGGGCTCTTTAGCTGGCGGACAAGATCGGCTTGCGGGCCCAGCGCCACAGTCTCGAAGCCGGCCGAGTCTAGACCTCGCACGATAAAGTCACGAATCTCTTCGTCCATCATAAGTCTTGGTTTTGGAGTTGGTTTGCCAGTGGGAGTTTCTGAATCGGGGAAGAGATGGGACTCGATCAGGGTTTTGTACGGATTCCAGTGCTCTTCCCAGATGACAATGTCTAGCTCCTTGTCCCGCGAAGGGATGCCTAGCATGCGCACGCGGCCTTCTTCAAAATGCGGTGCTAAAAAGGATGTCTTGGCGATGATCTCGCCGGTTGGAGATGTCTGTGGAAGGATGAGCATGAGAAAAGGTCGTTCTTCAGGCTCCCAAGGCTCCCAGTCCTGCTGGGAAATGTTTGCATAGTACCTAGGAGAGTCAGCACTAAACTTGAACGGTCGTTAAGGCATGGCGGGCTCTTACTGAAAGGTATATCCAGGCTCTAGCACAAAAGCGTCCACGCCATCAGCAACCAGTGCCTTGGCCAGCCTGTCACGACGCTCAATGAACTCATCGGCCTTGATTGGTTTGACATGGAGAAACGAAGTGTTGCGATGGAGGTTCCTGATGGCACATTTCTGAACGCGCTCCAGCTTCCCGGTGGTTGGGGTTGGCGACCACGTGCGCATGGCACTCAGCAAGAGCGCCGAGACGCAGGCGGCCCCAAGCCATGACTTCCAAGTGGATGTGCGCGGGCTGGGCGATTGCCGCAGGGGAGCGTGCAGAGATTTTTCCATCTCGATTGACGATTAGTGAGGGTGTTGAGGATTGATTGTATCGGCATGTGGCAAGAGAATGAAGGGGATGTCGTCCTGGACAGGACGGAAGGAGTTGAGTTGAATCTTCGGCCGTCTACGGAGGCTGCCCGATAGATATCTTAGTGGGGTTGATAAGCTGGAGACTTGCTGGGATCATGCCTGTAATGTAACATGATTTCAGGCCTGGCGACAGTAACAAGACCAAGAAACACAGAAATAATCACTGAAGTGCAGGAAAAATAATAAAAAATAAAAAGAGACAATCCATAAACAAGAAAAAGTGATAATCTAGCACAGAAAATAGTGGCTAACAAGGAGGTTACACTACTGCAGGGCAGTACAGGTACCTTACTTGACATGGTTCACCATGCAGTAAACGCGTGGTAACCCAACCCCATAATCACCAGTCTCCGCACCTTGAGGCCAAGATTTTGATTGATACCATTTCCTTGATTGGAGATCGTAGCTGCTCCGACAGGGTCCGAAAGCCGAAGGATTGATACCTACATAGGCTTGCGAGCCCTTGTCAAAATGGCGATTGATTCCCTGTGGGTGATGCTCAAAGGCAGAGAAACCACTGGCATTCTTTCACCAGCCTAACCACCCAACTACATGAGACCATCTATTTGAAAAGCAGACATCCTTTAAAATGGCAGATCCAGGCTCACAAATCCAACTCGATGCCAACCATGACAAAACAAAACAAACCTCCACCATGGAGCAACCCGACATCGAGACGGCCACCACTGAAAAGACCTACTTTAGCAAACTCTCCGTCTGGCTCATGATACTCTTTTCCGGCCTCGCCATTGGGTCTGACGGCTACAACGCCGCCGTCATTGGCAACATTAACCTCGTCCTCGCCATCCTCTATCCGACCGCCCTTACCCCCGAGATCCGCCAACGCCTGTCCAACGCCTTTCTCATCGGCATGATAATAGGCATGCTTATGTTTGGCGTCGTGGCCGACCAGCTCGGACGCAAGACCGGCGCAGTCGCCACAACCATCCTCCTCGTCGTTGGTATCGCCATGAGCGCCGGCGCATCGGGCACCTCGGAAACAGGAATGTTCTGGATGCTCATCGTGGCGCGGGGCGTTGCAGGCGTCGGAGCAGGGGGTGAGTACCCCGTGGCAGGAGCAGGTGCAGCCGAAGCCACCGACGAATCCGCCGCTCATCGCAAACACCGTGGCTTCATGTTTGCAATGCTGGCCGATCTTTCCGCGTCGCTGGGCTACGTATGGGCGGGGCTTGTTCCGCTGCTACTGCTACTCATCGTGGGCGAACAGACAACCGAAAAGTACGCCGTGGTGTGGCGTGCTGCCTTTGCCCTCGGAGCCCTCCCGCCGCTGGTCATCTTTTGGTTCAGGGTACGGATGGCGGTGTCGACGGCGTACCGACGCAGCGCCATGAGAAAACAGCGCACGCCTTACCTTCTCGCCCTGAAGCGGTACTGGAGGCCCCTGCTGGGCTGCTCAGGTACGTGGTTCCTGTACAACTGGATCAGCATCCCTTTTGGAATTTTTAGCTCCACTATCATATCGCGAGTCAACGCTGGTGAAAGCCTCGTCAAGACGCTTGGCTGGGGTGTCGTCATCAACTGCTTCTACATCCCTGGTCCATTCCTGGGCGGCTACCTTTCCGACAAGATCGGACGACGCCGCACCATGGCTTTGGGTTTCACACTCCAAGCGGTCTTGGGGTTCGTGTTAGGCGGTGCCATCGGGCCGATCCAAGACATCTTCCCCCTTTTTGTGGTCATGTACGGCGTGTTCCTGACGTTGGGAGAGGTCGGACCCGGAAGCACAGTGGTCATCACATCGACAGAGTGTTTCCCTACATCGATCAGGGGCCAGATGATGGGAATGGTGGCGGCGTGGAGTAAGGTTGGGGCCGCACTGGGGACGCAGGTTTTTACGGCGATACTCAACGCTTATGTTGACGACCCAGCCAAGGGAAACCAGGCTGCATTCCTGATAGGTTCGGGTTTTGCCGTGGTGGGTGCTGGAGTGGCATTGTTTGTCATCCCTGAAGTGTCGCGGAATCTGGATGATGACGACAGGGAGTGGAAGAAGTACCTGGATGATAAAGGGTGGGAAGCTACTTGGGGTGATTCTACCACCCAGGACCCTGCGGGTGTGGTGCTTGGGACGGCAAGATCTTGAGCTTTTGGGTGGAATCAGCCTTGTTAGTCGACTGTATGACTATATGTGGAGTCGACGCTTGGTTAGTGAGATGGGCATCGGGATGTATATTTGACGATTCGACTGCCAAACAATCGAGAATAAATGTCACCTGTCGCGCTGTGTTTTAACAGAAGAATCTAGTCCTTGGAATGCTCACTTTCCATAAAACATTCGGAAAGACATCAATGCTTACTCACTGCTATTTAATCCTAGCGGACTCTTTGTTGGAACAACTGCACAAAATGGCCGACAATCAGGTAGGCATGTCACCCATCCCACTCCTTAATCAGTAGCCAGAGTCCTCAAGTCCAACTCCTCCTTTCTCCGACGAACCATGACCTTGGTACCAGGGTTAATGATATTTCTGACACCTGAAGGCACCGGCTTCAAACCCTCACAGCCCGGGGCGACCTTCCAATCGTACTTGAGAACAATATGCGACAAGATGACCTTGAGCCCGTTGGAGGCGTAGAAACGTCCCGCGCAGGCGTGCAGGCCGTGACCGAAGCCGTGATGATCGGCACCTGTGCTGGAAAAGAAAGCTGCTGTTGCATTCTTCTGGTCTTTGCGCATATTCACCCAGCGGTGGGGGTTGTAGCGGTCTGGCTCCGGGAACGCTTGCTCGTCCATCATGGTCCGGAAGGAATCCATGCCGACGTTGGTTCCCTTTTTGATCACAAAGCCGTCCTTCAGTTTCACATCGCTCTCGACGATTCTTTGGAAATGCACTACAAGAAAAGGGCGTTAGAGGGCGTCTGGACTCGAATGGTTCGGATACTTGCCAGTATAGATGGGCTTCAGTCTGTGCGACTCTTTGAGACAGGCATCCATAAAAATGAGCTTTTGGAATGCTGTCTTCTTGAGACCATCCGTGCTGAGGACCTGGATTACTTCTTCCCGCAGCGTAGATATAAGTTCCGGATGCTCCGCGAGGTTGTACAAGGTCTGCAGAAGTAGGTCCGCCATGTTGGGAACAGCCAGCGTGAACATGACAATAGCAAACTTGGCGTAGTCTTTGTCTGCCTCTGGAGCACATTCCGCCGAGAACCATTCGATTAGATCGTCGTAGGGGTTAGGCTTGCCGAGAGCCAAGGCTTCTTTGACGTGGGCGTTTCGCTTATCCATGTAGGCGTCCATGGCGTCTCGGCAAGCTTGCCATTTTCGGGGAATCCTAACAGAAGCATCCATGAAGCGGTAGGCAATTGGGCGCAGATAGCGTGGCCATTGAGACATGATGTTGCGGAGTTCGGTCACGTCGTAGATGTACTCAAACGATGCTTTAGACCAGGCTGGGTCGTTGGCAAGATCTTCTCCCATAAAGATCCGGCAGTCAATGCGCGAAACAAGGCGCATAGAGGACCTCAAATCGACCGGGATCCAATCTGCAATGGCCCTTAATTGAGAAGTTGAAAGAGGCACACGGGGGATCCAGGACTCTCACCTTCTTTAGAGTTGGTGAAAACATCTGACAGAGCCAGTGTGGTTTCCTGGTTGATGGGAGCGGTGAAGCGTGCTAAAGGTAATTAGTAGGCGTCGACTGAAGCTTACAAGACCAACCGAGACCTACTCAATCCTTTGGTTACATAGTTACTGATCACCTTTTTGAACTCGGGTGGAGGTCTAAATCCATCCAAGCCTGGTAGTTAGGCATGGACGCTGGTCTTTTTTTTAACAAAAAAGAAATGAAAAAATGAAACCGTTATTAAATTATGCCACAGTCCTTAAAAAGCCACATTACGATACTGTACTCACATCTTTGACGAATTTAATAAAGTCCAAGGCTGGGTTGCCTTTAATCTCGGCCACGTACTTTGGCGGAAGAACCAACAACTGACACTGCTCGGTGATTGCTTTGAAAGGTTTGTCCCTGAATTTTCTGGTACCTTCAGCCAGGATTTCGCGACTCCTAACATAAAAGTCGGCACGTCTCTTGGATTCAGTCAATTCCAAGGACTTTCTCGGGTTGACTGTGGACAGATCTGAGTACGGGTCGCGTTTGCTATAAACAAACAAGGCCAAAAGTAAAGCCGTGACGATGGAGGAGACAGCCAGCGAGGTTTGATCCCCGAACCCAACAAAGTTTGCAGGCTGTGAGATGTTGAACTGAAGTTCGGACGCCATTGGTTATGATGATGATCAATATAATCGAGTATCACCAATTCATCATCAAACGGTCGAAATATGACAAGAAGTGGGCTGGTTTAAGTAGATGCTTTACTGAGGAATTCGGAATTCGGAATTACTAACTCCGAATTCCTAATCCCGAATTCGGACATTGACATGATTCTACCACGCATAGTGTTTGTTTGGTATTAAAGCAAACTTTGGTTAAATCCGGACACCCAAGCCAATTGTTCCCGCCGTTACCAGCCAACGCATATATACAGTAAGCAGGCCAGGAAGGTTTGAGGGCAGCATTCCGAGCCGGCGGTTCCGAGTTCCAATTGCAGCGCTATCGTTGTTGACGATACTTTGATATGATCTTAGCTACGAAGTACATGTGCTGCTAGGTAGGGATGAAATCCTACACCTTGAACGGTCTTAAATGTGGGGAGAGCCCTGTTGCCATGGGACATCACACAGAAACCCGCCAAGAAAATATGCCCGGACGTACCGAACGAGGTATGCCTAAATGCGATATGCCTGCGAAAAAGTCAGAGCATATCAGACGAACCATTCAGTGCTATGCAAATCTCACTCTGCTGGTCTGCACGCTTAACGATTAGGACTGGCCCCGACAACCCCATCTTGACGTCTGTGCATACGACTGATCAGGAGGCATGTTGCTGTCTGGGTGAAGAAGGGCTGTCTTGTTTAGTTGGTGGCATGACGAGAGCTTTGCGTAATGAGATCCTGTGGCTTGGTCTGGTAAGTCTGGATATATAAAGAAGGGTGGGTCTATGGAACCAGGTGCGAACCGTGACGAGCGCTATTCTGAGATGCAGTGAGTTGCGGTAGACGGTCGGGAAATAAGGCAGTGAGTGATTGGAGCACGAGTAGTAAATATACCTTTCCCGAATGTATGACTCCGTCTACTGCATTTTAATTCTGGCTAGATCTGTTCAGATCGCCTGTCAAAAACAAACAGACTCCTCTCCTGACAGGGATGATTCCTGCACGTTGCCAAGGCTGCCCTCAATCCTATTTGCACGAACTCATATTCCAAACGTAGAAACGCAGTTCTGAGTTATTGCAGGTACACAGAACAAGGAGATACAAGATTGAAACCCAGTGGACCTTAGAATTTTCACCGTTGGGTCTTACCGACGGTGAAAAGTCAGTTTGATTGATAGCTGCTGTATCGCCGAAAGGCTGACGTTTTACTATCTGCGACTCGCGTTGGACCAAGGATGGTCCTCGTATTATCGCGAGCCCAAAACACAGAACCCTTGAATAGCACAATGTGCGCGCCCCATTTCAATGGCTTTTGATATATATTTAGGAGTAGATCCAACGAGGTATTCCCCAAACTGAAATGAAATAGAAACAGCTCCAGATCCTGCAGCGCTGATTCTCTGACCTGCCAGGCATGGGCTCGTTAAACTTTCGAATTTTAGCAAAGGGCTAGATAGATAAGTAGCAAGCTGGAGCCGAGGATTAGATTACTTTTTTCTTTACTTGCCATGCTTCTTTCAGAGAGGCTTGTCAATCTTGAAGAGCAAATATAAGCTACGTGCTTTTCCTAGCCCTAATTTTACCATAATGTCTATTAGATCAATAAGGTTTCCTCACTTGAGGCGTTTCTATACACCAGTCCTACTAGCATTATTCATTCTCTTTCTCCTGTTCTCGACCAAGTCTTTTTTCCCAGCTGCCCAACCTGCCTGGCTATCACGCCTGGTCCCCGGGTTTCCCAGGCACAGGAGACCAACCTCTCCTCCGTCGACAATTCCCGAGCTCAAATTGCTAGGACTTGAGAGTAGCACAGGCAACTCAACATCCGAGACCGAACCTCAATATTGCACTGAACGCTTCGGGCCCTCATACCTCTCCAACCTCCGGGACCATTCTATAGAATACTGCGGGGCAGCACCAGAAGATCATGACAGGTCTTCCCGCCTCACTTGCTTCCACAGCCACATACGCGGCAAGGGCAAGGAGGATTCGCTGTGCATTGCCCAGGGCGCCGTGCTGGACCTGGAAAGTAAAAGATTCCTTCTCGACTGTCACCCACGATCACCAACGTCGGAAGAGAAGAAACGTGGATTGATTCCATTCGAGCGGATCAGGGGCTATTGGTACGATACAGGACCGAGGTTTGTCTTTGATCATCATGTCGACTTTACCGACAAGCCACTTGAAAAGATTCAGCACAACGACATCGCTGCTAAAAAGCTCCAGCGGTCGCCGCCCATCAGCATCTTGATCAAGCGCGAGGGTTCTGCTCACCCCTGGCACTCTCTCATGGAGATATGGGCTCTGACGCACACAATGGACATTCTTCGGCTGAGTGCAAACCCGGAGGATCTCGGAGCACCGTTTCTTTACACGCCAGACGATATCGAGAGGGCGCAGGTCGTTATTCTAGACGACGCCGATGACGGTCCGTTTTTTGACCTCTGGAGAATAACAGCAGGGCGCAAGCCCGTCCGGCTATCGGCCGCGCTCGACTCTCTGAAGCACCATAGGAAACCGTCGCCCGAAACCGCGCTGATCGCTGCGCCGGGCCAGCCGCACAACGTCGTCGTCCCACTCCCCGGCGCCGCGAACCCATTGTGGCAAAACGATTGGGAGGAGCGCAACTGCAGCGACGCGTCGCTGGTTAAACTGTTTATTCGCCGTGTGCTGCACCACCTCGACGTGGAACCGTTCAATCCCAAGGCTGTCGCGCCACCGACCAGTCTCTTGCAAAAGAAGCTTAGGGTGACTTTTATCAACCGCCGTGGTTCCCGCAAGCTCCTGGGCCAGGAGAAACTTCTCGAGGCGGCGCGCCAGACATACCCAGACGTCGAGGTGAGGAGCATCGACCTTGCCACCATGTCGTTTGTCGATCAGATCCGGCTCGTGCGCCACGAAACCGATATTCTTCTCGGGGTTCACGGGGCTGGGTTGACGCACGTCATGTTCCTCCGGGCCGCATGGGAGGGCTTCCGCGGCGGCAAAGCTATTGTCGAGATCCTGCCTGACGTGATGAACTACAAGGGTTTCCGTAACCTCGCCTACATGCTGGGTCACGGATACTTTAGCGCAAAGGCCAAAACAATCCCAAAAAAGACCCCAGAAAGGGAAAAGGACGAAATTGACGAGATTATGGCTGCTGGAGATGTAGACTCGATAACAGCGGCCATGAAAAATGGAGGAGATATCGATGAGCAAATCTTGCGTGAACTAGAGCACGAGAGACAGCTTGAAGCAATGCGTGAACTAGAGGAAGAGGATAGGCTCCTATATAAGCGAGGTGGGCATTTTGTGAAAAGGGCCGAATGGCAATCTGCCAACGTCAGGATGGAAGAAGGGGAGTTTGTGGAGCTTGTTGGCTCTGCCATTGAACACGTGAGAAATAAAGTGTAGATGGTATCTTGTCGTCCTCCGGGATGGAAACGGAGGTAAAATCTAAACATAATAAATTTTGGAATTACAATGTTTTGCAAGGTGCTTTGGCGCATACAAAAGAACATACACATAACTGGTGCTATTGCTTAGAAGATCCATCATTGACTTTACTGGATAAATCCACATTTCTACAGAGCTATATCATACATCTGCCATCTATATTTTATGCCATAGATACTCTGATCTTGTTAGATCAGTCCATAACTGGCTTTCTTTGAACAGAATACACAGGATCGTTTTCATCGCAAATATTGTCTTTCCTACTTGGAATGCTTGTTCATTACTACTCTTGTTCCATAGATAATTCCCGCCTTATCTTTTAATCTTGCTCGGTACATATTCGCTAAGCTAGCCCGAGAAACAGCGTGTTTATAGACCCCGTCTTCGCGTTGAAGTGCATCTATCTGACTAATTCAAGGATCCTGGACCAAGTACGGCAGTCGCTACCTTTTTAGCACAACGGCTCAAGGCGCACCTAGCTTTACCAGAACCACTGCGACCCTTTTCCCTAACCTTTTTGGCAAGTCTTTCAGCCTCACGCTGCCTTTCCCACTCCTCTCTGTCTACCCACTTATTCCGTCCATCCGGCAAAAGTTCATACCAGCCTAGGATATGTTTCTTTTCAATGTTGGCAGTGGCCAACCATTCGTGCTCATCTGGGTGCGGGACCTGCTTTCCTTGCTTAGCGTACAAGGCCGCAACCTCGAGAAAAGAGTTCTCTATCTCTTTTGTTTTAATTTTGTAAACGAATCTGTATGGAAATGTCTCTGGATCCTCAAAAACTTTTCGCATGTGCCCGATGGCAACTTGCTCCAACGAGGAAGTCGACATGTATAACCCATTGACTAGTTTAGCCTCTGGGTGGTAGTTTGAAGGGTCTTGTTTGTCCTTTGTGTCTAGTATTTGAATGACTCCAAAGAATTCCAATGTCCTAGGACGAAGTTGTTGTCCGAGGAAGAGGTGTTCAGGGACGCCAGCTGCAACAGCTTGACAGGCAGCGGCGGCCCAAAGAAAGGTTGATGAAAAGCGCATGTCTGTAGCGGGCTGTGATGTTTGAATAAAGAATACCCTGAAAGGAGTGTGCGGTTTATAAACAGGTCGAAGGATGATTATTAGAGAGGCTTGAAGGGGTGGTTACAAAGGTGATGGAGAACTGCTTTAAGTGTAGCTGTGTAGGCAACATTTTATTTTCTGTGGTTTAGATCGAGTCAATCGTTCTTCGCTCAATCTCAGAATAGTATATGGCAAGGAGATTACCCGCAGTGTGTGTGATTTCTTTTTTTTTCTCACTTACCTTGGCAAACCATAAATGCTTACAACTAGCTATGGGTAGCTTGGTCGGTCGAGCCGAAAGTCATGGGTCTTTCTACATACCTATCTAGGTAAATTACGCGTAATTGGAACATAATTGCCCGAGTCTCCAATATTTAAAGAGAGCACTGAGTCGTCCAATTTTTATTTAGAAACCTTTTTATCTGCAGATCCTTTCATGAAACTGTTCTTCCCGCCGACAGTAATCTCGTATACTAAAATATTCAACAAATACAAACGTATGGCTCGGATACTCTTTCTGGCTTGGTGTGGAAACAGCTGAGCGATAAGTTGTCTACACCTTGCGTAACAGCTTCTCAAGCCTAGCATTCCCTAGTCCTCGTATAAGAAACTCGTATAAAGAATTTATCCCTGCACTCATCAAGTTCCTACCAAGCAGATGCCTGCTGGGATGCGCCCGTATCAGTCTCAGCGGGAGGTCCGGAAGGCAATATGAGTATGTTTTCGATTTTGACCTCATTTTCCTTTCTTTCTCTCTTTTAGATTATGTGCCAGCTATAATATGTCTGTATAACCGAGCAATCTTATCACAAATTATAATGACGAATTTTACTTGAGAGATGCCTGCTAAAGGTGAAGAGAAGAAAGCTGAGGAAATCAAGGCGAAAAAAAGTCCGCTCACGGAGTTTTAAGCCAAGTAGGTATAAATAGTGAACAAGTGGCATGGTTCTATTATTCAAAGCCACCTATAGCTACCGAGTTAATATTCTGCAATTTCTCCTGTCATCTAAGCCCAGTTCAAAATAGAATGTGTAATTTTACCATAACCGCCGTTGTTTATGGAATTGTAAGAATTTTCCGAAAGCCGTACAGCCACAACAAAATCTGCTTCGATTAGTTAATGACATTTGTTATTTACAGTTGTGCCAGTTAAAGCTACTGATACTGCTTTCAATATTTCTGGGGATTCGGGGAAACTATTCCAGGTCCTGACCAAGCAACTCGACTCGTTTCTGGCGATATCTGTTATCGGTATTTCGCAAATGGAATCAAGCGGCATAGTGTTAGTTTCACGTCGGTCGAGTAAATGGGAAACATCACTGATGATATAAATTTAAGTTCGTGTCAGATGTCACGCGAATGAACGAGCTTGATCACTGCTACTTGGTTTATATTGTGTATTGTTAATATGTATTGTGTTCACCAAACTCTTCAATCTTGCAAATCCATAAATTTCAGGGTCGTTTTCTTCTGGAGCCCTGAAGGTGAGATGCAGCAAAGCATCAAGGGTTGCTTGTGCTCCTGAGATTGGGTAACATAATTTCTGGAAAATCCTCGAGCATCAAGGCAAGATGGCCGAGTTGGTCTAAGGCGCTAGCTTCAGGTTGCAATCAGCGATTGCAACATGACATTGCTAGTCTCGTAAGAGGCGTGGGTTCGAATCCCACTCTTGTCATTTGAGTGTATATTCATAACTCCTACTTGGATGTTATGCGGCGGCTCAATGGCCCCTATCATTCTGGGGCCGATGGGGAATGTGAAGGAGGATGACGTTCCTCTGGCTAAGTGTTATTTTTGTTTTTCTTTTTTGGATACCCACCACCTACCTACCTTATCTAGACTTGATGAGGTGTTTTCTGGAACCCCGCCATATCTTTTTGGACTGTACTCAATTGACTAGAAATTGCGGTGACAAGAACAGCATCAAAATTATATTTGGGGTCTCAACAGCCCTTGCGAGTCTCGATTGGGCAGCGTTGCATACTGATCTGACTGAGGGCCTGAGTCTGTATTGGTTATCGTCCATCGCGATGCCACTTTCTCATGGACACCGAGACGGGGCACGCTCTGCGTGGATCCACCAGTGGGAATGCCCAATTAGGGCATTTGAAAGCGGTAGGAATGTCTGGCTCCAGCACGCTTTTCGGTATCCTCAGTAGGTATGTTAAGTTGTGTGCTACTACCAAGGAAATATAGCTCCGGTGAGCAGGTAGCCCCGGCTCAAGAGGACGAGGTAGGGAAGAAAGAGAAGCACAATCCCGAAACATCTCGAGGAAATGCAACTAGAATAGTTCTAGTCCCTATGAGACTTGGTGCCCAAGCTAGACCTCCAGGGCGGCGTACATGAGGGCTTAATATGTCTCATTGGACGGTGTCCAGTTGCTGCAATACTCGCCGCTCGGCTCCGAGTGTGTGAATGGAAAGCTATGGAGACTGGGCCGCATCCCTTGAAGGATGGGGTTTTCCCCAGGGGATATTTGGTCGGGGGGGGGGGGGGGGGGGGGGTATTCTGACTCTGCCCTGAAAATTTCCAAGTGATAAACTCACCAGCGAGAGGGCTGAACTATATCCGCGTGCATCGGGGGACAGACCAGATGAAGATCTTATAGACGTTATCCGAGTCGCGGAAATAGGCCCAGAAATCAAGGAACTCATCCAAACTTCTGACTTTCTACAAATTAAAGTGAGACTGGATCAGGTTTTTGACATAGGTTAGGTATAGGCAAGTTTCGTCGGCTAAAAGGCGGAGACGTCTCGACATCCGCCAAAGACAGGCTCAGAACTTTCCTAGACGGTGAAGGCTTCAAAGCTACTTCAGATGGTTGGCCTGAATATCGGAAATTGGATTGCCCTCGCGACTTTATGGGCAACTTGTCTAGGCATCTCATCACGGTTGTCTTTCTTTTATGTCGTGAGCATTGTAGATGATCGAATTACACCCTGATTTAGCTGATACAAGCTTTTCAGAATCGGATCAAGTACTTGCGCACAGTAAACACCAACCAAAGGCCTCTGACAAGCTCTTGCAAACTAGTTTATGGGGTAATATATACATCTCGCATCTGATTATGAGCTTTCTGGCTGGAGACAAAAAAAAGAAAAAAAAAACCTCCTCAGTCTCGCTCGTCTAAGGCTATGTACTATTCGCTCGCAATTCCATTCAACGATGATGATTTGACACTTGCCACTCAGCTCCTCCTCTTCAGCCCAATCTCCAACGACAGCGGCTTCCTCAAGAAACCCTCACTAACCTCCATGACGTCCTGCCTGACCTCGACGTCATACCTCCTGGCCCACGTGGCGGCAATCATTTTCATCTCCATCTCGGCCACGTTTCTACCAACGCAGGCCCTGGGTCCGTAGCTGAAGGGGATGAAGGCGTTCTTTTGCCTGGTTGTGGGCCCACCGTTCTCGATCCAGCGCTCGGGCCTGAACTCGTCAGCGTCGGGACCCCAGATCTCCTTGCTGTGGTGGATTGTGTACGTGGGAACGCTCAGGACCGTTCCGGGAGGATAGTACTGGCCCCGGATGGTTACTCCCGGAGACTCGGGGGGAATCTCGCGGGGAAGGCCGATTCCTGAGGTGGAGTGGATGCGCAGGGTCTCGCTGATGACGGCCTCGAGGTACGGCAGGTTGCGGATCATGTCAAACGAAGGCGCGGCCAGTCCGTCGGGGATGGCGGCGTCGAGCTCGGCCTGCAGCTTGGCGAGGACACCAGGCGTCCGTGCGGTCCAATACAGCAGAGCGCATGAGCTGTTGCTGGTGGTGTCGCTGCCGGCAATCAGCTGCGTCAGGGCCTCGGCAGTCAGCTCCTCGAAGCCCAGCGGCTCGCCCTTGGCGTCGCGGCCCTCCTGCAGACGGGCGAGCAGGTCCTTGCGGTTGACGTCGGGTGGGTTGTCCAGTCGGCTCTTGACGCGAGCGATGGCGATACCTGCCAGGTTCTGGACGGCAGCCATGCCCTTGCTGAAGAAGGAGTCTGGGAGGTAGGCGGCGTAAGGTTTGAGCTCGGGGTAAGTGCCCAGCGTGGCCGAGACCTCGCCGCGGCGATTAAGAATCTCGACGGCAGGAGCGTATATGGGCTTTGAGTCGACGGACATGCGAACCTCGGCAATGTCGGCGCCGGCGTTGAGCATACCAAAGGGAGCGCCAAAGGCGAGGTCGCCGATGGTGTCGAAGGCGACGAAGCTGGATGAGGATGTTTAGTAGTGGGCGGGTGGGATTCGAGACGAGAAGAAAAACAAAGAAGGAAAGAAAAAAGACTTACTTGAACCACTGCAAACACTCAACAGGCGCCCATCCATCAGCGCCCTTGGTTCGCTCAATCAACTCATCCCACTTCTTGGCAAACAGTTCCATGTTCTGGAGAATGTACGGCTCAAACTGGCCTACGCTCTTGGGTGCAAAAGTGTGGCTGATCAGCTTCCTCTTCCTGGTGTGCTCTGCCCTGTCACGGGTGTTGAAGAGTCCACGGCGGATCGACACAAAGGCGTCGTAGAATGAAGACTTGAGAAATCCGTTTCCGTGACCGTAAATGATGTTGATTGCTTCATCGTCGGCAATCGAGACATGGTTGGGCTGCACGCGAAGCACCGGGCCGAGCCGTGCGTGCGCCTCATCCACCAGAAGCGACCTCTGCCCTACCCGCGACGTATAAAGCAGCCACAGGTTGGAGAAGCCGGCGAATGGGGATGCCGGCTGGATTGAGCGAAGGTGACCAAACGTGGTGAAGTAGGGCACCACGTAATATGACACCAGTAGTATGGCGCTCAGGGAGGCGAGCCCCAACGGGGTGAAGAGAAGGTTGACGATTGCCATAGGTACTGTCGGCGATTTGTGTGATGCCAAGTCAAGTCCAGTACAGTACAGGCCCAATTGCCTTTTTGTTCTTCGTCTAATATGCAAGCTGAGAAGGGTCAAAGCGAAATGGAAGGGAGAACAGAATCTTTTATACTTTAATTACCCAGGGAAAGGAAAAAAAAGAGAGAAACCCAAAGAAAAAGTCAAGGGGTGACAGCTTTCATCTGGAGAAATATGCACAGCCCTGCGACGGACAAAGTCTGATGGATTGTTTTCCACTATTTTTCTCCCTTCCCCGACGAGTCCGGAACCGTGAACCATGCCCGAAAGCAAAACAGATACAGATAGAAGGAGGGAAAAATTAACAAATAAAACATTGCCGAGCTGCACAAAACGATAGCCGGGCTATCCTTTCCAGACAAACAGGTTTCGTCATTTTTTTTCCCATCCCCGGTTGAGCTTTTCCCCGCAGACAGCGAAGCAATAGCCCCTCAGCTTGGAGTCTTGGTGAGCCCGGGGCTTATTCCCGGGGCGAAGACCCGCACGGGCTTGGACTTCGGCAGTTTGCGGTCCAATTCCGGGTAAGGCGTGAGGAGGTATGGGGTGTTTGCTGAGTTGTGGTTTGTTTTGTTGGTTTCATCCTTGGGTGTACGGGCACAAGACTACTTAAAACGTACTGCGTACTGTACAAACGAACCATTTTGTGATAACCAACATCATATGCTTCGAGTGTAATTAAGTAGTCAAGGGTCCAGCCGACGAGTCGGGTCACACGAGTTTCTCAGCACCATGGATAAGAGTTTGACAATGTTGCAATTGTTGTGGGTTGAAAGAAATACTACGTGGTATTTGGGGAAAGAGATGCGGGCTGAATGACTCTTGCAATGGGCGTTTGCATTTGTGGGCAAACAAAAACAGCCCAACCTTATGGGGGCGAGACGCGCTAGTTTTAGAATCTTTCTCTATAGATGACATGGCAAGGGTCAAGCATCAACGCTTCTTCAAGTTTTCAAATCCCTCGTGGCGCAATTGGCTAGCGCGTTAGACTGTTAGGAAAAACATTCACAGCAGTTCATCTAGAGGCTGGTGGTTCGAGCCCACCCGAGGGAGAATACTTGTTTTTTGCTAATATTATTACATCTTTGTTTTGCGTCTTCGGCTACAATAAATAAACTTTGCCTTGCCTCATTTATTAAATCGTTTATTTTGCTATTGTTTGTTTGTTTGTTCTTCGATTGCCTTACAATCTGCCCGGAGTGGCTGTGCGTGGCGTGCCCTGTTTGTTTGCTTTTACCGAAAAAATGAGACAATTCCATGTCTGTGTGTCTGCCATGTTTTCGTGAATTTAATTTTCTTCTTATCCCCGCGCACCCTTATTACCGGAGACTGTAGATGAGATTAAGTTTATCTATCGTAAATCTTTTTCGCGCCTTACCTACCATCCATCGGGTTTGATCAAATGGCCGATCTAGAAGCAATTACAGAGGCAAAATGCAGGAAACTTTTAACGGTCGAGCTGTTTTACCTACATGCTACGTATGTGGTGAGTACCTACCTACTTCCTAAATTTACAGACAAATATTCTGTCAAATTTGCAAATTCCAAACCAAGATTCTTCCCTTGCATAACCAAATCACCGCTTTAACAAATTGCCCGACTATCGCAAGGATCCCAATCCTGTCCCAGACGGTGAATTACCACTTCGGTTCTGGCCCTTATTTTGACACCAAACAAAACACCTACAAATGTTACCCCCATGCATACGAGGCGCATTTCAATTTCGGATGCGCCAGTCCTGAGAACTCTTGGCAACCAATTACAAAAGGCATGGGGCCGCTTTTCCCAGGCAGCCACCCAAAAAAAAAGAAAGAAAAAAAGCACCCGTATTTTGAACCTGGTCTAGCGCTAGTTTGCTTCATGGGAAGATCAAAAGAAGTAAAATGCCGTCTGTGAGTGGGTGGTTCGTTTAAGCAAAGCGGCTGAGAAGCTTCTTTAATATCATGTCTTCTTTCCTCTTTCCCTTCTCTTCTTTCTTTTTTTTTCTCTTCCCACCACCCATCCCACCATCGTCAATCGTTACCAAAGGATTTAGTGCCATAAGCTACACTCGCTCGCTTAGGCAACTACCCTACCTTTCTCAAGGCGCAATACAAACATAGAAATCTCGCAAAGACATTCGGTCCTTTCGTCAACCCACCTAAAACAAATCCTCAAGAATCCCCAAACGATATAAATCCCGCAGTCAAAATGCTCCCCACCGTCTGGACCGTCGTGACCTCGGTCGCCCACATCCAGGCTCGCCAGGTCCAAAACTGCGAGTCTATCGTGTCTTCGATCGAGGCCCAAATGCCCCCCATGCCGACGGCCATGTCATCGCTCATGGAGGCTGCCAAGACGGACGCCTGTACCTTGACCGCCGCCATCAGCTACGAATCCGAAATCGAGGAGTACCAGACCAAGCTCGAGAAGTGGCTGATGACCGAGTCCAACGCGTCATTGATGGTTAGCGTCAACGCCTGCTCCGATTACATGGAGTCCAGCTACAGCTCTCTGTACGGCGGCATGACCACCTGCGCCCCTCCCAAGGACAGACCGGTCCCCACCGGTGGCCCTAAGACCGGCTCCGCTGCCCCGACCAACTCGGCGTCTACTACTTCCAACGGCCCCGCCGCTTCTGCCCAGACAGGCGCCGCGTCTTCTGCCATGGGTGCTGCGTCTTCGGCCGCCGGTGCTGCTTCTTCCGCGGTTCCTGCTGCCGGTGCTGGAGCCAAGTCTACCACATCCATGGTACTGGCGGTGGGAGCCGTCCTGGTTGGTAGCATCTTCTGGGTGATGTAAAAGAGATGGAAAAGGAAGCTGGAAATGCTGTCATGATCTTGGCTCGGAAACAGTCCGGTGATTTTAAGCGATATGTTATGTTTAATACTGCCCGCACATGGCAAACAGTAACCTTGAACTGTTTATTATTCTTGTCCCTTTTTTTGTCGAAAATAACGCAGTCTCGGAACATGACCCGGCGGTGTGACCCTCATGCTTCCCACATGTTTCCAATGAATGAATGGCCAGCTCTGTGGATTCGTCTCTTCTTTTGCCACCTGGAACTAGACGAGTTTGGTTCGTCGGATCTTTGAACTTAAAGTCCGACAAAAGCCCCGCGTCAATGATCCACTAGCCGTTGGAGAAGAAGCTCGCGGGGCTGACGAGCTGTTAACTCCGCATGACGAAGATCTAATTTCTCACGCCATTGGATAGTACATAACAACTTGACTGGGCGCCATGCTCCAGATGTAATTTCCTCCACGAGACTCACCTGTAAAATAGTTCACAAAGTCACTTCCAACAATTCACTCACCTTTGGAACCCCTCGCACAACTCGTTCTCCACAGCAGAAAATGTCCGTCTACTGCGTCACCGGCTCTAACCGCGGCATCGGCCTTGAGCTGGTCCGTCAGATCTCCGCACAGCCCGACACTACCGTCCTGGCTCTGACCCGGACGTTATCCAACGACCTCTCAGACCTCGAAGCCATCAAAACTTCGTCGGGCGCCAAGGTCCACATCCTGGAGTGCGACATTGGCAACCCAGATTCCATCACCAACCTTGCCTCATCCGTCACCAAGACCCTCGACGCGGGCACCAAGATTGACGTCCTGATCAACAACTCGGGCGTGCAGCTCTCCGATACCGAGACGAGCCTCTCCTTCGACCCGGCCGGCATGTCCGAGACGTTCCGCATCAACACGGTCGGGCCCGCGCTGGTCGTGTCGCGCCTGCACGCCGCGTCGGCGCTCTCGACATCGGTGCGCGTGATCAACATCTCATCTGGCCTGGGCTCCATGGCTGCGACGCAGTCCGGCGGCGACGGCCGATACATGTTCACCTACAGCGTGTCCAAGGCCGCGCTCAACATGCTGACCGTCCACCAGTCCGGCGACCTGCGCGCCGTCGGGGGGCTGACCGACTCCGTGGTCGTCTCCGTGGACCCAGGCTGGGTGCAGACGCGCATGGGTGGCGACGGCGCACAGCTGACGACCGAGGTGAGCGCCAAGGGGATACTCAAGACGGTTGCTGGGTTGAAGAAGGAGGACAATGGGGCGTTTTTCGAATACAATGGTAACAGGAGGCAGTGGTGATGGAGGTTTTGTTTTGATTACGAGCTGAAGAAAAGCAAGAAACAGACGTCCTGGTTCCTATCTTGTTGTGCGATGGGAATAGTCAAATAGGCACGAAAAAAAAAACTACAGAAAAACAGACCCAGCCACGGAAGCTTTCTGTGGCAAATTAATCGGGCTGTGTTTTGTCGCATTGATCGTGATGATGAAAGCCTTGTTGTTGGCTTCAAAGCGAAATGATTTCTGATGCAATTCATGCTTTTGCATGTGGCCCCCAGTCAAGATTTGGCCTCCCTGATTAAGCCGACGCGACCCTCTGATTGTTGGGTACATCGATGCCTACAGGTAGGTAAGGTAATACCCTACAATTGAAGCAACAGGTACTGTGCAGTAAATTGGGACAGCGGGGAACTTGATGTCATGGTACGGCCTTCGCTGAGAACTAAGGAGTTACTGAACTTGCGTCACGGCAAAATTGGTCCTGTGGCATGCAATTGTCTTTGATGCTAAGGAACCCCATACTTGATGATTGCTTTAATTTCTTTTTGCCTTTTTCTCTTCTTCGTCTCTGCAATAGGTACATACACCGCCAAGCTTGACAGCGATCAACAAGCAACCACAAACTTGGCAGGGCCCGAATGCAAGCCGTGCAGTAAGTAGCTCGCCAACTACCGGCGCAAGCAACAAACCAAACCCCGCAAAAAGCCTCGTACTCAACGTTTGCCACCAACTAAATTACACGTAATTTGCCCTACGCTGCTACCCATTTCTACCAAGGCAACTTGGGTTGGTAGGCTTTGTAGCTCTACAGTATTTGTTATGTTGGTGTCACTTGATGAACGGAAATGTATAGCCGCGGGGCAAGCTAACAACAAACGGCTGGATACGACCTGCATTCCAAGTTCTGAAAATAGATTTCAAGCCACGAGAAATTGCGGGATCTTTCAATTAGCTGCCCAGTTGCAGAGAGGTGCAGAGAAGTAGACAACGCACAGCGTGGGTACCCTTGACTCAACTTACTTGATCAAATGGCACTCTAGGCCTTTTGGAATACGAGGGTTCCAGTTAATCGACGCTTGATGCCCCGTTGAGCCCGTCCGAATCAGGAATTTTCGGGCGAGAATCCCACAGGACCCCTTTTTCACTTGGGTGGTACGGCATAGAGAATTCTCGTAATGTTTGTTGAGGGACGTACCGATCGACATTATGGGGTCGCGACGGAACTGTTGATGTCAGATGGCCACACTTGCTACGGTATGCTATGAGATCATGCTATCCATTGTTAGTCGGATGTTATTTCCCATATGGTTGGTATTCTTCTATGGGAAAGAAACATGTATAAAGAGGCCGGCTGTCTTTCTTGCTACCTCGGTGAAGATGCATTCAGAAGACATCCTCCCCTGATAAGACACCTACAAGTAATCTAATACTCAACCACAATCCCTCCAAGCAACACACAATCGCTAGATAATTTCAAAAGAAAAAAAAACACAAAACACAAACCACCAAAATGCACTTCACAACCACCACCATCATCGCCCTGGCTGCCACCCTCACCGGTGCCATCCCCACCCCGGCCGGTCAGGCCAAGTCCATGGTCGCCGACGTGCCACAGTGGACCATCACCGACTTTACCCGCACCTGCAACGACGCCGACACCGAGTGCAAGGTTCAGTTCGGCATCGACACCAACGCCGGCGACAACTCTACCGCCACGCCCTGCAGCTACAGCGTGAATGCCGACTCTCTGGCCTCGCGCGCTTCCGTCGCCAACATCGACTGCGGCAAGTACAAGGTCAGCTCGGGCTGGAGCGGACAGTTCGAGGTCGGCTTCACTACCCTCTCCGTCGTCGACTCGGAGAAGAGGCTCATCGTCTGGCCCGCCTACACCGACAACCAGCTCGTCAACGGCAAGGCTGTCAGCCCCGACCAGAGCTATGCTCCTCAGACTTTGGGTTAAATATTACGAGGTGATGTATTGGGAGAGAAGAAACTGGGAGGCATGAGGATGAAAAGAACGGCACGCTCTTCTGCCGTTCACGATGTCATGTAACACTAATAATTTATGACCATGTAATACAAAAACTGCCATGTTTAAATTTTCGGCGCACATCTGTAATTTGCGCTTGTTCAATCTTGTCAACGTGGTGCAACTTTGTCGACATGTACACAAGTTCATCTGATCCGGATCTCGGCAAGTTTTTTGTCACGAAGCAAGCTTTTGCAAGGTACGGACGAAATGCCAAGACCGATCTTTGCTGCGCCTCGCCTTGCAGTAAGCGCTGGTCCAATTGGAGACCGCCCAGCGCTTACCACTGTACTTTCCAGTACTTTCCAGGGCTTCCACTCCCTGCAGCCGTCGGCTTTTCTGGTCCTTGTATGGGTTTTCGGTCAGCAGTCAGGCACTGAAATCTGCCAAGCAACCGTGTTTTGCGTTACTTCTTTGAGAATTGAGGCACTGTTGCCTAAGACGTTTGTTGTTGTTGTTGTTTTTTTGGCAATGGCCAAGCTTTCCTTACTCTTCTTGCTTGATGCTGACCGTCTGGCCAACCGAAAGGAGTCTGGCTGCTAAAACAGAGAGCAGAACTTTACCGACGCTGGTTAGTTTTGCCGCAGCTTATAATCAACTCAATCGCGCTGCCTGTTGAACGCCTCGATCCGGATCTGCATTCGCCCCAGTTTTCAGTTTCTACCATAAGCATTCAACTCCCTTGAACCTTACCAGTACAGTTGTGTACAGTTGGGATACCGTTCACAGCATCTCGTACTACCAATTTCAACCAAAAGAAAACAATTTAATCCAAAAAAAAGGCAGACAGTCGAAAAAAACCAACAAAATGCACATCTTTAACCTCCCCAGTACAGTCATCTTCTTCTCCCTATCACACACCTTCATCCACTCCACACTCGCAAACCCCATCCCACGACAGCAGGTGGATTTCGACCAACCCGGGGCATATCTACCCCCAGCGAAGATGGCGACGGGTACCAACCTCGGCGGGGGCGTCAGTGTCAACAAGCAACAACAGCTTGGACCGACCCCGGCGACCATGGCAATAGGTACGACGCAGCAGCGACCATCTGCCCAGAACAAGCTGCCACCAGCCGGTCTGCAGTCCCAAAAGACGACAACCGTGACACCTGCAAAGGGCGGCATGTCCCAGCCGCCTACAACCAGGTTGTCCCCCATCCCCGACGTGACTGACCTGCGCAAAGAGCTGGTGATCGACCCTGGCATCTTCAAGTCCATGTACTACCACCCCAAACCCAATGCTATGTTTAGGGAAATGCCCGTCATGTTCATAACCCACATCCGCGGCTTGGAGCCCAAAAAGGAATTCTCGGACCCGGCCGACTTGATGACCAACGATCAAGTGGTGAACAAGTTCAGAGGGTCCGATTTTCGCCTTCCCCCCGAGCTAATTCCAAAGCTGAACTACTACAAAATTGAGACTTCCACAATTCCTTCAAGTGCCGGAGGCGTAAAAGGAAGATCCGTATACAGTTTGGTGGATCTGGATAGCCAGATGCGCAAGGTAGTAGGCGCCGAACTTGCCCTCGACCCCGAGGATGTTATCATCGCTAGCGATATGATCTTGGTCGATGTCGAACTTAAGGCTGACACCATGGGGAAAATGGTTGGTGACATGGGTCGGGGAATCAGAAAGGCTACAACCTGGAGGTAGATAGAAGGTAGAAACTGTTTTAGCTAGACTAGAATTAGACTCTAATTTATTTGCATCCTTCACGCAGCCAAATATGAACACCATCTTCAACAGCCAGCATGAGACCAAATGAAGCCTGATATTATTTTACTAATTTAAAATTAGTCAAGCAAATGATGGAAGGGTGATTGCTCAGCCTTCTATTTGCAGTCGCTTTTTTATAGTCATGTCATCGCTATGTGCGTGCTTTGTTCATCTCGAGAAAACCGGGGAACCCATATAAGAGAAGGAACCAACCGACAAGGAAAAAAAAGAATACATATAGAAAAAAACAAAGGAAAAAGAAAAAAAAAGAAAAGAAAACTCATTCATCCTTCTGATGTTGCTGACTCTCAAGGTATTTAATAACCTCGGGGTCCTGGCTAGGTGGCACCTTCTTCCACCTCTGTACATCAATCGTACCCTCGGGCAGGATCGGGTCGTCAGGCCTCGTGTCGGGATGAACCTCCATAGCACCAGAAGCCGTCCCCTTCCTGGCCGCCTCGATCATGGCCGGCAGGTCAACCTCGTGCTCTGCCCTGTTGCCCGACAACGCAGCGGCGTGGGCCTGGGCGGCTCGGGCGAGGGCCTCACGCTGGGCGGCCGGCATGGTCTGTATCCGGCTGGCCATCGCCGCCTGGTCCGGCCGGCCCATGGTCGCCCAGTCGTAGTTGATGGGCCTTCGGAGCACGTCGCCCGCCTGCAGCACCCAGTTGTTCATGGCGCCGTCCGTCATCTGGTCGTCGCCGTCCTCGGTCGCGCTGCGTCGGCTGCGGCGTCGCTCCAGGTGGTTGCGCTTCCGCTTGCTCCACCTGGATGGCACAAACACCATGACGCCTCGCCAGATGAAGCGGAGCCCCTGGCCAAAGAAGTGGAACACCTTGCCGGCGTATCGGTCGGGCGCGAGGCGGATGAGGACGCCGAGCGGGATGGTGATAATGCCAAAGAGCATGGACCATCCCCACTGTGGTCCGTTCAGGGGCGTGGTTTGGAATGCTTCTCCGCCCTTCCAGATGATGACCATTTGACCTGCAAAAGTGAGACACTGGACTCCGATGAACCAAGGGTTTCTCAGCACGCCCTGGTACCAGATGTTAAGCTTGTTGTCGACACGTCGGCAGTTGTGTTGGTTGAAGAATTGCATCCACACATAGATGTTGAAGACGAGAGTCTGCAACTGGTCCTCTTCGGTTTTGGTCTGTGGGTTCCATAACGCCTTCTTGCCGTAGTGAAGGGTGAATATGACAACAAGTTGGTACAGAGCCTGGCCGACAATCATCTTCCACATTGTCAAGCTCACGAGTGATGTCTTTCGGGGTTGAGGCTTGCGCTTTAGGAAGTCGGGCGAGGGGTAGTCGGTTGCCAATCCAAGGGATGCAAAAATGTCCTGAAAGTGATATCGATTAGTATTCATCGACTTTGGACGTCTAGATAGAGGATCTTTTCATCGCCACTTACCATGATCAGGTTCATCCACAAAAGCTGCACAACCTTGAAGATGTTGTCACCCGACAGCTCAGAAACAACAGTCAGTGTACCAGCGGTGATGTTAATAGTAAACTGAAACTGCAGAAACTTGCGGACGGCGTCGTTGACAGTGCGGCCCCACGAAAGCGCCTTGACAATGGAAGTAAAGTTGTCGTCGAGCAGGATGATGGAAGCTGCCTCCTTGGCAACCTCGGTTCCCTGGATTCCCATAGCAAAACCGACGTCGGCAGCCTTGAGCGCCAAGGCGTCGTTGGTACCATCTCCCGTCACCGCCACCGTTTCCATCATTCCCTTGAGGTGCGACACGAGCAGCAGCTTGTCTTCGGGGCTCGATCGGGCGAGGACCTGCAGACGAGGGATGACCAAGTCCAGCTGAGCCTCGCTGAGCTTGCGAAAGGTCGGTCCGTCCATGGCGATGCCTCCCGCCGTGTAGATTCCACACTCGGTGGCAATGGCCTTGGCCGTGAGGAAGTTGTCACCAGTGACCATGCGGACAAACACGCCAGCCTCTTGACACTTTCTCACGGCGTCGTTGACCTCGGGTCGGAGAGGGTCTTTGATGGCGAAGAGCGATAAAAAGGTAAGGCTTTCGAACTTGGCCTTGAAGTCGATCGAGGTCGGATCCTTGACGTCTTCAAACACCTCGGTCGGGTCTTGGAAGTCTCGGTACGCCATCGCAACAGGCCGCAGCATCTTGACGGCGTAGGACTGCACCACCTGGCGAAGATTCACGTGCATCTCGGATGTGAAGTCTTCGGTCGGCAGACCATCAGCATCCCCTTCATCCTTGACCTCGACCTTGGGGTCGCTCAGTACGCGTGTGCACTGGTCCAACACCACCTCTGCAGCACCCTTGACCAACAAACGATAACCACCGTCGCCGGGCAGCTTGACCATGACAGCCATCCACTTGTTGGAGGCATCAAACGGAAACATGTCAACGATGTCGGCGTTTGTCCGCTCCTCGTTCAGGGGACCCATGGCGAGATGTTCACGAGCAAACTTGAGAAGCGCCGTCTCGGTGCTCATGCCGACAAAGCCATCGTCACTCTCGAAAGCGGTCGTGTTGTGAACAATTCCGCTTCGGATAAGATCCTTAACCTCGGGCGTAAGCGTGGACACGAGTTGGCGCGCAGATGAAGCCGTCACGGGAGCCGGGGCCGCCTTTTTGACGTCAGACCCCGACGCCTCGGGGCTGTTGTCAGACTCGATGGTTGCAGCCTTGCTGTTGGCCGTTACGACCTCTCCCTCGATGGTGGCCGCCTCTTCTCCGAATGCCTCGGTGACTCCAACGTTGCCAGCCACCACCGTCATGACGTTTTGTGTGAGGGTACCAGTCTTGTCTGAGCAAATGCACGTGGCGTTGCCCATGACCTCGCAGGAACGAATCATGCGCACCAGGTTCTTATCCTTGAGCATACGCGATGTCGCAAAGGCCAGGCCGAGCGTTACAGCCAGCGCAAGTCCCTCGGGCACCGTGACCACCACGACCGTGACGGCAAGAATGAGGGTCTTGAAGAACTGCATGGCATGAGAGGCGGGGGTTCCGTTGGAGCCGGGGATGCTGACACAGAAGCGTATGAACATGATGAGGAAGAAGACGAGGCCGGCGAGGGCACCCAACGTGATGAGTTGCCTGGCTAGCTTGCCCAGTTTCTGCTGCAGCGGCGTCTCCTCGACTTCGGTGCGCAGGTTCATGAGCGTCCTTCCAAAGGTCGAGTTGGTACCGACCGAGATGACGAGGTAGTTGCCGACGCCTCCGTTGACAGTAGTACCGCTGAGTATGAACGGGTCGGATGCGGTGACACGGTGGGTGGTATGCTTCTCGGCCTTTGGCTTCTCGGGCGGCTGCTTAGGCTCCCCGTCCGTAGGGGCGATGGCCGTCTTGTGTACCAGTTCCGACTCTCCAGAAAGAGAAGACTCGTCCACTTGAATACCAGAGCCGTTCACTAGCACACCATCGACAGCTACGACGTCTCCCGTTTCGATGTGCATGATATCGCCGACCAAGAGGTCGTAGATGGAGATGTTCATCGTCTTGCCGGATCTTATAACCTTGACATCGCGCTGCTCCTTGCGTTCGTTGAGCTTTGCAAACTTGCGATTCTTGTTCCAGTCGTTTGTTGCGCTACCAAATACGATGACCGCTGAGGATTTGATTTGTTAACAGGAAGTCCTGGGGAAACAGCAGTAGGAATCTAGCATACCAATGGCAACCATTACAGTGACCGAGTCTAGCCATTGTATCCTGGGCTCACCCTCCTCCGCCTCGACAGCCTCATAGATTCCCAGGGCGAGCGAGATGGTGGCACTGGCCGTCAACAGAAAGATGAGCTTGTCGTTGAATGCGATCCAGGCAAGCTCCAGGAAGGACCTCTGCTTGCGCTTGGGCAGCTTGTTCTCGCCAAAGATGCGCCGCCTATCCACAAACCCCTTTGGCTGAGCACCGGGGGCGCCCAATTCTGCTAGATCCAATTTGAAGGCTCCATGTTTATGTTGATCCGCACCCGTCTCGATCGGCTTGATGGCCGGGGGCCTTTTTTCTCTACCAGCCCTGACGGCCTCCTCAAACGGGACGGTGCCGTCGAGCGCGTCCTCGTCGATGCTCAGACCGGCCTGTAGATCGGTCCGCAGGCCCGCGGCCAGGCCGTGAAGCCCGCCGAATGCATCTAGAACTTCGAGCGAGCGCGCGAGGGAAAGCTTGTGGAGTTGAGCGGGAGTAAAGGCGAACTTGTTGTTCTCAGGTGGCGAGTCGTCGGTCAAGTCGACTTGCTGCTCGACTGTGGAGGGTTGTTGCGTCTTCTCGGATGCCGGTGACGACGGTCCGGTGGGTGAAGCGGTGGTTATGGCGTCGGCCATCGAGAGGCCGATGTTGAGTGACGCGTTCGCGCCGAGGTAGAGGTGGGCGGGGAGGTTGATGGGTCGGGACCAAGATCGAGATTCGGTTCGGCAGTCAAGTGCTCTGGTCTACTTGGGTAGCATACTACGAGAACTAGATGAGGTTTATTCAAGCTTCTTTTTGTTTGTCGCGAGGATCAGTAAGGCGTGGACTAGAACTACCTAGAACTAGTCTAGCAGATCTGTCGTTATTTGTGTCTTTGAAATTGCGTCTTCCTCTCAACACCCGGCAAAAGCAAAGAAGGGGCAACAAGTTATCAAGATCAAAAAAAACAATGAACAAAAAAAAGACCGGGCCGGTTAGAGTGACTGGGTAGAGCAGGTGCAACAAAAAAAGAAGAAGCAAAGAAAAGTAAAGGTCAATCTCACGTCAAGCGCCTGGGCAAAGTGGTCGGCTTAAAGACTACCACAGAAACGGATTGGAAGGGATGATGGATCTGGCCATCTTGTCCGCAGCCCGGCCAAGACATCTCTTGAGTGAATTGGCAGTGGAGACTTCTGGAGGATAACTCCTACGGGGCTTGGCAGTTTTTTTTGCTGTTGCAAGCAACTTTTTTCTTCGACCATGAATGCAAGACAAGCAAGCCAAGGCAGCTAGGTTCCAACGACTTGGTGGGTAGATCTTGGCGCTGATTTTAGCATCTTCACTTGCTGAGTGGACAGAAGATCCCCGCCAAGGTGAAAGACCCGCCGCCCGGCTGCATCGTATGGAGTCGTTCACCTTGGCGTCGGGGGAGATCAGCACGTGGTTGCCATTGTACTGTGGCTGCAACTTGGCTTAGACCCGTCGCGTGATGAGGCTTAGCTATTTCATGTTCTCGGTAATATCTTGATGATGAATAGCTTGTTGTGGTTGGTTGAGACTTGGCGATATTGTTGTGTCATTTTTGTTGTTGAGTTGTCAATGATTTTGCGTGGACAGTTGGTTAAATTGGATTGATTAAACAAGATCGGGTAACACGGCACGGAGAAAAAAAAAGAAAGAAAGAAAAAATGAAAGTTGGCGGCTTAATTAAGAGGTAGCAATTACTCCAAATTTTCAAGCTTACTTTTTTTTGGTTCAAGGGAAGTCCCTTGTTCAAGCTATGGCCAGCTGGGGTACCTCATGGCGACGATGGCGTACCTAGAACTACCTAGATGCTTCCATAAGGAAGGTCCGTAGGTAAGGCAACTAACTGTACATACCAAGCAAGCCAAGCTCATTTTGATTCCAGTTGCCCTTTGAGAATTTGGAAACCAAGAAGCATGAGATGGAGTAATTGGAGTCTTGGCTTGCTTCTTTACTATACGAGTCAACCCTGGGCATGGAGCGGGGAAGACAAAGAAGGGAATCTAGAATTGACTCCATTGCAAAGCGACAGCGTTAGGGAGCTTGGGAGGTACTTGCTACAAGTTAGCTTGAGTAGCTCGGTAAAAAGAGGTGGGTAGGTAGGTACCTAGGTACCTGCCTTGGGACCAGACGCACACAAGACACGCTATCTGCGCTTATGGAGTACTCCATACCCCGCACCGACCCTGAGCCGAATGACGAAATAACATCCACCATGAAAGAATTTAAGCAGTTTTGACGGTACGGGCCTAAAATTCAATTCTACCCTCGGCCAGGCAAGCTGCACTGCCAACACATGCATGTAGGACGGCTGCTTTTACAGTGCTTCAATCAAGTAATAATCTCTCTCGGATTTGTCCCTCCCAGTATGGTGTTTGTAGAGGTGCTTCATATCTGTTTGTTTGTGCTCTCCACTCCGAAAGCGGCACAAATTTTGCTCCGATGCAAATGCGATGCGGCAAACATGGGGACTTGTGCAACATCAAAACGTACGATGTAAATTTACCCAACTACTGTAAAGCTTTTCGACAGTGTCCAGCTTGCATAAGTATACAAACACACACACACACACACACACACACACACACACTTATGTACACTTGGCATTCACCGCCTCTATGCAATCTACAGAAACCCCTCTTTAACCTGGTTTTTGCCGATCGACAAGTGGAAAAAAAAGGAAGGAAGATCAAGGCTTAGTACTGTAGGCCTTCACGGCCTAGTGGGTCAGCACCGAGTATTCATTACTGAGGAGTGCAACGTACGGTAATATTTACTGGGATGGAATCTATGGATGAAATCTAGGAGAGAAAATAAGCCAAGGTATCAAAAGCCACCAACGTCTAAGGATGAGCAGATCAGTCCAGATCTTATGTCCAAACTGTCATTGCCGTACAAAGTTGAGATTACAGGCTTTGCCAAGCAGAATAGGCTGCAAATTCCCTACGTGCTCAAGGACGAGTTGATATTCTGCTGATAGTAGTGACACCTCACCACATCGCCAGTCTCCTCGTCCAGCGCGTCAAACAACGGCTCGTACCCAAAATCCCGCTCCCAATCGGTGCTGATCACCTGCGTTTCCCCCCTAGCCTCCAACACCGAAATGACCCGCATCTCGGGCAGCTCCAGCGCGGTGGACCGCTTCGCCACCCTCACAAGGTCATCCCGCGGCCTCAGCGGGTCCTGGACGGCCATGATCTCGAGTTCCCTCATGCCTGCCGGCAGCGCGTCCGCCAGCACCTGGGACCCGCCGCGGTAGTTGGGCCCGTACAGGCAGCTGTCTGGCAGTACCAGCGTCCGCAGGTTGGGGAAGGGGAATCGAGACGGCGCCGGACGGGCAGCTAGAAACCCAGTCAAGTCTTGCCCTTCTCCCAGCATATCGGCGGGGCAGCCAAAGTCGATATACAGGTTCATCAGCGTCTCGCTGCAGGGGCTGGCGACCAGGGCTTCGAAAATATCCCTCGGGAGACACTGGTCGCCAAGGGGTCTGGTTTCGCTGGTCTCGCAGAACAATTCAAAAGGTGTGTAGCTAAAGGTCTCAAGCCTTGCTGCCGCCTTGAGGACTCCACGCATGCTCTTGGGGACCAAGCCGCAGTAGCGCAGGTGCAGAACCGTCAGGTTGCCAAGTGCGAGTTTGTCGGGCGCCAGCAGGCACAGGCAGTTGTTCACCCTGAGCTTACGGAGGTGCGGTGAACAGCGCACAATCTCATTGACCAAGGCCAGGTCGGGGCTGACCATGTCTTCCTCCGGACTGTCCTCATAACTGAAATCCAGGGTCACCGAGTTAAGGGCCAACCTCTTGCCGTGACCGGCAGATGGATCGGCAACCTGGTCCGCATCTCGCCAGGGTCCCTTGGACCAACCATGAATCCAGCCATAGGTCTCTGCATCCAAGTCAGGGACGTCGACCTTGAATTCCTCCAGGTTGGGACAAAGGAGAACGAGCAGGGCCGGTACCACCTCCGACAGGAAATGCTTGGGGTTGGTGTAATGATCACGGTCCCGATTCAGGTCATCCTTGCTGGGAAAGCCGAGTCTTTCCTTGGCAATCGAGACGAGAAAGGCGTCGTTCCAATCCGGTTGGTAGTCGGCATGCACCATGTGAACGTACGAGGCCAGCCGCGGGCTTTTGGCGACGGCGATGGTGAAGTGAAAGAGTCTAGTCTCGGATTCGCTCTTCCAATCCACCTCTTTATGATAGTTTCGGAACAGGACAGGCTGTGCGACGTCGCGCAGGCGTCTACATACGAGACAGAGACTGGCGAGCGATGGACTGTCTGGTATAAAGTCGCGAGTTGAGAACATGCTCTGGCCCGGAGTGACATACCGTGGTCCATCCAACTGGTTGCAGATCCCCTGCAGGACTTCGTTTGGTAGGTCGAGGAGCTCCATTTTTGGGGTCGACATGCAATTTCCCATTGTTGATTTTGACGTGTGAGGTTTGAGTTACTTGGACATGTTGGGAAGCGTAGAGGTGAAAAGGGACAAATTTGAGGCGAATTCCGTCTCGGTCAATTGCCTGTTCTGGATCAAATTATCTAACCATGAACGGCTGCCTGGCATTGCTTGGCAACCATCAACGCCGAAATTTCGCTACCATTTTATTTTGCCGGTCACCGATTAGTCGTATGCAGTGATAAGCAAGCAATCGCGAACCCCCCGCTATCAAGAGTGGACTGGACTCATATCACATCTCACTGGCATATTGTTCATCGTACTTGTTGGTTGGATTTTGTATTGAGTCTTGACTTGACCAGTTCAATGGAAGCCAAACATCATCTCTTGCTGGTAACTAACTAGAGAATCTAGTGGTTCTAGTTGTTGCAAGATATTATCGAGGACATCCGAGGACCCCAATTCATAAGCCCTCGGAGCAATCCTCCAGGTAGACAAGAAAATCCTCTATATCTCAAGAGATGTATTTTCTTGCCGACCCCGACCACAGCTCTTCCCCAAAGACCTTTTCCTTTGCAGAATCCCACATCAGTTCCCTTAGAAACCCTGGCGCTGGACCTGGGCCTTGGCCTTGGCGATGGTGGCCTGGGCGTTGGGGTCAGTGAAACCGCAGCCCTGCTTGCCGTTCTGGAACTCGGCACCGATGCCGGAGCAGATACCGACACCCTGGCCGTTGTTGGCGCAGCAGCCCTCCTGGCAGTCGGCGTTGGCGACGCAGCCACCAGTGGTGAACTGCTCGCCGTTTCCGTTGCCGACCGAGCGGGCACCGGCGTTGTTGGGGATGGCCTGACCCATGACGAGGGCGGCAACTGTTTGTTTGAGTAGGTTCAGGTTAGTATATGCCGCCTTGGTGATTTGTTGCCGGAGATGATTCTGGACACCTATAGAGATAACTTACAAGCCAGGGTAGCTGCGATAGTGATGCGGACCATTTTGAATTAAAAGGTGTGTTGACCGAGATTGGACACGAACAAATTAAGAGTGAGCGGTGTAGTTTAAAGAGCGACGCCTGGTCGGGTAGTAAAAGTTGAAGCTTGAAGAAGAATAAACGACACCGGGTCGGAATTTGTTTGTGTTTGTTCAAATGAAGCAAAGAGCGTTGGCGGGATGGAGAAAAAGAAAGAAAGAAAGGTCGATTAGAATCACATATCCCATCGTCTTTTTATATTCAAAAGACACCAACGGATCATCACTGTTAAGCGATCTACCTTACCGGGGTGGAGGGATGTGATACAAGGCCCAGCATGCGAATCTGATCCGTGCCGGAGAAGCATCAGACGTTTTTCTCCGTGGATCCGGACAAGGATTTGTTGGCCTCCGGGTGACCGTTTACTACGTAGATGGTATGTCCATTCAAGCCATTGCAACTTTGTCTCTCTTGGCCCCCATCAAGAATGCTTCTCGTGGTTGGATTGGTGTAGCATTGGAGACACGGCATTGACCAGGACCCTTGGTGACAAATGGTCCGGCCTACCCCTGATCGCCAGTCGAATTGCTGCTTGCGGGGACGTCAAGCGGCTGGTGCGGGTTTACCAGTTTGGGATTCGCTTGGCAACGGGTTGTCAATGAGCTCGCTTGCGGGAAATTTCCCCATTGTTTTGACGGGGAGGCTCGGAAATGCAGATTCTGACTCGGTAATGGGGTTTTTTTTCTTTGTCGGACAGACGATTGTGCACCTCCTTACTGTAGACCTGACGTGTTCCAAGAGGCAGCAAAAAAAGAAGAAAACATCAATCGTTCAACGTGTCAGTGCGTTCGGAACAAATTGCAATCGACAGAACAGAGAACCCAAACAACGTTTGACGTCACCTGCGGTCGAGAAGGCCCAGCGCTTTCCGTTCCAGCTCCTGTTTCAGGATTTGAATATGATATACTATGGTATACTGTGCTGACTGTTGAAGTTGTTTTTGTGTTCTGCAGATGACTGCGTTGGTCTACGGTGTGTCCATTTCGATGATTTGTTGCAGTTTGTTCTTGGGTTCCAAAATGCGAGGAGCTTGCCAAATTCGGTTCATGACATGAAGTCGCTGCCTACCTTGTCCATCTCTCATGACTCTCTCTCTCTCTCTCTCTGCCAATATCTGATTCGCCTCCGGGCCCGATATTCCGAATGTCGTGTCTGAATGCCTGTTTTTATCGGTTATGCTTGCCGGGGAGCATTGTATTCCAGACTGTTTTATCCTGGAGGCAGCCTTGCACGCGGTGAACTCTTTTTTTCTTTATCCTTGTCCAATATTCAAACATGATCTCTTGTCTTTGTTAATCAGTGGATTGATGGACGAACTATCGGGATCGTCCAATCTCTGCATCAACTGCGTTGGTAGGGAAAATAAAAATAAAAATAAAAATAGTGAGCCAAGGTGCTAGCATACAGTAGAAAAGAAAATCTGAAAAAAAAAACCATCATCTCTTCTCAATTCTGGCCAAGAGTCAGCAGCTTGAACTTTCAGATCATACCCAACTAACTGGCAGCTGCACCATCAAAACGTGCCATTCAAGGTTTGGCTGGCAACCCTTGTTTTACAGTACTGCCAAAACAAATGTACAGAGTGATATTTTGACGGGCCGACAATCTCCAAATGATCAAGGGGTTCCCTCGTTTGCTACAGTACCAAAACGTCAAAGACGTGCAACCACAAGCCACCGTCAAACTAGGCAGCTTGGCGGCAGAAATTGGATAGTGTCTGGTCTAGACTCTAGCGCCATAAACCCCGGCCCGCTCCGTAAAGCTAAGTGTCTGGCTTGATGGCACCACGACGCCTAGGACGCCTAGCTTTCACTTTGAACCATGAGGACTTTAATCATTGGTGTCGAGAACACAGGCTGCGCAATTGCGGACTTTTGTAGAAATCTACCACCTTTCTGCCTGTCGAGGTGTTTGAGTATACAATGATATGCAAGGTGTGTACTAGATGGTTCCTTGTCTGTTATTTCAGGCTACTTTTTTTTATATACAACTCTAATGCCAATTATCTAATTATCTAACAGCCAAGAGAGCCTGCTCATCCATCACTAATTTGTGACCTACAAGCAAAAAGCCGCGGCAACACGGCCCGCAGCCTCAACCATAAAAACGTCTCGAACATATACCTCTTCCAGACCTCGTGCCAGGAAAAAAAAACAGACGTGATAACAGACGTGACAGCAGAAACAAAACTTGTATCTTAATCTTGAAACATTACAACAACAGCAAAAAAATGTTATCTAAAACCCAAAGGCCGCGCAATCCCTCCTTCTAGATAATCATCACCCCAACCTCTCAAATCGCATACCTGAACCTGGGACTTTCGTCTCCGAGCTCGGCCATTTCATCCTCGGTCAGGCCTTGGTGCTCAGGCTTGACCTTGCCCTCCTCCCGAAGCCTGTTCTCTCGTGCGAACCACCACGACATGGTGGCGTATATGGCGCCAGCCATGGCAACCATGGCCATGGTAGTCGCGTGTCCGCGAATGTACCGAGGGGCGTCTCTCGTCTCGCTGTTGCACGGTCTCCATGTCAGTCATTCGTTCATTTTCTCTTTTTTTCCCTTTTTTTGGTAATTTTGACACCCTCCAAAAATGCCCAAAAAGAAACAACTCACTATATGAACGGCGCCATAATTCCACTCGAGTTTCCAATCGTCAACTGCAGCCCGTTGGCCGTGGTCCGCTTGCCATACCTGGGACTGTTGCTAGGCAGCCAAGCCAGCGGCAGACCGACGAGGACGTACAGCCCCGTCGCGACGAGGAAGCATCCAAAGTAGTGCGCGCCCGACGGCAGCGGCGAGATGAGGATGGCGTACCCGACGCAGGTGGTCAGGGCGAAGGCGACACAAAACACACCCCTCTTCTGGGTGCGGTCGGACCAGTATGCCGTGGTCATGTACGACACAGCACCGAGGAAGTAGCAAGGGATGGTGAGCAGCTGCACCTCTGCGTTGCTCCAGCTTCCGATGCCGCGGATGATGGTGGGCAGGAAGGTGGAGAAGCCGTACAGGCAGGTGTCGGCGCCGAACTGGCCCGCCGCGAACAGCCAGACCTTCCAGTCGGAAAAGGCCTTGTTCATGTCCTTCTTGCTAAACTTTTGCGCAGACGTCGTGTGGCCGTACTGTCGGGTTCGGCGGATCACCATTGCCTTTTTCTCGTTTTCGGTCAGGAAGTAGGCGGTTTCGGCGTTGTTGGGGAGGAAGAAGAAGACACAGATTCCCAGGAGGACGGTCGGGATTCCTTCTACGATCATGATCCACTGTGAGGTTGAGGGTCAGTTAGCTTTTTTTGCCGTCCGATTTTTTCTTGATGAGAGATCCAAGAGGGAACAGAAAAACTGCAGGGAAAAGATCTCACCCTCCAACCGTGCATCCCCGCGATTCCATCCATGTGTCCAATTCCAAACGCCAACAGTCCTCCGAGTGCGCCAGCGATGGCAGCACTCACAAACAGATAGCCCACCCTCATGGCCAGCTCATGTTTTGTGTAGAAGAGGGTCAGAAAGATGTTCATGCCGGGGAACAGGCCAGCCTCGAGTGCGCCTAGGATGAGACGGCATGCGATCAGGCCTCCATAGTTCTGAACAAGTCCCGTCAGGGTTGCGACGATGCCCCAGCCGACGGTGATAAAGGCGATAAAGTAGCGCGGTGTAAACTTTTGGATGACCAGGTTGGAGGGTACTTCGAAGGTGATGTAGGTGACAAAGAGGATGGAGACGGCGATCTGGAACTGGTTGCCCACCAGACCGAGGTCTTCTTCAAAATGGTAAAGACGGGCATTGCCAATGTTTACTCTGTCGGGTTGGTTGTTAGTCGCAATGACTACAGTCAAATAAGCAGTAGACAATATCTAATCTCACCTGTCGAGAAAACTAAACAAGTACAAACTCATCACCAACCAGAGGAGGTACTTGTCCAGCTTTCGCACCAGAGCTTTCTCATCCACACCAAGCTCCTCAATCGTCATGTCGCCCGTGACCGCAGGTCCAATGCTCGCATCACGCTTGTCCTGATCGGAGGAATACGGCTCCTTGACGCCTGACGCCTCCACGTCGTTCGCCGGCCGGTCCTCGACGGCCATGATTCTCGAAGTGCCGAGAGGCTGCTGATTATGCGCCGGAGATTATGATGCAATTCCTAGCAGCAGGATTGGTCGTGGTGGTTCAGGGGCCGTATATACGGTGCAACTCCTGGCCGCCAAAAACAAGCCGGTAGAAATCGCGGGCTTGCACCCGTTAATATAAACAATTTCCGATTAGAGTCGTCAAGGGTAACAAAGAAGAGATGAAGAAGAAAAAGGACGACTCAGTTACGGCGCGATTGAGGGGAATGCTCGCATTGGTCCCCGCCACCCGACGCGAACCCCAGGCGGACCCAAACCCCGGGAACCTTTTTTTTTTTTTTCTCGTTTCTTTTTTTATCTTTTTGCTCCTTATCATCGCCTCCACATAGCATATCCGCCCCGACCCAACGAGTGTGTAAGAGTCGAGACTGGGCGTGAACATGGTCCGGTCTGCAGTAGCTTCTGCTGTACCAGTCTTACTGTGAAAAAGTATACAGATTGAACCCTTGGCGCCTTTCGAAATCTCACGGAGCCCCACCCCGACGTCGGTGCAAGGAGATGGTATCTTTGGAATTGGAGGTTGGGGCGATAACTACCGGTATGGATTTTGTCTTGGCTTTTTTTTAACGCTATCTCAGGCTTTCTGTATGTGAATGAATACGAAGTATAGGATAACGGAACGATTGGACAATGGTTGTTTGTCTTTTTCATCAGTACCTTGGACAGTTTAAATTCTTTCATTGCCTTCTGTTCCCATTTCCTTTTTGTTTTCCTCCCCCCCTCCTCCATCTCCAACTTTAATTACTTTCCCCAAATACCCCACTTGTTCTAGCCTACCGAGGATGGCTTGCGGAGGTATCGCCGACCGTCCAACTTCAACTGCGTATGCCGTACAACAACATACTTACCCTGCTTAGGTGACGTGAGATTTTGAAGAGGTCATGATAATAAATATCATCGCAGAGATTTTCTTTTTCTTTTTCCAAATATGCAATGAAGGCAGTCATGCACCCAGTATTGCATCAGGTACATACAAATGACATTTATCCTCCAAGTTCTCACGTACTTTGACACAAGAATTGACTGGTTAACCGACTGTAAAGGTGCATGATCTCCTTGTATGCACAAAGTTTCCAAAATCATTGTCCAAATGCCGAGTGATTTAGATGGTAACTTGTAGCATCTCCGATTGTCCGGTAGTACATTGCAATGTAACATTATCTTGGTGGGTTCACTTCGCATTACTCGATGAGCACAAAATGGGGACAAGAAGTTTTGCGACTCACCGTAAAAGCAAGTTAAGTTGTCAGGATACACTTCCTACGCTTGTGGCGCCCATACCCCAGTGAGTAAGTGTGAAGGGTATATATTTTTTAAATCATTGCTTCGCGCTATCAGTTCAAAACAACTTCACTAATGCATCAGTGGTTTAGTGGTAAAATCCATCGTTGCCATTCTTCCAAAAGACATTCGATGGGCCCCGTGTTCGATTCACGGCTGATGCAATGGCTCTGATATTTTTTGCATTTCCTTTTGCTCGTGTTTGCTTACACCGGTAACAAACATTCACCGATGGGAGGATTATATATCCATTTGTCATGCACACCTGTTCAATATTGGCTTTCGCTTGTCTTCTTTTTTTGCTTTTCTTATCATCCGATTTATAAACGATTGACATACAATCCAAAAGCTGGGCAGACGTCATGCCGATGCCACATATGCGCTTCGCCCTGTCTAAATGCTGACAGATGATCGAGACGTTGTAGATGCTGACTTGCTTACCACGTGCATCATTTGCCACCTCTACACACCTTTCATAATAATCTTTACGCGTGTTGATATCCCAACCAGATGCAGTGTTCCTTGCTTGGCAAAAGAGCGCCAAGGCCGCCAATCTGCAATCTGGGTGGCACAATAGGCAGAATATAAGAGGCAGGAAAACAGAGGCAATTGAGGATTGCCTAGAAAGGCTTGGTAATGAAGCGAGATTGTTGATATGTTTACTATATATACTAGGGTACCTCAATCTCTCCAGTCTCAGCGAGGTTAACAGGGACATGATTGATAAATAAACATCTAATATTACATAGAGACATTTAACCAAAGATGCTAAACCTCAATGGCGTCAAGAAAAGAGGCGGACACAGAAAGTCCACCAATGGATGCTCGGCTTGCAAAAAGAGACATATCAAGGTGTGTTGTTGTCATTGCGATATATACTCTCTTATCCTACTTTGGTAATGGTGGGCGTGCCACGTGTGAGACGGGCCATCGGGTGCCGGCTCACAACCTCTGAACCCGCGTGTTAGAGAAATATTTGATGAGCGGATGCACAGGATTGCCCAAGAGCTAACGAGTACCCAAAAAATGGAAACCAGTGTGACGAGACGGGACCGCCATGCGCCAACTGTACCATTCGCAGGGGCTCCATCTGCATCTACCTATCCAAACAGGGAACCACTCCCATCATGACATTAACGGCAGCTGCACAGAGTAGACACAACCATATCTCTGCCGATCAACTTATACAAGATCTGCAAAAGCAGCAACACAACATCAGAACCACCGGCCCGCTCCACGCCGGCCCTACTCTACCCCCTCCATCATGCTTCTCCAGCAGCAGCGACACCGCGGCCCCCGCCACGCCCGCCCGGCGCGACCTGGAGCTCGAGCTCGTCCACCGCTGGAGCGTGCGCACATGGCGCGGCCTGCAGATGATACCGGCGTGCAGCGGGTTCCTGCGCGTCGTGCTGCCGCGCGACATGCTACGCCACGACTTTCTGCTCAGCGCAACCCTCGCCCTCGCCGCTGCCGATCTGGCCGTCAGCAGCAGTAGCGGGGGGAGGAGAGGCGGCTCCAACATCTATGTCGATGCCGCCGCCGCATATGTAGCGTTGGCAGGGTGGCAGTTCCATCAGGCAGTCGAGGAGCTACGAAACAGGAGGCGCAGGGGGTTGAGCGGGGGCGGTCTGGACAAGGAGAACCTGTACATCTTTGCGCAGTTTGGGGATATGATGGGGTACTACTACATGGCGATGCCTGGGTCCGAGGTTACGTCTTGCGGGTCACTGACCTCGGGAGTGGTTGGGGGTGGTGGTGGTGGTGGTGGTGGTAGCGGCGGCGGCAACGGAGTCATGACATTTACGCACGCATCAGTCCCCGCCAGACCATCCATCATATCGCGCGTCCACATGGCGATGCAGATGTTCACTGGGTCGATGAAGACGGCATCGCTCAACTGGGCTTGGTACCTCGACAGCCCGACGTCGGCGCGGCAGGCGTACGAGGACTACAGCCCACGGCTCGATGCGATGCGGCTGGTGGACTCGGAGACGCTGGCGGCCATCAACCTCATGTCGAGCGTCGCGCGTGCCGTGCGGGGGGAGGTCGGGGGTCTGTCGGTGCCCTACAACGACGTTAGGTCCTACTGCTTCGCCATCGGGCAGACAAAGTACGAGTTTGCCGAGCAGCTGCTGCAGCGCATGTCTGGGAGTTTTCTGAGCGTCCCGGGGGTGTCGGGGACGTTCGACAGCGGGTTTCTCGACGGCATCGCGGGGCGCGAGCCGGTGGCGCTGTTTGTGCTCATGTTTTGGGGTGTTGCCATCTGGAGGGCGCGTGCGGATGGCTTGTGGTGGATAGGGGCCACAGGGAGGGAACTTGTCGATGAGATCTGTGGAGTGCTGGTGGGAGGCAGCATATGGGGACTCGAGGATGTCAGGGAGGGTGTCAAGTGGTGTAGGAAGGAGGTTGGTCTGGTGCAAACTGCTTCCGGATGAGGAAGGGTTCCGAGGATGATGACGCTGTTGCCAGTTGAGCCTAGAATTCAAAGATGGGGGATGGACTCTGAGGTCATGCCGATATGCATTGAGGAGCTGGACTTCAGGCTTGATTCTTGGTACTTGGTAGCGTGCAGTTGCAATGGTTATCTCGGTGGGCTAGTGAACTATGATATCTTGCATCTACCATGTACTTACTGTATGGTATAAGTTGAGTCTAAGGCATTGTTTGGGTCCTGAAATATCTAGCACATCTATGTAGCAACCATCTTGATTGCTCTCATTCATATGGGCTATACAACCGTCATTGCAGTCATCGAACCCCCAGAACATTCCAATGACGAGCTAACAAATAAAGGAAACTGTAAAGAAACTTGGTGTAATTTCATCCGGAATACTTCTTGTGGGAATAGACACACAGACCTGCCTGGGTGCCCTCCTCAGAGATTCCGAGACGAACTTAATGGGGACACAACCCTCTCAAAGTGCTGCGCCTCCTTCATCCATGGCACACAAGCAAGAAACTTGTCTGTCATATATTGCGACTATGGAAACAAACCCTGACGATAGAATTGCATTTGAGTATCATGATATTATATCTTGGTTATAATCACCCCTTTATCATGGGTGGGGTACATGGAATAAAAAATCCAGAAATGTAACGTATCACCATGTTGCTTTTTTCATATTCGTACCCAATTCAGGGCGACGACATTTACAAGAACCCAAGCATCAAGAGGCGTCCGGGGAGGAGCTTGTTGCTTACCCCTCGTTTGACAAGAGGCAGGGTGCGGAATGATCCTTGCTTTTTGCTTAAGCTTGTCTGGACGACGTCCGGGGGCAGGGTGGGAAAGATTTACCAATTGAGATGGAAATTTGGGTGATGGCGGTGAAAAAAGTGGCGTAGGCGTTCGGTGTCCCAAGGGGCAAGAGAGGGCTACAAGCTCGGTCTGTGTCATCTTTCAAACATGTGAAAACATGTTTTGAAAGGTGGTGGCTGTGGGAGGGAGAGGAAAAGATCAACATGGGAATCAGCAGCAAAAAGCAACAATCAACCAAGGTCTGCACTTTGTAGTTGACTCGAGGTGATCGGGCCAAGACCAGGGTTAGGGTGATGGATCTTTTTTTTTTTGCCAAGGTGAAGAATTGTCGAGCTTGGTTGCACTTTGTCTCGTCTAGAGGACAATTGAACCAAGCCATCACCAGGTTCAAACTCGGGGTTTTCGGACGAGTTTCAAGGGTCTAGACTTTTACGTCTGTCTATGTTGCAGTCAAACTGAAAGACTAAAGAATGAATACAAGAAGAAAATAAAAGGAGATAAAAGTAGAAAGCAAAAGAGGGGAGGGAAGCAATGTCAGAAAAAAAAAAGAGAGAAAGATACTCCAGCAGATCCAACAGAAAAAAAAACAGCTCGGTCTGGATCGGGAAATCACTCGCGTGACGATAACCTGACCTGACCTTACTCCTCTCCTCCCTCCTTGAAGCGGCAAGATGGCACACGACACGAGCTGATGAAATTCCAGACCAAAAAGACTTTTGAACCAGTTAATTGATCAACGTGCCCCAATAAAGACTTTCAATTGGTCAAAACGTCCCTTTTGGTGGCTGTCGTCCGTGTCGGGGGGTCCCGCCGGCCAAGAGCCGAATATGGCTTTTGATTCGGGGATCGTACTCTGGGCATTCTCGGCGGCGTCTGGGCATGCGTACCGTGCCCACCGGCAACGGATCCTCTTGGCGGCCACAAAACCATCAAACTTCCGGGCGGCGAGGCCAAGACAAAGCAAAAGAGAAAGCCAATTATTCAACACCACTGAGCAGTTGGAATTCTTTTTTTTGTCTGCCAGTATGTTTTCTTAAAATTTAATCGCTCATAACCCAACCCCGGTTCCCCGTCAATCCGCAAAAAAAAGGCGTGGGGGATCCATTGAGGCGAACCGGGGGAGGAAGAGAGAAAAAAAAGTCAGCATGGCTTGATGGAGACTGTAAGATGATGGGCGGATGGAAAAAAAACCATACCTCGGCCTTTGTTCCACTGTATGTAACTTCTGGATATAAAACCCCAAATCCTCCCATTGTATCTCGTTTGCCCAGCCCTCGTCTTGGTACACCCTTCTTCTTAGACATTACCCCTACAGAAAAGTCCCTAATATCCAACATTCCCATCCCTTCTCTCACCCCTCTTCACCCTTCTACTCTACCCGCCCCGGCCCTCCGAGGGCCAACAACCTTCATCATGGGTGCCCTTCCTGATGTGACATGGATCATCGGCCTGATGAGTTTGTCGTTTACGGCATCGGCCTTTGGAAACGGTGCCAACGATGTCTCCAATGCCTACGCCACCTCGGTGGCGGCCCGAACCCTGACCATGCCACAGGCTGGTATCTTGGCCATGTTTACCGAGTTCTTTGGCGCCGTGGTCCTGGGCAGCCGTGTCACCGGCACCATCAAGAACGGCATCATCGACATCAACCGCTTCACCAACACGCCCTCGGCCCTGGTCCTGGCCATGGGTTGCGTCGAGTTCGGCTCCGCGTCGTGGCTGCTTCTCGCCACCAAGGTCGGCTTCCCCGTCAGCACCACCCAGACCGTCGTCGGAGCCCTCGTCGGCGCCGGCATCTCCTCGGGTGCCCAGGTCAGCTGGGGATGGAAGAAGGGTAGCGTCTCGCAGATCGCCGCCTCTTGGGCCATCGCCCCCTTGATCTCGGCTGCTATTGCTGCTGTGCTGTTCGGAACCCTCAAGTTCGCCATCCTCGAGCGTGAGAGGTCGTTTGAGAGGGCCCTCAAGGCCATCCCCTTCTATCTCGCCTTCACCGCCGCCATCCTTGCCCTTTTCATCACCATCGAGGCTCCGGGAGCCCCCAGCCTCGAGGAGTTGGGAGCCGGCACCGCCTGCGGCATCATCTTTGGCGTCTTCTTTGGCGCCCTGGCCCTTGCCTACATTTTCTTCGTCCCCTACGTCCACCGCAGGCTGGTCAGGGAGGACACCCGCATCCGCCCCCGTCACATGATCCTCGGCCCGCTGCTCTGGAGGGATGACCCGCCCATCTTCTGGCCTGCCAAGGATGGCTTCATCGTCGAGGATCACTACGCTGTTCAGGATTCCCCAGCAGACATCACCCCGGGTTCGACCGACCCCAAGGCCGGCAACGACGCCATCACACCCCACGGCGACGGCAACGCAAACGGCATCAAGGACCCTGAAAAGCGTGCTCTGGAGAACCAGCAATCAGCCAGCAACAGCAACAACAACGGCGTCGTCGACCCATCCTCCACCGATCTCGAAGCCGGCCCGACCCCCACCCAACCTCGCCAGACCATCGCCCGCTACAAGAAGCAGCCCGAGCCCGAAGAGCGCTTCCTCGCACCTACCGCCCACCTCCCTCTCTACAACCCCAAGCGCCTCTGGTCGTGGGCCAAGTACATCTTCCTCCAGGGCGTGACCCGCGACTGCGTGACGCACGCCGCCGAGGACCTGGCCAACGTCCACGGCAAGGCCAAGCGCTACGACAACCGCGTCGAGCACATGTGGACGTACGCGCAGGTGGCGTCGGCCATCATGATGTCCATCGCCCACGGCAGCAATGACGTCGCAAACGCCATTGGTCCCTGGGTCGCCGCCTACCAGACCTACCAGTCCGGCATCGTGAGCGAGGACACCGAGACCCCCATCTGGATCCTGGTCGCCGCCGGTTTCCTGCTGGGTGCCGGCTTCTGGTTCATGGGTCACCACATCGTCCGCTCCCTCGGCAACAAGCTCACCCAGCTGTCCCCCACCAGGGGTTTCGCCATGGAGCTGGGCGCCGCCATCACCGTGCTCATGGCTAGCAGGTTGGGACTGCCCGTCAGCACCACCCAGTGCCTGCTCGGGGCCGTCTGCGGTGTCGCCATGATGAACTTTGACGCCGGCGCCGTCAACTGGAAGCAGATGGGTTACATCTTCTCCGGTTGGGTCCTCACCTTGCCGAGCGCCGGTTTCATCGCGGGTGCCCTGCTGGCCATGGCTCTCAACTCACCCAGCCTCCGCTAGAATGGCTGAAGGAGTTGTTCGGAGATGTGCTTTATGGATATGAAATGCATAATTAAAAAAAAAGGGCTGGTCCTCCTTGTTTGGTGGGTGGGACTTGTTTGGGTTTTGTTCCGTCTTTTTAACAAGGCTATGCGCTGGTGTAGAGGTGTTTGGCTTTCATTATTGGGTTCTCCTTTTCGTTTCGTTGTGATTTATTCTGCATCATCAATTTTTATGAGCCGAGTCTAGCATGGTTCTTTGACGATTATAAATAAACATAGTTATACCATTATCAAAAGTAACCATGTTATATCTTCACTCGCTCCCCTGACAGACATCGCTTGATAACTTTATCGTCGTGTTGTTGATCTTTGGGTTTGGAGCAAGGCGGGCTTGTGAGTTTGCTCCAAACGGGGCTTTGAGGTATTATAGCAAGCATGTTATGGCATATTCCATTTATGACTGGGCAAGGATCCACCTGGCATCGTCGCAACCATCAGCATATTACGTAGGTATTTTACATTGCTCTGCCGTTTCCCGAGTAGCATTCCATTAACCTGGCCTGTAATGACATGAGCTAACCTTCCCTACACCTACAGTATTTGTAGGGTAGCATCGAACCTCGGAACACTCATGATTGATGTGGGGCTTTGCATATACCGAGGAGATTACTACGTGGTAGAGGAAGCTCTTCCAACATCAAATCAAGAATGATTCAATAAAACCTTGTTTTTTTTTGAACCAAGAAAAAAGTTGTATTATTGGCGTGGAGAAAAGTACCGCAAGGCCTAAAAAGCTTAAGCACTTGCTTAAAGATATATACAAGGTCCAATCCACTTCACCCATATATACAACCTAGACCCCCTCCCCCATCTTTATCGTCTTGAAAACATGATTCATACACCCTTCAATGCAATCTTCCCCTGAACCGACATCTCCACTTTTAAGCAGAGATACCGTTGAAGAGGATCCTGTTAGGGGTCTGGTTCTTGAGACCCAAAGCCTTGCCGGTGGTGCCGAGGGCGAGGAGCCTGGAGCGGAGGGCGGCGGGGGTGGAGATGTTCTCAAGGCCGAGGAGGTAGGCGGCGACACCGACGACGTGAGGGGTGGCCATGCTGGTGCCGCTGATGGTGTTGGTGGCGGTGCTGGAGGTGTACCAGGTCGAGAGGATGTTGACGCCGGGGGCCAGGATGTCGACCTCGGCGCCAAAGTTGGAGAAGGAGGCCTCGCGCCAGGTGGAGTCGATGGCACCGACGACGAAAGAGTTGGTGGCGGAAGCGGGAGACTCGTTGGTCACGCGGATGCCGTCGTTGCCAGAGGCGACGATGGAGAGGATACCGGCGCTGAAGGCGTTGTTGACGGCAGCGTTGAAGGCGGAGGAAGCGGGACCACCTGTTGGAAGAGACTGGTTAGAATGGAGAATTCATAAAAGTTTCATGACCCGACCCACTGCTGCAAGGTCAAAACACAACAAGACTTACCAAGAGACATGTTGATAACAGCCTTGCCGACGCGGTTCTTGGACTGAATGTCGCTGACGGCCCAGTTGAAGCCAGAGATGATGGTAGAGGTGGCGGCGGTGCGGCCGGTGAAAACCTTGACGTCGATGATGTTGACCGACTTGGCGACACCGTAGGTCTTGCCACCGATGGTACCGGCGACGTGCGAACCGTGGCCAAGGGTGTCCTGGTTGGCACCGCCGGCAGCGTTGAAGCCCTTCACGGCACGACCCTCAAAGTCGACGTGGGCAGTGTTGATGCCAGAGTCGACAACGTAGGCGTAGATGCCGCTGCCGGCAGAGCTGTCGTAGCGGTAAGTGGTGGCACCACTGGTACGGCTAGAGACCGAGGCCAGACCATAGGGAGCGTTGGACTGGGTGGTGACAGCCGAGAGGGTGTAGATTTGATCGGGCTCGATCTCGGCAACCTGTTGATCATGGAGAGTTAGCTATAGTTCCTAAACCAACGTCCCTCGTCTCAATGCCAACGGATACGAGGGATCAAACAAACTCACGTCAGGGCTGTTGCGGATCTCCTCCAGGGTGGCATCGTCAAACTCTCCAGCGTAGGCGTGGAAGTCGAGAATGTCAAACTTCTTCTCGACGCCAGCAACGTCCTTGCCGTCGGCAACGTTGCGCTTGTGCACGCTATTGACCCATCCCATGTGAGACTCAATGTCGCGAGCAGCAATGCCCGGCTTGAGAGTCACAATGTACTTGCCAGCCACGTTGACCTCGGGCTCCTTCTCGACGGGTGCACCGGCGGCAAAGGGGGCGAGGGCCGCCAGGAAGACGGCGAGGTTCTTGAGGTGGAACATGGTGATTTTGAGGATTGGATGTGATCAACAAAAAAAGAGAATAAAAAACGAATGAAGGATGCGTGCAAACAAGTGAATGTATCTGCAAAGGACTGCTTGATGCTGGAGGCTGGTGTAAGACCGGAGGCGCTCTGAGGAGAAGAGAGCTTCAAGTCTACCATCCTGAGAGAAGGCGGATGGCATCTTTATACTTGTTGAATCCATCTTTAATGGTGGCGAGTTCTCTTCCTACTTCCTAGACCACATGTGACAAAACACAGCATTGTGTTTGTTGTTGGTTCCAGCAAAAAAAAAAAAATAATAGATCTGCCAAGTTGCGTATAGGTCGACTGCCGTTTCGGCCGGGGTACTCGATCCGACCAAAGCCAACTACCAGACCAGCTTCCTGATCTGGATTGATCATAGCCAGCTTCCATGTATAATCACCGGCTCCGCCAAACACACTTGTCGGACGAACATTGCAATTTTGGGCAGGCCATGCCGCTCCGAACCAATCGTTTTTAGCAACCGCCGTTTCCCACCAGGTCCCCTTATATTTTGCGGCTAATGAGCGTGGGTCGCAAAGTGCCATTCAAGGGCTCCCATTGCCCGATTTAGGGAGGTGAGAATGTGCTTCTGGGTATTAATACTGTCCCCGCCCTGCCAATGCCACATGCCGAACTGGACCGTGTTTGTTTTCCCCGCAAAAAGCAAAATAATGTGAGCTGTGACAAAATCTCAGGGGCTGGCTGGATTTGCCGTCATAGCCAGGGATCTCTTGGGCGGCAGTGCCCTTCAAATCTTACAATCTATTGAAGGGGAGAGGTGATGCTTGGCTCCGCCTCGGCTCCGCTTCAGATGTCAAGTCTTGGCGCCCTACGAGGCTGGCCCTCAGGTACACGAGCTGCCCGATTGGGTGACTTTGCCCGTGGCTTTTGCTTGCGATATCGGCATTTTGGTCCACGCAATTGTGGGCATGGTAATCACGCCTTTGGAGACCCGAGCGCGATAACAAAAGGCTAAATGCTACTAGACTCGAGATGATAGCAAAGAAATATTGTTTTTTTTGTTTAACTCCCTATTTTGTTTTTATTGTCTTTCGCGACTCGCCCAAATGGAGTCTCATCTTGCTCTTCATCATGCTAAAAGCAGGATGGCTGCACGTATGCGTTACATCGTCGCTTAGTGCTGCAGATACAAGCCAAGTTTCCTTCCATATTTGGGCGCGGAGCCGCTGTCATCAGCTCAAAGTTCAAGGCACATGAAATTAGCTCGTCGTTATGACCTGGGCCTGCCGCTGTGCCTCGCGCAACTCAACTCGTTTGTCGTCACGCCATTTACACCAATCGCAGCACCGGCATAAAGCTTGGCGCTTTTGATCTGAGGCTTGCTTTGGTTGACAGGCCGGCCAAGGTTTTGAATCGGGCCTCTTTCCTCCGAGCCCCAGCGGTTGGCGCTAATGTACCCCAAACCCCCCGCGGCAGTTTCACCGTGTTGACCTCGACTTGGCACAAGACGACATCAATTGGGTGTCAATCGTGACCTTGTCCCTTCTCAACTCAACGCCAACATCTTGACCACCTATGCGGGCTTCCTTCCATATATCGAGTACCTATAGTTGCAGCAACAACAATATTTGTCAGCCTAATAGCACATTGGGTCTGGTCTCTTTTTGGCTGCAGATACTTACACGTCCCAGTATGCATGATACCTCAGGTTATCGCAGTCCTCTTTAACCTTTGTACACATCTCTTTGACCTCCTCTACCGTCAAACCTAGGTTCTCCATCAGCAGCTTCATGCACAAGCCGTCAAGGTCGGATATGGAAACCTCTCGGGCCCACCATCCAATGAGCCGCATCTGACGATCCCTGGGCCATGGTGCATGCGGCCACCTCTTCTTTTTGACCGTCACGTCCTCGAACCCTACCTGCCGCATGAGGTCGGCAAGCTTGGGCGTCACGTCGATCGGACGGCCTGCCCTCTCGGCCGCTTGGAGCATCAACTGACACCAGTGGCTGATGACGGCATCTTCGGGCAGGGTTCCATCGTCACACTTGATGGGTAGAGTGCAGTCCTGTACTTCGAGGTAACCACCGGCTTCGAGACCCCCAAAGGCCCGCTCAAATATGTTTTGCCACGACTCGAAGCAACCAAGCATGTTGCGGATGAAGACGAGGTCGAACTTGTCGTCAAATAGCCACTCGGATTCTATGTCATCGATGATGAAGCGACAGTTTGTCGGGACGCTGTTCAAGTCAGCCTACCGAATCTGTGATTGATCGTCAATCCGGCTCACTAACAAGTGTGGTTGTATGGGGCTGAGGTCAACGCCGACCACCTAACAACAGAGGTACTGTTAGTAACTAACACACCTCAAGACTTGCATCACAATATCGAGAATGACAAATGAACCCATGGATTTCCTTACATGTGCTTCAGGATGCTCATCCGCTAAAGAAATGTCCTTGAATTAGCTCAGCTTCATTGGTTAAGTCTCGCACTGCACAAAACAACCCTGTGCACCTTACCAAAGTCACACGCCCAGATACCGGTTCCTGTACCGACGTCCAAGACATAACGTGCTCTTTCGTTCTTGGGACACATGCACAGGCGATTGTCAAATGTGATGACAAACAGGTTGTGGGTAAGATCTAATCTCTCTTGTGATGCCTGTAACAACCGGCATCGTCAGAAACAGTCCTGGTGATATTAGGGGTAAGGTAGCAGGGTTGACTGCTTCTTATCCCTGTTGTCTGTACCACACAGCTGCCAGACACTGCTCACCTCATCGTTGGGTTGCCAATATCCTATGTACGACCAATAGAGTCAGTCAGCCTTTTGTTCAAGATTATAATGTTGGGATCAGAAAGCGACAACGAACAATGTGATGAGAGTCACGTGCGCCGCGTCAAGCATCAACTCCAGCACAGTAAAAGTAGCATGGCATCGAATTGACCATGATCAAAACATGTCTCAAACGAAATGTGATGTGCAAAAGGGGCCGAGAACAAATCACTTACTGCCTTCTTTTAAACTGTGGTACGTTCTTCCATTTTCGACTCTGTACTCCAAGACTGTATCTCTCAGCGTACCACCATATCGATCCGACCGCCTGTCCTGTTGGTGTGACGAAATTGGGTTAGGGGTTGGGGTTAGCAAGACGTTCCAGGGGACTTGGTGAGCCCAAGAAAGCAAAAGGACAAGACCAAAGTTGAAACGCGGGTATAAATCACGCGACCCCCTGCAGAGACAGACCGGAAATGACAAATAATCTGATGACGCCCCCATCCGTTTGGTTTTGTATTGTGATTGGGGAAAACAAGATGCAGAAGCTAATAAAGAACAAAAGTACCTTGACGCCGCGCAACATCCAATAGAATAGGGGGAAACACGGGTAAATAGACGGACGCTAGAGACAAACCAACAAGACTGAGACAAGGAGAAAGAAAAGAAAAGAAAAAAAGAAAAAAAAGATAAAGAAAAGAGACTTACAATATCTCCGATGGCCGAGTCGTAGTCGTTGTATTCTCTCGGAGCCTGATCAGCGCTAGAATCAGTGCCTAGCTCAGGAACCGCATTGACGCCATGCGTTGGTGGCATTGCCAAACAAGACGCAAGAAGAATGCAAATAAAAAGACAAAACACCAACGTGACCAATAGGATCACAGATATGTAAAGGAGGAATAGAAAGGATTTGATGAGAGATTTTTATTCTCAGGAAAAAAGAAGAGAAAAAAAAGATTATTTGGTGGTCATACAATTGGGTTCATATCGTCGTGGTCTTCATGGTTATCCATCTTTCCCGTGGACCACGGACGGTGGGGGCAGAAGACCAGAACTTTAAAGGATCTAGAGAGGGAGAGAGGGAAAAAAGACGTCGACAAGACGGACCGTCTCTGGTGGATTGAGGCGACAAAACCGGCTAGAACTTTTCTAAACAAAACGTTGAATGCATCGACTTGCAGGTATGATGTAGAGGTACGTGAGCTGGAATGCACGTTGAAGCGGGAAAGATAATCCCAGAAGCAACACGGTTGATGCTGATGCTGATGCTGATGCTGAGGAGCCTCCCAAGACTTTGGTCGTACAAACACACCGAAACCGAAACTGAGGTAGGCTAGATTGGATTAAAAGCCGACCGACCGGGAGCCTAGGACCCAGAGAGCCGGGGCAAATGAACGCGGTACTGCTAGACGGACCTATTGTAGTACTTACTGTCTGTACTGTACCCAAGGGGAGGTAGGTAGGTAATGGAAGCATGGGATTGATTATTGGATCCAATGCGCATACAGCTTTGGTACCCGACAGTTACAGTAAGTACGGCAGAGGAGGGGGAAAATAATTAATTAGGTGATTGAGAGGAAACAACGGTCTGGGTTCCGGGAATGTGGAACCCCCTGCGAGAACAGAAATGGAGACGACCCCTCGGCACTTTTGTCCAACGGCCCAATGGTTCACAGGCGGCATAAAAGCCCCGCCCCACGTTGACAATACCGTTACGGTGCTAAGCAATTATAGGCAGTCCCAGGATCAATTTCGAGAACCTTAACCGTATTGTCGAAAAAGATTGGCTGACCGTGTTAGAGGGGTACGGTACCGAGTGACCAGTTTCTACCAAGTAAGATAGATGCACAGCTGAATTTGATCATTTTCCTTTTTAAATCAACTACATGTGTTTGATGCGATTTTGAGGTTTTTTTTTTGTTTTTTTTCTCAAAGCTAATACCGTATAAAACAGAATAATACTGTCACGAATCGTTATACGAACATAAACAACTACCGCAGTTTGAACTTGACGGATTTTACCGTGGTATTCCTACAAATGCACAAACAAAAAAAAAGTCGCCTCTCCCTCTCCCAAAAAACACCACACAGTATCTCGCCTATATGCAGCAAGCACGAGAGCAAATTCAAGAAGCGGGGGTAATACCAGATACCGACAACCCGAGTACAATTACCAAGCATACAACATCAATCGTTCATCCACTTGACCCATTACCAGTAGTCTGGCCCCTCCCTTGACACACCCACCCACCTTGAGTATTTTGGCCCCCAGAAAAGAAAAGGAAAAAATACAAAAAATATTAGCTCAAATCTGGTTCCGAGGGAACGGTAGGTGAGGCACGGCCACGCAGTTGTGACGATATGTCGTACGATGCATGCCTGTAGTGCTGTATGTGATGAACCAAAAAAAGAAAAGAAAAACGAGACTAGAAAAGGTTCCCCTGTTCAAAGAAGCAAAAGAAACCGACCCAATGCCTTGGGTTTTTACGGAGAACTCCGTAGCGATGCGGAGCAGCGTTTAGGCCGATGTATCCGTGACTGAGACGAGAAAAAAGAAGAACAAGAGGGACAACTGTAGATGAAAATGAATCGTAAATAAACGAGCGGCAGTGGATTTTTCAGGAGCGTATTGTCAACGGCAACAGGAACAACGTATTTCAACCGAGACGGATAAAAGATGGGTTGAGCTCATAAGGAAACACCCAAGACATTTACAAACCCCCGCACCTAAACGGAGCACATATCTAAAAAAAAGATGCATGGGAGATGAAAATAAAAAAGAAATAAAAAGAGAGTCGCTGTAGGCTTATCAAAATACTCAAAGCACTTCCCATACTTCCTAGCAGCAGGGCAAATAATGCTGCCGAAGGGAGGCAACTTGGCAAGATAGGTACACCAAAGTAGACCAATCTAGGCGTAGAACGGATCCCGTAATCTATCAACCATTGGAGGTTTTCCAAAATATTTCCAAAATATATCCTTGCTCAATAAATAACTCCTTGGCTTTTGTCTCCTGCACCCTGCAGTGCATGTCGGTTTCCGGTTGTTAGCGACCCAACCTGGCGGTGCGCACAAAAGCCCTTGCCAAATGAACAAGAAAACAGAATCGACCAAAGGCAAGGCGGGCAGCCCGCTCCCCCGAACCAGACCGCCGGATTTCCTGTCAGTCGTGCCTGCCTGAACGTCGCGGCGGGGAAGTCGGACAACGCATAGTGTCACCAGCGGCATGAAATGACTTGCGCTTATCGACAGGAAAAGGGTGGTGGGGGGCCCGCCGCTGCGGAGGCACGACCGTTTCTTTGGGAAATGAAATGTCACAGCTGCATGCAGACGGTTGCTCGCTTGGGTCTATTTGGGTTTTGCACAGACACACACAAATGAGTGATATATGTCACTCTTGCAGGCTAAGCGAATGTATTGTTTTGTTTGACTGGAGATCGGGCCGTATTGAAGCTTGGGAGCTGGATTAATTAGGTAGGTGCATGGCATGGAGGTAAGTAAGTAAACGTCCGCACAGGGATAAATAAATATACATACAGGTAGGTTCTTGAACGACATTAGCCGATTCTGTCGCGATTAGACTACAAACATTTTCCCCTACGCGCTATCTATGTATCCAAAAATATATCAGACCAGATGAACAAGTGTTGTTACTTACGCCAACAAAACAACCAGATAGATGCAAAAGAGAAATGAGAACGACGAACTATTCTCGCGTATTGAATGCCCTCACCAGGGATCGAACCTAGGACCTCATCATTGGGTGTAATGCACCAAGTTGTGGTGGATTACTAGTGATGCGCTCTACCACTGAGCCATAAGGGCGTATGTGACGAATGGGATCCACTCGCGCTTGACGATCGTGCCGGAGCTGGCGTTTATGGACCAAGAATCTGGCCCACTCGTAGCAGATGCTAAAATTCCTCAAAACATCCTTGCTTGGCTGCTGTTAACGTTCAAAACTCGCCCAGCTACACATAGTTCGTAGAATGAACCCAAAGGTCGAAAAGGAGGAAAGAGAAAAGGCAGATATTAATAACCCTCAGTAAGCGATTAAGTGATTGCTATATGTTTAGAGATTCAAAGTGTTCCAATAGCCAATGGTAGTAAGTCTGCTGTAATGACCACAACTATCACCAGCTAAGGAACGCGCATCAAAAATGATAAAAGAATTCGATTGCACCTTGCAGTGCAAGGGGAATAACGCGGAAGAGTCGAATAGTTGTATCAAGTATCAATACGCAGCAGAAAAAATAAGAAAATGCTGCCCCAGTAAAACGCCTCGCCAATGCAATTTTTGAGATGGAAAAAAAAGAACACTCTGCCACCAAACCCCCAATATTCAAAGCCCGAGATGAACACCTAGTCAATCAGCTTTACGCCGTGACAGTCTCAGATGCACCAACACCAACACCAAGCCCTTCGTAGGCTCTGTCAACGGTTCGACCACCCATCCCAGGGACTGCCCGCAGCTGCGCCAAGCTGCTTATCTGCGGTGAGTCGCTATCACCATCGACGGCAAGCAGCGCCAGGTTCTCGACCAAATCGCGCGCCTTCTTGGCTCCGAACCCCGTCAGGCTCATGATTAGCTCCGTATTGCGCGAGTTGACAATGTCCAGCAGCTGCTTCTTGCGAGGTGTCAGATGCTCCTGCGGGTATTCGGCATCCGACCCTATCGCCCTACGGGTCTGCTTCTTCTTGCGTGGCGCGCGCGTCGTCTTTTCCTCTGCGAGGCTGTCTCCGTCGTCGTCCACATCACCATCTGTACCGTGAAAGTCGCTATCCGTGGTAGCCACGCGGGCGGGTTTTACGCGCGCCTGCTGCGGCTTTTCTTCATCGTCCACAAGGCCGAGGATGACTTTTTGCTTCTGAATCTTGCGGAGAAGTTTGGCCTGACCCGGGAAGAAGCTCAGTGCCTCCTCGTAAGCGCGAAGTGCACCCTCCTCATCGCCTTGCTCTTTGAATTGCCGGGCTTGCAGGATGATGCGAAGACCTTGAGAAGGCCCATCGTCGTCGCGGTTGCTGTCGGCAATTTTCCTCTCCAGTTCGTCAAGCCGTTTCTGAACAGCCTCGCTGATCTCCTTTGGAGGTTCAGCAGGTGCAGCTTGCGTTTCGGCAGCCGCACGTGCCGCCAGAACCTCGGCCACCTTGCGCTCAACCATAGCCTCAATCTGTTCGGCGGTCATGGATGGAAACGATGGCACAGCCGGGGGCGCAAGTAGCTGCCTCGGGACGATCTGGGAAGGACGGATCAGTTTTGAAGGTCGCGGGAGGCTGAGGTTTGATTCTGTCGTTTCGGGCTTGCGCTTGGTCGGGCTGACAGGCGCTGCCTTGGCACGTGGCATCGACATGTTGGCCGTGGTGGGCTTGGGGGCCAACGCGAGTGCGGCAGGCTTGGGAGGCTTTGCAGGCGCTGGGCTTTTGTAGACGCTGAACAATTTCGTCGGCTTCTCCTTCTCTGGCTTGTCAGCGGCAGAGGTGGTGCCGGGTTTGGAGATGGCGGCCGTGTTATGGGCATTGGCAAGTGGTCGTAGAGGTTGCCTGCCTAGGGCTGGGCCACCCGAGTTGGTGCGAGGGAACTGCTTATAAACAACCTCATTCTCGATCTCGCGAACCTCGATTCGTTTGGCACGCGAGCTGACGTTCAGACTACTAAGAGTATCGAGATGGTACGCACGCATGGGTGACAGGTTGAGGATCATGATGGTGATGCCGTTGTTCTGTCCCAAGGACAAAATACGTGTCATTTTGGATTCTCGGTACGGAATGCGCTTCTCGCCGCGGGATATCGCATCGACACACTGCGAAAGAACAAACAGGCTCTTGTTGATTGCCGCAGACTCGACCAGGCGCTCCTTGCCATTGTCTGTGCGGCGGTTATCTTCTGATCCGGCAAGGTCAATGGCAGAGGCTGTGCTCTCCTTGACCGTGTCCCCGTTGGTTTGGGTAACCTTGACGCGAAGAATTGCATGACTGCGACTGCTGTGGGCGTTCAATTTGGTAGCTGCCGTGACGCGATTGTTGTTTGCCTCGATGTATAGGTTCTCAAAGTCTTTGAGGTCGACGCATTGCCGTTCCGACAAGCCAACGACATAAGTCTTGCTGTTGGCCTCGCGCAGAGGTAGGCCTGACGGGGTTCGCTTCTCTGGGGGCTCGAGCAAGTCAAAGACCTTGTCATTGTAGATTTCGTAGTATGATAGGGCGACGTCAACCGTGGTTTCGCCGTCCGAGTCCTTCATAATCTTCTTGCCGCGACGGAATACGGCAGACAGCAGACGGGGAATCACTCCGCGTTCTGCCAGTCTAAGGCCACCGCGCATGGTGTGCGTCTTGCCAGTACCGGTGACGCCATAAGCGAAAATCGTGACATCGAGACCTTGGAAGAGGGATTTGACGTGAGGAGCAACTGAGAACAAGCAATTCTTATGTCAATAACATGGCATATTATAGGTGATGCGCCTCGTCCAAACAACCCACCCTCGGATGTAAACAGAGTCTCCTGCGAAGTTGACAGGTCGTAGACGCTGTTGAAGGTGAAGGAAAACTCTTCGGATGGATTCTTCGGGCTCGGAATCTTGATGACATTCGGTTGTTTCCCTTCTTGGCCGTGAGGACGAACAATTATGTCCTTCTCGAGCTCCTTCTCGAGGAGAGGTCTTATCCTGGCCACGACGCGAACCGACATTGCAACTGAGGATTGGCAACTAAGGAAGCATAGAAGCTAAAGAAAACAAAAGACAAAACGATCCAAGGAAAGAAGCCAACGCGCTCAGGTCACGATCGTTGTCGCCTGTCCGTCGCCAATGTCAGAAGGTATGGTACGAGAGTCAATGGCAATATTCAACGCGAAGGAAATGTCGTTGGTCAGAGCTTCAATAGTGGCGCACCTACTGAGATTAATGCCAATTGGAATTTCGGTTGGTTCGGTTCAATTGGGAGGTTCCCCTTGCCAACCGGGAACGTTGCTAGCGGCAACCTGGTTCGTTTTGTGATCTGTGCACTCCACTGACGTTGAATTCTGACGGTTCAATTGGTCGAGTCACGTGAACGTCCAATGCAGGCGCTCAGTTCAATTGCACTGCAAAGCATTGCAAGCTTTCTGGCTGGTGACGGCATTGGACCTTAGCATGCAATTGATTTTTGCAACTGCGAGTTCGACCTTGGTCTCGTCCGTGGTCGCAACGAAGCGCCACATCACATCCGTCATGCGAGGTCAATCGACCATGATACGGTCGACACCGGCATTAAGGCCCAGGTTACGTCCTCGATTCGTTTGTCGGCAATGCCGTGCCATTCAGATCTCGGCTGCGCCCTCTACCATCACCCCCAAACATAGCGGGGATTTACTGGGAGCTCCCGGCCAGGCCCATACGAGGAGAGATACCGCGGGTAAGGCAGTCCTAGCCACAGTAGACATCATTGACATTAGATATATAGATAGGCAGTACGTATTTACTGACAAATATTTTTGCCCATGTTTCAGACGCCAGCTTTGAAGTACTGGGATCACCATACTCGCTCCTGTCCGTCAGCCTCTCGCCTTCCCAGAAGCTCTACACGAGAAGAGGTACCCTAGTATCGGTTGCCGGCAAAGTTGAAAATGTGAGAATAACCCGTCACCATATGGTCGCTGTCTACATCTCAAGCAAATTTGCTGACATTGTCATCTACTGCCAGGCCCAATCAACGCTATCCCTCCTCTCGCCCCTGCGCCGCGCCCTCCTCGGTGTTCCGTTCCTTTACCAGCGCATAACATCCACAACGCCCATAACGGCATTGATCGGAACCGCCTCCCCGAACACCACCTTCTCGATCCTGCACCTGGATGGTACGACCGACTGGATGGTCACTCAGCGCAATGCGCTCCTTGCATGGACTGGCCACACCCTAGTTCCCTCTCCCCGCCTCCAGCGCGGCCTGTCAGTCGCACACTGGGGAAGTACACATCTGACGGGTAGGGGCTTGGCTGCGCTCTCAAGTCCTGGACAAGTATACCAGGTGACACTGGCAGAGGGCGAGGAGATAGTACTGCACCCGAGCCATGTGACGGCGTACTCGATCGACAAGAATCCCCCGCTGCCGTTCCGGCTGCGCAGCACCAGCCCGTTGAGGGTACAGATCCCTGCCCTTCCGGCCTCGATGACCAACTTCATGACCACCCTGGTACCAACCGGTTTATCCAACTTCATGACCGCGATGCGCAACACGGACTTGTACAAGACGATCGCCCGCGCTCTCTTTGGCCTTCGCACGGCCACGAGGAGGTCCATCCGGGGCGACAGACTTTTCCTGCAGTTCCATGGCCCTGCTACGATTCTGATGTCTAGCAGGGGTGTTCGCGTGACCGACGTGCTCACAAACGACGACGTCAACGAGATTGCCGACAGCGAGGCTGGTGTGGCCGCGCGCGCGGTCGAGCTGGCCACGAAGCCCGAGCCCACTGTGGAAGCGCCCGAAGTCACGCGCGGCAAAATTACAGGCATCCATGTCGCGAGCGTCGGCAAGGATGGCAAGGTCAAGTTTGAGGACTCCAAGGGTCTGAACGATTTTGTTGGTTAAGGATTAGATGACGGCTTTCACCCTGTCAAGGGTTCTTCCGTGTGTAATATTGACAACCGTTCCCTATGTACTAATATCTGATGAAAGACCAAGGAATACATTGCCTCGGGGCTGCATGAAGCCTGCGAGTTGTCTATAAACTGTTTAAATATGATCTTTCCCTCTGGATTGCTATCCGGCCACCCATTGTTCTGTTGGTAGTTGCTTTGCTATTTCCTGGCTTTGTAATGACATATATCATGGTCTAGTGGGACATTCTCGGATGTACAGTAAGCTTTAGACATACATACGCCATCATCATTATTAACGATGCATACTAGGATATTCAATACAGTAACTCGGTTCATCAATCCCCGACACACTTTTACCCAGATTTCATTCCTAGACCTCGACTACCAACCACCATCCAGACCTCCTCACTCAACCAGCACCTTGACCCATTCAGACCCAACAGGCGGAAAGGGGGCAAAGTAATCCGCCCCGACCGCCACCGCCTCCTTGGTCGTCTCAAACAGCTCCATCCTCAACCGACGAACCACAACCGCCAACCCGATAAACAACTCTGCCCTCGCCAGGTTCATGCCCAGACACATGCGCGGCCCACGGCTAAAAGCGACGAGATATTTCCTCAAAGCCTTGCCATCGCCGCCCAGCCAGCGCTCCGGTCGGAACTCGAGCGCATCCTCACCCCAAACGGTCCGGTCCTGGTGCGTGAGGTACATGCTGGTGCTAAAGTACGTGTTGGCCGGCAGCTGCACCGCGGTGGTCTCGCCCTTTGGGTGCTGACGGCCGCCGACGTGAATGGTCACAGGGCTGCGCGGTGACGTGCGCACCGATCGGCCCGTCACGGGGTACGAAAGGCGCAGGGCCTCGTCTAGCACGGCGCCGAGGTAGGGGAGGGCTTCGAGGGTCGACAGGGGCGGGGTCTGCTGGTCGGAGGAGGGGTCGGGCCAGACGGAGTCGAGCTCGGCGGCTAGGCGTTTGTGGATGGCTGGGTCGTTGAGGATCCAGAAGACGACCTTGGCGAGGACGTTTGAGGTCGTTTCGACGCCGGCGCCGATGACTGACACACCTATTTTGTTGTTGACTTTCAGTCAACGGGGCACTATAGGCTGGGGCTGGTGTTTATTTATGGAAAGCTTACCTTCGTGTCTCAACCGCTCGACACTCTTTTCCTCTGGGGGCAAGTTTGCGTCGAAAAGCTCCTTGAAGATGGTCTTGTGGGCTACTTCTTTATATGCCTGGTTGTCTCCCGACTTGATGGCTTCGATTTGTGTGTTGATTTGCTGCACGTGGTCAAGCGTATGCTGTCAGAATGAGCGTGCACAAAAAGCGACCGATCCTGTGGTGTCTACAGAGATGCGGTGGTTTCTACAGAGGAAATGGACTCACGTCTATAAACACGTTGAATGTACGTAGACTCGGGTTCAAGGCCTCAGCAACCCGTCGCGGTAGACTTTCGAGAAAGCTCACCATCCACGGAAACTGCCCCATGACATGACAGCCCCTGACGAGCTCCTTGACCGCATTGGTCAGCTCGGCGTCGAAAGTCGGGTGTTCGATATAGTCAAACGATCGAGCAAAGGCATAATAAGTGACAATGTCAAAGGTCATGGACGCGAAGCACTTGTTGAGCAGGACCGGGGCGACGCCACCGCCATAGTCCCCTTGCAGTCGATCGCAGAGCCGGTGGGCCTTGGAGGCGACGTAGCGCTCGACGCCGGCGATCTTTTGCTTGGAGAAGAAGGGCGCCAGAGCCGACCTGCGCAGGCGGTGGTGGTGGTGGTCGATGGTGCTGAAGCTCGAGTGCTGGTCGCCGAAGCGCCGCTTCCACTCCTTCTTCTTGTCGTATTGCGCGCCGGGCCCGCCGCCAAGGATGGTGTCTACGCAGTCTGGGTCTGAGATGTGGACTTCTGAAGGCCCGATGCGTACGACGGGGCCTTTTTTTTTCAAGGTGACCATGTTTAGCATCTTGTCAATTTGAGTCAAAGTTGCCATTATTCCAACTCACCGTATTTCTCATGCCATTCCTGGATCTTGAAGATAAACTGCCCGCCACGATATACTTCGTGATACGTTTCGACCCAGCCGGTTGCCGCCGCAAGTTTGCTTCCAGGGAACCCGGCCAGTGGGCTAAAGTAGAGCCGGTAGATGCAGAGACCTATCAGCCAAGCCACATATACAACGAAACCGCCTTTTATCAAGGTCGTAAGCTCGAGATGTGAGGTGCCTCCATGGCGAGATGAGGGACCCAGAAGGTTCTCTAGGCCAGCGTGTTTGCTCATTTTGCTTTTGGCTTTTGCTGAGGCGAAGCAAATATTGCTGCCTCTGCAAATCCGCAAAGCTCTCTCGAGGAAAAGTATCCAGGAAGCCTTGATTAAATAAAACAAAAGAGTAGGACGGTTCTCAAGTTTCTTACGTTGCATCAAAGATTACCCGCGTCGTGCATCTTTGTGAATGTGGGAGTCGTTGTCGGGTGTTTCGATTCGGAGATGCATTCTGTTTTTGGGTAGTCTGTAATCCGCCAATTGGAGTTGCATACAGGGTTGCAAATTTCTGCAGTACATGCATGCCGAGACTTGTACCGCTGCTGATCTGGATCATATCTGACCAGGACGGGCATTGATGGACGTCAAGTTTGGTGCCGAGATGCAGAGAATATGCTGACGTGATATGGGCTAGAGAATGAGGGGAAATGACCAAAGAATGTAGGTATGCTTGACATATGGAGATAAGCAGACAATCTCTCCGTTGTACCCTAGGCATGAGAATGATTGTTGGCTGCCGTAAATGCTTTCACTGCATGCGTCAAAGCAGACAAACTAAAACCATTCTACAACTATCTAGAATTAGCATCTAAACATGAACATTCCCGGCGTCCCAAGATATGCAGAGAAACCAACCCTTCACTGCTTTATCTCCTGCTTGTGAAATACCCCAGGTACCTCAGGCATCCAGCCATCACGCTGCGAACAGAAAAACTCCCCCTTTGGAGGCACCCTGTCGCGGTCCTGATCGTCAAAGGTACCCCAGGCGACGTACCGAAACTTTTCTGCGGCCGCTTCTCCATATTCGCAGAGGTATGCACCACAGTCGCTACAGAACTCCCGAATCACACCGTTGTTGTCCTGCTTGTGCTGTTTTGGTTTGCCTTGAGTGTAGGTGAAGCCTTGAAGAGGAACCTGGCATGAGTTTGTGTGTTGGTTGTTTGGATAATGTTAGTGACTCGAGTTGTCCCTTGTCTTCTTTTTTTCTGATTACTACCCGTCATTCCACAGAGCAAGCCACACTCACCTTGGTCGTCACGCCGTTCTCCGTCCCGAAGGCTCGCTTGCAGCTAGTGCAGTGACATAGTGATGTCCTTGCATCCTCGGCCGAGTCGAGTTGGACAAGGCAGGCTACTTTTCCACAGACGCAGTGTCCCCGAAGCTTGTTTGTCATTGTCGTAGAATGGTTGAAGGTGAGTGATGTGAATTTTGGCTGAGCTCTTGAACGACTATCTGCTCGATAGTTTGTCGTGATGAATATCTCGTCAAATTATTTCCAAGGTCGTTTGGCTCGGTCTAGGAAATCTCTTGACCGCAACTAGTCCCAGGCTTTTTTTGGACATCAAGCTAGAACAGCCTGACGCTAATGGGAAAGAATTGATGTGCCCTGTCTACTTGCCGCTTTATTTGACCGGGGGTGCGCCGTCGAATTATGTTAGGGTTTGACGCCGCGGGGAAAGTGGACTATTTTGATGTCGTCACAATTACGTTAAGTACCTTGCCTTAACTCTGGGACGTGACAGGCGGAAAGCTGGGGTGATCTACCTATATTGATGCAGGTCAAGAATCTCAGGGTCCTGTCGATATGCATAGGTTTACGAAAAATGCCCGGTGAGGCAAACCTTTGTGATTCCCCTGCCGAAATGTTGATCAAATTCAAACAGAAATATAAAGTTTCATCTGAATCAACCTAGGCGTATCCTTGGGTCGTCAGGTAGGTGAGCAAGATGAGGCGCAGTCGCCGTTTCAAGGCAACAACGTGTAACTGTTGTGGCAAGCATAGTTGAAAGGCACGGAAAGCCCCGTTTGGTTCCTTGTCGAATTCACGTCCAATCATGTTAGATACCTTAGTTGTGGTATCAAAGCAAGCCAAGGTTATATGCAGCGACAAAGTATAACAAACAGAGAACCTGCGTTGATCAGGGGCTCGTCCGCCACAGCCAAGCAAAACATGACCTATTGTAGCTCGTTAGGCTGTTAGTACTGTACTGGTAGGTAGATGCCAGTACCTACAGTAACCCAGACATGCGCTACATGAACCAAGAATAGGCTTGCTTGGTGCTGGGAATAGTACGGTATGATCACGTCGTGTTGATGCTCACGTGAAGAAGCCTTTAGAGAGTAAAAAGTATGATATTTGGCCGACGTCGTGCCATGAAGCTAGTTGTAAACTTGTGGCTCGATCAACCAATCACTAGACTGATAGTAACGGATCGGGTACTTTTGTGCATCTTCCGGTTTTGCAAGCGCAACCACGCTAACTCTCCTAGCTCCTAGACATAAACTCTGTGGCGCCTTTTCCCATTCTACCCCATAGGTAGTGATGGCAAGATGGGTAAGGCGTTTCCCATAACCGCTGGTACGGTAGATTCTAGGGTCGATCTCTTACTATAAACGGCAATGGTGATTGTAGATGGATATCCGTGCTAAAAAGTGCCAAACAAGGAGTTTTCTTTTTTGATTTTTTTCTCTTTTTCCCCTCTGCAAACGAGACGTTTTACAAATAAATATTTCACATCTGACACTAGTTCAGAACGTGGGTTTTCTTCTTGGGCGTTTCCTTTTGCTCGGGTGATTAACCCTCTTAACCCTCTTCCCTAATCTCCGTCGATTGCGCCGTTAGCGTAGCCTCCAAGGCCTTGTTTGACTGTTTTTGTATGTGGTTTCATCTGAGACATGTCTTGTACGGTAGTTTTGTAGAAGATCTGCAAGCCAAAAGTCTGAAGGCTGTACTCCGCCACATTGTCGTTCGTAGAAGGGATCGTCAGTCTGGCGTACGGGGTAGTCCAATAGCTTGGGGTAACTTGGCCCAACCTTGCCATTTTCCAACAGAGGCATCTCAACGTCTGAATCAGATTTATCCATGCAGATGTAGTGCGGGTTGATCACAACAATGACTTTTGCAAAGAGATGCTTACTGGTAGGGCCTGACAGCCTACAGGTAGAACTAAGGGTTCTCGTCACGTTGGCATAGAGGGATCTGCAAGAACCCTCCCTAGTAGTTCGGAATCTTCCATACTTCAGCCGTGATCCCCACAAGAATGCAGGAAAACGGCCCCTCCACATGGATATCACGTTGAAACGTCAGGGGTAGGTGCTGCAGCTTGTCACAAGTGTCTGCTTGGAATCCAAAACTCCCAAGATATAAACATAATCCCCAGATCCTCAACAGAGGATACTAGCCTCACCAACCATTTCCTCACCATCATAGCCTCGCCACCATAGCATCACCATTACAGGGCATGGCCAATCCTAAACGACAACAACTACTCACAGCATCAGCATAATGGACAACTCCACCGCAGCAATGGCCGCCCCCGAGGCGGCAGCCCTACCCCCGCCGGCCCTCAACTTTGAGCCGGTTGCCATCTTCTGGCTCGTCTGGGGAGGATTTTGGACGGTTCTACTTCTAGGCGGCATGATGTTCCTGTTCAAGAACCGTCATATGCCGTTCCTCAAGATCCGTGGCCTGGGTCTGTCGTTTGGAGCCGTCACTCTGCTCCACCTGTACTGGGCCAGCTCCCAACTGGGCCTCGCCATCGGCGCATATGTGCCCGACCACGCCGAGTTTTGGGTCATGGGTCTCTACCTTCCGTTTGGATATGCGCTCTTCCACGCATCAAACAGTCGCTTCCTTCACGTCGCCGAGGCGCAGAAGAGATATGCCGAGAAGGCCACAGTCTACTCGGGGCCCAAGAAGCAGAGGTGTAGTTGTAAGGACAAGACGTTGATGGGAAGGTTTCGGAAGCTGGACTATTCCACCAGGATCGTTGTTGTTGTGTCTTTGGGGATGCTTCTACAGGTACGTATTCACGAGATTGGCTTGTTGGAAGATGGACGGTCCCAAGTTTGAGCACGAAAAGCTAACAGAGACTCTTGAAGCTTATCTTGACCGTCACCATGTATCTCGTCTCCCGTAAATACCACCCTTGGTTCGGTATTCCAGGTACCGAGGTGACAGGTACACCCATGCAGCAGAGAATGGAGAGGGGCAGGGGATGGGAATGGTGGCCATCCATTGTTTGGCAGTTTTTCTGGGCTTGGATGGTCGCCCCTGTGATTCTCTGGAAATCTCGTCATATTAAGGACACCCAAGGATGGCGCTTACAGACGGTTGCTTGCTGCATCTCGAGGTATGTAACCGGACATGGTTTTTCTTCTTTTCCCCAATATTCCACAGGTGACAGAAGTGCAACATTTGCTGACCTGACCTGACCTGACCAGCCTACCTGCCACCCCCCTGTGGTTGGTTGCAGTGTACGTTCCGGCAATGGCGCCCGTGAACAGATACATTATCCCTCCTGAATGGTGAGCCACATCAGAAATGCCCATAGACAATATGACCAAACGAGTAGCTAACCAAGTTGACATGACTCATTCAGGATCTGTCTCTCCATCACCTTTATCGAGATCTTTACAATCTTCATCCCTTGCTGGCAGGTCATCACGCACAAGTCCCTTCGCAAGGAGACGCTAGAATCCATCGCCAGCTGGGAGGCCAAAAGGCTCGAGAACCCGGAGCGCAGGATGTCCTTTGTCACCGACTCGACAAAGATCGGCTCCGCGTCGGGCGCGAGCTGGAAGTTCCTGGCTGACGTCGAAAAGGCGACCGGCCAGTCCGAGAGCGTTTTCACCATGGGTGCGCTGGATTACGTGCTCGAAAAGAACCCAGAGCCTCTCCGCAAGTTCTCGGCCCTGCGGGACTTTTCGGGCGAGAACATTGCGTTTTTGTCCGCTGTAGGCGACTGGAAGTCGGCCGATGGTGGCCCGCGGAGCTCTTCGGGATCGGACGGTGCAGGGACCCCCGGGCAGTCGGAAAAAGAAGACGTCGAGGAGGAGAATAAAGCCGAGATCAACCGCAAGCGCTTCAACCGCGCCCTTCACATCTACACAGAGTTCATCAGCCCCCGCCACGCCGAGTTCCAAGTCAACATTGCCTCCCATGACCTTCGTCGGCTCGAGGACATCTTTGAAAACGCGGCAAGGATCCTATATGGGGATGGACACGTTGATAACCTAGCAGTGCCGTTTGAGACACCCGACTGGTCCGGAAATGGAAGTTCGTCGTCCGCCGCTTCCGAGTCCGCTGAGGGGCTTTCCCCTACAGAATCGGAAGACCGGGGGCGTGCCCAGTACTTTGGGGAAATCCCGCAAGAGTTCTCGCCGAGCGTGTACGACGCGGCCGAGACCAGCATCAAATATTTGGTTCTGACCAACACGTGGCCCAAGTTTGTCAAGGAGGGGAGGGCCTCAATCTCGGAGCATTCCGTGAACTCGGTTGAGACGGATGATTCTCAGTCTCCGCTCTCTAGGATATCGGTGTATTTGAGAAACATGAGGTACTAGAACTAGAACTAGATCTAGATCTACTAGTTCAGATCGAGACAGGGCCTGTATGGAGGTCCTCCTTGGCAGTATAGTAATAGTAATATCCCATTTGTGTATAGGCAACTACTGATACGTATGGTTCTTTTCCAATCCAGTGGGAACCGGGTGAATATTCCTTGTCAAGCATCTGGCTACACGTTTTGACTCACGAGATCATATGTCCGCAGTAGTGGCACTCGCCTTGCTTCCTGCCTGCCCAGCAACTCACCTAATCCGTAATCCTTCGTCGATCAAATGATCAACCTTCGGAGCAACGTCCGAGGTGCCCCTGGATATATGCTTTTGGGATTTCCCTAGGTCGTACTGGCAACCAATCCCCAGACTCGATCGAGTTTTGCCATCGGAACGTTGTTGCTGAACAAGGTTCCCTTTGATCCTGTGCTGATGCATAAAGTTCCCCTCGAAAAAGCAATAGAACCATCGCCTCGGACTTTCCCCAGTTTCATCTGGCCTCTTTACCAAGATTATACCTGCCAAGCGAGATCGTCGCGAAGTTGATGATAACGGTCACTATAGTGATGGGTTACATGTCGAGAGAGCAGGCAGGGGAAGGGTCTCATGATCAATGTCGACGATGATCAAGTTCGATACACGAGGTTGCTAAATTCTGCAAATTTCCACCGACGTATCACAAGGAGAGGCGCCACGGGACTAACAAAGAAGGCCATAAAGCGCCGCCCATCATGCCAACATGATGTATCAAGGTAATGGAAGCCTCCTCGGCAGCCACTACTAATTCCATCCTTTTTGCGATGCATCTAGCTATGACAATGGGATGCCAATTGACCAGACATGACTGGCGAAATCTCGCCAAGACGGCCGATGGCTGTTGCTACGCCGCCCGACGCCCTGCCGGTTTCAGCCACTTTTCTTCAAATGCTTATACGATGTAAAGTTGATGCTTCTCTATAGGCTTATACGATGTCAATCTAGATTCGTCAAGAAATCCGTATAGTCGGCCATCGCAACCCATGACGGGGATTCGAGGAGTCAAACGCGAATATGTGTATAAGTTTGCAGAATTACCCAGGGCAAGATGAGCTGTGCAATATCATCACAAGTCAAGCAGAAACAGGAATGTCACAGACAAATTGATCAAATAATTAGAAAATGTTGCCCAACGTCTTCTTTCTAGCCCTGTTGGCCCCATGCGGTCTGGCCAGTGCGTTCTCGTGGCCCTCCTTCATGGAGAAGCTCTTCGCCCGGGATCACGATACAGGGCCGATTGTCAGCCGCCGAATCACCGAGTATCAGCTTCCCGTAGCGGCCGAGACGCACGAGTTTGCGCGTGTGCCCGACACCGACTTTCTCGTCCTCTCGCAAATGTCAAACAGCCAACTGGTCAAGATCCAGCTGGATCCCGTCACCGAGGAGCCCATAGGCCACCACTCGTTCCCCATGGGCTCCAACGACAGGGCGGGACTGCATGGCATCTGGCCATCGGAGGCCGAGCCGGGTCTGGTCTGGATTTCGCTGCAGTCGGAGAATAGACTGCAGCTCATTGACCCCGGACGTGGTAGCCTGGATGAGGCACCAACTGTCGTCAGGACCATTGACGTGCCCCAGCCTGGCAACGGTCCACACTCCATTTTCGAGATTGATGGGCGCGTCTGAGCCGGGCTCAAGGTTGCATCCGAGCAGACGGGCGAATACTTTGTCTTTTCGGTCAACGTAGACGGAACCGAACCTACCTTGTACCCATGCCTTGCCAGCCCCGTCTTTATCAAGGAGGACCCGTCCACTGGCCTCATTTACGCCACCCAGGACACCGAGTCCTCAATTATGCGCATTAACATCACGAGCGGAGAGACAGAGCAGTTGCCCATCCCGGCCAACGTCGGCAACACCCCGGTCGGCATGACTACGATCGAATCCGGCCCTCTGGGTGGCGTCTGGTTCAGCCTGGCTGGCGATTCCAACGGTGGCACTGGAACATTTGGTCGCGTCGTCCCCGAGACGGGAGAGCTGCAGTTCTTCCAGCTCGCCAGACCAGCCGCGCTTGGCTTCAACGCGGGGCTGTTGCACATCGCCGACGCCTCGACCGAAGCCGCAGGCCCGGGGCTGTGGCTGCTTTCGACGACGCTCCTGAGCAGCAGCTCGGGGGACGCGCTTATCCGCGTGGGGATCAACGACGCCGTCTCGGCCATAACCGGCGAGGAGTACATTGCTTTGCCGACCCAGGACGCTTGGGCACACCGCGTCGTGGTCCTCAACTCAACCGTCATGGTCTCTGAGCTCCGTACCTACACGCTCGCCCAGCTCGTGTATGAGAATGAGGTTGCGGGGAGCTGGGCACCAACCGCGAACCGATAGGGGCGGTAGCACATTTAACTTTTAAAGGAGCTTGCTTTCGCGTTGAGATTGGACGAATACAGCGCATTCTGGTTCACTGCGCCTCGAGGACGTTGGGATAAAAGGAGAGAGATTTACATATCAAGTCCGTTGTACAACCAACAAACTAGAAAATCCCGTACTAATCACCGCTCAAAGAAGGAATGCTTCAAGTTTTATCATGACACGGCTTTGCATAAACTGGCGTTAACACCCTGTCAGAGGACATATCAACGGAATCTCAAGTCCAACGATTATTCCTACCGCAAATATACATGACAGTATTAACCCGTTGAAAGAAGCGCGTCTATTATGTCTTGCTATCCATCTACCGTATGAATTCACCAGGATATTTCTAATATACGATTCCTCTCCTATACCCTCTTTCCAATCTCGAGACCACTCAAGACGAAGTTAATATTGAAAAATAAAGAACGCAGGCCTCAAAAGACAAACCAGATCCCAAAATCAAGGCGTACAGTTTATAGCTTGCGCCAGGACACAATATATACTCAAGATTCAGTTCGCAGGATGTAACCAATGATCACTGCGCAAGACGGTCTTGCCACGGGCAGGAGCCAGTATGGGGGCATTTGGAGAGCGTGGCGAGTCAGTAAGAGGTATGAGAGGAACGGGAGCGTCCTTTGGACTCTTTCCCCTCGCCGACCTGCCACAGTTCTGAATATAGCGGCAAGCGTCGCGAATTAGTTGAGGTCCGGGGTTGTATGGAACAAACTTGCGGTTCCAGGTGACGATAGGGTAGTTGTATTTTAACGGTAAGACCCATCCGTCAACCTTTTTCCAGGGGGAGTTGCGGACGCGGTTTTGATCCTCCTCGGTTGCGATGGTATTAAGTGGAATTTCCCCCTTTCCTTGCTTAACCTGTTCTATTGCGTTTTTCATCTTTCGCTGGGTTTCCAAACCCGATTGAGACATCTCCAACTTGGAATGAGAAGAATGTGTCTTGGTGGGGTCCCGCAAGTAGGCCAACGCAGCTGTTTCCGCTGCGATCATGTGCGGCCGTAAGTCATTGTTCTTGGGGTTGGTGTCGAGCACTTCGACAATGTAAACGTGTACCGCATCATTAGGGAAATAAGTTTTGAGGAATTTATCCGCCGATAGCCGTGTGGTAAATGTTATCCCGAATGGCTGGTTGGGGGTGTCGAGCAGTTGATCTCTGCATATAAAGTTGTCGCACTGTTCTTCAATAGTTTGGGGGAAGCGCAGATCAACTCGATATAGTGACTTTACTGGAACTTGGCCTTGGGCGATGGCGCTCCCTGACAAGAGGGCTAAAGAAAGAATAAATGAGTGTAAAAACATCGCGAATTGCAGATAGGGAAGTGTTAAAGTAAAGTGTCTAAGCGAATGTGATGTGGTAAAAGAGTGTGAATGACTGGTTGGCAACAACTAAAGTGCAAATGGTAGGTATGGACGAAGTCTTATAATGAATGTGCCATGGGATATGCAACAACTAAGCAGGGTTGAAGTCGGATAACATAGTAGGTATAGTTGCATAACTCTAGAGGTGTCTATAAAAAGATTACTATTCTTAGAAACCAATTAATCGGCGTGAACCGACCACGGTGTTGAGGGTTTACGGAAATCCTTGCGCTTGAAAAAAAGAAAAAATACCAGACCCTAGTCATAGAATTTCTTGAAATGTATAAACAAATCAAAAGTACCCAGCCCGTCATGTAAACTAGCTCTAATTGCTACTATTTTTGATAGCATCTCCCTTTTTCCGGGTAAGTAAATAACCACGGCATCACCGAACATGCTTTTTTTTCACAAAAATGGAAGCCAGGTAGAATGCCACATCTAACGGAAGCATGCAGGTGGTTCCAGGATTCTCGGTCTTCTGCACGACGTCATTATTTAACTGATGCCAAAACTTACATGTTTAGGAGAAAAAGTACATTATTTGCTACGAGGTATATGGTGAAAAATGTTGGAAATCCCGAAATCTCTCAGGTACTATTATTAAAGGGCCAAGGCCAGCACCTCCAAAGTCCACATGACCGGAAAGTCCTTGGTATCCGTCCAAAAGCTCGCCCCGTTACGGTTGTAGCGAGACTTCCAGATATATAGCAAATGAAAACTGATTAAATTTAACATAATACCGCCTTTTAAACTTGCCATCCAGTGTTCAGTCTTCGATCAAAGCCCTACCAGCCTAGAAAGTAGAAACGGTGCTACTAGTTTTCGCACCATCACAACTGATGCCAATGATGCGCAATGCCCAGCACCAAGTTCTGGTCGAGCAGACCGCTGTAGAAAGCGACAGGACCAGCATCTTTGTCGAGTTGGTAGCCGGTTACATGTACCCGTCAGGGGCAGGCCGACCCTACCCCAGATGAATGCACCAAGGTGCATGACCCGCAGAGCCTCCAATGTACAAGGTCAAGACTCTTACCAACTCGTTGTTTGCCCTGTAGCTAGAAGTTGAATAACGGTAGGTATCCAGTGGCCAATTCGTCTAGCCATGTGTACGAAGTACCACAGACGTTACAAGGCAGAAAGAGTCTATGGAAGATGGAGAAAATGCGGAAAAACTGGCATTAATTCACAGAATTGCACGTGTTTTTCAGGGGGATGAAGAAACGAATAACTTATCTAGTTCCGATTGAATTGAGGAAAATTGGCGGTAGAAAATCAACAGGCAACGTATTGATTACCGAACCCACAGCAGCTCCTCTGTGTGTAAAAGAAGATAATAATTTCACAGATCTACACAGTAAACTTCTCATGTCGGTAGATCTCACGCTTCTTTATTCTCTTCCTTGTCACCTTCGTCCTCCTCATCTGAACTCTCCGGGAGATGTACCAGCAGCGAAGTATCGGGAACTTTATTCCAGTCGACCTCTTCGCTTATCTTAAAAACCCCCATCCTCTCTCTCACGACAAGCCTAGCGCATCGGACTTCCACATCCTGCATTATGTGCTCACATGCTTCTTGTAGGTATCTCGCTGACATTGGGCTTAGTCGGCTTTGTCCATGGATTTGGTCTGACATCCCTGCCGTTGCTGCCACCATCATGGAGAAGACATTCGGCGGCATCCAAGGCAGGGAAATTTTGCTATGTGCTAGAGTCAACTGCAAATAAGTGGTGGCACGTGGCCGGAGGTGGGGACTATCCTTGGTCATCCTGTTCCACATATCAGAGAACAAGAGATTCAAATCCTCGGGAAGGGAGTCGACCCGATGCTTTAGGTCCTGAACTGTTTTGTCTTGGTAGATAGCTTTGTTGACTGGGTTAACAGTAAGTTGGACCCAAAGAAAGACGCCTTCGACTTTTCCGCAAGCGATTTTACAAGCCAGTCCCTGAGATCATTACGAGATGGCGGCTGTTTGTCGGTGAAGAGTGATGGCTCCTCATCGGTGAAATAACCCGGATACCAGAATAATTAGAAACCTTGTGGCGTTAAGATCTTTTAATCGGGTGGAATTTTGATGTTGTCTTTGCAATAGCGCTGAAGATCCGGCTGGTTGAGGTGCTCGATTCGAAGTTGTGGGTAGTAGCACAGCCTTTTGACAAAGATAGGTTCACGGCGTGAGCCGAGACATATCTTGTGGTCTCCGGTATTGCTAACTTGTTCAATAACCTCCAATAATTGTATAGCACCTTCCTCGGGCAGCACCTCATCGAAGCCGTCTAGGAAAATGAGGATTGGGCGCGGATAGCGGCTCATGATAATTCCAAGGCAAACTTTCAGCTCGCTGACTGACCAATCGGTTTCTGCATCTTTGCTGAGCATGCCAAGTTCGTCAGTTTTGATGATTTGGTCCAGAGCTGCGTTGTCTTTATTCAAAAGTTGGTAAAGTAGTGAGAGCAGGAGTCCTTTGATGCTCTGTTGCATGGTGGTACCAGGCCTCCAAAAGAAGTGTGAGATAATGACAGGATTGGGCTTCCATACTTGGAGGTATTCACGAGTTTGCGGCTGGTCGAGAAGGTGTTTTATGAGGGTTGATTTGCCTGAGCCGGGCTTGCCACTGATCCAATAAATGTCTCTGTTGATCTAAGCCAGTCGCAGAAGCTGTCCCAGGACTGACTATCGTATGCATCTGAGCCATTGTAGGATTTTCGACCCAGCTGATTGTCAATCCTATCACTGCCGTCGCGCAGCACCCAATGAAATGTTTTTTTGGTGCGATTCGCTGACTTGATTCCGTCGCTCATTCATTCGGCCATACTTGAGACTCCGAAGAAGACGTGACCTTTGGGCATCTAGCTTAGAATTCTAATATCGCTGTGTCTCCTCCTTTCTGGCCTGTCTGATATGACCATTGATAGAGTCCTCGGCTTGAGTGGCTATCTGTGTGACATGATATTTGATGTCGTGCGCGTTGCTTTTAATCTCTCCAGTGACGCGCTTCTTGACGAGATCATCCAGTTGGACATTCCCTTGGCGGTACTTGATGACAAACAATTACAGGACAGCACGAAAAGAAGACAGGCCCTCGTTTGCTTTCTCGGATTTCTCGCTGGTATTTCTTTACCAGTCCGAACATAACAGCGATTCTTGGGGAAATGGAAGATGTGGAAAACACACTAGATCGAAGTCAGCAAACCTGTCTGCAGAAAGGTCTCTGCTGCTCTCAACTTTTGGTCAAGCTTTTCAAGCCTCGGCTTCTTCCATAGTCTTTTGAACGCGGTTCTTATGCTGGCGGCAGATCTCGACCTGTTTTGTGGTCCGTTGAAAAAATTCACCTCCTCACGCAGGTCCCGCACCGCGCCCTGACACTTTTCTGCTAAGCCACAAAGTTGTTGGTCTTATCTGGTTGGTTTTGCCGATTCAGAGGAGATGGCAGTCATAGCCGGCGTCGTCAACGTTAGAATCTCCCGCGACAGCTTCTCCAGCACGCCTGCGTTCTTGGCCAGCGCGGGGTCAAGCTCCCCAGCGCGATAGACTTGGAGCGCGACCTGTACTGTTTCGCGCCCAATGGCTATAACCTGCAGGATGTTGCAGGCGAGACCCAGGGCCGCTATGGGCTCGAGTCCTGACATGTTTGAAGAGGTCTTCTCTTTGCTTGATTGAATCGGTAAGGTAGTTGGTTGTTGATGGGAGCAAAAGCGAGGGGGGCATCTTGAATCTTGGGAGCCCTACCTCCTTATCTTCATGTCGCCAAGATGTAAGCATCTGTCGTGTCCACCCAGGTGCGTCGGCAACAGGGTGCCGTCCTCCCCCACATTTTCGCTTCTGCACCTTTGTCTTGACCATCTCATTGTGGCCATACCGATTGATCCCTGGTCGGCTGAAATGACCTCTTCGGCACCCGACATCAGTCACGATGCTCCCTTGCCAACCCTGCTCCCTGGCGGACTAGGCGGTCCCGAAGTCTTTGGTGACGATGAACTAACATTGGCCCACGACGTTTGACACGGTTGATCCGAGTATGATTCGTTCTTGAGAATCGCCTGAGAACTTGAGGAATTTTAGGATCAGGAACTTTTGGATCAAGAAGATCAGAATTTTGGACCAAATGTGTGATACTCGCCAAAGGAAACTTGCACTATGGCACTGCCCGAGACCATAGAGACTAGAGGACGGTAGGAATACTTTCTTGTTATAAAACAATACCACTGACTTTGGTCACGTGATTTCTCTAGTGCGGGTTAGATAATTATGTCAGACTTTAGAAGGTCAATGCTAATTATAACCTTTGTCGTGTAAATCAAACTAATGACACGTTTGAGATTAACGCTTACGGAATTAAAACTTCAATTCTCACCGCTGAAACTCACTTTATTCTTCATATTTTTAGTTTTTTATTCTTAGTAGTAAGTACTCCTTTATAAAAGGTTGGTGACGTCTCAACCCATTCAGAGAACTCTACTTTACTTTGGTAAACACATCTCTTTATTACTTTTTGCTTTTGAACATATCTTTTTATTGCTTTACGGTTTTTGACAAACCTCGTGTTTTGCTACAACTAGTTGACCTTTTTTCATCAGTTTTTTATATCAACAATATAAAATGCAGTTCTTTACCATTGTGATTTTGGCGGTCTCTGCCTTTATTCCATCAATCTACGCAAAGGTATGTCAAACCTTGACCGACAACAAATGGTGCCTTTTTCTTCTTATAAACCTTGTTGTCTAACCTCTTACACGTCACAGGGGGGCAGTTGCAGTTGCAATGGTGACGCTGGCGCCGAGGCTGGAGTCAAGCAAACTACAACCCAATGCTGCAAAGGGACTACCTTTAAAGCAAATGCTGTTTTGTCAGGACAGATGAACGATGATGCTTGCGAGTACCCCAACAATCCTGGCTTCGACCAGCTGACTGTATGTATAAAGACTGCTGCTTGTGCGGACAAAAGTTCAGGTATCAATCAACTCGAGTCAAAAAAAGCTAACCTTTGATTTACCAGGTTCGTGAGGCCATAACCGGGTTCGACAGTTGTTGTCGTGCAACGAACCCCAACGGTGTTCATTCTGCCAAGGGAGGACTATGCTTCAAAATCAGATGAGTGTGTTTTGGGGAGTGCGGGAAACATCCTGTAGATATACGATGCTTGGGCAGTTCAATGGAGTGGAAGAGCGGGTTTCTTGGTCTGTAGAATTTGGATAGGTCGTAGTTTCAGCTTGCTTTCCTGCAGTAGTAAACTTGCACAAATTCCAAGGATCAATTGACCTGATGTTTTGGGAATACATTTGACACCGCGGATCATCAACATCTCCGGCCTGATTCATGTCCTCATCCTGTCAAGGTGGCCAGCTTGAACAGCCACATTATCCCTGGGGAGATGAGGACCAGCGACCTTTTTAGACGTTGTATCATACAAAAGCCCTGGCTCACACATGCAAACAAACACACGTGCTAATTGGCAGCTATACGCAATGGTTCACTCGTCAATCATATACTCGGGATAATCGTTGTTTATTGTCCAAAGTAACGACTTTTTATTCGACACCAACGAACGTCGCTCAAAGTATGGGAAAGTACATTTGAGCAATTTTTGCAAGGTGAGATTTGGAGCTATATACAGTCTCAAAGACCAGAAAAGCAGGTGGTTATGGGCTGTTGGCCACGTTGGCTTTTCCTTCCAGCAACATCTCTGCTTAGACGTCTATAGTGGTGTACAGTCAATATCATCTTCACTCATATTCTGACGACCATCGGGGGTTTACTTACTAACGGTAGAGCCGACAGGGCCGAATCGGATGTTGCTCCAGACGACGGTACTGTATAAAAGTTAGCACCAGGCAATCTACTCGCATGTAGACGACGTAAAGAAACAAAATAAAAAGAACTTACGCGCCAGGATGCTGCGACTCGACCTCGGACGGAACACCGCTGTCCTGCGGACAATCACCCCTGGCCGCTCCCGGAGTGCCCTCCTTCTCGGGCGGGTAGACCGAGTCGAGCCAGAGCATGTTGGAGTAGTGGTCGTCCCAGATGCTCATGACGAGGACCATGGGCAGCGAGAGGGCCTGCTGCAGCTGAGACCAGCCGCCGACCTCGTCGAAGCGGTTGCGGTCGTTGAAGACGTTGAAGACGTTGGTGCAGTACTCTGCCGTGATGGCGCCGGTCGCGGGCAGGCCCTCGAGGGTTGGGTTGGGGATGTCGATTCGTTTGTTGTTTTGCACAAAGAACTGCGTCAGGGCGTCACGCTCGAAGCGGGTGACGACGCTGTGGGGAGGTTAGCTGGGGTGGAAGTTGAGGATGTGAGGTTAGGGGGGGAGGAGCTTACGTGAACTTCTTGGACGTGTCGACAGTCTTGCCCTTGCCGTAAAAGTCGGTGTTGCCGAGACGGTATGGGTTGATGTCACATCCGTTGGCCTGGAGATCATTACTGGTGAGCATTGGCTGGTCATTATGGCTTGGTAGCTTGGTGGTATTGCTTTCGACTTACATCGCATTTGCCAGCGAACCGGTCATCAGAGTATGTACCACCGCAGTTGCTGTCCTGGCAGACGTGGTACTTGTTGTCGGTGCAAGGGTGAGGAGTGAATGCAAAGGCGTGGGCGTTGGACTCCCTGAGGGGGTCTGTCAGCAAGGCAGGTTGGGGTATATGATGCCTCTAACCGGATGTGAACTCACCAAACATCAATCTCGGCGCAGCAGGCACCATACGGACCGACTCCGGCGTTGGCGTCGTTGGATGACGGCTTCCACCCTTCAATGTTGGCCTAGAAAGGAAGCAAAAGGTAAAGGTCAGCGCCGTGGATCATGGGAGAAGAACCACAAAATTGGATCATATCATCATCCAGCCACGTACCTTGCCTCCAACAAACTTGAGATCACGAGCACACTGAGCATCACAGTATCCAGTTCCATACTTGGCACCGGCCTTGTTGCTAGAGTAGCTCTTCATACCACCGTCTTCCTCCATGGCCTAAAAGTGTGTCAGCTTCAGACTCTTAATCTTTACCCAATTTACCTCTCAAAAACACTTACAACAAAGTACAGCGCCGAGTTGAGCCCACACTCGATAGTGGAAAGATCCACATCAAAAGCAAACTCATTCCCGAGCAGGTTGAACATCTGATACTTTGAAGCACCATTCATGAGGTAGAACCGACTGCCAATGTTGGTACCATAATCATGCTTGGTCACAAACTTGAGAGACAAGGCGTCGCCGCTCGTGGTGGCGCCGTACGTCTTGCTGTAGTCCGCACCCTCGAGCGAGCACTTTGTGGCGCAGTCGGACGCCGTCTTGCACGAGTCGGTCCACTTGTTGCCGTCGTAGCAGTTCTTGCTGTTGCTGTCGTGCAGCCAGCGCCAGTTGGCATCGATGACCACCTCGCCGTTGACGGTTGTGCACGAAGCCTTGCCCGTGCACTTCTTCCAAGTCATCTTGGGGTGATTCTCCGCCGTCTGCGTGCCGACCTGCTGGGCCGCCGTACCGGCGATCAGCGCGCCTAAGAAGAGGCCTGCTTTGGTGAGCTGCATGTTGACCGGTGAGGTAGTAGGTGTTTGTGTTAGGTGATGAATAGGCCAGTGGTGGGGGACCTTGAAGGCTGGGGAAAGAGAGGAGAGGAATGAACGTGTCGGGACTGGGGGTATGGCATATATTTATCAAAGGGGAGATTTGAGGAGAGATCTGAAGATAACAACTACGCCACAGACGGAGCAAACCTGACGCAAGAGATCCATCTTCCATATTAGCATCATGACCCAAAGGAGGCAAGTTAATAAGGATCTCAAAGGTCCGTCATCAGGATAAACGGCCCTGATTTACAATTATCCAACCTCAGGGTGCTTTCCTAGTTGATTATTGGCCAGCTCCATCATCTGCCACTTTGGAAAGAAGGGGTATCCATCTATATTCGTCCGGCTGCTGGTCCCTGCGTTTGCGCTCCTGGATTTCAACCCGTCAGACGTCGACTGCCGAAACCTGGGATGGCGACAATGTGACACAGAACCCGAGGACCAATGACAAAAAAGGACGGACCTTGCGGACCGATGACAGAGACCGGTTTTGTCCATCTAGTAAAAACATTCCTATGCAGCCGTCCTTGTTAGAGCTGCAGCTGTAGTCGGATAGTTTGGTTGGATTCTGCTTCTCAGCCAATCACACCACCTCGGTTACACCCCGGATTTAGCAGAACGCGGGGATGGGCTGGGGAAAGGAAGGGACTGGACCGATGCTTCGGCTCGGGCGATAATCATTGCCGGAAACAAAAGTACGGGTAGGGGCATTTCTCTCGGGAGCAGTGGTGGAATTGCTTAGCGTTGCTTGTTCGGTGTCAAAAGCTGGGCGGAAGCTTGTTTGCACTGGCCTGTAGGTATCTGCCAGTTTTTGGACTTGAGAATTATGGGATGCCCGGTATGGGTGTCTGAAAGATATAGTAGGTTCGTATTTGTTTGCACAACTCTGTGAATCCGTTGGTACCGCTACTACAGCAATTATGAAAAAGGCTTCATTCAGCCTTCAATGCTTTCCCTTGTAGCAACCAGTCCTGTTCAACTGGGAATTCCTCTGACCCCACGCAGAGTCTCACTTCATTGCACACATTCATCTATTTTGTGGCGTGGGTTACATTCCAGCATTTGTCAATGACTCGATCGTGAGTTTTCAAAGGGTAGAAATGGCCTCATCACCCAAGGCTTGGCGAATCCAGATTCCAATTTTGGGGTCGACAATAATTACGATAACCACCTGCTACCTAAGTAGATAAATTGCGAGTGAGCACCTTTCTCGAAATAGCCTATTTGAAATCTTCCGTACCTCGGACCTTGTGGCCCAATTTGGACCTCGTACAACATAACAATGCACGTGACGAACATCGAGTGGACTTGGTTCACTCAACCGATGGGAATACCAAAGCGGTATGCCATTTCATTGGATGGGCGGTTGGACCTTGTGTAGGCATGCAACTTGCTTGGTCGAATAGATCAGGTATTTCCTACCGGCTTATTCCTACTCTTACTTGCGCATATTTAGAGGACAATATCGAATTTATGATATTGCACAGGCTGCGGACCTTTCCCTGCGTCTATTAAAGATACACGCTACAGGAGAAAGATTTACTGGCTATGTGGGAGAGGGAGCTAGACTAGAGTTGACGTTTAAATTTAGTTGCTTGATGCCGAATTTGGTTAGGCTACGAAATGCCCCATGGTTCGGCAACGCACGTCGAGAAAAATAGCCGTAGCTTGGTAGTTTTAGAAAAAGAAGAGAAAAAAAAGAAAAAAAGAAAGTTTACCATTATAACTACAATCTTCTCAACTACACCTTTTCATAGCCAGTACTAAAGGTAAAGTACCGTATATCGCACCTCAGAAACTCGGGTAGATATCTCAATGGGCTCACTGTGCAAAACGCCCTCGGGGTGTCCAGGCTGCCACCCTGTTCTATGTGAAGGAAAAAGAAGTTGCCGCTGTACCATCCGCACAAGACCCGGCATGCATCGATCCCCGGGGCGTAATCACCATTGACTCCCGGGTTGGCAGTAACCTCGAACTCGTTGTTGGGAGCAGCATACAGGCAGGCCGGCTCGGTTCGTTTGAGGTGGCGGAGGGCAAAACCGTTGACGGAATAGGGTGTGGGCGTGGGGGTGGAAGACATGGTGGAAGAGCTGGTAGTTGAAGAGGTAGTCGAAGAGGTGGTGGTGGAAGAGTCGGTGGTGGAAGAGTCGGTGGTGGAAGAGGTTGTGGTCGAAGATGCGGTAGTTGAAGAGGTGGTCATCGAAGATGTTGTGGTCGAAGAGCTGGTAGTTGAAGAGACGATGGTTCAAGAGCCGGTGGTGGTCGAAGAGGTCGTGGTCGGAGAGGCGATGGTTGAAGAGCCGGTGGTGGAAGTGGTGGTGGTTGAAGAGATCGTGGTCGAAGAGGTTGTGGTCGGAGAGGCGGTAGTTGAAGAGCCGGTGGTGGAAGAGCCTGTAGTCGAAGACCGGCTAGTGAAAGAGTTGGCGGTACCAGAGGTTCGGGAAGTTGTCGACGAAACGGTGGTACTGCGGGATGTAGTAACTACCAAAGTCGGAGAAGGCACATTGTTGCACAATCCAAAAGAGAGCTGACAGCCTGTGCCGCAATAATCCTTTCCGGAACCACACCAGTTGTGTTTACTGCAGCAATCTCCATAACCAGAACCCTGACAGGTGACACCTTTGCCACAGACAGCGTTCAAACTGACTTTGAGACTGGGGGTTGTGACCGTGGTACAGGCACCATATTCTGATTGGCAGCCAGTCCCGCAATAATCGGCGGTCTAAGTAAGGTAGATAGATGATTATAATTAGCATTCATATGTATTTGACAAGATAAATTTGCGCATCAAGTTTACCTTTCCGCAATAACCGTATTTAGAGCAGCAATTGCCCCATTGTGAGCCCTGGCATGTAAATCCAGACGCTTTGCCGCAGGTGGCATCTTTTGAGACTTTGGCAGTAACCGCAGCGCCAAAGATTGGTGTAACCAGAGCCAGTAAAAAGCTGACTTTGCACAAAGTGTTGAGCATTGTTGGGATAGAATTTGATGCAATGAGCGACAAAGTTAGGCAATGGGAAGTTCTATCGTCAAGTTTCCTGGAGAGTCCAGAAAGCTTAAATGCATTTGAGACTACCTAACAACGAGCCTTTTACCCATCTACTAACCTAGCTTTTTCTCCGAGAATTGAGAAAAAGAGGCTAGTATACAGGGCTGAAAACCCGCCCTGGTTAGCCTTTTTGTAGAGGGCTGAACCGTTGATATTAGGGCCAAACACGAGGAAAATCTAACCACTTGGAGAATTTGCAATTTCCCATCGAGCTTGTAAAATAAGAGAAATAGAAGCTAGGCTGAGTCTCGATCTCATCAAAGTGGAAAAGGATGCGGGCGGGGCCGAAATCCGAAGCAAATGGGGCAGATCGCGCTTGGACGGGAGCACAGCGAGCAAAGCTAACAGATCACGATCTTCACATTCGGCGGGAACGACAGGGTCATTCAGAGGATTAATTGAGGGGTGCATGTGCTCACGCTTCTTCATAAAGGTGGTCACGACGCTGGAAATAGCAAGTGATGCCGAATGATGTGGCGAGTTAACTGGTCTTCCCGTGATTGTTCTGGGTGGTTGCTGTGATTAGATGGTAGATATAAATCCATGTCCTCACCGCCCGTTCAAACCACCACATCAATAGCTCTGACCACCAATAAACCTCCCAGGAATCAGACAAATGAATATGGTACTGATAAAAGCACTGCTCCCAGCCAGGTACAAAACTCCATTCTGACTGACCGCCAACACCCTCGCCCCCACCAGTGGCGCAATTATACCAAATACGCGGCCGAAAAACGACGCTGCGCCGCACGCCGTCCCCCTCACGGGAGCCGGGAAGAACTCTGGCGTCATGCCGTACAGGATTGCGTTGAACATGCTCTGGAAGCAGTAGACGAGCCCGCTGATTCCAATGTAGCTGTTTGCGTCGTTGACGGCCGTAAACGCGAAGAGCATGCCGCCAAAGAGCGCAGACGACACCACCATGGACAGCCTACGCCACTTGTAGATGGTCGTGCCGGCCAGCACGCCGGGGATTCCAAAGAGCTTGATGTAGATGTAGGATAGGTAGGTCCACTGGAGACCAAGACCGAGTTCGGTACCACGGTTGCGGAGGATGGTGGGTAGGAAGGCGCCCGAGATGGAAAAGGCGAACTAGAAGGGACAGAAAGGGAGAGGTTAGCGTTGACAGGATGAAGGCTAGGGAGTAAAGACGAACAAGTCGGAAAACAAACATACGTAGTCAAAGCAGTAGACAAGGAAAACGCAAATCGTCAACCAGGCCATGACAGGACTGCTAAAAAGCACCTTTAGTCGCGACATTTCAAACTTGAACTTTTGAAACAAGGACAAGTTCTTCTGCCTCTCCCCAGAACCCAACACGATGCGACCTTCTCGCCCCTGCACACCAGCCGAAGTTGATCCATCATCCTCTCCAAGATTCTCAAAACTCTCGACGGAAATGCTGCAGGGGACCTTGTTGAACTTGGCAATGTATTGCAGCACTTTGACGGCGTCGGCATCCCTGCCCCTAAACAACAAGAACTTGGGGGACTCCTTGAAGTTGAAAAGAAAAAAGCGCCCGATGAACGCCGCGATGGTGATGGAGCCGATCGTGAACATAGTGTACCGCCACCCCCAGTTGTCCTGCTTGCTGCAGCACGGTTGTCCGGAGACGTTGTTGCAAGACTCGAGGTCCGGGGCGCACGAATAGTTTGGGATGAAGCCGTACGCAATGGCCGAGCAGACAATCACCCCGAGGGGTTGAAACACGGACAGGGTAGGGAGGAGCCATCGCTTTCCGCGGGGAAGAAGCTCGAGGCAGATAGTGGTGTCTATGGGGACGTTACCGCCGACGCCGATGCCGACAAAGGCTGCGAGGACGAGCACGCCGTTGTACGAGTCCGGCGCGCCCAGGCAGATGCCAAAGATGCTGGCAATCAGGACGGTAAAGTTAAAGGCCCAGTACCGACCGATTATGTCGGTGACGATACCCCAGAAAAGGGCACCGGCGGTCAGGCCTGCGTTGAAGGCGGTGCTCAGGTTGCCCGAGTCCACGGCGCTGAAGCCGAATTCTTGTTTAATCGATGGGAGGATGAGTCCAAAGGCTTGAGCCCATCTGTTGTGGATTAGCTGGCTGTAGGTACCGGGTACCGGGTACTGGGTACCGTTATGGTCACTGGTAAGGGAGCGTGACTTGAACGTACAGCAGATCTAGAAAGTAACCGAACCCACAGAGTAAAAAGACCATCCACTGGTATCGTCCCATACCTTGAGCGGCTAGCTCTCGATTGACCAGCAGAGCCTTCTTCTCATAGATGGTTAGGCCTTCCATCTCGGAGTCGTATCCATCTGGAGTACCACGACGACTGGCCGGGGACTCGTCGATGGAGAAGCCGCTCCCGCCTTCTCCAACATCTGCATCCTTGCGGCTTTCCATTGTCTAAAGATGAACAAAGATTTGACGTTGGAGTGGTAGAGTGCACTGCTATCAGAAAAGGAGAGCAAAATTCCACGTTGATGGACGGTCTTTGTAGCACAAACGCGGGGACTCTAGACCCAACAATCAGCGACCCGATCCCAGACCGACCGGTCGGGAAAAAAGTTTAAACATTTTTCTCTAGCGGCGTTGCTTCTTTTGTGCCAAGTTCATCTAATATTTCTTGCCACGTGGGTAGGGTAATGTCCGACCAACCGATTGCTTTGTACCACTCAACTACGTCAACGACTTTTGGGGAAAAAGATAAGCTACCACACTTGATGGTATAATGGCACAAGAGGGGGATAAATATGCTGCAGGTTTTATTTTTTTGCCTAGGTCGCTAGCTACTAGCATTTCAATAATAATCAGACTGCACTTTTGCGTGCCCGTTTGGATGCACAAGGAGCCGTCGATGTGCAGAAGCTTAGATCGAGATCTGGCGCTAATTGGCAGATTTTTCATTGAAGATTATTTATCATGCACATGGCGGGTTTGACAGAAGAGAAATCCAGTTCTAGTTCTCAGAATTCATCACATCATGGGCTTGAAGTTGATCAACAAGTCTACCAGATGCATCGATCACTAGGTAGCTTGGTAGGTACCTACTACAACCTTTACAGGGTAGTGGAGCTAGGGGGGTGATGCGAAATCCGGAGACTAAGGTCCGGGCAGTAGGTGATTGACTGCATGACGCTATGCCAGATCGAGAAGACGCTAACACGCACAATGTTCTGTATCAGAGACACCCGTGTGGTTGCCGGATATGCACCTGTGCTTGGCGACAACGACCCGTACCCTAACCCTAGGTAGGTGATGATAAAGCCAAGCAAGTTATCGCCAGCTACGTCATGTCAAAACCCTGGCAATAGACCCTCCAACTTTTAACGACAACCAATCGCCTGGAGAAAGAAGCCTGGCAACAAAACTCCGAGATACCAGGTTTTCTTGGTGTTTTGCGTTGGCCAAGCTTCCAAGATGCGATTTCCTGGGGTTTTGTTTTTCATGGGGTTTTAACCTGGGGTAGCGGCCCGCTCTTTGGGTGCAACATGTCAACTCAACTTTGACTGCATTCGCACCACATTTCTGCTTGTTTTGGATGCGATCTGTGCATTTCTGGTTACCTACCAGAAACAATTTCAATACTCATTCACGATAAAAATAAATCAAGTTATAGTACTATAATACACTTGTACGACAATACCTAAACCAGCAGCCAAAATGCTACCCGCCATCCTCCTCCTCCTCGCATCCACTATTGGCACCACCTCAGCCGTCCCACAAGAAACCAGAACCATAACCGTCGGCTCTCCCAGCCCATCAGACGAACCATCCTACACCCGCACTGACGACTTCAAAGACGCCATGCTGACGACCCACAACCGTTTCCGATCCGAACATTCCGCCTCTGATCTCAAGTGGAACGACACGCTCGCCGATTCGTCAACCTCGTACCTGGACGACGTCGCCACCTCATCAGAGTGCGAGTTTGAGCACTCGGGCGGGCCCTACGGTGAAAACCTGGCCCTGGGGTATCCCAACGCGTCCGCCGGGGTGATTGCGTGGGGTGACGAGAGGCGCGAGTATGATTTTGGCAAAGGAGAGTTTGATGAGAGCACCGGGCATTTCACGCAGATGGTGTGGAAAAATACGAGCGATGTAGGGTGCGGGAGGAAGATGTGCGGCGGGGGTGCGGATGGAGCTGGCAGGTGGTATCTTGTTTGTCAGTACTGGCCCAGGGGGAACATTGTGGGTTCGTTTACGGAGATGGTTCAGAGGCCAAGTGGTGGGGTTGATATTGGGAATGCAGCAGGGGCTGTCGAGCCCAGAGCATGGTTACTAGGGATCTTGGTGGTTGCTGGGTTGCTACTGTAGATGCGATGTTGGGTGCTTTTTCCTCTTGTAAAAGAGAACATTGTGCCACACCAGCCTAGTTTAACCGCGCTCACAAAGCGAGTAAAACCAGTAAAAATAAGAATAAATCTAAAATAAAAACCTTACCTAGCACCTGGTTATTAAGAGGCTACTTGTAAGAGCACCGAAAATAGAGATTGGAATATAAAGGCTTTATAACCTATAATTGTTCAAGGCAAATTTCCCTCTGAAAAGGGATTTTTCCCTCTTTATATGCATATTGACGACAGATATTACCGGTCAACCACAGGACACATGTACAGCCCGCGTTACCCGTTGATTCTATGTTGAAGCCGAATATCGAAGTCGCGTTTCTCCTTTTCAGAGCCGCGCTCGTTCAAGGGCCGCCATGAACTCCTGATCTCCGGGGTCTCGCTCCTGGCCAGACCCGTAACACCGGTTTGGCAACTGACGAAAGTCTCCATAAGTGGAGGCACCAATTCGGCTTGGGCACGTACCCAAATCGAAAGATGGGCTTCTTAGGTCGTCAATAATCGTTGGGAAGGTCTTTCGGCTTTCGATGTTGATTGGGTGCCTTTTAATCGCCCGCGGGATGGTGGTATATGAAACTCCGTATTGGATCACGGCTTTACGTACACCAATGCCGCTAGCGACTTGCACACAAGTTATTTCAATATCGGATTTGCTGTATTGCTTTACTAATGCCTTTAGAATGGTAGATTACAGTTAAAAGTTAATCACCAAAGATTTAATGGAATGAGGAGCTGTGTTTTTACCGGGGTCGTGAAATTATAAATAGTATTGAAAGAGGGCGGAGATAGTGGGCGTGGGCGAAGTTCAAGGGGTTCGACTTAAAGAAAAGAAAATTACCAATTTACCGACAAGCCGGGTCTGATTTAAGCCGCCCGCCAGCCACGCATTGTCCTGGGTGGTTCAATCTGCACTGCCCAGTGCCGCCGAGACATTTAGTGTCGCTTACCAAGAACTGCCGCTTTTGTAGGCGAGTAGTTTTGATGTCCTGCGCAACTACAATTGATGCCAGGAAAACGGTGACGAGATAATAAAACTTCATAGTAAAAGTTTGTCAAAAGAAATCTGATAAAGAATTGTAAATATTACACCTGGTAATGAGTATGTGGACAAATAAAGGTAGGAGATCAACAAGTATGATATCGATTTAATTTTCCAACCAAGTTAGCAGATTGTTACACGCTTTATATAAGTTGCAGATTTAATCGACTAACATTGTACCTTCCTATGAACTAACTGTCATCTGCTTGAAATCATACATTTATTTATCTTGAAGCATCCATTGTTTTACCTTGAAACATCTATTGTTCTACTTGAAACACCCATATCTTTACTTTGAATTATGCATTACTATCATCGAATAATTATCCATTATCAAGTTGGCATAAAAAGTGAGTTGCGAATAGAGAAAATTGTAAAATTCTATTGTCATCCATAGTCGAAGACGCTGATTGCAATCAATACAACCAATGTGTCTAATAGCCACGACTGCCCCCTGCATTTTCCACAAGACCCTCCTTGCGCAAATGAAACAAGTCAATAATGTGATCTGTGCCACTCTCAAAGTCAAGACCCTTGACCTTTTCCTCAAGGACGTTCCTACTCTCAATAACCTTGCGCGCAATCTGTTTCCACGTCAACGTCTCCCCCACCGGGATGATGTTCTTATCCTCGGGTGCGGCGGCGACCTTGACGTCCTCAAGCCTCCCACCCCGCTTCCTAATCACACCGTCGACCATCACCAGGCTCACGTCGGCAGGACTGCTGTGCAGCACGACGGCCGCGACGGGATCCTCCACCGCCGCAGCCAGCATGCTCGGGCTGGAGGCGTCAAACACCACCAGGTCCGCCTTCATCCCCTCCTTGAGGCTGCCGACCTCCCCCTCCATCCCCACGGCCCGTGCGCCACCCAGCGTGCTCAGATTAAAGACCTGCTCGACCGAGAATCCCGCGCCCTTGGACCATACGCCATCTCGCGTCAAACGCAGGCCCCTCTCCATCCGCGCCGCGCCCAGCAGCATGCGCGCCTGCTGCGGGATGCTGGCCGAGCCCCAGGAGTGGCAGTCGACGCCCACGCTGGCGCTGTGCAGGTGGTCAGGCCGCAGCGCCGTCGGGAGGTTGCCGGCCTGCATCTCGGAACTGGGCGTGCTCGACAGGTGCGCGCCGCTGTCCCGGAAAAGCTGGCCATCCTTGTCTCCGGGGCTGTTGGCATGCGATATGAGGATGTCGGGCCCGAGGAGGTCGTATACGTGCAGCTTCTGCACCGTGGTGGGGCCGGGGAAGATGGGGCCGGCAATGTCGTGGAGGGTGATGACCTTGGCGTGGCCTTTTGTCTTGTCGCGGAGGTCGGCGAAGAAGGATTTGATCATGTCCGGGGGGCCGTGGATGTTGTCGATGGCGTATCCCATGTATACCCTGTCGCTATAGGGGCTGGATTTGGCCAACGAGTGGAACTTGGCTAGGTTTTCCTCGGTGAAGTCGTCTTCCTTGACCGTCCATGCATCTTGCGAAACGAGTTGCCGCCTACCGGTGTAGCAGTAGACGGTACGTAGGCCGGCGGATAGGAGGGCTTGGACGGCCGCGTGAGCTACGCATGGTGTTAGTTGTATTTCTTTTCTTTTCACCCTATGCAAGTTCCTTGTCGCTCGACTAGGACTACCCCTGCCATACGTACGATGATCTGGCCCCGTGTGACAGCTTGCGTGGTCGACGCACGTCGTGGTTCCAGCGTTGATTGACTCGAGCGCCCCAGCAAGTTCTCCCCAGAATAGGTCTTCTGCGGTCCAGTAGACGGCTGTAAAATTTCCCCGCGGAAGGTAGCCTACAAAGCTGGCGTCTCCATGTTTGCCCTTGTGCTGGGTCTGCCACATGTGGCGGTGGGTGTCGATGAAGCCAGGGCTGATGATTTTGTCCCTGCAGTCGATCAGCTCAGCGTCGGCTGGAGGCATGATGCTCTTGCCGATCTTGGTGATGATCGAGCCCTCGATGAGGAGGTCGGCCTCCAACGGCGTCACATGATCGTTCGCATCGTGTACGAGGAGAGTACCACCCTGCAAGCAGATATGACGACTCATTATTCCTAATGACATGTAATGGCTTGATTACTATGATGTTTGTTGATGGTAATGCTGTCCAAGCAGCAAGTGAAATTCGACATTTCTGACATGCCACTGTGTTCAACATGGTAATCGTTTCCATATATATTCAAGTCCGTGCCGAGATCTCGGTAAATCGCAAACAATCAACATGCCGAGTGGGCAAAATACCTAGCGTTTAAACCGTCACCGGTACTGCTACGTATGGAGGCCGCGGGGAGCGGACCTGGAATGTTGTCAGTAAAAAGATTACTCATGATTGCTAAGGGAATCCACAATCATTATAGCGAGGCTATGTGGATTTGCATAACCAATAACACGGGGGATCATGCACTCCTGGATGGGTCGCTGTGGGGGGCTGACGTTCCATGGATCTTGGAACCATGACCAAAATAGTAAAAACTCCTGCGGTTGGATGTGGGGAGGGATTTTACTATGGAGTCTTTTAGTGATTAGAGTGTCGGGTTTCGCGTCAAAAATCAAGAAAAACGCGAACTTCTTGGCTTCTATGGTGTATTTTGACGTTGCTTGGGGGTGACGACTGCCGGATGGTCGCACGGTGACAGGTAAATGGTATGGTTTCTTACGATTATAAACTAGTAAAAATATACTGTCAAGAGGCGATCAATGTCCAGACGTCATAGTTTATGGGTAGATAGGGGACGAGCCATCATTTGCTGTGCTGCTTTTTTTGTATTTTAAACACGGAATTTGCAAAGTGTTTGTTTCGGCACAAGATATTACTACCACTTGTTATACGTAAGACTCAGGGGCTTCAAGCTACCACGTGAATGTTGAATATAGATTAATATCGATACGAGAAATCCCCGCGTGACTGAAAGTTATACTTGAAACTGCTATTGGATTGGTGATGTTTAGGTAAGAATTTTGTCGTGCATGAAGTTGCAAGCTTTGCGTCGCAATTATCTACACTACGTTTCTGAACTCTTTTTAAGCTTGTTCGTCTTTCTGGGCTAAGTTGTCCTAACACTGCAGAAAGCCCAGGGTGGTTGTGGGGTAGGCATACCACGCCAATATGTATTTGTTCACCCTTGGTATGTATATATTCCAAGATGATCTCGCAGTAACAGGGAGTGCATCTTAAATCTGTTAGTTGCATCTCTCCACCTTAGCCCGGCCGTTGTCCTCCAGTGATCCGTCTGGGGCCGTTAAAACGCAAGCGAAAAGACGGTAGTTAAATATAGGTAAATGGGTCCTGCAGTAGACTTGGGTTGAATTACCGAATGTCAGATCACGGGTCATCAAATACTAGAACCTCAAAAGCCAGCCTGCTCTTTGCCAAAAAGGCCGGAAATGCAAATCATTGAGTTTAGTTTTGGTTCGCAGTTTCTCCGGCAGCAGCAACTTGGCCTAGAGTAAAGTGCAGTAGAATTCAGGTCTTTATTTCATGAATAACCTTTACCGCTTTACATTGGCTCAGTGCACATACTAGCCCAGCCAGCAAACAAAAATAGCCTCAGAACCCATTCATTCGCCCTTTACGTTAGACGGGCTACTAAGCATGTGATAGGACCTGGTATTGGTGATTTGGCAGCCAACGTTCCTTTCATGTACACCCCTGTTCGTAGAGCTATAGGCGGCAGCGTCGAGAAAAACAACTAGTCGACAATCGCCAGTAAGAGAATAATGGGCAGAGAACCTTGATTTTTGTCCGAGATCACAAGGGATTTTCATGGGTAAAAGTAAAGGCAGCCGACTTAAAGTGAAATCAGTTCCAGATGAAATTATTCCAACCTGCTTGTGTTGCAGAGAGGCAGAGCAAAAGCTCATTCAGGTATGTACCAGACTAGACTAGAACTAGACTGATCCGGGTATAAGTTGTCTTGTATACGTTGTACTGCGTGTGCGTGGCCTTGTTGCATTGACTTGCGTACATACTCGAGTCCCTCTACATCACAATTCACCGGAAGAGAAGATGTTGCACAGGTTGAAACGTGGGAGTTAAAATTAGTATTTATGGTCCTACTAAGATTCCTTTTTTGGAATGACGTATCAAATGACGAAACCTGGAGTAGAACCAGGATCACCTGTCGAGAGGCTTTATCAAATAGAAAGATAATATTTATCAGCTTGATAGTTTTTGGTAATATTGAAGTCAATCAAGCTGACTTGATCAAATCTGCTGCCGACTGACATTTGAAATTTGAGACGTGGTTAGAGGGGGAATACAGCGAGTCAAACCGTTAATACTCGCAAAAGAAAGCCTCTGACAACCCATGTCGGAGAAGATTCAGTGAAATGTGAACAAGTTTTACCCAAAGAGTCATTATTATGATTGCATATAACTAGAAAATAAAATACCCTCCCACGCTCAAATTGGTCGGGCCTCCTCTTGTATCACAACTTCTCGCTGCACCATTATGCCCGAGAGCGGAGGCCCCCTCGGCGGCGCATGAACCCCATCCCACCGCCCCCCCACCGACACCGAGGTTGGGGACTGCCCGTTGTCGCCCGCGTATATCCTATCCGGATACATGGGCTCGGGCGTCTTTCTCCCGACCCCTCCCATGCCCTGCATCTCCATCACATCCCCCTTGGCGATACCCGCACGCCCCTCCTCCGCCATGCCCTCCTCGTTGCTGTTGATGGTGGACAGTGGCTTGCCAATGTCGCTGAACCCGCCGGGCGTCAGCTGCTCCTCGTCCTCGGCCGGCGCGGACCGGCTCGTCATGGTGTTGCTGTGGCTCTTGGTGCGGCGCTGCTGCGACGAGTTGGCCAGCGACGACGTGTGCATCCCGCTCGTCGTGCCCTTGGGCTGCCACGTCTGGCGCCGGCCCGAGATGAAGTAGGACCCACTGCGGCTAAAGCGGCTGCCGAAGAGGGTGGGGAGGTATTTTCCGGCCAGCGGGCGGAGGGTCGGCAGCACGGCGCAGACTATGCCGCTGCAGATCTCGGCCAGGGACCAGTACTCGGCCTCGGGGTTTTCAAACGTTACGTCGACCGGGGTGCCGAGGAAGCGGATCCGGCTGGCGCTGATGGAGGTTGTACTGTAAGGAGGGGGAGGTTGTTAGTGGGTGGGAATCAGGGCGGTTGATTGAGGGTGGACGAGAAAGGAGTCAGGGAGCCCTACAAGAAACCCAAGCAAAAGATTCCAACTAGGACAAGCTTTTGCGTGCCTGGGAGGTTCAGGCCCTTGATCATGGGCAAAGGCAGCGCGATGATCATGAGGTCGGCGATGATGTTACCAATGGCATTTGCGTACCCTGGACAGAAGAGTGTTAGCTTCCGCGGTCGCCATACTTTTGGGTGGCAGTACATACAGGTCGTCAACTCGGGAAGACATCTCATGTCGGGTCTCGGGTCCCAGAATCCAGAGACGGGCACGCAGATAAAAATGCCCATAAAGATCTGGGAGCTGATTGTCAAGTTTGGTCAGCAAGCCTGTATCCAGGTCCATTGTGCATACTGGGCGCCGCTGTTCTTACATGCTCCAGGCTCCGACTATGCCGGTGACAATTAAAACCCATTGTCGCATCTTTTTGAGCGTCATGATGCGGTAGTATTGTGCTAAAAATGCCATTTTGATAATGGCGACGGCAAAGTTGTAGATTTGAATCGAGACCCAAAAGGTCTGGCGTAGGCTTGTCAGCAATGGCTTGGCTTGGATGAAGGACGCATGACAAAGGATTGCTAGTCCATCGACCAGACCTGACGTACCTGCAGATATGTCTTGAATCCATCTGGCTTGGGTAGTGTCCCAATGTGATGCCCGAGGCCTCGACTTTCCACTACTCGTCAATGGCGACCCAGTCAGCAATCTTGTCCAGGAACGCAGTAACCCTCCAGCACGTCCTCTCTCTCTCAGTGACTGTGCCCACATACGTAAAAGCTCGCAGGCGACCAACGCCGCAAAGAAAATCAAAGACAACAGAACCAGCCAGTCGTCCGGGCCCACGAGGTTGAGTATGTAGAAGCGCGTGTAGAACCGTAGTGCAACCAGGATGGTGGCAAAGGTCAGCAGCACAAAGTTGACGGCGTAGATTGTGCTCTTCTTGTTGTCGGTGCCGAAGAGCTCAGGTTGGGTAACCGGGTCGAAGTCCATATTCAATCTCGTCGCTCTCGCCATTGTCCTCTTTTGTTCCGTCCTTTTCTGATCTCCTTTCCCCAGGATCCCAGCCCGGTGAACAGAAGATAAACAGAAAAAGAGAAAAAAGAAATTCGTTTAAATGGGACGAACTTTCCTAGACAAAGCTTGGTTGGAAGCGCGCGTCTCGACGCCCATGTCCCTTAAAATCGTTGCCGCGGCTCTACTTTTAGTAAGGGTCTTCAACTGATGAACGTTCTTTTCTGCGAGTAATGAACCTGGTGCATGGGACCCCGGGATGCGCTCGTGCCGTTTCTTTTTTCCTTGGAAAATGCACACCATCCTGATCCCTGACAGACATAAAAAAAGGGCGTACAACCCCCCATTGTGAAACTTGTCAGACAGATCTGCCAGGCGAATGCTAATGCGGTGAATTCTTCGAACCCGACCACAAAAACCACAAGTTTGGTTATGCTGTAAATTTTCTTTATCGGGGTCTTTCCCTGGATTGTTAGACACGCAACTAGGTTCGGCTAAACACTAGGAAAGAGGCTTCACCCCTCGACTTTTATTCGGATGTTCGTTATGCGTTTGGGAGTCAGAGAATTAAGCTTAAGCCAATCGCATGTGTAAGGTACCGAGGTACGGAGTATGTAGAGTAGAGACTTGTAAAAAAAAAAGAAAAAAACAAAAAAAAAAAAAAAAAAATAATAATAAAAGTGCATGGATCTCTATCAGCTGCAAAAATCTTATGTATGAGTTGCGCAAGGTTCGGAGACTTTGAACCGTGATATCGAAATCTCAACCACAGGATCGATGGAAAATCGATCAAGAGGTCCGATCACCTCGGGAGGTCCGGACTGATTTGGTCGCGACCGCTGGGGATACCGGTACCGATGTGGATTCCTTGGCATAGGAGTTCGTGCGGGCCACGATCGATATTTTGAAAATGTTACATAGTAGATGTAAACAGCGCACAAATCCTACTTTTGCGATGTTGTCCAGTTTGTGGTGGCTTTTACACAGTCGACGCTAGCCAAGTTTGCAGATCTTGGTGATATTTTCAATTTCCTTTGCTTGATTGGTAGACCCGACGAATCTTGGGATCCGGTTTTTAAACTACTGTAAATCAATCATGATAATGTTCGCAGTTAGCAACGAGTACCCAGTACTGTTTAAGGCAGCAGTCAGCCCAACGTCGTACCACGTAAATCAGTTGCGTGTCCACTGCTACTTGAACTAACCCTGCTTCCTTTGACTGCCATCCAAATGTCCAGGTTACCAACCACTTTATTGTTTTCTGGTGCATGTTATAATTATTCAGAGGTGTTCGATCCTTTTGCGAGTCATGACCATGTTCCAGCTTCTACATGCGATATGCCTCGGTGAGCAATACAACCGCATATTTAGACCCTGCATTTCAAAACCCGGTACAGCGTTGCAAACTACCAAGTCCTGCTACAGCACCTTCTTGTTTGCAGCAGCGACGAAACCAATCTGAACGTAACAGTACCAGAAATGAGTTTTCTTTTTTTTCTTTTCTTTTTGCATCCGATTATCTACCTACGTCGTACTTTGCCAGTAGGAACCTACCCATGCGTCACAGTAGCCTTGCTGTCTTTCATCTCGGCAGCAGAAGAAAAAACTCTGCCCAAACGTTCAGACGAAATAAACACCCTACGGTATCATTACTACCCACAAGGCCTTGCACGCAATCCAAGGGCAAATTCCCCAGCCCTGGCGGGAGTATCGGAGTGGGGTTGCCAACTTCCGGCCTGGGGGGTTCCTTGAATCTTCGTGGACACGCGGCTGCCAGCTCGGACATTACGGAAACAGGGTGAACTTTTCCGGGGGGGGGGCAAGAAACATCAAGATTTCGCCGGGGAGGAGTGGATTTCGGGTACCATGGAAGAGATTAAAGGTGATTGTGTTGTTGATTAATTTAGAGCAGCAATGCATTCGACAGACGGGCAACTTTTCCACGCACAATGCAGGCTCGTAGAAAATTGGGCTCGCAAAACCCACAGCTGACAAAGGATGCGGGCGGGCTAACGTGGGTAGAACTTCTGGGCAAGAAATAGAGTTTCTCAAAAATATGGTTCGACAAGGGATCCGCCCGCTTTTGTATTGATTGAACAGCATGGGTTAACCACCCAATGGGTCCTTGACTGTAAGAAAAGGTCTGGACAAAAAAGGAAGAAAAAGGATCGGTGGTCAGATCTGAAACTATAATTAAGTCAATCAGTCCAGATCATTAGGGAATAAGCTTTGTGTACGCAGCAGTTTCGACATCAAAAAGGTCAAGTCAATTCTAGTTCTAGAACAAATGGTCAGCTGCGTGGTTTTGAAAAAAAAAAGAAAAGGTCCCTCGCAGTAGTGGTGCAACCATAAAGCATGGGATAAAGGAGACGTGGGACCGTGTATCACGATTCACCCTTGTGCAGAATTTCCTCCCTTGGCATCCGGGGGAAAAGTGCCGTCCGAAGCGGCACTAGAACTAAACCAGCGCGCCAGCTCATGCTGCGGCAAGTTCCGTGGTACATTTTTCTTTGTATTTTGTTTCTCTTCTGACATGTCTATAAAATAATTAGAAATTTAATGGAAAGTGGCGGGCAAAGCCTTGGCAACTTGTCCCGTTTGTCTCTGTGCCACGGGTTGCGGTTTTGTGTTTTCCTGGTTGAAGCCCCCTACCTACCTATTTGCAGCTTTGTTTAGTCAAAATATTGGTTGTAGTGGTTGTAGCCAAGCAATCGATTTTTATGCGGCTTGTTTGCTGTTGCAGTCGACGCAAAAAGAGTTTCCCCTCAACGCCCAGTCTATTCACCACTCATTCTTCCTGAACAACAGGTGGAAGGTCTAAACGGGGTGAACGCCAAGAATTAAATTGACCTTGACCTCAGCGTCGTCGCAGTACTCAAATAGCTATTCATGGTCTTGAGTTTAATAGAGGACTAAACAGTCTAGACTTTCTAGAGTTTAGAGCTATTTAGGGTGCAGGAAAATGGCTGGATCATGGTCCCCTGCATGGAGCAGGGCCAAAATCAGATGAACGTAGCAGTGGGCTGCAGCACACAGACCTACCTGCATATCCATTTATGGTCACCTTCTTCATCGGGCTTCATCAATTAGAGTGGCGACGACCTCGTCCAGTCTGGGAAAGACATTCATAAGCTTCATGCTTGGCAACCGTCAAAAAGACAAAATAAATTGGCCTAGACCTGTCGCTGGTTTCTCTGCCTGGCAGGATGGACCCCGAAGCTTAGCCGGCCCCGGGGAAGCCGGGGATCAAATATGCATTGCGTGCTCGGCATTCATTTTTGGCATTGCTTGAAATGACAGGTAGAGATTCTCCACCGTGTTGAATATTTGATCTGCTTGTTGTGGTGAGAACGGATTCCCAGCTACTTGCTTCCCGAGACCTCTCAAGTCCGACGGAGCACCGGTTCAAACGTGGCAGGAAAGTGGGAAAAGCTCTGCCTTGAATCAGCCCGGAGTGCCTTCCATTGACAAGCCTGTAAAGGGCCTAGAGACGGGGGTACGAAAGGAGATGGGGCACGGCCGTCCACCCAGTAGCATTTGTATTGATCGCAAACCCACATGACACAGCTTCCTCGAGTCTATACCAGCACAGGTTGTTTTCTCTGCATCCAAAGGGGGGGATCTCAATTTGTACAGAAACGCCCAAAAATGAAAAGAAAACCATAGATTGGTCCAAACCGCTTGATTGTTCGAAGCTGCCCGTTTCCACTCCCAACTGCACAAGTGTCAAGTATGGCTACGGCATGTTTCCCGCACTTGCCGTAACAACTCATCAAGAGAATTTTATACTTTACTTCTGGCATGCTCCTCCCAGCGCATCGTTTAGACCCCCCGTGTTGAGACAACAAGATTCGAAACCCTTAACAGCGTCGAGGAACTGAGCAATCAATCAGGTTAGCTCTAGCTAGGTCTGATGCCTAGGATCTGCCGGTCTGGCGAAAGGCTGGAAGATTCTGTAGGAGGAAAGACTTACAGAAACTTTATTAACGAAATCTTTACTCTTGCTATAGTTGCAAGCGCTTCCCGTCATAATTCCTGATGTTTTACCAATTCCGTTAAAGGTGGCTTGAGAGCAGCATATTTTGGTAACGAGGTCGGTTAGCTGCTCTCTTCCTACTTCTCCCCTGCATTTGCAAGTGTTTAGCTGACCGATATATGTTAGTAATAACTCATGGCAAGAAAGCAGCCGAGTCGTTGCAAAGGGAAATGACTCACTCCTTGGGCGATAATAGTGGGGGCGAAAGCAGAGATCACCAGGAGAGGAAAGGTGAAGAGCTTCATTTCTTTTTCTTTTCTTTTCTTTTCTTTCCAAAAGAAAAGCTAATAGAAAGATAAACGTATTGAGAGTTACAAAGGGGAGGTTTATCAAAAACCAAAAGCGAAGAGGATGTTGTTGGCGTTTGTCGATGCGATAAAGGATTATTTCGAACGGAGTGATGGTTGGAACATTGCCAACTTTTTATTCATAATCCCATTCACGTCTCTTTCAAATGGGGTATAAACAAAGTAACAACAAATGCTTGATTTGTGTAACAATGGAAAAAAAGTACAAGAATATCCTTGGTTTCAGCCGGTAGATCAAATGACTAATTCTAGCTCGTCGGTCTTACTTTATAAGTGATGATCGCACAGTAAATAAGCTCCCAAACCTCCCAAATCGTTTCATCCATCGTGCGAAAGATTACGACTATACTTCTGTAGCAAATCGGCACCGGAGTGCCTACTTGACCTTTGATTGCAGTTGTGATACAGCTTCTATCAATAAAAAGTCTCGGGGTAATAAAATTAGCCTGCAACTTTGCTGTTACTATTCCCGGATTTTTGAAGATTTGTATTGGAAATTTCATACGAGCACGAACCAGTTAGGTTGAATTGTTGAACAATTCACGCCAACAAAAACCTTCCGAAGCTAGAGGCTACACCTGCCCTTTCGTTATACGCGACTAATAAAGGACACGCTTCTGATTGTTTCCGCTTAAAACCTTCTCGAATTTAGACGAATCGTTTCTTTTATTTTATTAACCATGATTCCTGTAGACATCAAATGTCGTCTTCAGGAGGCTAGTTAGGCGGTTTTCAGTTGGGTCGATGCAAAAGGCCAAATCGTCCACATGATGCTCGGCCGTGTTTATTTACCTCGTAAGTACTCAGGACGCCTCTTGTCCTAAGTCGTTGGCACGAGTTCGTGCGACTTATTCGGAGCATTTATTCGTTTATCACAGGCCCCCGTGGTCAAGGAAGTGGGTTTTCTCGACGGGCATGCCAATGGCGGAAAAATCACTCGAGATTGACATGCCAGGATCTACGGCTTACTGCTCGCTGAATCGTTCCCATGACCGTCAAGTTACCTTCATCGGGATATCCTTGATATTCCAGATCGCACTATTGTTAGTGTCCATTTGATAGTACCGCCGATATTATATCGTCGTTTCGGGTTTTGAATGAGAATAACTAGTCTAGTAACGGGACAGGGTGCTGCCCGTGCCAGGCATGCCTATATATTACGTGTAACAAATGCTTCTTAACAACACGAGAACTGGACTCATGACAGCTGAGACTTGACAGGCTAACCATCCTTGCATATACACTTTCTAAATATATCGGGATAAACGAACGGGATGGATCAGTAATCGAACATCTGCGAGGACGGCCGATCCGTCAAACATGCATATGACGTGTAATATTGTGGGGTGTAAGACGGTTACCCCTCCATGTTCAAATGCAGAGGGTCAGGCTACGCCTCCCCCGCCTTTGCCCCCGGATAGAGCGAGGGTCATTGGATACGGAGCTGCCAAATCTCACTAGGCAAGGTACCTAGGTGCCTGGCCATACCACTTTCTTCAGACCCCATCAACTTGGTCTACTCATTTGTCACAAGCCTTTCTCAACCCCCTTACTGCATGTAGTCTGCTATTATGGGCTACGCAGAGTCAGTATCAGCGATTCTGACTACTTTGGAAGTCCAAGGCCGCCCTGATGAGATTGTAGACCCTTCCGACGTACGCGTGTGCCACCGTTGCTCCGAAATCTTGTCGCAAATCGAGGAGCTGTCCGCACAAGAGTCCAAGTATCACCGGCATCTCATACCGCGCGCCATTCTTTCCGACGTATCGGAAATAGCATCCTCCGGTCCGAGAGAATGTATCTTGTGCTATCGCATCCAGGACTATGCCCAAACTGCTTTGACCGCAGGGAGGCAAGTCTTTGCTTTGCTGCAGATTCATCGGAACGAGAACAGCTCTTGTCGCCATGGTGATATCAGCCTCTGCCACGGCGACCCATGGTACCAATCGGGTGATGGCGAATACAACAACTCAACAGGATACGAGTTCGAGCTGCATATGGAAAAGGGACATCGGTGTACAACAGAGTGCACGACATCTCGGGGTAAGTATTCCACTGGCGATATCCTTCACCATCCTTGCGGCTGTAAAAACACCTCTCTTGACCACGAGGTGTTGGGGACCATGGAAGAGCACTCGGCCAGGATGAGTCTGTCCACCAATTCAGCTGCAACCATGGCTCTATTGAAAAAGTGGTTAAATGCATGTCAAGCCGAGCACTCGGACTGTAACTATTCTGCCAACCTCATCGAGCGCCCGACTCGCCTTCTCGACGTCGGAACCGAGAAGAGCGATACCGTCTATTTAGTCAGTGGTGCCGATACTAAGGGCCACTGGGCGGTTATGAGTTACTGTTGGGGTCGAACCGAGTTTGTCAAGCTGACAAATACAAACTACTCAACCATGGTGGCCGGTGTGGCTACCGCGAAACTACCCAAGACCTTTCAAGACGCTGTTCAAACCTGCCATGCCCTGGGGGTTAGGTATTTGTGGATCGATGCCCTGTGCATAATCCAAGGACCAGACGGCGATTTTGCTATCGAAGCAGGCCGAATGGCATCGGTCTACTCGGGCTCGTATGTCAGTATAGCAGCGGCCTGGGGCGATGACACCTCGTCTGGTCTCTTCAGCCAGCGGCTCTCAGATGCCCGCCATTCGGTTATCAATCGTGACGGAAAGACCTTTACGGCGTTGTTGAACCAGGTCAGAGCTGGATCCTCGGCGCCGTCAGAGTCCCATCTGAGAAAAAGAGGCTGGGTCCTCCAGGAGAGTCTGCTCGCTCCCCGCACCATCTTTTTTCGCCACGGGGGGTGTCTGGTACGAGTGCCGCTCGGATTTGCGGACCGACTTCACCTCAATCATGGGACTCGACACTTGGGCGGCAAAAGGCCTCCAGAAGCTTGGGGCGAAGGAGAAGTGGCTGTACAAGGGTAGCGAGAAGCGGCTATACGAGCTTTTTGTGGCCCGTGGCGACCGGGAAATGAACCCCAGGGTGACGTACACGGCGTGGTGGAGCATAGTTGAAGACTATTCCAAGATGTCTTTGACACACAAATCAGACAAGCTCGCCGCCATGGCTGGCGCTGCGGCTCTACTATCTACAACCCTGAGCGACAAGCGATGCTCGTTTGGGATGTGGATGCAATGGCTGCCCGACGACCTCCTCTTCTCGAGAAAAGCTGGAGCATTTGACGAGCTGCCTCGGATCAGCCACAAATCCAACGATCGGGAGAGCCCAGCAGAGCAAATGTTTCCCAGCTGGTCTTGGGCTTCATACGATGGGGACTTTTTCACCACCCCAGACATCGAGGCCAACAGTCAAGGAGAGAATCGAAAGTTCTGCACAACGGCTCGGGCGCGAGTTGTAAAATATCCACCCGAGACGTCCTTTATGGGAGATCCCCTGGCGCAAAGGCTTCAAGAAGAACCAGCATCAATAGTCATCGAAACAGTGGCCTTTGTCTGCACTGCTCCATGCGCCACGCAAAAGGATGGAGCCGGCAATTTCGATTTGGTCGTGTGCCGTCAGGACGAAAACAAACCAGGTGGCAAAAGGCTGCTCATCCAGCTTGACTCGCCGGGGGTAGCCGCCATGTACGACGAGAGCAACCCGTGGATATGCGTCTTGATCCGTCGGACCTACGAGGACAGCTGGCGGCACGACGAGGGCCTCGTGCTGCGGCCCTCCCGGCGATACGACGGCAAATACCTCCGGGTGGGTTACTTTGACACGGGAGGCGGCTGGGAAAGGGATCGACGGGCGGAGGATATTGAAAAGGAGAGAGAACTTGAGGCAAAGATTGGGCTCAAGGTTGCCATCTCGGATGATGGTTTCTTTCGACCCGAGGACGGGTTCCGCCTGGTAGAGACTATCTGAAAGTAATGGAGGAGATTCAGGGATGAAAAAGACCCCGAGACGAGATGATAGGACTTTACATAAAAGTTTAAAAGGTTACGATGCGAAGAAATACGGACATTCTCGATGATTGGCAGTCGCCTGTGTATAACAGAGGTTCTTACTTCCAATAGGACCATGATGTGAGTTATAATCAATGATCACACCCACAGCACCGCTATCGCTGGGCCTCTTTCAAGTCGACCCACAGATCTGGCTTCATCCAGGTCTGGTAAGTATCCATATCAGTCTCCTTCCAGCGCCGCATACAGTCACGGCCGGCGGCGCTGTCGGTGGGCTCGAGGTCAAAGTGCCATAGCAGGTGGGCCAGCACGAGGCGCAGCTCAAAGTAGGCCAGGTTCTTGCCCATGCAGCCGCGCGGTCCCGTGCTGAAGGGCTGCGAGGCGCCGCGGCGATCACCAGCGTACCGAGTATCCGCCCCTTCCTCCAGCCAGCGCTCCGGAACAAAGCTCTCCGGGTCGGCAAAGTTGAGGGGCGAAAAGACGGCCGCCCACGGCGCCACGGACACGGTGGTGCCGGCGGGCAGCGCGCATCCGGCCACGACGGCGCCGCACGCCGGCACCACGCGCGGCTGGTTCGACGGCGCGGGCGAGAAGAGCCGCAGCGCCTCCTCGAGCGTCGCGTTGAGGTACGGCAGGGCCCGCACCGTCTCCCACTTGATATCGCGCGGCGAGGCAAAGGCGGCGCGGACCTCTGCCGTCGCGCGCGCCCGGGCCGCCGGGTGCCGCAGCATAAAGTAGGTCCAGCCCGTCATGGTGTTGGCGGTGGTCTCGCTGCCGGCGCTAATGAAGAGCACCATGTTGAGGATGATTTCTGTGGGGCTGAGGGCGGCGCGCGAGTCCTCGCTGTCGAGGATGTGCTTGATGAGGTCGGGGTGCTGGCGGTCTGGGTCGGCGAGCCGCGCTAGCGTCTTGGCCTTTGAGTTGGAGAAGTGGATGGTGCGCCACTGGGCCGCCTCGGCTGGTATGATGATTTTGACCAGCGCCTTGTGTAGTAGGGTGCCTGTACCGGCCACCCGTCTGATGGCTTGGTCCCACGTTGCCGCCTTGAAGATGTTGATGATGGCACGCGCCCAGTCGTTGGACTCTCCGCCGTCCAAACATCCAAACGGCTCTGCAAAGCAGATATCTCCAATAATGTCAAACGTCGTGTACGTGTCTGGTTTGTGCACGTCAGTGCCATGTTGTTTGTGATCTTGAGTTTACCGGAAAAAGTACTCACACCACTCGCCCATATTGACCGATTCCTTGTTTCGTGCCTTGGCCTTGAGTGCAGTAATGAGCTTGTCGACGTGGACTTGGAGAATATCCTGCTGCTGTAGCAAAGCACGGTTGGTGAATGGTGCGGCTAGTGCACGTCGCTGTCGCGTGTGCTCCTCATTGTTGGCCAGGCTGATACCAGTTTGTCCGTTCAGGGGTGAAACTGCCCCTATAAAGACTGGACTCTTTTCAAAGTTTGGTGTGGATTTCTATTTGTTTTCAGCACTAATAATCTTCGAACCCAGGGCATTCTGGTGAAAATCTTACAAGGAATCCGTAAATATCATCCCAAGCCTCTACATTGATGAAACTGAGTTCGTTGGGCGCAACTCTGACAACGGGACCTGGAAGAGGACGAGAGACCACCGAGTCAGTACCGTCTTGAAAACTTGGCACCTTTAGAAAAATAAAAAATAAAAACTCATGCACAAACCATATTTTTCGTGCAGTTCCCGGTAGGCTTTGGGCTGTCGAGCTCTAAGAAGCGCCCACGCAGCAGGAATTTGAGAGATGCTGTTGAACCAGGGCCCAGGGTAACGCCGCAGTGGGTGAAAAGCTCTCATGCGGAGTACGTGAATTGTGAAGACGAGAAGAACCTGACGACGAGCAAAGGTCAGTACAACTGGAAATGCAGTTTTGTTTTGTCATTTTTGTTGGCGATTGAACCTTACTCACGGTAAAGGTAACAGCCATGCCTATGTGGCCGGCTGTGGACTTGCCCATAATTTCTAAAATGTATGTTGCATACATTTTGCAAGCTAAAGAGAACTCGAGTTGAGAGGTGAATCGGTGAAGGCTCCGGGAGAATGACTGCCCGACAGAAATGAGAGAAATCAAGACAAGTCCGGCACGTTGATATGGTGGTACCTTGAAGGGCAGAAAGACCTTTTCACAAACGTTGTCCAATATCCCTCTCAAAAGCAAAGCTTGACCCGCAGAAACCCCGAGACGTGGTATTCCTCCCACGGCGTTGCTCTTCCACAGCATCCTGGCACTGCCGGAGGAAACACTCAGCGGCATAAAATATGCCCCGTATTTTTTACTCTGGTATTGCAGATACTAGTAATCTATTCGGCAAGATCATGCATAATGCACCTGTCTGCTATGGTAACATTGCATTAGCTTAGACGTCTTGTCCTTGGTTGATCGAGGCAATATTATGTATAGAACCACACCCCCGTGTATGTTTGCCAGAGCGGCTAAACACCGGAGTTTGCGAATCCGTGTAAGTCAAAGACCTGTGTACTATCGGCATATTAATAGTGCAAAGCTCAATACTCGGGTACTGTCCACGTAGGCGGCGACCACATTGCCAACTATTTGGATCATTTGACGAGTCAGAACATGCGTCGTGGGACCATGAGCAGTGATTAGCCGGACCGATCTCGACGAGAAAGCCGAGGAGGATTCATACTTGAACTTTCCGGGAGTTTGATATTCCCAATCTCAGTTGTGCAACTTGTGCTTGACGTTTCACCTTTACTCTTCTTCCATTCGGCCCTTGCATGTCATTTTCAGGGCTATTCAGTATTGGAACCATGATGTTTGGAGTTAAAGAATCTACGCGGGAAGAACTCTTCATCAGGAGGACTTGTTAAAAGAGCCTATGGCCATCATATGCCGTCTTGACAGAGTATTGACAATATAGATCATCGTCTATCTGCCTCAATTTGCATAACAAATACTGTAGGCGTCCCTGTTGGTCTTATTCACGTGTTGTGTTTGTGTTTAGACCACCTAGCAATAAACCACCATAACTCTTTGGCACTTTTGCCAGAACACCAGCGCGTTGTAATGAGATCCAGTCACTGTCATTGCAAACAATCTGCCATCTAATCACAAGACCCCCGCCATTCCTCATACCTACTTCCGCTCAACAAGGTCCTGGCGCATCGTAATCCTTACCTTTAGCGGTATTTTTTCCCAAACCTGAAAAACCTTTTGTTCTTCAATCCAGCGGCTGCACTCTGGAGCGAGGGTCAGGTCAAAGTTCCAGAGTAGACGCCCAAGGATCAGACGCATCTCGATCCAAGCGAGGCTATAGAGTTCCATTAGCTTAGCCGTAAAAAAGCTTCAAGAAATAGGGGCCTGAAGATTTCAAAGGTCCGAAAGAAACCAAGCTCAGGATAACTTTGTACTTACCTCTGCCCAATGCAAGACCGCGGACCCAGCCCAAACGGCATGGAAGCATCGAGCTTGTCGTCATTGTACGGGAACGGGGGCTCCTTTAGCCAGCGCTCAGGGACAAAATTTTCCGGGTTTGTAAAGTTGATAGGTGACATGCTCGAACCCATGGGATGTGAAAAGACAATGGTGCCTGGAGGCACCATCTCTCCGGAGATGAAGGCACCGGTCTCGGTAACCACTCGCGGCTGGCCTGGAGGTAGAAAGATGAAAGCAACTAGGTCAGCAGCTCCAGTCCGCATAGCTATATATTAGAATCAATAATAAATTATCAAACATACCCGAAGGCAAGGCCGGGTATGTACGTCCGGCTTCCTTGAGGACCGCTGTGAGGTACTCCAGCTGGGCGAGCGAGGACGATGTTATCTCGGCCTCGGTAGCGAAGCTCGACCGAATCAGGGTGGTCAATTTCTTCATGACGTCCCAGTGCTTGCAGAGATTGTAGGTTACACCAGAGAGATATGACGCGCCTAAACATGCTTCTTAGTTATTGTGTCGCGAGAGAGAGAATCAACAGGCAATAAGAGGGACTGGTCTTTTGACGCCTTACTAGTTTCGCTGCCGGCAATGATGAGAAGAGCCGAATTGCTGATGATTTCACCCTCGGACATGCTAAAAAGGGTTGAAATTGGTTATTAACTGGCAGGTCAAGAAGATGCTGGAGAGGAATTTGTTGAGGCTTGACTTACCCCTTGTCGTCATTATTCTTCAGCATATAACTCATGAAATCGTGCTTGCCCTCGTCCACACCCCGGGCCATCCTACGCTTAGCGCTAGCCACCGCAAAGCCAAACTCATCCTTCCGGGCTTGCGTAAGGGTGGCATTGCTGTAGTAGTTGAAAGCCAGTTGGTTGAGAGGGTATGGAAAGCGGTTCAGCGTCCTCTGCAGGAAGCCATTCTTGAGCGACCTGAAGACGTTTACCACCCATGGCTGGTATAGGAAGCAGAGTTAGTACGAGGCTCTGGGAGTAAAAGGAATATAACGGCAGGGCTCGTTCGTCACATACATGAAGCTCACCGCTTTCAAGACAGCCAAAATCCTGATCAAAGGCTAATGCACCTAGCAAATCAAAGGTGGTATAGCTTTGGACAAGGTCAGATCACCAGCAATACTGAAGCAGCTTTGAGCTTTTGGGAGCATGCCAACCACATACTTGTACCACATGACCATGTCAACTTCCTCACCATGGATTGCCTTTTCTCTAAGGCGATCTACCATCTTGTCCACATATCGTTGGACTAGGGGTTCTTCCTTGACCAAAGCCCCCTGGGCAAACATGTGGTTCATGACCCTCCGCATGCGCTTGTGGTCTTCTTCATTGGCGTTGATCTATTGGAAATCTTCCTATTAAGAAATTGTTTGGGAGAAACGAGGGGGGGATGACCAGAGCTTACTATGTCGGAAACACCATTCAAATTCTTCCGGACGCCAAACGACGGCTTGGGTAGGTTACCACGCGGCCTCGTCTGGGCCTCGGGTCCCGTCTTGCGGTGCCCGTAGATGTCCTGCCACGACTGGCCGTCCGCGAAGCTCAGTAGGTTTGGCTCGACGCGGACAACCGGCCCATACTGCTTGTGCAGGTTCTGGATGTACCGAGTCGAATCGCCCTGGCACTGCTTGAGCATCAGAGGTAGGAAGCTGGCTCGGTACAGCAGCGGTCCCGGATACCGGCGGAGGGGATGCAAAAGGACATTATACAGGCCGCGTACGCAAAGCAACAGCGCCGCGAGCCCGAAAAGACTCGGCAGGTAGTCCAGCATGGCTAGAGGTTTTCTGCGCCTAGGTTATGTAACGGGGGAATGAACCTTGAGGGCAACACTATGAGGTGGTGGCAGGTGCAAAGCGAGTTGGCGATGGAGATTGGTGATGGAGAGGGAAAATTGGGATTTCATCTGCATCGTCGAGATAATTACTGGTTGGAGAGTATGTCCTAAGAATGCAACTATTGATTGCTCCTCCCGGGGTGAAAGAGGGCCATATTACTCCACAAGACGGAGCAAACCAAACAGTAGAGCCTTTGGCTGCGGGTGATCGAGATCAGCGATATACTTACCAGATACAGACAGCCATAGTATTTGCTTGGCAAGACTCGAGTCAACACTCGATGCAGGGGGCGCACAGAGACAGGACCAGCCAAGGGGAAGTGTGAGCCTGAATGGGCAGGTTTTGAAGGCGCATGGAAATCTCTAGCCTGTTACTTGATTACCAGAGCTTCTCCGAGGGTGACTTGGCATTTACTGAAGGTTTGGTACATTTGTACAGTAAAGGGCTAATAATTGATAACGGTTGGATTAGAGTTTGGTGATGCGCATTGGTGGATGGATAACTTGGCTGAGATCAAGCTTTTCTGGTTAATAAAGAAAAAAAAAACAAGAACATGCAGTTGGTAATCACCAAGGTCTGTGGTGGAGTGGGTAAATCATGAGCTGGAACAGTTAGTTGCCCATACTTGACAAACGTCCTTGAAAGTGAAATTGGAACGCACACAGTTACGTTACAGCCAACGGCGGAAGCGGGCCGTCCCACTCATGCATCTACAGTACCACTCAGTATATACCACACCATGATCTATATGTGTCAAGTGCAGCCGAGACAATCCTCGAGACTATGCAATACTACATGCTAACAACATGTTATATATTTGCCTTCCGTACTTGGGACAATTTCAATAGTTAGAGTTTACCAATAGCCAGGATATCAAGAACCAGAGGGCCACCAGGCGCCAAGGTGAACAGGTGAGCAAATTCCGACTTTCTTAGTTACATTGGTGCGAGCTCCTGCATATCATGACTACGTGTCAAAGGGCCAGATACATGTTTGGACCGAGTCAAGCGATTGGTATATCTGCCAGTACTACGTAGTATGGATATCCTCTGGCGCGAACTGTGTATCGCATAGGTAAGAACAAGAAGAAGTACAGGGCTCCACAATTGCGATGATGCTAGAAAGGTTCGATCGCTTCATTGTCCGATCATTTCTCCGTGGGTTTACTGCGTTGACGCCCTATGGTTATTGTGGGGGTTCACCATCCCCACTGCTATGAGTTGTATTTTTCCAGGGTAGGAGGGTTCCGTCCGCCCTGAAAAATATACAACTAGGGTTGCGGGCAAGAGTGGATCAAAATATGTGATAGTATGCAGGCAAAGGGTCTGAGCGGCCGATGAAGCGATCTGACATTGAGATCGGGCACCATTACCTATTGACCTCTTGATGTTGTGCTCTATTGGCTCTCGAGTCTTATATGACTCGCCCAGGCAGCAAGTGTGCCTCAAGGCGGGTCTCAAGGGGGTCTCTAATGCACGTCAGAGAGCCACTATCTAATGCTTCTTTTTTTCAACACAACCGGGTTCAAGGAAAGGCAACTCCAGGTCCCGCTGCAGTGCATATGCACATATTCAGATCGAGCAGGGAATTCGAGAAAGAAATACATGGCGGTTTTGCCAAATACCGTGGCGAAAAGTCCATCACGAACTGAGAGACAACACGAGATGTCAAGCGCACTTTATTGAATCACATACCAGGAGAACAACCGAGTCAGGAAGCGAGCGAGGGGAGCTAGCAAAGTATCCGTATGAACAACAAAGCTAATAGCTAGTTCTAGAACCAGAACCACAACAAAAAAGAGCAACTTGTTCCACTCATGATTCGAAAACAAGAAATCTGTCCTGACATTTCACTGTGCATGTCTCCAGCTAAGCCACCTCTGTCACCCTGACCATCAAATTCGATTCAAGAAAAACACCGTAGCTAAGGACATCACACGGCTTCAGAGGGCGGACCAGCTGCATATCAAAACGACGGAAGATCTTTATTCCTGTTAGCCTATGTTGAAGAATAATCAGAAAAGAACAGGGGGGGGTAGCTTGCGCTCACCTCAAACACAACCTTGTGAAGCTCCATAAAGGCAATGGTCTTGCCGACGCACTGCCACTGGCCGGAACCAAAAGCGAGCTCCACGTTGCGCTGCATGGCGGCGCGGGCCTCGCCCTGCAGCTCCAAAAACCTAGCGGGGCGGAAGACGTCGGTATCAGGACCAAACAAGGCCTCAGACCGCAGCAGCGACGAGGCGTTGACGCAGACGGCCGTCCCCGCGGGGACGTGGTGGCCGGCCAACGTGTCGCCACCCTCGGGCACGACCTTGGGTAGCAGGCCCAGCAACGGCGGGCGCATGCGCAGGCCCTCGTAAATGACCGCCTGCAGCACCGGTAGGCGCACCGCCTCCTCATTTTTGATGATGGGGGACGAGGCGGCGCCCGAACGTACGGCGGTGGCGATCTCGGCTTTGAGCTGGGCGTACACGGCTGGTGTCGACATGGTGTGCACCAGAACGGATCGAATGGCTGAAGCTGTGCTTTCAGTGCCTGCCACGACCATGAAAAGACCCTCAACCTCGCATTCTGTCTGGTTGAGGCCGTGGTGGATAAAGGAGCTCTGGAATGCACATCAGCATGTGATGAAAGAAGCGGACAAGGGGTGAAGACCAGGCGGCCTCTGTATGGTGGGAACAAAACCAAAACAGTGACCTGGGTGTCCCTAGACTATACTTTGATAGTCTAATGGGGGGAGGGGGTGGAGGTTGTTCTGCTCATCTGTGTTGCCACAGTGCCACTTACAAGCATATCCTTCTTCGAGTCAGCGCCCTCCTGGAACCGCCTGCTCACGTGGTGCTCAGCTACCCTGCAACATTTCATGGCTGTCAGTTACACACATCGACAGGACCGACGAAACAAAACAAAACAAACAAAAAGGTATGGGTGGGGAGAAAGAATATGCAAAAGTCCTACTCACGCCATCAACGCGCCAAAGCCCTCCTTGTCCTTGGGCCCAGGGCCGAGAAGCTTCAAGAAGAATTTGGAGAACAAGACGTTGCGAATCCAGGGTATGTCGGCAGACGTGGACATGCGGGGCCACAGATCCCTCACACCCCCCAAGAAGTTGTACAGGTCCGTCTCCGACTGTAGGTAGCCAAATTCCTGCCCGAACCCGAGGCGGGTAATAACATCCATGGTGAAGTAGCACGAGATGGGCCCGAGGTCAACCAGGGCACCCTGCTGACGCCTACCGGCGGTGCTTCCTGTTGCAGGCGCGGCGTATTTGCGCCGCAGCGTGTCGACCAGGGTCTGGACCTGCTCGTCAATACCGGCCTCAAAGTCTGGCAGCTCACGGCCGCTGTAGGCATGCAGGGTGCGTGACTTGAACTGCTTATGCGCCTTTGGCTCCAACACGGTGAACATGTTGTCGTGGTAGGGGTTAAAGCGGCCCGTGATGTACCAGGTGTCGCGCACGTAACCGCTCCTCGCCGCGCTGATACGGCGGATAATTTCCGGGTCGTCCGTCATGAGCTCGTTAGGCCCGATGCGAACCAGAGGGCTCTTGTGTTTGCGGTGAAGCTCCCGGTGCACCCAGTACTGCCTGCCGCTGTACGTCGTTTTGGCCAGCCAAAGATAGGAGAAGTTTGATACCCAAGAGGCGGCTGGGAACTGGCGTAGACGAACCCACGCGGCTAGGCTGGTTCCGATGTACCATACCAGGAGGGACGTGCCCAGCAGGGTGGCGTAACGACCCAGCAGGGGGGAGAGCGTGGGTGACGTCTTGAGCTGCTGTAGCGACGAAGAGAGGTACATCTTCAGCTGGTGTAGCAGCGACGACAGGTAGAGGCCCTGCTGGCGCCAATCTGCATTGCAGGCATCCTGAATCATGGGCAAGATGTTGCCCACGATGACGGTGGAAAAGTTACGCAAACTGTCGTTGAGCGACTCCATGGCGAGCTCAACGACGGCAGGTGATATGGCCTGCACCGAGACGACTGTAGCAATGAGGTAAAGATAAGCGAGTCGCAGAACGGCTGAGCATTCCTCAAAAGTAGTGTGGATGTCTTTGTGTGGCACAAACATCAGAAATTTGTGTGGGAAACAGGCGCCCTGAAGTAGGATCTCGTGTTTCACAGAGCTCCTGACTCTTTGCCACTTTTTCGTAGGCCAAGTCGTGTGGAAATAAATAAAGCCTCTATCATCCCAATGTAGCCGTTGTCGCATGTGTCATGTGAGCATTTAGGTTGTTTCTTTACCACTAGTCTAGTCCCAAAGCTTGGTGCCTTGACGGAATCGGTCATTGTTTCGATGGACCAAAGTGGTTAATGGAGTACACCAAATGACAGAAACACGTACATGTAGCTCCATTGCCGGGGGGAAGTAAATGACTCGTCCCAATGCAGTAGTATCTAGCAGGTAACCTGCCAAGTCACTGCATAAGCAAGTTCAAGTATGGTTGTGGAGTTGGAGTTTTCAGACTTGATAATCCTGGAAAATACGGTTTTTTGATCTCCGGTAATGACCTTGATAGGCTGATTGGGGAATGTTGAAATGGTATCAGGTAAACAATACATCAAAGTTAGATGCGCCTTTTTCTTCTTCTCCATACTACCACGGATGCAGGCAAAAGAACCACCCCTTGTCACCGTATGTGAGAGCGTGGGCCTTTGTTAACTTGACTGTTCGCGGGAACTACCAAGTACCTAAATTTTTTTTTCTTCAAAACTACTACCAAAGTCGGCAAAGCCCACAAAGCTTACACCAGCGGCCAATGTACCAGGGGATGGATTTCTACCCCTACCACTATGGTAACTAACGCATGCATTCATGCCTTGATTCTGGTTGCGATTCCGGACGGCAACTAAGTAAACAACGTCTTGCCTAATGCGGTAGATAAAATAGTATTACCGAGTCATTAAAGCGATGGAAACTTCAGGAATATTTACCAAATATTGTCTAAGCTCATTGATCAACGATTCCCTCTGCAACCTCCCATGTCTTGGCAGTCAAGTGTTCGTCACCCTTCATCAGGGGCAAATACTTGCTCACAAAAGTGGAACTTGATATATCACGAGAGTGAAAGGCAAAATAGATTGGACAGCTCCGAATGGATATGGATGGAATCCGGCGGCTAGGAAATGGAGATAGAGTTGGTAAAATGACTGGTTTGGTCAAGTCGGTACCGTGACTAAGACTGACTTGTATAAGTCACTAAAAATGTTTCTTGACTTTACTTGACCAAGTAGCCAACGAAAATGACTTTATAAGGTACGTTTTGAATAATTTCCTCAAAAAAGGTAAATATATGTTTAAATAAACGCACAATCAAGAAAAACAAAATTGGTACCAAGTATTGGTAAAAGGAAGCATGTTTTTGTGAAGATGAATGCTTTTCTAAGATTAACATTTATCAAGAATATTTCAATCATTGTTTAATGGTTTTTCTTGGTTTCTTGATTTTCTTCTTTGCAAGAAAGAATTAATCATTTTTGAAATTCATAAAAACAAGGCCGTGACTAAGACGGCATTAATAAAAACAAATCATGATTTGATTTAATGACTTGTGACCTTTTTTACCAACCCTGAATGGATGGATGGGTAATGAAGTTGAAACGTATCCAGATGTATGCATTGGGGGTGCATCGAGCCTGCATAGAGTGGAGAGAAGAACGTCAAGAAGAGATACCAGGTCGGCTTTCGACGGATCCTCGTGTTGATCGGATGACTGTTGAGAGCGGAGGCAAGATCTAACGAAACAGAAACTTGTAACGGCTTATGCAGGTAGGATGTTGACGGCTGCGTCTCCGTATTTTTTCTCGTCAAGGATTAGTTCCTATCAACCTCCTTATGCATATAAATGGGACAAGTCCTTGGCTTTTGCTTGACCAATCTTACGGGATGACAGGTGTATTATCTCCAAGGCTCTCGCTTTCTTCTTTGCAGTTGATTCTTTCAGGTAAACTGTTTATGCCTTTATTGTAACTCTCTAGCCAGTTTTGAGAGTCGACAAGCATCACCAACCTTTCCAAAAGACTTACTCATTTATCCCTACTCGAAGCATCTTGTTGCTGTTCTCTACACAGAACCACGAAACCTGCTTCATATTTTTTATCAACACACACTTCCTCAAAGCTCATAACATCATCCCACACCTCAAGGCAAAGTCACTTTCCAATATGCCTCCCAGATTCAACGATTCGTGGTACTACCCCGACGACATCGCCCATGACCTGGATGGAGTCGAAGGCCTTTCAGAAGCTCTGAAGCAAGAGGCCTACGCCTGCGCGTGGGAGTACACACGGTGCGTCATCCCTCAGTATACCAACTGGGATCGATACGTCGCCTTTATGCGCACTATCATTATCGGTATCATTGCCGAGTTCCGCGGCGAGCTAGTCGACGTGGCGGCTAGCGACTCCATTATGGGCTGCTACTCGCTGACGGCGGTTTTGGACGCCCTTTTTGAGGGTACGCCGGGCCACGCGCTCATGGCGCGCGAGTACAAGACCTTCCTGCTCGTGACGTCGGAAAAAACCAGCAAACGCCGCGACAGCGAGCTGTTCCGCCGATACGTCAACGGGCTGGCGGCCTCCCCACGCAGCTGGTTCCGCATGCGCGACTGCGACGCCCTGGCGCGTTTTTCTCTGGCTGCGGCCCTGGCCTGCAACGACATTTGCGACGTTTTCCCCACCGACGAGCAGTTTGAGCTGTTAACCGAGATCGGCGACACGCTTTACGACGCCGTCGCCTTTTACAAACACCGCAGCGAGGGCGAAACCAACAATACCTTTGCCTACGTGCCGGCCGACATGCGCTTGCAGGCCTTTCGCGTCGCCCGCGAGATGCTTTGGGCCCTGGATGTAGCCTACGCACACAAGCCCGAGGGCGCCATCCTTGTCAACTTTATTCGGTTTTTCGGCGGTCCCATCCACATGATGATGCGCAGGTACCGCTTCGTCGAGGAGGATTTGACCATCGGCAAACCAGAGACGGCTTCGGTTGTTGCGCAGACGCGCCGCAACTTCAAGCTGTGGAACCGTGTGGACGCCCGGGACAGCGCGGCTGGTCAAGCTAGCAGTGACAGCGACAGAGGTAGCCCCAGCAGCAGTTCAAGCAGCAGCAGTGGAGGAAACGATTCCGGTTCGGCCCATAGCAGCGGCATTGACAGCGACGCCACCAGCATTGAACCCGAAAAGGAAGACCAAAGCAGCGTCTCTGCCGAGGCCCCCGGAGCCGAGAGGTTCCGAAGTCTACTGGCACGGAGCCAGGATCTCATGTTTCCAGAACTTCCCGCGTACCTATCCCGGTCCGGCGAGCCACACTGCAACCGATGCCACTACCGGTCCTCCTACGGGGCGCAGCAGCTGCACCGGTTCGGCGGCGTCGAGCTCTGCCGCGGGTGCCAAGCCATGTGGCGCGGCTACGTCGAGTCCCTGCCCGAGCGCGTCCAGGAGGGCTTCCCTGACGTCGTGCTCAAGGCGCCGCCATCTTCTTCTTCTTCCTCTCGCCGTGCCGTTGCTGGTGACGATGTGGACCCGGCTGCTAGCCAGAGGAGCAAGCGGCTGCGCGAGGATCTGACCGCCGTGGGTGAGTACAGCGTCGTTGGACACACAGCGGCGGGTGGGTCCGTACCCCGCTCCGCTCAGGGCATCACGGATGATGTGCTGGAGGTTGAGGCGATCGACGATATGAGGTCGGCTGTGGAGGTGTTTTGATGGCTAGGGGTTTTTTTTGAAGTTTTCTTTCTGCTTGAGGGCCGCCTTGATTCTTGAATAGCCTCCACGATTCATTTGTCGGCTTCCGGAATCCTCCACTTTCTAACCCACACCGCAACTGGCTGCACTGGGTACTTTCTCAGTGCAATCTTAGGCCAAGTCAGACAAAACGCATATCCAAAGAAGCGGTAGCGGGCTAACGACATGATGATAGTAAAGATGAGGGATATTATATAATTTAATTTAACGAAATCAATACATTGTGCGTTCTACGTTATACGTTGTATCTGAAAGATTCAAAATAAAGAGGCACATGAATAATATCATGCGACGAAGCCTTGTTCAGCACGCGGCACGCCCGTTTGGTGCATTATACACGACTGATACCTTGCAAAAGGACATTAAATCGATATTAAGCATGTTGTATCTATATATTTCTCTTACGTTGTTCTTTTTTTAAAGAATAAGTCCACATCTAATGTATAAAAGAAATATCATTTAATTAATCTAGAACCTTTCCCTCGACCTACACAGCATTCCAAAGCCTAATACCAAAAAGTCCCCAGATCCTCCCCTAAGAAACTTTGGAAAATCTCATAAAAAGAGCCGCCATCATGCATTTTGCTACCCTATTTACTACGACAGTCACTCTTTTGGCAGGACACTCGGCCGCTACCTCGTCTTCAACAGATCCCGACGCCCCCGGGAACAAATCGCCTACGCAATCCCGGGTCACATATACAGTCCCAGACAAGAGACAAGCGGTCAGCATGCTTGCCCATCACGGCAGAGCTAAATTATTTGTTAACCAAGTGACGTATGTCGCCTTTGCCCACAAAGGGTGCAAACTTGTCGTCGACGGCCGCCCGTGTCCCGCAGGTCGTGCCGCAAAAGGGTGCCGCCCCGCCGCGTGTGATTTGGGTCGATCAAGGAGCCCTTGTGGAAAAGTTAACGCCTGAATCGGGACGACGCCATGGCCGGACGCGTCACAAGGCGGAAGCGTCATAAACGTTCACCTTTTGTTTTTTGAGCTTTCCAGGCTTTATAGGGGTTGTCGCTGGCTTTCATGGTGGTGGTAATGTTTATAGCATCATATACTTGAGTGCCCTTAGAGGTGTGTGGCATTCTCACACATAACATACAAGAAAAGCCAATGTCGCACTCCGACCTCTTTTCATTTGGCAAAAGTCCATATCCTAATGCATCCCGTTCGTGTATACTGAAAAGTAAACACTCTGTTGGGCGGAGCTGTCAAAATTCAGTGTTACGACCAAAGGGTTGGGCCGGTGCCAGGAAGGCCAGGTGGGGTCGTGCCCCTCCTAACGATATTCGCCCAGAAAAGTTACCGACCGGCAAAATAAGGATTACGTAAGGACAAAACCACGTAACAGCAAGTAATTACCAAAACAGTTAATTTTAAACGGACAAAGGATAATTTTAAAAATTATAACCTAATTTCCGAAAACCCTGAAAAATTTTTGAAATTAGAGACCTTTTAAAAAAAATTACATTTGGAACATAATTTATATAAAGTACGTTTATTACTATATAAATAAATTTGATTTTAGGATTATTTAATAGCAATTAAATTTTAATTAATTTTAATATTTATTTAAAAACGATCATAATTTTATTTTTAATTATTAAAAACCCCAATTACCCAATTAAACGTTCAATTGTTTTAACCCATTATATTTTATTATAAAAACAGGTTATTACGATATTTTAATCGTAATATTTTAATTGTTTTTGTTTAATATTTTATTTTAAAATATACCGAATAGTACCGCCGAAATAATATTTTCCAACAAAACCATTTTTTAAACTTTTTTTACCACCAACGTTCCGGCCAACGTTAACGTTTTACGTTAAATAGACGCGACGTTTTAAACCGAAAATCGACAATTCCAGGAACGAATAACCGAATAAATTAATTAAACTAATAAAAATTATATTAAATACCTTTTATTATTATTATACGATAATATTATAAATATTTTGCAGGGATTTTTTATAGGAACCCGGGTATATTTTTATTTTAACAAGGATAATTTCGATAATAACGTAAAAAAGGTTATTTACGCAGCTTTGTTTTTAAAAAGCGACGCGTTCGTTTGGTTTAAACCAATTTTGCGAAATTATTTGAACTATAATAAAGAAAAAAACCGTAAAATTAAAATTAACTGTATTTTCAACGATTACGATAATTTCGAAAAATATTTTAAAAAAATATTCGGTAACCCAAACGAAAAACGTACGGTTAAACGTAAATTAATACGTTTTACCCAAGTTAAATTAACATTTAAATATACCAGTAAATTTTAACAAATTACCGCCAAATTATTATGGGGTAAAAAAGTTTTAATGGTACGTTTTTATACGGGATTTAAAAAAAAGGTTAAAAATAAACTGGTTAAAAAAAAACGACCCGATATATTAGCAAAATATGTGAAATTAGCGGTTAAAATCGATAACCGATTATACGAACGAAAATTGGAACGACGCGAAAAACGTAACGTATAAGGCCCGGTTTTGCGATAAACCAATATAAGACGCAAATATTAATACCCCAAACCATTTCGCTAATATAATATCGCGTACGGTATATATAACGAATTTATGGATTTAAACGCAATTTAACATCGACAATTTTGCAAAAATTTTAAAAATGGCAAATATTTTAAATATAATAAACCGGGATATATCGCGCGAAATTGTCCCGAGGCCCATAACGGTACCCCAGGATTTACTACTAATTTTAAAAATAAAACCGAAAAACCACGAGGATTTAATATTATTAATTATATATAATTTAACCAATATAATATAATAAATTAAACTATTTATTATAACGATAATTATATAATTTACAACAGTTTTAAAATCGACGTAAAATAATACCTATAAAAACCCCGAGGTATTCAAATTTTAACGGTAAAAAACCGAATACCTATTAAAACAAAATAACCAATTAATTTACACCGATAAAACGCCAAATTATCCAAATTTACAAATTTAAACGTTTTAAAAAAATCGGATACGGAATTATTAAAATAAACCTACCGTATTAAAATAACAAATTAACTATTAACCAAAAAATCGAATAACGATATAGGAAAAAATTTTAACGATAAAAAAAACGTAACCCTAAATATATATAATGCAATAGGGGCTAACGATTTGTACAAATACGAAAAAAAATAAATCGATTTATACCGGAACGACCAATTAGTACAGTTTTTAGGTTAAATTTTAATTTAGCGACGAATACCTTATAACGTATTACCATTAGCCCAATTTCCCATAGTACGAATATATTCGCAATATATATAAAATCCACATATTAACCAAAACTTAAAATTAGTACGTACGAAAATAACGATATTAAATACTTCCATTTATAATTAAAATTGTATAGGATCCGTAAATAGGAAATAAATAAACATTTACGAACGCGCACAAAATATTAATACCCGCGAAATATCCATTTAACCAAATTAAAATAAAAAGCAATTATACGCCCCGAAATAAAAAAACCAAAAACCTATAACGCGAATTTAGCAAATTAAAAAATTAAAATAACTAAACGGTATAGGGCACCGAACGGCGAAAAGAAAAACGGAAATAAAAACCTTAAACATTACGTAAAATACGGTAATAAAATACGAATATATATTCTTTAATATACGATTCGATAATAAACCTATACGAATATTTTTTAACAGTAAAATATAAAATAATTATATATTCCCAAAAATCGTAAAAAAACGACGAATATTTTGGTAATAAAAAAAAAACTATACCAGTTGCAAACCGTGGAAAAAAAGGCAATTTTATACGGGAACGGTATTATCGAAACAAAAACCGTATATTTTTAAATAGAAAGTTACGGACGAAAAAAACAAATTATTTTGGATATTACGGAAATAAAGGACAAAAATATAATTTTAAAAATTCCCTAATTTAGAAAAAACAACCCCCGGATAAATTGGATAACAAACCAAATCTAATAAAAAAAACACCTAATTATTAAACGATTTTTTACCTGGAAAAATTTATACAGGAAACGTAGGGTACGGATGAACCGACCAAAATAAATGGCGTATTTATAAAAAGGACGACCAACCCCGGAATTAATATCGGAAAAAAAACGATTATTTATAAACCAAAACCGATCCAATTATATAATATTAAAATAAAAAAAACAAACCAATAATATATTAAACGAATACCGAATATACGAACGATTATTTAGCCCAAAATTCGAAACAGGATTACCCGAGTATAATTTATTCGACTACGAAATATTATTAAAAAAAAAAACCCAACCGAAATTCCACAAAATATACGGTTTAAATTTAATATAAATAAAAATATTAAACGAATATTTCGCAAAAGATTTTAAAAAAGGTTACATTAAACCATTAATATTACCAGTAAAATACCCAATTTTTTGCGTACCAAAAAAAAACGGAAAATTACAATTATACGTGGATTACAAACAATTAAACAATATTATTATAAAAAATTGCTACCCGCTCCCACTAATAAAAAAACTCCGAAATATATTTTACTAAATATAATAGTTTACGATATTAAATTTTAAAAGAATATATAATTTAATCCGTCTAAAAAAAAGCGAAAAATAGAAAACCGCGTTTTGTATTAGACGAAAATATTATAAATACCTAATAATATTTTTCGGTTTTATTAACGCCCCAATAATTTTCTAAACCATAATTAATTACGTTTTTAAAAAATGCTTAAACATTTTTGTTGTTATTTACCTGGACGATATTTTTATTTTTTCCAAAACGTTGGAAAAATATAAATAACACGTTTATACAATTTTACAAAAATTACAAAACGCTAAGTTTTTAATTAAACCAAAAAAATGTTTTTTTTATAATAAGCAAATTAATTTTTTAAAATATATTATCATTCCTGGAAAAATTAGGATGGAAAAATCAAAAATCCAAATAATAAAAAAATAGCTTTAATTATAAAACGTAAAAGACGTCCGAACCTTTTTTGGATTCGTGAATTTTTACAAAAAGTTCCTTAAAAAATACGGCGCGATCCCTACCCTTTTAACCAATATAATTAAAAAGGACCTAAAATTTTAATAAACGGAATAAATATAATAGGTTTTCGAACAATTACAAAACGTAATAGTACGAAAACCAATTTTTAAAATACCAAATCCAACGAAATTTTTCGAAATCGAAATTAATATATCCGATTACGCGATCGGAAAATAATTTAATTAACGAAATAAAAAAGGAAAATTGCATTTTTGCGCTTTTTTTCACAAAAATTATATGGATTAGAATTTAATTACCAAATATACGATAAAAAATTTATAATTATTATTTGAACATTCGAAAAATGAAAACCCCAATTATCCGGAATTAAATACGAGGTGTTAATTTATACGGACCACAAAAGCCTAACCCATTTTGCTATTAGTAAAATATTAAACAAACGATAAATTAAATGGTTAAAATTCCTATTTAAATTCCATTTTAGGATTATTTACCGAAAAAAAACAAAAAACGGCAGGACCGACGTTTTTAACCGAAAACCAAATTACGAAAATACAATACCAGAAAAAACACGGGTTATTTTTATAATAAACGAAAACGGAAACCTTTTACCGGCGCACCGAAACCTAATAATAACAAATACGGTAATTACGCCAGAAAAAATACGGAAAATTTACGGAAATAAAACCCACGGACAACAAAAAATTTCCAAAATATAGAAACGGTTAAAATAATACCATAATTTTTAAAAAATATAATAAAAAATACAAAAAACCATTAAAAATTGCGAATTTTATATTAAAAACAAATTTGCAAAATATAAATTTTACGGATTATTGCAATTTTTACCAACCTTTAGCAAGGTTTGGTAAATTATTACAATAAATTTTATCGTTAAATTACGACTTTCGGAAAAACCATTTATAAAAACGAAATATAACAATATATTAATTATAATGGACAAATTTATTAAATACGCCTATTTCCTACTATATAAAAAAAATAGCAACGCCGAAAAAATCGCTTATACATTTTTACAAATAATTATTAACAATTACGGATTTTTAGAAAATATTGTTACGGATAAAAATAAATTTTTTATATTAAAATTTTGGAAATTTTTAATAAAATAATTCGGAACAAATTACAAATTATTAACAACGTTCCACTTTTAAACGGACGGACAAATAAAACGAGCCAATTAAATATTAAAATAATATTTAAAATATTATATAAACTATAAATAAAATAATTAGGTACGATTATTACCCATAATATAATTCGTTTATAATAATTTAAAAAACGAAAATACCATAATAACCCCATTTTACGCCAATTATAAATTTAACCCTATAACGTATAAAAAATTAAAAATTACGATTACGGTACCGCGAACCGATAAATAAACGAACGAATTACGACAATTACACGAAAAATTCCAGCAAAAATTGAAATTCGTACGAGAAAAAATAATAAAATACGCCAATTAATATCGGATAAAAGGATTATTTTTCGAGAAAAAAAATAACGTTTACTTTATTCGACGTAATATTAAAACATAACGATTTAATAACAAATTCGATTTTAAAAGATTTGGACCTTTTAAAATTAGTAAAAAAATTAGCGATACCAATTATAAATTGTTATTACCAAATATTATAAAAATTTACCCCACATTTTACGTATTATTATTGGAACCGGTATTATACGGTATTAATATATAAAAAACGATCGAAATCAATGCAAAACAAATTTACGACGTTAAACGAATATTCGACTATAAACGAAATTACGGCAAAATAAAATATTTTATTAAATGGGAAAATTATAAATACGAAAAAAATATTTGGGAATTTTTTAACCATTTCCAAAATTACTAAAAACCGTTTCGCTAATATTATTAGGAATTGGATTTGCGAATAGATTAACCAAAAAAAAGGATAACCTAAAAAAATACCATTTATTATTTCCAAAAATTAAAAACCGACCAAAATTCGAAATTATACCACCAAACGAATTTACAAAAAAACGATTAATATATAATATAAAATAAAAAACACCAGAAAATAATTTATTAACGAAATATTGCGTAAAAATATTTATTTTATCCAATAACGAAAAATTTAAAAGATTTATCGGGAAAATCGAATTTTAAATAAAATTAGAATCCGGAAAAAACGATTTCAAAAATATTTTAGGTAAAATTTCGGCTAATCGCCGTCGTTTTTTTACTTTACTTTTTTACGTTTTACCCGCTCCAATTTTTCCAAATTATTAATTCCGCGAAATATAATTTGCATTATTTTTTTAAATTACATTTTTTTTTATTTGCGAAAACGTTCGACCTTCGTATCGGCCAAACGAATTTTTTCGTCCGCCCGACGACAAATTTTTTCCGCAATTTTTAATTTTTTTTCCAATTTGGTATATTATTAGCCAATTTTGCGAAATTAAATAGGCGAAATTCCAAAAATATCGTACCCCGAACGGTTTAACCGCAAATATTTAATATACCGAAAGGAATTTTGAAAAAAAAACCGCATATTTGGATATTTTTTTCGATTTATAAGCAAAATAAATAGCTATTTCCACCGTCGATAAAAACAAAAAAGAAAAAAAGGCAAAACAGCGTTCCGTCGACGAACGGCCCGATTTCGATTTAATTACGCGATTAAATATGGCGCGAAAAAATTAATTTTAAACGGATAAAAGATAATTTTAAAAATTATAACCTAATTTCCGAAAACTTTAAGGAATTTTTAAAATTAAAAACCTTTTAAAAAAAATTACATTTGGAATATAATTTATATAAAATACGTTTATTACCATGTAAATAAATTCGATTTTAGGATTATTTAACAGCAATTAAATTTTAGTTAACCTTAATATTTATTTAAAAACGATTATAATTTCACCCCCAGTTATTAAAAACCCCAATTACCCAGTTAGACGCTCAATTGCTTTAACCCACTGTACTTTACCATAAGAACAGGTTACCACGATACCTTGATCGTAACATTCAGTTGGTATAATAGCAATGTCGTTTTTCCCTTAGCATTTGATGCGCCTATTACACGCGATTTATCCTTCGCACGGCGGAATGGTCATGTAGGTATATATGCTATGCGTTCATACTTCCGATACATTAAACCAAAAAAACTCCCTCCATAGAGCAAAAAGAACAAAAACATACAACACCGAGGATTCCTCAGTGGTCACCCACTTAAATAATAGTTCGGCCCTTACTAAATCGGTACGAGTGTTAATAGGTACGCAATTTATTAATGTGAGAGTTATAAGGTAGGTAAGGAAGGTACTTTAAAAGAAAAATTAAAAAACTTAAAAGGTTAGAGGGTTAGAAGTTGTAAAATAGTTTAATTGTAGAATAGTTTTATTGTCAAGGTGGTTATTAAGGTCGATAATTCTAAGATAATCTTTTCGTTATTAACGGACTATTACGCCCGTTTTATATTTTCAATAGTTTTATGTCTAACACTTAATTATTAGTAAGTTTTCATTTATTCGCATTATAATTTACTTTATATCATTAAGCAATCTATACGTTCTAATTGCTGCTAAGGATGTTGCTAATGCAATAGTATGAACAATTGACCTTCAGTATATAAATATATCGCTTAGTTTATTTTAAGACGAAAAAGACATTTCCCGCCGTTTAAAAATTTACTGTTAACAAATAAATGTGCTTTGCCTTAATTAACCCACATATCTAATTTCTTGTTTATTTACTTAGTAAAAGTAAGTTATGAACTGTACTATTAATAGAAAGTTACATATATATATGTATATTTTCTACTTATATTGACTATAGATAGCAATGACTCCATAATATAACATAGCATATATAACCCACACAAATTTTATTAACGTGGATGTACATAACCCGGATCAGGACATGACCCGGATCATTTTTCCGACATTGACCATCTTTTCATTTCGACACGTGTTTTTTCCACCACCAACAATGGAATCGCCAAACCGTGAATCCCAAATCAATCTTGCGCTGAAAGACCTTCGATCGGCTACAAAAATTAGCATTCGAGCGGCGGCGAAACGGTATAATGTACCGTTTTCTACGTTATACGTCCGAATGAACGGTCGCGCTTTTTTGGCCGACCGTCGGCCAGGCAATTAACTTTTAACGCAAAGCGAAGAGGAAGTGATTGTCCGATATATATTGGACCTGGATTCCCGAGGATTTCCGCCCCAGATTGCTGACGTGGCCGCGATGGCCGACCATATTCTCGTTGCGCGGAACGCGCGACCAGTCGGGATTCGCTGGGCAAGTCGCTTCATCCAACGACGCATAGAACTAAAAACGCGTTTTTCTCGCGCCTATGATTTCCAAAGGGCTCTTTGCGAAAATTTTGACGCGTTAAACGCGTGGTTTCGTTTGGTGGCCAATATAAAGGCCAAATACGGCATCCAGGACTGCGACATTTACAATTTCGACGAAACCGGTTTTATAATGGGTTAAATTTGCGGCTATATGGTTGTAACCGGGTCCGAAAGACGCGGAAAAAGCAAAAAAGTACAGCCTGGCAATCGAGAATGGGCGACTGCAATCTGCTGTATTAGTGGCGACGGCTACGATGTGCCCCCATATCTCATCGTTAAAGGCGTCCACCATCTCGCGAATTGGTATACAGAGGGCGGTTTTCCCGCATTTTGGCGTATAAAAACTATTTCCAATGGATGGACAGATAACGAAACAGGCCTGGATTGGGTTCGGCATTTCGATCATTATACAAAATCGCGGACAAAAGGCGCATATCGGATGTTGGTACTCGATGGGCATGCTAACCACCAATCGCCAGAATTCGAAAGCTATTGCAAAAATCACAATATTATTCCGCTTTGCCTGCCTGCTTATTTATTTCACCTTACCCAACCATTTGACGTCGGAGTGTTTAGTGCTTTAAAGCGGGCGTACGGTCAAGAAATCAACGATTTTATCCGGGCCCACATCACTAACATCGGCAAAGTCGACTTCTTTTTGGCTTTTGCAGCGGTTTACAAAAAGTCTATAACAAAAGAAAATATAGTTGGGGGCTTTCGAGAAGCTGGAATTATTTCCTATAACCCGGAAACGGTTATATTTAAACTGGATATTAAATTACGGACGCCTTCACCCAAAGAGCCTACTTTTCCCACCACCGAATTTTGGGTTTTTTAAACGCCGCATAACCCGATAGAAGCTATTTGTCAATCAACGCTTGTTAAAACTCGAATTGGCCGTCACCAAAATAGCTTTCCTACACCAATTTTTGAAGCTGTAAAACAGTTGGCAAAAGGATTAAAGTTAATTGTTTATCGAACTACATTTTTTAAAATAGAGAACCACAGTCTTCGGAAGGCCAACGAAACGTTTAGCAAACGACGCAGGGCCAAAAAAACACGTGTCCGCGAAGGAGGATCATTTACGGTACAAGAGATTCAAAATTTGTTGCAATTGAAGAACGATAATGGTTCGATACAGGAGCAAAAAGGTGAAAATGGGGAAGGAAATAATGCGCAACATGCCACCAAACGGCGCTGTAGCAACTGCGGTAACACCGGATATAATTCGCGCACCTGTCAGGAGGATGAAGAAATGTTTGATGTATATAGTTCCGATTGCATTAAGGTCAAATAAGCAACGCTGGCGTTGTAATTCAGGTTGGAAATAAACGCGTTTTGAAAAGTGATCCGGGTCATGTCCTGATCCGGGTCATGTACATCCACGTTAGAATATTTAACGGCTATGCATATTTATTATCACCATTGTTTACTCATTCCACCCGTCCAACCTACCAAGATCTTACTTCCTTCACGTTCCAAGATTTTATTCTTAGCATATCTTTTCAATAAAAATGAACTTTTCAATCCTTATTTTCGCCACAGTTGTAATTGTTGCAGCTTCCCTATTACCGGATGAAAAAGTAAACTTGACACCCCGGGATGTTTTAGAACAGTTAAAACCCCGAGGTCTTTGCAAGGAAAGAGATGATGAATGCTCTTGGAAAACATTTTGCTGCCTTGGCCTTATATGCAGGAGAGGTTATTGCATCACAATTATTTCAAAGCCAATTTACCCTCTTTCCGACGACTAAAAGATAATCGCAAATAAGAGGTATGTAAAATTTGAAACCCAATAATTGACTTTGCCAGAAAAATCGCGAAGATTAAAGATATTTTTTCCTCCTTGCGAACTTTTGCTGTTATAAGAGCGTTGTTAACCATGCTTTATCAAGGCACCATGTATTGCGGAGTGGCGTGCCTGGGTGACTGCCAACCGTGACTAGCTCCACCTTACGTGACAAGGCGCCGGGCTTCGTTTGTTCTATAGTCAACAGTGATGCGAGAGACACATCTTAGGAGTTGGGGACGACATTTATTAAGAACGGGTTCGTGTCAATGCAATCACGGAGAGTGCTCATTCGAGTTACACTCCGCCACGCAGATTGGCATTACATGTCTTTTTTTTATTTATGTACACTTAGTTCCATATCTTGGAACAAAACCGCCCCTATATTGCAGCCTCGTCTCTTTGGGATCGCTTTCGTGACAACATGCGATGTTAAGGCGCGACTGGAACCACATAATGGTGCTTATATAAAGTGAAGGCGTGTCGACTGCGAAACGTGTAACATGTCACGGCCAGGGTAAGCATAGTACGGAAGCTGGTCTATTGGCACCTATCGACGAGGATTTTACTTTGAGGAGAGGAAAGGAAATAAACAAAGTTGGTGAGCTTGACGCGACGCGGATGAAGGGTGTCACCCTGGTGAGTCTTTGATCAGGGATCAAGGTAACAGTCAGGTGATCTCAATGTCCAATGTCACAAGGGGAAACATCTAGAGTTCGCAAAAAGCGCTCCCTTTTTCGTGCATTCCAGATAAAAACAAATAAAAAAAAGAAACAAACCCCAAAGGCCATCAGTCCAAGTTTAAACTTATTCGATAACTACACCCGCATCAAGACCCTCCAGATATCCCCTAATGAAGGCATAGCTGCGCCAGCCCGGGAGGATCTTGTCATTCTTTTCGCCAGGCATATTGTTAGTGGCGGAAAGTCATCATCATAAGCGCATTTGGACTATTAAAGGAACGCGTTAGCCATTAGCGTAATCCTACAGTGATGTTAATAATATCACCAGGCACGCTTTTTTGGGCAGCCGAAAGTCGTTAAGTAGGTTCGCAGGCTCGTTTATAGAATCGGACGCCGTAAATATAACCGCACAAAGTTTTCCTTTGTATACCCCATTGGATCAAGGCCTGTTTGATAAATAAACCGGTTTCGACCGCATCGATGGCTCGTTCGATATCTTTTTCGGTATAGTTTTTCATTGCCAGTATAAGAAACTACGTACAAGATATGGATTTAATTGAATAGAATTTCACAGAAATAGGTGCGAATGTTTACCGAGGTTAAATTGTTTCGTATATTATATTAGGGGTGGCGGCTCAGGGGTGTTCTAACTTATTATACAAAAGGATTTTCAATATTACTCGTAAAGAAGAGTCCCAAGGGATTGTTGAAAAAATAGCCTTTTCGTGGCATTTAAATATGGCAGATGCGTTAATACTTACTTTTTAGTCATTTCCATTAAGTCCAACCGCGTGGTGGCTACGTGGCGCGGTTGAGCTTGCGCATAAGGCGGTAGACTACAGTAGACATCTATCTGTACATTTTCCCTAGAGACTTGACGAAATTGTAGCTCTTTTTATTAAACGTACCATGCTCGAGAACATGGACAATTACCTTTTTCACGCATTGGATAGGTTTTCTTCTGTGTCTTGTTCGGATTATTGAAAAGAAACTTCGATTAGCAATGGCAGACCATAATCCAAATTAATCGTTTGGATCAACCAAAGCTACCAACGTTGGAAGCGAGGGTAACGTGTTATTCTAAAATGCAGTACGCCAGAGTCCTGAGAATCTCCCTAGGGATTGTGGGTGTATAAGTGTTGGCTTACGGTGGTCGGCTACAAGCAATTTAAACAATTTATGGTCTCTTTCTTCTGTTAAAGGTTCCAATAATTAAGCTGAGTCAGCTTTGCTGCGCTCGTAACAATGCTAACTAAAGTCCACGCTATTTATTTGCAATTTGCGTGCTGGCGTTTTTTTAACTTTTTGCACGGAGACTGCTGGCCATCGGAGGCTGAGGCCTGGGATTTCGTGTACTAAATCTCTGGTGCTTTAATCTATTACCATTATGGGCTGCACTAATCTCAGGGCTCATCCCTAAAGCCCAAAACTCCATTGATTAAACGTGGCTCAATTGTGGTTTTGCGATATACCTATGGGTCCATCCAAAAAGCATTTTGGTTTAGGTCTAAGGATAACTTGTCAAATTTCGTCGTTCAAAGCGGTGATTTCGACAATTTGGCGATTAACACTCCGTTACATTTAACCAAATAAAAATCGCAAAAATATACGGTTTGCACGTTGGGTATATAAATTGTTAAAGGAATTTACTATAATTTGTTTTTTATTTTGGTTGAAAGGTATATGGAGCGTTCGGTCCACCCTGCGCAGGGGGGTCTAGTCTGAGCACTGAGACTACCTCAGACCTGAACGGGCGCGATCTTTGGGTGGACCGACCCATAGGTACATCGCAAAGCCACAATTGAGCCACGGCGACGCGGCTCAATTGGGGGAGCGTTCGTTCAGGGATGAGCCCTGAGACACACAACCAAATTAAATTTCCAATGTTTGGTTTTATATCGTCAACGATTTGGAAGTTTTGCCCAGCCTTACAACTAGAATTTAGGACTAGACCTAGTCTAGGATCGTTCTAGTCTAGTTTCTTCAACCGCAAAGGGGCGGCTTAATAGCTTGACGACCTGACGGGGGACGGTTATTGTTAAAGCCGCCATCGTCAGCTAGAGCCCCACCGGTTTCCCAACGACTGGCTGTGGCATCTGCCGAAACAAAGGCCCCAAACCCCCCAGGATTTCCCCGCTCATGGGGGGATCCACCCTGTCCTTGGAGAAACCAAGTCGAGTCGAACTCAACGGCAGTTTTTTTTTTTCGTTTGCAAGCAACAGTGGCAAGAGGCCAGGCGGCAAAAATAAAAAAAAAGGACAAGTTGCCGAGAGGTTGGAATCCTCCAAAGATTAACCCTTCAAAACATAGCATGAATTCTTTTTTTTAAAAGTGTAAAATGCGTGAGGTTTTTGTTGCAAGCAGGGTATCTTTTAATATTCATCTGTAAGCCAGTGTATTTACAGTAGAATATCGGGTGAAGCAGGACCCCTTTTCTCGTACTTGTTTGTCCAAATTCGGCCCGGACTTTTGTCATCTCGTGTACTTCCGGTATTCCCATAGACCACATACCCTGTCCATCTCTTATCCGTGTACTACGTAGTGCTTTTTTCTCAAGACTGCGCACTGCCGAAGCCGTTGGATTTGCATTCAGGGGAATCTTTGTACTGCCAACCGGAAGCGGAATTGGTGATCAGTCCAAGACGGTGTCGGATGCGACACAAAATACTTTCATCATTTTGCTATAATACATTTTGTATTATCGAGCCTTGATCAACCATAGATCTTTCCGATTAACTGTAGACCATCAAACATACATCAATCACATCACCACCATTGCGATGAACCAACAAACGTTTGCCAACGAACAGTCGTAGGTTCTCAAGTGCACACGCAAGACACCCAATCCCGCAAATCTTATCAGTAGTCATATTCGTACATCGTCATCTGCCGATCCAGCAAACAAGGTCAGTCCCTATCTCACAGTCCATGCACCGCCCCACACGTCTCATAATCTTTATCCCGTTCTGCCCACGACAACATCTTTTCTCCCGAGTTTTCCGCCCGTGAGCAGGCAAAACAAGAAACTTTAGGGGATGCCGACCTTCTTTTTTTTAAAAAAAAAAATAGTCTTTTATTTTGCTTTGTACATTAACCACGGTAATCCACTAGCACGCGCTATTTTTGTAAGCGATTTCCATCCCCACTTTTGCCAATCCACGGCAATTGTTTGGCCGCCGTGTTGGGATTATTGTCAGCCGCAGCTTGGACGACATCATAAGGAGGTTGTGTCCTCGTGCTGTCGTGTGCCTAGATCTTTCATCTTTTTGTTCTCTCATGACTTATGTTGGGTACACTGGCAGCTTTGAGAAAGAATTTAGCTAGTATTGGCAAAGACCATTATTCTTCTTCTTCTCTGGACGTACTCTTTTCCAACAATTAGCGCTCTGGAATAACACCAGTCAACCCCGTTCAACACGGAAATAATCATCTCAAAAACAGTCCAACATCACTTCAACACTTTTACACACCCCAAAAAATGCAAGGCGTAACAGCACCAGTATTACATTTCCTGGCCGCCAACTGGCTCCCAGTCCTCGTCGCCATCACAGCAGCATGGCTAGCCAAGAACCGCTTCCAAAAGGGGTTGCACAAGTACCCGGGACCGTTCTTGGCGTCTCTGACGGATTTGTGGCGAGTGTGGGATGTATACAAGCAGCGTCCGGAAGTCACGCATCAAAAGCTGCATGAAAAGTACGGCGATGTGGTTAGATTGGGACCTAATGCGTTGTCTTTCTCCGATCCAAAGGCCCTCAAGGCCATTTATGGACTGAACAAGAATATGGTCAAGGTATGTTTACAACTCATATGTGCACAATAGACAAAAGTCACAATACTCACCACAAACAGTCCGACTTTTACATTGTTCAACAATCCGTCGTCAAAGGCCGCCGCCTCCCATCCCTCTTCAGCACCGTGGACGAGTCATTCCACGCCAAGTTCCGCCGCTGCGTCAACGCCGCCTTTGCCATGTCGGCCCTGGTCCAGTACGAGCCGTTTGTCGACAACACCACCAAGCTATTTCTCGACCAGACCCAGCGCCTATTCGCCGACAAGCCCGCCGGCGACGACAGCGGTTGCGATTTCGGCCGCTGGTTGCAGTTTTATGCGTTTGACGTCATTGGCGAGATCACCTACAGCAAGCGCCACGGCTTCGTCGAGAAGAACGAGGACATTGACGGCATAGTCTCGTACCTCTCCAAGCTGTTCCTCTATGTTGCCCCTGTCGGCCAGCTGCCGTTTCTCGATCTACTCTTCCTCAAGAACCCCGTCTACCTGAAGCTGTCGCAGTGGGGATTGTTCGACTCGACTTTTCCAGTGGCGAAGTTCGCCCGCGCCCGCATGGCAGAGCGTCTTCCGGCCGGCGGCAGCATGAACGGCGGGTTTGGCGCCGGTTCTGATGAAAAGACCGCGGCGGAACCGCATCCCTCGACCAAATCTCCCGATCTGCTGTCGAAGTTCCTCGCTGCGCAAAAGGCTAGACCCGACTTTATGGACGAATCGCTCGTGCAGACCATGGCAGTGTCGATGGCGTTTGCCGGCTCCGAGACAACAGCAATCAGCTTGAGCGCCGTCTTTTACTACCTTCTCCGGAACCCATCCGCCATGGCCAGGCTTAGGCGCGAGATTGACGACGCGGCGCGGAGGGGCGAGTTTGAAGACGGCGAGACAGGCCTGGTGACCTGGCACGAGAGCCAGCGCCTGCCGTACCTGGACGCCTGCGTCAAGGAGGCCTTCAGGGTGCACCCTGCCGCCGGCCTGCCGCTCGAGAGGATCGTTCCCGAGGGTGGGATGGATATTGCGGGGCATTTCGTGCCCGGCGGGACGATTGTCGGCGTTTCGGCTTGGGTCATCCACAACAACAAGGACATCTTTGGCGAGGATGTGGACGTCTTTCGCCCGGAGAGGTGGCTGGTCGATGAGAAGTTGGTCAAGGCTGCTGGGCCGGCTGCGGATGAGGTTCGGACGCGTGAGGAGCAGCGTATCAAGGAGATGGGTGGCATGATGATGCAGTTTGGTATGGGGTCTAGGACTTGCATCGGCAAGAACATTAGCTTGTTAGAGATTTACAAGCTGGTACCGAGTTTGCTGAGGCGGTTTGATGTGAGTTTCCTTCTTTTGAGAGCTGGCTAACATTTTGAGGACCACATGCTAACAGATGCTTTCTACACATCAGATCGACTTTAAAGACCTAGAGCAAGAATGGCAGCTGGTCAATGCTTGGTTCGTCAAGCAAAACAACTTTTGGGCCAAGTTCAAGACGCGAGAGCTGGTTCAGCCGGATGAGAAGAACGGTGCTATTGCTGCGAATTCTGCGGTAGAGTCTGCGGCTTGATGCGCCAGGGTCAAAGTGAATAGATGCTAAATAATATCTTTACCTTTTCATGAGCTTTTTAATGCAATGGCTGAAGAATAATCCAATCACGCCTTTCCTCCTGTACAGTGTTCTCGGAGATGATACTTGGCACATTTGCAACTCCAGCAGCTGTCAAATCCCGTGAATTGGGGGTTTCTTGCAGATCAGACAGACTTGAATGGCTTGATAGTCTCGCCGATTCAGTCTGCTGTTCTCTTTGATTGCACATTCGATGTTCCTGGCAGACTCAGCCACCATAGCAAGGCCCTGTTCAATTTCTCTCAAAAACGCCGAACTCTTCGCTTCAAGTGCCGGTTGATCGCAGCGCCATCACAAAGTTTACGAGCGAGCTCAAGCGGCGATGGCCAACTATGTTCGATGTCAATATCAGCCCCATAGTCGAGCAAAAGCTCCACCATGTCCTGTTTACCACTGCCGATTGCACTGAGAGGAGGCGAAGAATGCCGCGTCGGGGTTGCTCCTGCCCGTCTGATGGGCACTTGAGCGCCATTTTCGAGTAATATTCTGGTTATACCCACGTTGCCGGTGACTACGGAAACCAGGAGAGGCGAAATAGTCGAATAGGGGCTCTTCACATCGGCACCTAGGCCCAGCCATGTCAATACAGCCTGCACGTCCTCGAGCGCGATTGCAAGCCACAGGAAGGTGGGCAAAGAGGTATATTGAAGCAGATCGCTTAGGTTATTCACCATCTCCCGGTGCTTCGCGATGTAGTCGCTGATAAGGGAACTTTTGAGGAGGGTCGGCCAGCACTGCTTACCCTTGTCGCTCAGCAGCCGGCAGACCAGAAGATCGAGTGCGTTTTGGAGAATATGCAGCCCGCGGCCGAAATGCAAAAGCGGGTGATTAGCTCTGGGTATTCTGCCTTCATCTTGTAATAGGAAGTCGCGCATAAGGCCGGGTAGGTCGATGACAAAGGACCGAAGACTATCAACATCGAGGCCATTGGCCATCGCTTTAAGCGCCGTCTCAATCGCGGACCTGCCACCTGAATATTTGCCGGTGGCGACTCTGGGCCAACCGTCAACTCTAGGGTCCTTTAGAAGAAGTCGGAAGACGGCCCAGTGCCCTGACAGGGCGGCTTCTTCGAGTGGTGTCCTATGACAGTGTTCAATATTCGGGTTAATGTCAGGTCTGAGCAGGATGACCTCGAGGAGGTTTTGGTATTGATTTTCGCTGTGTGGCAGATCACTAATGAGACATGGTGTTCTGCTGGCTAGCCTCCAGACCAGGGAGCAAGTGCTGTTGTTGGAAAAGTCAGCTAGGCCTGGGATGACTTGAGGAAAGTTCAGTAATGCGCTCAGGGTTTGATGTTGGTACTAACCTCTTATCCAAGGAATTTGCAGCGCCTGGCCACTTCGGCTTGTTCATACTGTCCGTGGTCACTCCTGACACTGCCTCGACGGCAATCGCGACTGGGAGGTTTTCTTGCAAGGTCCACTGAAGAAGCGAGGCCCCTGGCTCCGGCAACACACGCAAAAACTCCCTCACCGTCCATTTGGGCAAATGAGGCGTCCACAGCTCAGCCTTGCAAATCTCTCCCCTGGCCGCCATAAGAAATGCAGCTGTTCTTTTGACTACTACGCTTGTTTCGACCTCGTAGTCAGGCCAGAGGATATCCGATGACGCCGTGTCAGATGCTATACCCAAAAGTGCGTAAATCATATCCCTTTCGTCGCTCGCCTCGCAAGTTGAGCCAAACTTGGCCAGGAGTGTGCCCAAATCCCGTTTACTTTTCCACCACGATAACATCCGCCGCGGACCGGGCAATATATCCAGTACAGCCTGCGTCCCTGTGGGGACCTCGAAGTTGAACAGCCACGGGACGAGCGCAAACGTCGACGCCTGCACCGAACAGCGACCGTAAATGACCAACGCCGATCGCGCATTTGCCGCCTCTTGAATAACCCATATCCTTCGGAACCACGCCGCGCTATAAAGGTTAGAGACTCCTTTCTTTTCCTGTTGTCTAATAGGCGAATAGACGTGTTGCCCAGCCGTGTTTCTAATATGCGAATATATGTACTGCCCATCCCCGGCGTCAAGCTGAATCTTTTCCCTCATCAACATGCTGGCCAGCGGATGCCCCACAGGCCTGGGATTGGTGCGGACTTCTCGATCAAGCACCTCCATCCGCCTCATGGCGATATCTACCGTCGCATCTCCCGAGCCCAGCCAGATCAATACCCTCTCCGCACATCTATACGTCTTCGCCATTTGCGCAACCTGGTGCCCGCGCTCACGGTCGTCAGCTTGGTTGATGCAGAGCGCGTCAACCCAAATTATCCTGTCCTCATCGTCGAGACGGATGTTGGACAGAGCGTGGAAGAGGTTTGTGGTAACACGATGCTTCTTGTCGTTTATGACGACGATGTGCATTTCCTCTTTGCCTGATGCATGTCCATCTCTATCGGGGACGTCGAAGCCGTTCACGACCACAGGTTGCGTTCTGTTTGTGTCGGCTGCATTGTCGCAGCCCCATGTGTAGGACAAGGCCTCATAGGGCACCCCGTCGACCTGATGTAGGAGAGCCTGGAACAACTCGCACCGTATGACTTTTGCCTCCTGTGGGTCATTAGGACGGCGGATGAGGCGACAGAGGCGGAGGGCGTCTGTCGCCAGGTCGAGTCTTTCGTATTCGTAATTTTCACTCATTTGAGCGCGAGTTGGTTATTGAAGAGTTTGTTGACTGGGTGTTTCTAGGCTTTACCGGATGAAAGGGGAATTATACTACATAGGTAGATAATCAGGACTGCGTAATGGTTGGGAGGTGGATTACTTTTTTTTTTGTTGATTTGGACTGCAACAGTTCAATCCACGAGACATTTCAGCCGCTGGACAGCCTGCCCTGATGTATTCCCCATACGAAGCATCCATTGCACCAAGCCACGATTGCTATGTGCGGGCGGGCGCCTGCCGAAACTTGGCAATCGGCAATTGGTGTGCGTCGCGCGACGCAGTCAGAAAGTTGATCGCATCGTCGATGGATGGGTTTATTGCCAAGGAGGGCTGTGTCCAAGGCTGGCCGACGATTGGTCATTTGTTTATTTCTACCTGTCTGCCGGCGATGAGATTCAGTTGGGGGGGGGGGGGGGGGGGGGGGGGGGGTGCTGTCTGCGTTTACTCAATGGTTCACGATCGACTGTGCACACGAACAGAATGGCGATGCGTGTTCGGATCCGGGGGCACATGACCTTTAAGTTGGTTTGCCTTGCTCAAAGTCCCCCTCGTCAATCCGAGCGTTGTTTTTTCTAGAACCAGAAACAGTTGATCGCAGGGGGAGCAGAAAGTCAATCCAGCTCGAGAAATGAAGCAATGGTCGGTCAACTTTTGGTCTTGAGATGGGACGATTTTCCGGGTACCTTTCCACATTTAGCCCGACACGACGATTTATCCAGAAACATTTGACAAAAATAATCATACAAGATTCGGATTAAGATTCGAATACTGGCAGTGGCAATTGGCGCCAACGAGATATCTATTCCGGGATAGTGACAAGGATCAAATCTGAGATGCAGCCTACACAAACGAAACTCTTTCTTACCCAAGGTGGGCTGGGATTTCACCCTGACCGGACACCAGCACATGATACTGAGCATAGCTTAGCTACCTATGGGAGTCGTCCACATTGGCAAGCGTTTCTTACGTTCCCGGGCTTTCTAAAGATGTACAAAGGAAATTACAATTTAATATAGCGTCGAGCCAGGTATCTTGAGCAAATGCAAGAAAATGAGCAAGGAAAAGCAAAGAAGATACAATAAAATACAAAACCCATAGCCAGCTAGCCCACTTAGTCAAACCCCCCAACCTCTAACCATCAACCTTTACCAATTCCTCCGCCTTGAGCTCCTTCTGCAACCAAACCCACAACCTCTCCTCAAGCTCGTCCCCCTTTATCCTATCCTGCGCGATGCCAAACTCCTGATCCGGTAGCCCCACGGGGCAGTAGTATTTGCCACTGACCACCTGATCTCTCGGTGCGGTGGCGCACCAGAGCTGGTTGTAGCATCCGGTCTCGGGCGTCTTTGTCCCCGTGAGCTTGACGATGAACTGCGGCGGGTTAAAGGGTCCACCTCCGGACAGCTCGTTCGCGATGCTCGTGGCCACGGTCCCCGGGTGGGCCGACACGAACGTGATGGCCGGGTATTCGCTGGCCAGGCGACGCATCCACAGTATAACCGCCAGCTTGCTCTGGGCGTAGCGCTGGATGACCGACATGCCGCCGCACGTGGGCTCCCTGAGCAGGGCGCCGTCGCTGCTGAGGCGCACGCCGTCGGGTCTGGGGTGGACGCCGTGGCCGCCGCTAGAGACGGAGACGACGCGGACGTCGGCGCCGGGGATGGCGGAGGTCTCGAGCATGCGAGGCAGCAAGAGGTCGGTCAGCCGCGCGTGGCCCATAAAGTTGACGCCAAACATGGCCTCGTAGCCGTCCTTGGTGATCCAGCCCTTGGCGGGGATGATGCCGGCGTTGTTGACGAGTATGTCGAGGCGATCGGTGCGGGACAGGAAATCGCCCACCGCCCGCTCCACCGACGCGGCGTCGCCCAGGTCGATCTGGAGAAAGTGGACCTGCACGTCGGGGCACTCGGCCGAGACGGCAGAGACTACCTGTTCGGCCGCCTCGGGTCGCAGATCGGCAACCCAGACCTGGGCGGGCGAGTGGCGAGCAATCTCGGCGACGAATGCCGCACCAATCCCCGATGCACCGCCCGTGATGAGGACAACCTTGTCGGTCTGCGGAGGTATGTCGCGTACAGGGTCGAAGGCTAGGCCATACTTGAAAAAGGGCCGGAGTCCGTAGAACCAGGACTTGGCCATGTCCATCTTCTCGGCGGTTGTGAAGGTCGGCATTGGGTGGGCCATGGTGAATGTTGAATTGAAAGAACTTTCCCGAATTGCTAGGTTTTATTGGTACTACAAGAAAAGTCGCAGTGTGTTGGACAAAAGGTGTCAAAGGGTAAAAAGGTAGATTGCAATGCACGTTCCGGACGTTGTGGAGAATCCATCGCGCGGTTTTTAATTACACTCGGACCCTTTTTCCGGATTCGAACGCGATGAAGCCCAGTGACATGCAGCGGAATTTCCCTTTTTTTTCTATCAGGGTCCGAGAACGAATACGAAGCTGAAATCACACTTGTTGGCTGCGTTCGTACTTATTTCAATCAACGTAAACTTTCCCCTCAGTTAGTTCTAGGCAGTATTGCCCGCCTTTAGGGATCCCCTTGGTTAGTCCCGAAACACAACAAAATAAGTCAAGACGTCGTAAACATTTGGAGAAAGAAAACCGCCAAACTAAACGCGAGATCCGAACTAAATTCATGTTCAAGCCAATTCCCACGTGACAGATACGACTCTTGTCTTTTATTTTAGGAAAACAACATTTTCGATCGACATGATAGGCCGGTGCCAATTGAGTTTTAGTCATGGATCGATATTGGGTTCGTCGCGACGGAATCATCCGAGATCCATCATGATTTTTCATCGCGTTGTTGAGCAAGAATCGCCGAGATAAGTCCTGAAATCCGTCCTTGATCGGTGTTGCGTCAAACGATATGGTAGGGCAGGGAGTGTCTAGAGCCCGCCTGACGATGATCCTCTTGACGCCATGAGCGGGATTGGATTGATCACGGATACGGGAACAAGTTGTTGTGGTGTGGCGATTCTCACGGGTCTTGCCGTCGCCATCCGAAGTGTAGGAAATAAATAGTATAAGGAGGATGGAGTAAAGAATCGATGACATGCTCACTATTTGTGACTTACTTCCGTTTCCAGTGATTGGGTTATTTCATAGGATGCATGGTGATGCAAAATTAGAGAAAGATGTAGAGAAGGGCATTGGAATTGAGGGCGTAGTTATCTCCAACGAGATTCTTTGTCCTAAAATCATCATCGACGGATGGGGAGCGATTTTGCGGTAGTGAACAAGTGAACAAAGAAATGAATCAAGCTGATGTAACAGAGTCTGTTTGGCCTTCCCCATTCGCAAATTAGAAAGAAAGAGAGAAGAAAAGATAAAACCTGCAGATAGCAAGGTTTAGACGATTGAACGGATATTTGGATGAAATGGAATGAAAGTTCGTGTGCAGATGTGGTCTAGAATCGTCGGGTCCAACTGGAAAAGAAGCGGTCGACTGAAATATTTTCTTAGATTGTCCTGCCTGACAAGAGGAATAAGATGACAAAAAATAAGGGTAGGGGTATGTACATTGAAGTAGATGGGTGTGATTTGTTCAGCGCCGCATCACGAATATACAAAATTCCTACCATGAATATTTCCAACTGGAAGTTGTACTGTAACAATGAGCCCTAGAACTAGACCTAGTCGTCCTTCTTGGAAGCTTCAGGCAGGTCTACCAATAACTGCTCGTCCCGCCTCCAGACTAAAGCCAGAGCCGCACCGCCAGGGCCCACCAGCACCGTCAAGACGCTAGCCATGCTAGGGGCAGCTGTCGAAGCCCAGTACATCTGAGCGGCCCAGAAGAGGACAGCGGCTCCGCCAAAGTACATGTCGTATTGCAAAAGGTTTAGCACACCGTCGGCGGCAGTTGAGATGGGCACAATGTTTCCCGGGCGTGAGACGGGCTTGAAAACATCCATAAAATCGATCGACGCACCCTCGAGCATCGCCGGCCTCATGTCTGGGAAAAAGACCCACATGAGCGTGAGGGTGTGCACGGCGGCCGTCATGACCAAGGCGGGAAAGTAGACAGCGCGGAGGCGTTTGGTGAGGCTAGGTCTGGGCTTCTTGGGGTCGGCGGGCGGAGGGGCCGGGACCGAGTTGTCAACGCCAAAGAGTTGAAGGGCGTTGGAGAAGATGAAGCGGGCGAAGCTGACGTAGACGGGGAAGAATTGCCAAATGACAATGTAGCGCTGAGTAATCTGGGGCGACGACGAAGGCAAGCCGAGCAGGACGGTCGGGATGATGAAACCCCAGACGATGGAGTGGATGACGACCGACAAGTCGGCATTGCCGATGCCTAGGGCCTTGAGGAGGACGGGCTTGGGAGTTGCGGCAGACAGGTTGGCGATTGGCGATGTCCACATCCACACGGCAACCCAGACGCTTATGGTGATGCCGAACGGGATGAGCTGGTACAAAACTCCCCAGATGACGGTGTAGGCAATCGCCCTACCACGGTTTCCCTCGCGTAGACCCTCGAGCACCAGCAGTGTATGCATGGAGATGACTTGACCAGCAAACCAAAAGCTGAACAGAGACAGGCGAGGGTTTTCGCCCGTCATGACAGGGTAAAAGAATCGAATGAGAATGGCTAGCATTTTGCCACCGCCTGTGTCTCCTACATCTAGAAGCTCTCCATCGATATTGGAGCCTGGTAGACGCGTCGGGTGCTCTTCTGCTAGGGCATCCAGCATGTCAAACAGACCATTCTGTTTGGGGATGCCCATGATACAGTAGGCCGCAGCCACGGCTGCAGCCAGAGGGATGACTGGCGAGGTAGTGATGGAGCCCATTATGTTGTGTAACTATATGTGGGTGGGTAGGTGCACAAAGGCTTGAAGATTCGTGATGATGGATGTTGACTCCCATCCAAAGGTTAGTTACATGAAGGAACTTTCCAGGTTGTCGGTTCTGGAGCTGAAAACTGGCGACAGGCAACAGTCAATCTGACGCGATTTGCTGGTACGCGATCAGCAGCTTAATTGGACATGAACGAGTGGGGCCATGTTTGCTGACGAGTGGGGAGGAGGGCTTTGCTGTCCAGGTTTTCCAGGCTTGCAGGCAACCAGGTCTTGGCCGGCTACAGGTTATTATTACCCTAACCCTCAGCGATGAGCAGCCAAGCTCAAGGGATGCTTCCCAAGCTAGCTTGGGAAGGAACTGAACTTCTCAGGGACTAGCCCACCTGCTTCGGGTCCCGGCAACCCCGCACTCTACAGAAATTTCCATGTCATCACCGTTGAACAAGACACAACTAAAGACAAACAAAAATAACAACAACCATCATCTCGTGTTACCAAGCCCAAAAGATCTTCACCGCCGGTCTTTCCTTTATGAAGTTTTACCCACAATGGGCAATCGAACCTCCTCGGAATGTGCTTTGTAGATGCCAACCACCGCCTAGCCCGCTGCACCCCGCAGAATACGAGGTTGTAATACCTCGTGTCAATCAGCCGATCAAGACCGGCCGCGGCGTTCAATCTACTGCAGCCACTCCCGACCCAATCAATGACAGCGGGGGCTACACGGTTTTCCCGATTCGGGCGCTATAGCGTGGTTGGGCTTTGCTGACGGCATACGACTTTTTGTCGGCGGTACTATTTCTAAAAATGTCTTTTTGCGGATTTTGAGGGTTTTTTTTTTGTAGTGTCGTGTGCTAAACCCATTTCCGTAATGTGAGGTTGCTCGTGGGGAGACATTCAGGGAGGAATTGGTCGTCATGATCGCCAGAGTTGATGCCAGTCAGTGGCAGAGTCGGTCCGAGGTGACATTCCAGGTAGTATTTGGTCAAGATTTGGAAAGGTTGACTAGGAATCTGTCGAGTATAAAGTGTCGGTGATGTCCAGCAAGTATCAGTAACTTTTCTTGTCCTCATCCAGCAACAGTCAGTCTACTCCTCAAAGCCTTCAAGACTCAAAGCCTCAAAGCTCTTTCAAGTCGACAACCATCAGAGATCAATCTCCCCCCAAAAAGAAAACAACCACCAAAATGCAGTTCTCAACCACCACCCTCATCACCCTCCTGGCCTCCACCGCCGCCGCCGCCCCCGTCTCCACCATCGCGGCCACCTGGACCGTCACCGGCTTCAAGCGGACCTGCAACGCCGCCGACACGGTCTGCAAGGTCGAGTTCGGCCTCAACGGTACCGGCTGCAGCTACGAGGTCAAGGCGGCGTCCCTGGCGTCGCAGGCCCCCGTCAACGGCATCGTCTGCGGCCCCTACCAGGTCACGAGCGGCTGGAGCGGTCAGTTCGGCCCCGGCAACGGCTTCACCACCTGGAGCGTCGCCGACTGGAGCAAGAGGCTCATCGCCTACCCCAGCTACGCCGACCGAGACATCCCCAGCGGAAAGGTCGTCAGCCCCGACAGGAGCTTTGCCGTTCAGGCTCTGTGAGGGAGTTTTGGTTTTCTTGGATGATGTTATGAGGGATTGAACGCTCGGATTATACGATGCCTGTTTGGGTTGTCTTTTATTTTAATTGTTAATATTATTATTCTTATTATTTATTGCCTTTGCATATTGACAAAATGACTGCACTGTTAGTTTGTGCATTTGGTTTAAACATTTGGTTCAACATGACAGGACAGACTTCCAAGGCAAGTGAAATTTTCTTCGTAGAGTATCAAACAAATCTGGGTTGACTATATCACTAATACTATGATTATATACCGAAGGTGCCATTCTATATATGGTATGAGACGAAAGGAGAAAAGAAAGCCGTCATTTATACAATAAAACCCTCAACCAATCAGAAGCGATTCTTGAGCTTTCCAAAAAGTCCCGAGACGAGCCCCAAGATGCCATTGCCACCATTGAGGCTGTCGCCGTTCATGATCTTCCTGGCCGTCTCGCCGACGACTCCACCCTGAAGCCACTTGCTGATGAGGTCGTTGTCAGGAGCCTTAAAGGTCTTGATGCGGGGCGGCAGCGACTTTGTGCACTCGGTCAGGCTGTTGATGTTGTAGACGCCCAGCAGCGACAGGCGGATGTACTCGCGGGCGTAGTCAAAGTTCCAGTGCGACTGCCCGTTGTCCTTGGCCGCGAACAGGCTGAACTCCTGCTTGATCAGCGGGTGCTGCGACAGCACCACGTCGGACTGGAACTTGAACACCCGCTGCGGGGTGGGGACCTGGTTGAGGGTCTGCTGGTAGTAGAGGATGTCCCAGACGCCGGGGGTGCTGTCCTGTGGGTCGCCGGCGCGGGAAGGGTCGACGAAGCGCTGCTGCGAGGTGGTGTGGGCGCCGAGGAGGGCAGTCAGGCCGTGCGGCTCGATGGTCTTGTTGCGGAACATTTCAATCAAAAAGTCGGCGCTGCCGTCGACGGGGGGGAGGAGACCCTTGGGAGATGGGACGGACGAGTCCTTGCGGCCGACAAAGGTGCGCACGCGCGGGCCGAGCGGGCATACAACGGTGGCGACGTTGGCGGCGAACTGGACCAGATCGGCCATGCCCACACCATACCTCGAGTACTGTGCGTACCACTTTTTGGTCTGGGCGACGATCTCCTCGAGACCGCGGTTGTCGGACCGCAGGATCTCCTCCGGGGCAAGGATCAGCGACCCATCGGCGCCTCCGAGCGGGCCAGTGGTCCTGGACCAGCCACCAGCGTCGTGGAAGCCCATGCGGATGGCGGCGCGGGCAAGATTCGTGCAGCGGCCCGAGGCGCCCCTGAAGATGGGGACCATGTCGTCGGCGACGTACTTCCAGATGCAGCACGTGTCCTTGGCGCAGGCCGGGGTGCCCTTGGGTGCCAGCTGGCCGGGACGATAAGCCTCGCCGCTCTCCGGGGCGCCTCCTGTCGTGGTCAGCAGCTCTTTGATGGCAAAGCCGGTGCTGGTGAGCTTGTTGTTGGGCAGGCCGATCAGGTCGCCGATCACCTCGAGGGAGTCGAGGTGGTGGTTCTCATCGGGGTCGCGACCGCCACCAGCACCGTCAACCTCCTCATCTCCATCCTCGGCATCATCATCAGCCCCGGCCTCGCATTGACGGCCGCACTGGCGGGGCTGCCTGACTTTGGCGGACGCCTTGGTGATGTCGCGGACCAGCTTGTCGTGGTAGTTTTCGCCGGCGGCCATGGCGGCGCGGACCTGCTTGTTCTGTTCAGGTGTGCCCATTCCCGGATAGGCGAGGGCCGGAGCCACCGCGAGGGCGGCGGTGAGAAGTGTGGGACGCATATTGGGTGGTTGGGGATAAGAGGTGTGTGTTGTCAAGGTAAGTATATACGAAGACGAAGAATTAAATAGAAAATAAGTTGTGAGAAGAGTAAAAGAGAACTCCTATGAAGCTTTGGAGTAGGTAGCGACCGGCAGACTCAAAGAGTCTATGATGAATAGGAACAGGCGACTGAAGGTAGGCGCTGATGCTAGAGCAGACAGAAAAAAAGGCATGAGAAGAGGCATCAGGGGGCATTATATCCTTCCACGCCACACAGCGGTTTCCCCCAAGGCTAAGCCCCCAGATATTACTTACTCATGGCTCGGTTCGCGAGTAGCGCGGCTCGAGAGCCCCTGCTTTTTTTTCAGGAGCATCTAGAAAGAAAGAAAAAAGACTCGGAGTGAAAAAAATAGTAAAAAACTGAAAAAAAGAATAAAGAAAAAAAAGCCTAAAACGGCAACGACAGGTGAGCAAGAAAAAAGAAAGTATGCGCTTGGCATTGGTGTTCTGCACTGCACGGACCAGACAAGGGGGGGCACAGCTGGCTTTGAGTTGGAGTGTGTGTGCTCGTGTCCTTGTCCTACCTTTTCTTTTTCTTCTTGATCCATGCCAAGGAGGGCGCGCAAAATCCGATAGAACGGGCCCCAATATAGAAAAAGTCCGAGCACGACAAGGAAACAAAGAGAAAAAAAAGGTTCCCATTAACAAAACCCAGCCATGCCTTGCCATGTTTTCCCATCACACCCCCGCTCCAATAGGAACGTCAGGATTGGCAACCTAACCAAAAACCACTCCTCCTTGCTGTATGCGACTTGAACCCCCGCCACTGGGGCTAAGCTAATGGAGGCTCTTGCTTTAATGACTAGCTTCAGGTACCCGACAGGTAGGACATACCGCGGTGCGCGCTGGTGCGCAAAGGTGGTGAACGAGGTGGGGTTGGGTTGTGATGGTTGATTGTTTTCGGCGCACGCTAGGGAAACAACTCTGAATTGACTTTTTCTATTGAGAAATGACTTGTGCGTATGGCTACGAAACTTGAAGTGACACCGATGGTTCGTATAGCAGCCGAAATCTTCGGCGATCAAAACCTTGCTGTGTGATGGTGATGATTTCGAGGTGAGGAGGATAGGCGGGTAGCCAGCCAACTCATTTACAGGACTTTAAACTACGGAAAGCTGCGTTGCAGGTTGGCGTACCGTAATCTCCAAGGATTCAAGGCTCAACTGTCATCAAGAGGGGCTATAAACAAAGATGAATGCCTCTATTGATATTATCATGCAGGGAACCAGTCTGGAACTCTCGTCTGCTGTACCTAATCTGGGTCCTTACTGTGCCGTAAGACCCCTGGGGGCGTAGAAGGTCAGCAGAAGCTCAAAAAGTAATCGCCAATCGCGGATTTTGTTTATTATCATTATTTGACTTTATATCGTTACCGACTCGCGTCCTGGTTGGACCCTTGAGGTCCGTCGGTTGTAATCCGTTATTTGATTGACATCCCTACTTTTTGAGGACGACGGGTGATTTATACCAGGATTAATTGGACGGACCAGGAACCGGATTTTTGGAGTGACTTTTTTGTCGGAGTACAGCTACCATGCTTTCATGTACACATACAGACAACCTGAAAGGTGAAAATAGGCGAGACAGGGAAAAAAAGGTACAAGCGGGAGATCGTCTCGGGAGAATGGTTTGTGCCTGGCAAAAACAAACCATGGAGCCCCTGCAGCTGGGTCCAGGCAAGCCAGGCAAGCCAGGCAAAGGCCCAGCTTGGCCAGGTTAAAGAATTGCTTGAATTGGTACAGCACAGCAATAACTGCCGAACCGCCACAAGCGCAGCCGATCTTTCAGGGGTACCCTGCATTCCGCTCGTGGGGACACAAAGAAAACCCAATGCACCCTTTTTTTTCTCGCTAGCGGATGCAACTTACAAAGGTAAGTAAGTATTGGAAATGGATTTTTCTTTCAGGATTTGATCTTTGTCCCCGTGACTGACTTGTTTTAGTTCTAGTTTATCTCAATTCTGTTCCTTTTTCTTTTCTTATCTCCATAGGTATATTTTAAGTTTATTAGCCAAGAAGTCAGTAGTCATTTCATCTCTCCTCAGCATTATATGCAGATTGCCAAGCCCGGAAGTCGCTTACTTTTTTGTGTATTTTTGACTCTCGAGCAAAAAAAGTCCTGGTAAACTTCTTGTCACGACGGCTTGTCTCCCGCTCGTAGCCAAGAAAAAGTCCCTTGACAAGCCTCCCCCGGGGGGGGGGGGGGGGGGGTGAGATGTTAAGCGTAGACGCTAGCTGTTTGACACGTTTGCCCGTTTTGTAGCCTACTGCACAGAGAAACAAAAAAAGAATCGTTTCGGCCGCCGCTTTGGTCTGGCACCTTTTTTCCCCCCGTATTAGCTTTTTTTTCCCCCTCTCGGATCAGAACTCAATACGTCACAAATCTGGTTTTTTGAGAAGGTCGATTTTAACATTTTTTTGTCTATGCACTCTACTAGTGCAGACCGTGTCGAACAAGCAACAGAAGAGATCTACAGCCCCTCGTTGAAAGGTCGTTATTTTTTTCTGCCCTGACCTGCCAGAATCATTCGGGCACGGATACGTACATCACGCGATTCTTCTCTTCTAGCCATCTCCCGACCTCGTTTGCTGTGCGCTTTCGGAGGGTAGCTCAGCCCTTCCAGGCAACGTTCAATTTTTGCTTTTTTTGTATTATTTTTGGTGGTTTGGAATTGCAGTCAAACTGTCGACTTCATTTGGAATTTTCAGCGGCGATTTTTGGAAACTTCTTCAGCCGCACTACTAATATTGGTATTCTCCCCAAGCCCCATATGTACAGGTTTGTCAATTCGCCGTCACGGGCATTTGCAGGATGCAGGGTATGCTGCAGCTGAAGATTGATCTGCATATCTTTTTTTCCCCTCTCTCTTTCTTTTCTCTTCATTTTCTTTCCGGTCGTCCATGTTTCAATTGCCGAATAAACAAAGATCTTCACGACTTGCGCACAGCAGAGCTTGGAGGTTCTTTGGTACATCTGCAGCCTGCAGAACAAAAAAGAAAATCCTAGAAATAGCGCCGTGCTGAACGGACGGACCACCTTTTTTTTTTGTTCACCAGTAACCGTAGGTACCCCAACAATGCACGGCAACGCATCGCATCGATCATCCTGAGAACACGAAGACAATCCAATCCCAACCACTTTTGCAGTCAAAATACTATCACCAGACCGATTGGATTATGGGATCAGGCGAGAACTGCAACTGGTGCAAAAAGTCCCGGCGACCAAAGTTGCCATCCGAATGTTGGTCCTTTTTACGGTTATCTTCCGTCTCAGTCACACTTCTTGGTCTGACAAGAGGATGTCAAGAAAAAAAACCCAAAAAAAAAAAACAGCCACACCAGGGCACGATTGGATGCCTCCCCATGATTCTTTTTTTACCATGTCCGCAATGAAGAACCGTTATAGAACAACAAAACCCTTCAAAGTCGGCGTTCGCCAACCCCATTCAGCCTCAAAACTACACCCCTGCGCCTCGCTGGTTTCTTTTTATGGTTCATGCGGATGGCTGAAAAGTTCCAGACCTCTGGAACTTTTCAGCCCATCTCGACCCCCTTTTTTAGACTTTCTGGCAAGCAAGAGAAGAAGAAAACCGACGGATAAAAATAATCCTCTTCTTCGTGATACGAATCAATTGGTCTCAACTGCGCCCAGCCGCCGACTGATTGATGTTCCGATTTTCTTTGATAGGAGATGACAGCTGCATGGAAACACGAGACTTTCCTGCTGCTGTGTTGATTTCTCATCCGAGGTTGCAATTGGAACCGAGGGCTTGATCTGACGTCCACATGTCGTACAAAAACCCCACGAGGAACTCATACTTTTACTCTTCTGTGCGGGTAGAACCCGACATGTTTCGTTCTTAGTGCAGGAATGGCCGGTTCAGCAATGCAGGTAGGCAAGATCTCGTCAGAACCTTGAATGATTACTCACCTACCCTGTACCTCGATCAATGTCAGCCTGCTGTCGGTTGTCTGCCAACTTCCGACAACTGCCCATGCGAAATGCATTCTGTGTTCCATTCCCAACACCAATTTTTCCTAGCCGGTCATATCCGACAAGATAAATCCTCGATTCATCGAATTTATCCTCCACTCATACTCTAACAACCTTGAATCAAATTTCCCATCTCCTTCCTCATTCTACCACCGCGACAAAAAGCCAAGCATTCGGCTGCTACCTTGCAAAAGAAAAGTCTAGGCCCTAACCCTGCAGCACACCAATTCCTCCACTGGCGCCAATGAAACCTCTCCATCGCGGCACGCCTTGCCTTGTTTTCCTTTTTATGCCGTCTTTCACCCTCCCGCCCCTTGCTAAAATTCCTGCCCCTCATGCACCCCTAGAAATCAATACACCGTAGATGTTACTCCGACACCCAATGGTATTCCGTGTCTGTAGAACATGGGCACGCGACATAGCGTCCGGCCCTGTCGCGGGAGCACATCCGTAGTATCTACCCCCGCACACCGTCGCCTAGACCCGGCCTTGAGTATCCCCTCAGGGTATGCGGGACGACCGCATAAATGGCCGCGATGCTGCTGCGTCGCCGACAGGCCGTAGCAGTGCAGGAAGGAGTAGCAGCAACAACAACAGCAGCAGCAGCAGCATAATTGCCGCCATCATGGTCGCTTCTTCCATCGGCGTTCTCATTACAGCCGTCCTGCTGGGCGGCGCGTCGCATATCGCTGCCGCCCCGGTCGAACTCGAGCTTAATATTACAGCCCTGACCCCAGGCACCATAGACTCGGATTGGACGGCCGCCTACTATCCAAAATCCGGGGTTGCGCCACTTCTGCTTGCCAACGATGCTGGTACCGCCACGGGTGGTTTCCGCGTATTCAACCTTGATGGCGCCCCGAAATTAAGCCAGACTGGCCACGTCATAACTGGCAGGACGAAGCTTGTCGCCCCTTTGTATAATGCCAGCGAGTTGGGTGGTGACATGCTCGTCACGATAGCCACAACCGACTCTGTTGTTCGCCTGTATTCACTCCCGGACTTGGCGTCGGTTCAGGTTGCCGAGCCGCTCGTCACCCTGGGCGACTGGAACGCTGTTTGCTCGTGGGGTAATTATTTCTTCCTGTTCGGGAAGGGCGGCCGTGCGTTTCAGTACCTCGTCCGCCCGGTGGACAGCGGTGGCTTCGAGGTCCTCGAGGTCCGCGCCTTGCCCGCCCCGGTCGTTTTTGTGGGCTGCGCCGTCTCGCACCGCGATGCGAAGCTATACCTGACAGAGGACGTCGACCAGGATGTCTACGTCATGGACGTTGGTGATATGGCGAGCCAGCCCACGCTTAAAAAGGTCAATGGTGTCAAGGACGCCACCGGTATCGCTCTCTACTCCTCGGCCGACAAGGAATACGTCTTTGTGGCACAAGAGTCTCAACTCTCCGTGTATGGGACCGATTGGTCCCTCCTTGGCACAGTCCAGCTCTCAGGTCTAGACGAAATTGAAGTCCAAGGCCTTAGCATCTACCAAGCCCAGACGCCCACGCACCCGTCTGGCGCCATCACCTTTGCCATCGAAGCCGACTCTACTGAAGGCTTCGGCACCGTATCGCTACAGCCCATCCTCGAAGCGGTGTCCATTAAATCCAACACAGCCTACACCCCGAGCAGCGAGCCCGCTCTCCCGCGCACATGTGCCCGCTGCTCCGACAACGGCTTCTGCCCCACAACCGGCTGCCCCAAAACCTGCACATCCTGCCTGCTTGGCTTTTCCGGCCCGAACTGCTCCACCCTACGATGTGAAGCCGACTGCTCTGGACACGGGATATGCGTTGGCCCGAACCAGTGCGCATGCGACGCTGGGTGGGGCGGTCTGCACTGTTCGTTTGTGCTTGTCGAGGCGGACCGCGAGACGGATGCAGCTGGTGGCGACGGCGACGACCCGGCAGTTTGGATTTCGCCAGTTAGCAAGGAACTTTCGCGCGTCATCACGACTGTCAAGTCTGAGGAAGGAGCTGGGCTGAACGTTTTTGACCTCGAGGGTAAAATCGTCCAACAGTTTGCAGCCGGACAGCCCAACAATGTCGACGTCATATATGGATTCAGGGCCGGCGATAGAGTTGTCGATCTTGCTTTTGCTGGATGCAGGAGTGATGACACTCTGTGGTGAGTGCTGCTGGCATACCTCGATCTCTCCTACTCCCGAAGACCGATGCTAACACCCAACAGCCTCTTTGAAATAACCCCTAACGGCACCATAACCACCATCCCAGGCGGCAGTCAACCCCTCCCTGAGAAATACAAGGTATACGGGTCCTGTGTCTACCGCTCCCCGAAATCCAACCGGCAGTACCTGTTTGTCAACTCCAAAAAGGCACGGTACCTACAGTACGAACTCACTTCCACCGAATCTGGCACGCTGCAGACGACGCTGGTGCGCGACTTCACCGGCGGCTCAGGTGGACAGGTCGAGGGCTGCGTTGTCGACGACCGTAATGGCTGGCTGTTCTTGGGCGAGGAGCCGCGCGCTCTGTGGCGGTATGGTGCCGAGCCTGACGATGGCACCGAGGGACTGGAGATCGCCGTCGTGGGTGATGGTAAGCTCAACGCTGAGGTGGAAGGTGTGACGTTGGTCGAGGGCAAAACTCCCGAAGAGGGCTACATTTTGGTATCGAACCAGGGCGTCAGCTCTTATGCCGTCTACCGCCGAGCCGAGCCGCACGAGTACGTGGCTACCTTTGCTGTCGTAGCATCCGCAGACGGCAAGGTCGATGCCGTTTCCAACACTGATGGTATCGCTGCTGTGGGAACTGGGTTGGGGCCCAACTTCCCTCATGGATTAGTTGTTGTGCACGATGATTCCAATCAGCTGCCTGAAGGAGGTACTAGTGCTGAGGCTAGTTTCAAGATGATTAGTTTGGAGAAGATCTTTGGAGGGCCTTTGGAGGAGCTCAACTTGCTCAATCATGTTGACGCAAACTGGGATCCGCGCGCGTAAAGTAGATACATAAAAAGAAACAAAAACAGCTATAAAGGCAGCTCCTCTATCCAATTACTGTCAGCTGAACCTTTGCAGTTGACATATCAATGGGCGGCTGGGATCAGCGCTCTGCGAGGCTGGGGAGCTCATCCATTCCAACTATCTGGTTCTGGTGTCCATCTAACGCAATCTTGGACATTGCAGCGGCGAGCTTGAGATTCTCGATCCGACTAGTCAGTGCAGTTGCATTCCGACGAAGAATACTTGCATCAGGTGCGAAGATATCACCCGGACGCACACACCAAGTCTCGAGCTCTTGCGGATGTTCCTTGGCCAGATCTAACAGCCCTTTCTCTACCAGTCCCTAATTTCAGATGTCCTGTTAAAATGTTCTCCAAATTCAAGAGCTCAGAAGTCAAGAGGAAGACATTCTTACCTTGATGCGCCGAGTGTCGCCCATAAACGGCAACCATTTGCTCTGATCCCACTCTGCAAACTTTCCACTACAAAAGACAAATCGAAATTCTTTTTGACTGCCAGCGAGTTTGCCATTGACAAACGCCTTTGCAGCAGCGAGAGTGAAATCCACATTGACCTTGCGGCAATACTCGGCATCCCCTCCAAGTTGACGTACCGTTCCTCCAATTGCCCTGAAGTTTAACCAATGATGATGTCAGTCATTGTTTGAGCATGACCAGACAGTGATAGGGAAGAAGCGTACCAAAGACAGGCTTCTGCGCCAGCCAGCTTTTGCAAAAGTTCAGGTGGGTATGAAGAAAAGTCTTCGTGCTGGATCACCGTGATCTTGTCGTTGTTGGTCACGTCGGATGGTAAACCCTTGCGGGTGAGAGCAAATGCCTGAGTGATGCGAGGGTTGCTGACGCACTCACGTAGCAGAGCGCCGCCAACCAGTCCAGTGCACCCGGTAACGATGACCTTCATTGTGGGATTGTTAGTGATTTATTGAAAATGAGATGAATGTATGTCGTTCCTTGATTTGTGATGATAGTGTTGTAGCGTTGGCCGCTGGGTTTGTTTATTGTTTGATCAATTGTTGATAACTGAGCGGTTGAGCGGGCCGGCCTGATCGCAATGCCCGAGTACTGTGCCACACCACTCCCCTCCATTCGTCCGATGCTAAGATGCCTAGTCTTGTTAGTGTTGGTCAACTACCGGCTTCTGACGTAAGCTGATGTGACGTGATGCGAGTTATAGATCATGTAAATTTTCGTGCAGTATCACACCCATCCAGATCCAGATCCATAACAACATTCGCATATCAATCCCCTCGCTGGGGTGGATGTTTTAAATCATCTCGTATCGAAGTTTTGAAGATGTTCGCTCTCTTCGGGCAGCCAGACGCTGGCGATATCGCTTTCGAGACGTCATCGCTGACGAGGTCTGGCTTTCAAGCATTGGGGTAACGGCAGGGGGCTCGATAGTCACGACGGAGGGCGCATTCTATGCGACCACTCGAGAGACTGGCGGTGCACCGCCCAAGACCGAGGGTGGAGGAAGTTTGGGCCATGCTTTGAAGTGCCTTGTCCGCGGCGGCCTCGTCGGGCGTGGTGTGGACTCCATCATCTTCCTTCTCTCCAGCCGTCGGCGGCGTCTCTTGTCCTTCTACAGGACGGATGTCAGCGTGACTTGATCCAGAATATATGCGGATGGCCTGGAACGACGTACATAAGCCTGGAGGCTGACGCGAGACATTGCCAGGTATAGCCTCCATTTGGCATTCTCGCCGATCCCAGCAAAGAATTTCTCGACGACGAGCGCCTTCTGAAGAGTCTTCAACGATGTGTAACGTCCCCAGAGCATCGTGAGCGCCATGTTGGCGGGGTGATCTGGGTCCCAGGATCGGACTTGTCTGAGGTCTACCGAGACGACCTTGAGCCAGAGCTGGAGACGTGGACAGAGGTGGTTTTCGAGGAGGTTTTGGGGGTGTGATAGGATCGGAGGATATGTTTGCGTGATGCTCTGGGTGACTATTGGAGGTTCTGGAATGACTTGCTGTCGGAGCCAGCCGACAGCAGTCTTCATGATATTCTTGAAAAAGAGCACCGAGGATCGATTTTGGGCTTGCTGGGAATTGTGCCAAATTGAAGAGGAAGAGAATCTGATGGCAATAACAACGAGCGGTTGTGGCGAAAGATTTTGGAAGTTTGAGAGGTTTGAGATGGAAGGAACGGTTAACTGTCTTGCAAGTAAAGAGAGGAGGAAGGCACAATGAAGACTAAACTAGGAATGGGCCCACCAAGTTCTATTCAGGTCAATTAAGTGCATTGTGAGGGAAATCTGAATGAGGCTGGTCTGGTCCGTAATCGACACAATACAATACCTATCAGGTAGGCACAATAGGCACAATCAGGCCCGTAGGCAATCAAACCAATAGGGACCGGCAGAGATAACAACAACCTTTGCCCTCAATAGCAGCTCGCACAATATCAAGAACCAACAATCAACAAACAAGTCAAGCTCATGATGGCAATCGCCATTAACTTTTGATGTATCTACGTTCATTTACAATCATTACCGACTGCCACATTTGATTGGCATTTTTATCCTTCTCTTCCGCCTTCCAACCAGCCTAAGCCAAATTAAGCAGCAGGGGTCGGGGTAGGCAGGCACGAGCAAGCAGAGCTGACCCTGGAAATGACATTTCCGGTGCAACCCTTCTGGGCAAACTCGGGAACGACGCTGACGTCGGCTACAAAAGTCTTGGTGAACTCGCCGCAGAACTCCTGGCTCTCCTCCAGGCGGCCAGAAACGCTCTCGGCACGCATGGCGCGGAGGCAGTTGTCGGCGTTGCAGGTCTTGGGCTTGCAGCTCTCCTGCTTGGTCATCTTGACGAGGTATCTGTTTGCAGTGTGTTAGTATTTGGTACATGAGAATTACGAAAAAAATAGGCATCAAAACTTACCCGCCACGCTCAATGGTGTTGATAAAGATAAATCCAGACGGCAGCATGGCGTACGAAGACCACGAGCCGCTGAAAGCAATGATACCACCGCCCTCAAGGTGGTCGTCCTCAGGGTAAATGTCAAAGTAGGCAATCTCGCAGACACCGTTACCGGTGGGGTCCTCGGGAACAGACGAAATGTCGTAGACGCGCATGCCGGCACCGTAGTTGCTCTGGAAGATGAGGTCCTTCTTGACGTAGAGGTTGTGGTCAATACCGCGGTTGGTGGCCTTGAAGAGACCGGTCTGCTTGGGGTTCTCAAGGTCGCGAATGTCCCAGATGTAGGTAACGGGGTAACCGTCGGCAGCGGGTCCGTTCAGCTCCTCCTCATCGTATTCGTCATCCATGAACAACCACTCTTGCCAGTTGACGTCGTTGACCCAACCCTGGTGAGTGTAGCTGGCGCCGGTGTACGAGGTAATAGAGATGATCTTGGAGTTGCGCTTGTCGCTAACGTCGTAGCTGTTGTGATGAACACGAGTCAGCCAACCATTCCGGATCAAACTGGTCACATTAGGCAATAGCAGGGCGACTTACATCGTCAGTGAGTCCTCGTTGTAGCCGTAGCAGATATCACGGCCCTGGTAACGCTCATCGGGACCGCGGTAGATAAGGCACTGAGCATCGTGCACGTATCCGTCTTGCCCCTGTTTGCATGTCGGATCAGCGTCTGCTTTGTCATCGATTCTCCGAAAAGGCGACTTACATCGCATCCAAGCTCGATCGGGTTCGAGGGGTCCTCCAGACTGAAAAAGTGCAGACCACCGTTGCAGTACTCGCCCCTAGGCCGAACACCAACAGCAACACCGTATTTGGCCTCCTCGTTGATCACAATGTTGTGTGTGCTGCCAAGGGGAAGGGTGGCGTTGAAGTGGCCAGTGATATCGTTGGCGTTGGTGAAAAGAATGGGAGCCTCAGCATCGGTGACGGTGAGGAGCTTCTTCATGTCAAAGATCTGGACACCGTTGCCCTCGAGCTCACTACCAATGACCATGTAGTGCTGGTACGAGCGGATCTCGGTCCAGTAGGCACGGTCTGCGACAGGCGCAAACTTGGGACTGCAATTTGTTAGACAGTTGCTGCAGAAGCAGGTAGCAAGAATACACTCACAGGAAGCCAACGTGGCGCATCCGACCGGTGGGTAGGACCTCGATGAAGCCAACTCCATCGTACATGCCGGTAGCTGTTGAAAGTTAGTATTTTGGAAGTTCCCCTGCGCCAAATGACTGTATTCACAAACTCACCAATAAATTCCCGACCAGTCTCAACATCCCACCAACCCCATGATGAAGCACCCGACTTGCCGCGGTAGTCGGTGTTGGGTGAACCGAGGGTGGCATGGTTGATAAAGTCGTACAGGTCGATGTTCTTGCACTTGAACTTGTGCAGAGGGCTGCCGGGAATGGCCTCGGCGAAACCGTCAACGCACTTGGTGTAGTTGAGACGGGGCCATTGGGTAGAGTCCATGAGACCAGCCTGCTCATCGGCTTGCCATTGAGACTTTTAAAAAGAAAAGTGCATGTTAGACATTAGAACTATCTAGACAATCGGCTATTGAAACCTTCTCTGTTGCTCAGGAAACAGCAAACTTACAATTTTCTTCATCATGAGCTGCTCGTGAATCTTGCCCGAGTCGTACAGCTCAGCAGCCCTGGCCTCGTCCTTGGCCATCTCGGCGCCAAAGACTGCCGTCGCAGCGGCGAGAACGAATGAGTAACGCATCGTGTCGTCAGGTCCGGGAAAAAGTGTCAACTCTACCAACGAAGGGAGGGCACTGTGTCCAAAATTACAAGGCAACTTTCGTCAATCCTTGACTTGGCAATCTCGGAGGTAGCTTCTGGGAAGCTGCACGGCTGCGACTTGTGGATGTCGGGGTGGGACGGGAAGAGAAGACCGTCACGGTGGCACGAGGGGAACCGCCCTCTAAAGAACCTTTTTATGGTAGACCATTGAACCAGGGTTGCAGCGGTGCACAATGGCAAACCGCCATTTTGTTCTGCAATCATCTCGGCTTTGCCTGCCGAATCAAACTACCTACGCGAACCCTGATGTCTCCGCACAGCTTGTTCGTTCGTCTCGGCGTTGGCGAAAATTGCGTTGCGAATTTCCAAAAGAGGCAGGCCGCGGTTTATTGCGGGTACCGCAAGGTTGGGTAGGAAAAGGCCGATTGGAATTGGTAGATATCTCAAGATATCAGCAAGTCGGTGGATCCCGGTATCTTGGCACGCCATTGAGGAACAGGAAGGAGGTTTTTGGGGAAATCCTTTGCTGCGGGGTTGGAGAAGTTTGGGGGAAGGTGCCAAGACTTCGAAATGATACTTGGCTTGCTGGCTGAGCCAACCTGGGTTCTAGGCACGCCAAGCGTATTTTGCTTTTTGCAGCCGTGAGCCGGTTGAGGACTCGTCAGCCTCGCCACAATGCAAACAATCTTCAGGAACGGGATATCCACAATGAGAGCTGATATAATGCTTACATGGTCTTAGGTTAAGATCCATGCTATCACAATAGAGGCGTAGCTCCGTGGCTGGCTGATACTGCTTGTTTGTTGGTAATTTTCGTGGGAGAAAAATTGGCAACATCGTCTGCTTGGAAGATCAACGGCCATGAGCTTAAAAATAATACCCGCTCAAAAAGAGTCCCGACTAAGAAAATGACCCCATCCGTCTGCAGGGTCCAATCCACGGGGTTGGTACTGCTGTGCGGTGGTGGCAAATTATTTTTGCATGCCGTTAGGTAATTCTATGCGACGGACTAATGGCTCTTGGAGAGCTATCCAGTTTTGCCAGTGTAAACATACCATGACATATCCCAAAATGGTATATGGCCGATGATCTCTGTATAGTATTAGCACAAAAGCCGCGGTTGAGTGACAACCGTATGTTCGCTATCCAAGGCATTTTCTTCGTTCCTCGGAACAGGGAATAAGTGATACTCCCAGAAAAGCAGACTTTTTGATGTTTGTGATTCTGTATTCTTACTTGCGATGTCAGCTAGAGCTATTCGTAATCCATACCTGCTTCTTAATCGTTCGTAATGAATGTCGGACAATGTGGACCAAGCAATCCAGACAGTCTCATGTGACTTTGAGTGTGACCTACCTCGCTGCATCTGTTGCCTGCTATCTTCCACCTCCAATAGAAAGCTGGAGCGATTGCATCCCCGATGGATCAGCAGCCAGCCGTTGTTAGAAGCCACTCGGGCCAGCCCAGCAATTTCCATTAATTGCAGTGACGGCACGGTAGGTGCCATAAAGATACAATCAACCAAATGTTTGGTCCGCTGTCAATTTGCGCGTGGCGAGTAAAATCAGGTTTCCGTACGGTTTTTGCATCAGGGATGTCTGATGCTATATCGTCAAGAGGTAGCGAAGGCGGCCAGACGGCGGGAGACAGCAGGTCGGTATAGCTCAACCAAACTATCGCGCAACCGAAAAAAAACAAGCATCTGCAGGAAGGGATCCCGTGCTATATGGTCTATGATAACAGCCCGCCCGACAGATGGTCTTGGTATCAACTCGCCACCTTGATATTAGTTCTGTGCTGTGAGGTCTGCAAATTTTCACACTTGGGCATGATGATGTTGACAACCAAAAGACCTCACTAACAGCTGCTGCCGGCATTTCGAAATGCAGAAGGCCGAAACATGCATCGCCTATATCCATAGGTCGCCACTAGGCAACCTAGGCCAACTGAAAACAGTCCAATTCAATACAGCCATTCACCTCCGCGATGTTACTTCGTCTTGCAAATCACCAGTTTTGGAAAGTGTGGCAAAACTCCGCCGGAGATCGTGCCTTTACTCCAGAGAACGGTGCGACCGCGATCTGGCGGTTATATGGCCAGGCCTAGACCCAAGGAAGCGGAGATTTGGTGCGGGCTGCAGTTAATTTTCCAATTTGCTATTTTCGGATCGGGTTTTCCCTTGGAAGAAATATTAAAAAACCCCGGAGAGCTGGAGAAACAGATGTTGGTTGCAGGGGTTGATATGGTACGCAATCTGGATAAATGCAGACGGCAAGGACATGAACTGTGCGTTCGGCGGACCAAAGTCTTTGCCACGAATACCTTCCTGTATACCCGGACTGCGAAGAGGTTAACCCAGGTGAAATTGGCTCTTGGCTGAAGACCCTGGATTGAGATGCCAGGCCTAGATCCAAATTTATCAAAAGTTCAAGTGCATATTGGGAACCCAAAATATGGATTTCCTTTCCCGGCGACAGCACTTGCGGAAAAGCGGGAGTATTTTTCGCGCCATGGAACGACTGGCGATATTAACAACCACACCGACGAGAACAGCAAATAGACAACACAGATAAATGGGGTCGTCTATAAAATGACGGTCAACTCCCTGGGCGACTGGCACATGAAGTCCAGAGGCCATCGACAAAACACAACATCTTGTCAAACAGCCACTTGGCACATCAAATACATTGCTCAATTCCACGACCACCAAAGTCACCATGGCACCTCTCAAGCAACTCATCACGGTACTTGCCGGACTCGCAGCACTCGCCACGGCAGCACCCATAGACACCTCCGAGGCTGCGCCGGCGATCAAATCAATCACCTTCTCTGGCAACGGCTGTCCGCAAAGCAACACGCCTCGCGTCACCGAGTCAGACAGCGACGGGCTCTCCTTCACCTTTGACGACTTCCGGGCCTCCACATACCCCGCAAAGTCGCGTACAGCCAACTGTCAGGCCCACATCAACACGGCCGGGGTCGGAGCCGGTTGGCAGGTTGCAGTGTCCGAAGTACTTGTGAGTGGCAAGGGCAAGATCGCGGCCGGCGACTCGCTCGACCACTTCACAACCGTCTTCTTCTCGCAGCAAGCTTCGGACACGGTCTCGTCGCAGGGAACTTTCCGCAACGGCAAAAGCGTCGACAGCAGCGCGCCAGAGGAAATCCGCGCGGCACCAAACACCTTGTGGAGTTCGTGCACTACCAGGTCTGATGGGGATATTCTCAACGTCAACTTTAGGGTTGCTTTGTTGGATCAAGGCGCAAGCAGCTTTGATGTAAAGTCTGAGAAGTTGGTATTCAAGTGGAGGAGGTGCTAAGCGATGGAATTTCTGGCTTCAAGTTGTAGGTTGTAGGGATTGTCTCGCCGGCTGTAAAAGTTTATTAGGCTCAAAAAATATTTTCCTGAGGAAACCATCTTGACGTTGTGTTTTGACGATAAATCTCGGCAAAAGTCATGACAAACAAAGAATCAAAGTGCGCTGACGAAAAGAGAGAAATTCGGATTGCGTTCTAGTCTGAAGGTTGAGTTTCGGCCAAATTCACATGGAAGGTGGGATATTGTTGAAGAACGAAAATGGCAGGATCGACTCACGTCTGGCGTCGATACAAGCTTGTTCTGAATGTGGGGCGGGCACCCCATCTTTAGCAGCTCGCGGGGTCCTTCTAGGCATCAAATGGACGCGCCAAGTGGGTGCGATACGTCAGAACTCGCTCGCCGTCGCCTCCAAAGTCAAAATTTAGAGATGCATATCTTCAGTGATGGAAAAACTGCCCGCAATATATCACTGTCAGATAGCATAAGCATCCGCAATTGATCACTTTATTTGCCATATTGTATCCCCTTCCTCCCCAGCATACAACATGCCAAAACCCAAGTGCCCTTCAACACCGACCGAAGAATCCCTCAGCGACGACGAACTCGTCGACACGACAGCCAGACTAGAGCTGCACTCGCGCAGAACGGATCGCAAGCAGAAAAAGAACCAAAAACGACTGGAGAAGCTCGCCTCCCGCCCCAAGGTTATCATGGACCTGCCGCACGAGCTCCTAATCGACATCTTTTCCCTCGTGCGACCGAGCGACATGTACGCGCTCATGCGAGTCAACAGACCCCTGCACGACTTTATACGCGCCGAGAGCAAGACCATTTCCCGGCGGATCATCAGCTTGCGATACCCGTGCCTACAAAAGTGCTTTCGGTTACCCGCCAGGCTGGCCGATCTCGACGAGACACAACGCGCCGCCATCAAGGCCGACGTGGGCGGCGGACAGATGCAACTTGTGGGCAAGAAACAACAGCAGTGGGAGCGCGTGAATCAGGCGCGGGGTGAAGATGATCAACAGCGCAGTCGTGGTTGGGGCAGGACGTGGCGGCTGTCCAACCACCCGTCACAGTTACCACACGTTGGGAGGCCCGACCCAGACTCTCTGTGCGACTGTGTGACTTGCACCATACGCTGGATCGGTCTCAACGTAATCGTCGACTTTGCCTATTGGCAAAGTTACCTTGATGCCGGAGAGCCTATTCCCATGTTTAAGTCGTGGCAGGCTCCCAGGTGGAACACGGAGCTCGTGGCACAACACGCAGCCGTCGTCAACAGGGCAGTTGTAGACCTGGACCCGCTGTGGTATGCCCGAATCCTCGAGCTACACCTGGCAACCACCGTCCGGTCGATCCGGAGGCACACGGCAAACAAGGGCAACCAGAGAAGGCGTTACTTGCTCACAGAAGAGGATGAGCGATCAGAGACAGATGCTTTTCTGGAGAGGAGCGGTCCGCCTACCATCGATTGGCCGTATCATCGCGACACCTACTATATGCTCGAGGTGAGATCCAACGATTTTCTGCTGTGTTGATAATCAGGTGCTGACGGTGATTCTAGACGTATTTGCCGAATCGATGCTGGAGTGGTGACGAAAAGAGACATCTCTACGTGCCTGCCGAGCAGCACGATAGGGAGGTGCAAAATATCGTTGCAAATATAGGTTTACAACAGTTGAGGGAGCAGGAAGACGCGGAAGCAAGGTTTTCGTGGGCTCTATGAACGCGTTACTTGATGAATTAGCCTTGTTATATGCATACGTGCATGCTCCTGATTCGAACTATGGCCTTGAAGGTAACCACAGTGTCTTTGGCTAGATGGTCAGTATCGTCGTTCCTGATTTGTTTTCTAAATTTGGGCTGTGCAACACCTTACCTCTGAATCAATCTGCGTGTATTGTCGGTGGAAGCAGCCTGTTGGCAGAGTGGGTTTCTGCCGAAAATGGGTCTGCTGTGTTGCTATCAGTGGTAGGGTACTACGATACCTACCTATTTCATCCGGAGCCAAGAGAACGAGACGACTGTGCTGCAACAAGTCCCAGTCAGGCCTCGACACAGGCCTTTAATTCAGATAGAGATCCTCGATGATTTTTACGATGCACCATCTCACAGAAACTGAGTACGAGTAGATGTAGAATCGTACAAATCGTATGGCCCCTTGGTGCCTGTCATTAGTTAGATGGGAATCAAAATACATACTGAAAATGCAATGGCCTGCCACCCATGATCAAAGGCTAAACGCCCAAAAGCATTCACAAAACACATTACATCGCCCACAGAGGCCCATCCAAAACCTCCCATTCGGAAGAACTACGCTCCTGCAACCCCATCGACTCCTCCAGTTCCGGTTCCCTCTTGAACGACACTCTTTTCCTGCTGGGCCTTTGCGACGACGACGCGAACCTTAGGATCCCCCTCGGCGACATCTCGGGCGGCGTCTGCATGTACGTAGCACCTCTAGCAATGTTTCTTTCCGGCGGCGTCGGCGGCGGTGATTCGCCGACCATCCTGCTCGCCGCTCTCCTCGCGAAAAAGCTGCCTTTCATCTCGGACGAGTGTGTCCTAACCAAAGTGTCGTGCATCGGGTCTGACTGTTGCCGCATCTGCCTCTGCCTCTGGTGTGGCGGCAGTTGGTCGCGCCATTCGTGTCTGTATCCTTGCTGCGGCAGCGAGCTGGAGTATTCCCTCCTATGCCCATGCTGCGACGGTAGCGAGTCGGAGTATTCCCGCTCCTGTCCCTGCTCCAGCGGCAGCGAATTTCTCCACTCCCGCCTCCGCCCCTGCTGCGACGGCAGCGAGTCGATGGAGCTCCCGCTGCGGCTGCTGCCCGCGACGCTCTCGTTGCTGTAGCAGCTGCTCGCGGTCCTGGAGCTGCTGTTGCTGTCGCTCCTGGAGCAGCCGCCGCTGCTGGTCCTGCTCGCGCCGCTGAGGCTGTCCGCGCGATGGAGGCCGCCACCCCCGCCACCGTCCTCGCTGTGCAGGCTGTACAGGGAGTGCAGATCCGCCGACATTGGCTTCCTGGAAAGCCGTCTGTGCTCGTGGAACGTCTGCGAGCAGTAGCGCATGGGGCCGCCGGGATGCGGCCGCTGTGTTTGCGGCGGCGGCGGAGCCGGTAGTCGTACGTGCTGCCTCGGCTTTGGGTGCGCCGATGGGCGAGGCGCCTCCGATGCCGACGTCGATATCAGTATCCACGGCAGGTCATCATCGTGGCTGGTGCTCGGTTCGCTGCCGCCGCCGTGGAGGAGGAATGTCGGATAGGGTATATAGGCTCTCTTTTGCGTTGGTTGTATGTGCGCGGGGATGACGGTGGCTGGGCGTGGGGCCTGTGGCGTGTTGTGATACTGTACGGTTGACACCATTTTTGCTCTCTAGGCAAAAAAGGGGGGTTCTCGTTTTTAGGCACGGCAACAAGCATACAGGAGAGGCTAAAACTAGGTTGAGCAGACTAGCAAACGTCGCTTGGTGGTGGTGATGGTTTGCGCCAGGTTTAAGATATCAAGAGAGCAACGTTTAGCAACTTGACAAGGCAGAGCGATCATTCAAAAGCCATGATATTTCCGGATCTGCCGAGATACCCCTCATCGACCACTAATAGACTGGATGAAAGCAGATGAAGCTGGACTTGCAGATTTGCGACTCAGGAAAACTACCAATTACAGAAACCGAACAGACCTATGACCTCATCCTGAGGGAGAAATGTCTCGGTCTGTGGGAACCTTGTTGATGGGATCAGATTGTAGTTTAGTGATCATGAGACTTGACGGAAAAGGGGGGGGACAAGACAAAGATGGGATGACTGGGCCACTGTCATTCGGATCCCGTTGAACCATTTCTCCTCGGAACGTTTTTTGGCCGTGGACTTTTTTTCAGCCCTAGCAATTCGGCGAAATGGATTTCTTTTTTTCTTTTTGTAAAAGCAGGCCGATTATTTTTGGGGTAGTGAGTCTAGAAATGGGCCGAACGGGTTTTGTCCGACAGTCATGTTTGCGGCTCTGCTTCTCGTCAGGGGTAGGCATCTAGATGGGAATCTAAACCTGCAATAGGGGATTTCGAAAAAACCAACATCCACAGGCTTTCAATCGGTGTTGTATGCTCAAAAACCCACGTCTCCCATACCAGATCTTTAAGCCCCAGGTCTGGAGTAATCCAAGCCTTTTACCCTCTTCCAAACCTCCCTAACCACCCTCTCCTGCGCCTGTCTCGCCGTCTCGCCCTCGGAAGGACCTGCAGCTCTGCGCATGGCAGCGACAACATGCATGTCAGTGCGTCGTCATCCCATAAAGTCACAATGAAGGAGGGGGCAGCAGTCAGACAGAATAGAGAGGAGAAGGGATGAAAAAATTAACGTTGGAAAGAGTGTGTAAAGGTGTGTAGAAAGAGTGTATTGGGAGATGAAAAAAAAATGAAAAAAAGAGGGATGAAATGAAAGAATGACGACAATTGACAAATGTCAAACGACAAATGGAAAAAAGGCCTGACTCACCGAATACCCAAATATAGTCTGCTGCCGAGCCGTGCGTCCTTGATCTCGGCCGTTTCTGGATCCGAAGGAGGGGTCGCCGTCGTCACGAGCCCGCCTGCTTCTTTGAGGATTGCGATTCCAGCCGCAACGTCCCTGCACGAAGTTAGTTTTCCTTGGTTTCTCTATGAATGAAATGGGATGTTCACGCAACTAGGGCTGAAAGAAGAGAGAAAGAATCAAGGCAACGGGTTGAAACAAGCCTTACCACTCCCAACAACCACCCTCCCACCATATGTCAAAGGACCCCATGGCCGTATAGGCCAGATCGAGCGTCGCGCTGCCCAAGCTCCTTATGCCGTGGACCATACCCCCTTTACCCCCACGACCACCCAGCTCGGTGGCCATGTTGATAAACGTCTCTACCTTTCTGTGCAGGTTCCCCTCTGGCAGATCCCTCCTGTCCTTGCCCCACTCGCACGAGAATATGCAACCCTTGGGGGCCAGGGGCGGCAGCGGCGAGTCCTTGACCAGCGGCAGGGGGATGGTCTCGTTCAGCCAGGCGCCGCGGCCCTTGCAGGACGAGAAGAACTGGTTGGCAAAGGGGGCGTTGATGACGCCGATGACGGGCTCATGGTTAACCACCAGGCCGATGGAGACGCAGAACATGGGGAACAGGTGAGTGAAGTTGACGGTCCCGTCGAGTGGGTCGACGATCCACGTCGGCGACGACGTCACGAGGTAGTCCCGTGACGCGCCGGCCGAGTATGTCTCTTCGCCTATGAAGCTTACGGGCGGGATAGCATGTTAGTTTCAGGTTGATAGTAAGGTGCGGGATGGAGTCCGGGGACTGGACCCGGGGCTGGAACGGGGACCGGGCCGGAGATAACGGGACCAAACTCACCTGTGACTGGGGTATTTCTTGGCAATGGTCGTCCGTATAAATTCCTCGACCTTGAAGTCCGTTTCGGTTACGATATCCACCGCACTAAACCCGAAGGCCCAGCTGGTGTGTTAACAGCAAGTCCATAGTATTGTTGCTACGAGGTATGTGATAGATAGCCAGGACAACCATCCAATAGGGGATCAAGGGCGAAGATTGGGATCGGTGTAGGACAAGCAAGAAACACACCTGTCCTTCTCAACCGATTTCTGCGCAGCACTGCTCCCAAACCGGGCCCGCGCTGCGTCCATCAACATGGCCCCAGCATCCTTGCCCAGCTGCAAGGCAAAGTCGTAAGCCTCTTGGAGCTCCTTGTCGTTCAGGGTAGTATCCGCCATTTCTTTTTCTTTTTTTTTCTCTTTTAATCGGTCGTCTCAAAAAAAAAAATGTCTGGATCTGTCGTTCTTTACCGTGGGGGAAGGTTAAAATGAGTTGATTGATTGGATAAACCTAAGGGATAAAAGATGAAAGAACATTCATCCAGAAGGGTTGTCTCTGTATCTCGCTTCCTTGATTTTTCTTTTCTTGGAGCCTAGAGTGAGGTGGGGGAAAGGGGGTGTGTTTGGATACTAGGTACGTTTTTGGTTTGTTCAATGTAGGGCGGAAATGCGGAGTAGGATTTCTTTTGGGCTGTGATTTTCTTGTGACCTCACCCCCGAGGCAAGCCGAGCCTTGGGTCGCCGGTGTATTTTCCGCGTTCTATTTAGAAACTTGGACCCAGTAAAAAACCCCAAACCCAAGATAGCCACAACCAAGCCCCCCCCCCCCCCTCATGATCAAGGGGTGGAAGAGTCATTAGCCAAAGGGAGTCTCTCCAAGTCCCCAAAATTACAGAGGGGAAAAGCTCTCTCCCAAAAGAAAAACCCCGCGCTTCTTCTCCACACAAAACTTCCCCGGACAGATGCCGAGAGGACACCATCCTAGATTTGGTTGCTTCATCTCCGGCCGATAACGCAGTGAAGGAATTTGTTGTTTTTGTGGCAGGGGACATTTGTGTTAAAGAACTTTGAATATACCAAAACATTTAGAATGATGTTTGTGTAGTTTGATTTGTGCAACACGTAAATAAGCTGCGGCTAGCGATATACAATTTTTCTTACTCCGTATGTGTCACTAAATGTAATTTCATCCCATGTTGAGAGGCTCGGTTGTTTTTGTACAGTGGTAGAAATAACCCCTAGGGCTACACCAAAAAATTCAGCATCTCCACTGTGACTGTTCATCCGTCGGCTACGTAGTTTTTCTCTCCGATATTAGGCCAACCGACTACAAGCTCAACGTTGAGAACTCTGACGAAGCGCAAATACACCATAATTATATATACAACTTTTTATAAAAAATAATAAAAGAAAAAAAAAAGGCCACATAAAAAAATGCCTTCCCAAAAACCAACAATCCTCCTCCTCAACGGCCCAAACCTCAACCTTCTGGGCACGCGCGAGCCGCAAATCTACGGCTCCACGACCCTCCCCGACGTCGAATCTCGCTGCCTCAGCCTGGCGTCGTCGCTCGACGTCAACCTGCGCCACGTGCAGTCGAACCACGAGGGAGCCATTGTGGACGCCATTCACGCGCTGCGCCGCGACCTGCCGCTGGCCGGCGTCGTCATCAACCCCGGCGCCTTCACCCACACCAGTGTCGCCATCCGCGACGCGCTGCTGGGCGTCGGCGTGCAGTTTGTCGAGCTGCACGTGTCAAACGTCCACGCCAGGGAGACGTTTCGGCACCACAGCTACCTGAGCGACAAGGCGGTCGCGGTCATTTGCGGCATGGGTGTTGATGGGTATGCCGTTGCGGTGGAGTTTATGGCCAAGAGGTTAAAGGCGCAGGCTGGAGCAAAGTTGTAGTGTGTTTTTGTTTTTGTTCTTGCTCTCAGGGGGATGGTCGTACTTGTGGCTATATCTATTTGTCCATTTCCATACCACTTCTTTTGGATAAAAATGTACCTACACTTTGGCTTTAGTAGGAATGCAATTAAAGGCAGTGCAACCTGATCAAAATGATGCAGTGCTATTATTTCATGTGATTCTTTGTTCTGTATGCTTCGTGTATGTGACCACAAAGGCAGGTCATTCTTTGCAGATATCATTATACGCTCAAATAAAACAACAACAGAAGAAAATAGAAAATGATGTAAATGCCGCAGATGCCGCTCCCAGACCCTCCAATCAGTTTGTCAAGAACAGTGGCTTCCTTTTGTTGTTATGTCGAAGAGAAAGAAGAAAAAAGGACAATAAAAAAAAAGATGATGAGATGAAATTGCAAGGGTTAACCTAGGCTGACCTACAGCTTTGGTTTCTGCCCAAGTTTAGACGCAATCACCTCGGTAACCTTTTGGACTGGGAGATCATCGACCTCCTTGCCAGTCCAGTACTTGTCCTGTTTTTTTTTTAAATTGGTTAGCACATATATATTTTTTTGACCTTACTTTGCGCACTAGGAAAAAAAAGCAAAAGAAGCTTCAAACTCACCTGCTCCAAGCCCTGGTAGATGAGGGCCTCGGTACCCAAAATCACCTGCCAGCCCTGACCCTCGGCCAGCGCCCACAGCTGCGTGTAGGGCGTGGGGTTGTAGCACATCTCGAGGATGGCGCCCTTCCTCTCCTTTGCAAAGAAGACCTGCATGACCTCGCGGGTCACCACCTCCTCGGCCGTCTTTGGCGCAAAGTCGGGCACGCACAGCACCATGGCGCCGGGGGCCTCGAGAGCCTTTGCCTGGTCGACCGACGACACGTGCACCAGCCCTTGCCCGTAGCCGCGCGCCGTGCAGTCGGCCACGACGTCCTCGACCTCGCGCGCGTCGCGGTTGACCATGTAGATGTCGCGCACGCCCAGCCAGCGGCGGAGCGCATACACTGCACTCCTGGCGGCGCCGCCTCCGCCCAGAACCAGCGCGGGGCGGTCGCGGATCACGGCGTCCGGGTCGGCGACGTTGCGGAGGAAGCTCTCGCGCACGCCGATGACGTCGGTGTTGGCGCCGCAGTAGACGCGGCCGCCGGGGACGGTGGGGTCGGGGCGGAGGAAGACGGTGTTGCAGGCGCCGACATCGCGGCACTCGTCGGTCAGGTGGTCGAGGTGAGGCATGATGGCGACCTTGTTGGGCATGGTGACGGACGCGCCGTAGAAGCGAGGGTCGCGCATCAGCTGCAGGAAGCGAGGGATGTCGGACGAGTCGAGCCGGAACTGCTCCCAGCGCAGGCCGAGCTCCTGGTAGATTGTGGAGTGGAACAGAGGCGAGAGGGAGTGTGTGATCTTTTGGCCAAAGAGGTACCCGTGGCGGTCGACGCTGGCGACGGATGCTGCCAGCTCGGCGTCCAGGAGGGGTTGTTCTGTGGTTGTTGCTGTTGCGGAAGCCATTTTCTTTTTTGGATGGGTTGATGGCGAAGCTGAGGAAGGAGGAGGATGAGGTGAGATGCCAAAGGCAGGATGAGACAGACAGACCCAAGTTGACTTGATCTTTTGAGATTCAAGTGAACAAAGAGTTATCGGGGGTCAATGTGTGTGAGGATTACTTTTGTAGGTGGTGAGGTGAGGTATCAAGAGCGGGGAGTGTGACAAGGTGGTTATTTGACTTGACGTATCGCCAGTCGAGGAAGGGTATTTAATCTAAGCAGAAAAAAAAGTGATGTAATGCCTGGCGTGTCTGGTCTATATGCCGCAGTTTGTTGTTTGTACGAATGTGGAATGTCACCTAAAAGTGCGTGGAGGATTGCAGATTGCAGATCCAGAAGCAGATACAAGTGAAAAAATGTATGTGAGTGAGTTTGAGAGCGAGTGAAGAGCAAGTGAGTATTTGGGCGTATTCTCCGATAAACCCTTGGCTCTTAATTTTTCTTTTCTCTCTTTGACCTGCTTTCGAACAGTTGGTAATATCCTGCTTTCCGAATCCCCCGTTCCCCGTGCCAACGAAAGTGGGCCGAGTCTCCAAATCATTCTACCGACAAGCTATTACCCACTGTGATTGTGCACAGAATAAAAATAAAAATAAAAAACCATTACCAGGCATCTGTCTTGTTCGTTGGGGAAAATGAGAGACAGTCAAGGCGGGCAAAGTGGAAGTAGGGAAAGGGGCCTTGACTCGAAAGTGGATGACGACGCTTTGAATCCACACCAAAAAATTGCCAAAAAAAAAAAATAGTCACTTGACAGGAAGCAAATCAAAACTTTTCCCACTACCAATTCGGCCAAGGTTTTTGTGGCACCGAGGTGTACGGTTAAGAGTTTATCCTCCCCAACCGGCTTTTTGCGTTTTGCGGTTGGTGTAGGTACGTACCTAGGTAGGTTACCCAGTAGTGTATTGAGTAGCGCTTTCAGACCCACAAAGTCGCAAAGTTCCAAGCCTTAACACGCGTGTTATAGCCTGGCCTGCCCTGGCTGCAGCGAATTGATGCAGTGCTTGCGGGGAAATGCGCTGTAATGATTTTTCCTGCAGCACATGATGGGGTAAATGTCCCGCATTACAGTATAGTAGTCACAGAAATATTGATCCAGAAACCGCAATAATAGAAACTCAACCACACACGAAGAAGAAAAAAAAAAGAAAAAAACTGGGCGTCATTGTAAACTTGTCCTCATTGGATTAATATTTCCTACTGCTAATCCTTAGTAATGTCCAAAACCGATTTACGTAGATCCACCCTCTTCTTTTTTTCTTGGAGAACCTCCAACCAATTATCACTCCAATGTCTGGTTAATCGCTTAGTTTCGGCTTGGAACCCGATGCGGAATCGGATTCACTTCTCAAACAAAGCCTGCCTTGAGTGGGCGTCCTCAATGCTATCAGCTTCGAGTTGATGAACATTCTCCCAGGAATGGGTCACCTTCTCATTCAGGTACTTTTTGCTAATCAAGACCACTTTCAGCTGCCCTAGTCAGTTAATCAGTCAGTCAGGCAACCGCCAGTCAGTGATGATACTCTTTTGATACCTCGTCTTTTTCTCCTGCTTCCAATTTTGTGTGCGATATAGCTATAGACTCAGCCTCACTTCCCTGTCTTTGTTTTGTGTGGGTGTGTGTTTTCTTTTTGGTGTACACGCATAGTAAGCACACGACACAACATCACAACCGCCGCATCATACACCACCAACCACAAACCACACACCACCGCCACAATGCCCAACCGCCTCGCAATAAGCACAATGTCCCTCGGGCGGTGCTATGCCGGTCACTCCATAGAACACCGGCTCGACCTGGCCCAAAAGTATGGCTACGAGGGCATCGAGATGTTCTTTGAAGACCTCGCCCACGTGGCCGAGGAGATGCGTCAACAACCAAACCCATCCTCCCCCTCCACGCCACACACCGTCGAGACCAGCCAGGTCGCCGCAGCCACCCACATCCACAACCTCTGCCGCGCCCGCAACCTCGCCATAATCTCCCTGCAGCCCTTTCTAAACTACGACGGCCTGCTCGACCGGGACCAGCACGCCCGCCGCATCCCCGAGCTGCGGCACTGGATCTCCCTCGCCCACGCCCTGGGCACCGACCTGATCCAGATCCCCTCCAGCATGCTCCCCTCGTCGCAGACCACCACCGACATGGCCACCATCGTCGCCGACCTGCGCGAGGCCGCCGACCTCGGCCTGGCCGCCTCCCCGCCCGTCCGCTTCGCCTACGAGAGCATCGCCTGGTCCTCCACCTCGGACCTGTGGGAGCAGTCGTGGGAGGCGGTGCGGCTTGCCGACCGGCCCAACCTGGGCGTGTGCCTCGACACCTTCCACATCGCCGCGCGGCTCTTCGCCGACCCCACGCGCGCCGACGGCACCGTCCCGGGCTGCGCGGCCGTGCTGGAGGAGTCGGTGGCCCGGCTGGCCGAGGCGATCCGCAAGGAGCCGCACCGCCTGTTTTGGGTCCAGGTGGCCGACGGCGAGCGCCTGGCCAGCCCGCTGCTGCCGGGCCACGAGTTCTACGTGGAGGGGCAGCCGCCCCGCATGAGCTGGAGCCGGAACTGCAGGTTGTTTTATGGCGAGGAGGCCCGCGGTGCCTATCTGCCCGTCAAGCCCATCGCCAACGCCATCTTCAAGGCCGGTGGCTGGGAAGGCTGGGTGTCGCTGGAGCTGTTTCACAAGAGGATGGCGGACGAGGGGAACGATGTGCCTGAAGAGCTGGCTGCGAGGGGCGCTGCTTCGTGGCAGAAACTGGTGGGCGATTTGCAGATGAGCGTCGAGAGGGTTCCAGACAGGGCGGCTGCTGCATCTTTGTAGGACGGTGCACTGAGGTTGTTTTTCGAGGAAGTAATACTAGCAAAGATGATGAAAAGAATTGATACCTATTTGAGTCGTGCCCTGGCTGTTCTCTTTGGTGCTTGAGGGTTATAAAAGATGATTACAGCATGTGCGAATAAATTGAGTAAGTAGCAAGAGATCAACTGTGAATACTCGACTTATGCTGTTGCCTTCGCCCAGAGTTTCACAGTAGACAGATAAATGGTAGAAATTAGGCAGTGCTGTGAATGCTTCTTAGTGCTGCTCTCGAAAAAAGAACAAGCCTAGCGCCCAAGGCTAATTCAACAAGAAAAAAAAAGTTTGTATGCACCTTCATTGTTATTTCAGGGTATATAATATGACTACCGCTTCCACAAGCCAAGCCACTCCAACCTAAGTAATATTCTTTTATGGTATAGTAACGCAGCAACTTGCGATTATTAAAAGCGACGAAACCAAAAAGAGAAAAAATACACATGCCACCCTCTTGCATTCACCTCTCAAAAACACATCTTCAATCCCTCCCAACACCTCACACAGCACCATCCTTGCGGGCATACGTAGGCGGCGGCGTGACCTGACCGTCCTCGACGATGCCAGCCTCTCCCTTCTCGACCTCTCCGCCAACGACGGGCGACCCGTCGGAGTTGTGGCCCAGCTCGGACATGATGGTGGCGTTTGCGTGGCGGACGGGCCTGATCTCGAACAGGCGGTCCATCTTCTCGAGCGGGATCGACTTGGTCTCGGGCACGAGGAAGTAGATGAAGACGACCGAGATGAACATGAGCGAGGCGAAGAAGAAGTAGACTCCGTAGCCCCACTCCTCAAACATGGTCGGGGTGAAGCGGGAGATGATGAAGTTCCAGAACCAGTTGTTGGCGGCGGCGTTGGCCTGACCGAGGGATCTGGAGGGTGGATGGTGTGTTAGTTTGCATAACCTTTGTTGATAAGCGCATCGAGAGAGAAATAAATCTTACCGAGTGTTCTGGTCAAACATCTCCGAGTTGATAACCCACGGCGTGCCGTTCCACGAAGGAGTGTAAAAGGCAGTCCAAAGGTAAAAGAAAAAGATGGCGGCGATACCTCCTGGTGGCAGACCACCCGAGTTGGGGTTCTTCTCCGGCGCGGCAATCTTAATGTAAGCACCAATGAACCTATTTTTCGGAACAAGACAGTCAGTAAAGGAACATTCACAACCAAACCCAGTTGATAGAACCTAACAAAACTTACCACATGCAAGCACCACCACCAACACCACCCATGATCAAAAGCGGGCGACGACCCCAGTGGTCAATCATCCACATGAGCCAAATCACAGTCAGGACCGTCTTGACCACACCAAACAGACCCGTAGTCAGGAAACCTGTGTTGGTACCGGTGATACCCAAGCTCTTGAACACGGTCGGGCTGTAGTAGTTGATGGCGTTGATGCCGGAGCCGTTCTGCCACATGAAGAGCAGACCACCGAGGATGAAGCGCCACTGGACGCGCCTGACCTTGAGGGCGGCAAAGGGCTTCCAGAAACCGGCGCCGACCTCGCGGCGCTGCTGCTCGAGACCCTCGTCGATGTACGAGATCTCCTCGCGGATGTACTGGTGGTCGGGCTCGAGGTTGCGCATCCAGCAGAGGATCTTGATGGCCTTGTCGCGTTGGCCCTTCTCGAACAGCCACCGGGGGGACTCGGGGATGTAGAGGGCTCCGAGGAGGAGCATGCCGCCGGGGATGAGTTGGACGGCAAAGGGGATCAGCCACTGGGAGTGCGAGGGCGGGAGGGTGCTGTTGACGCCGTAGTTGATCCAGAAGCCGACAAGGCCACCAATCTGCCAGCCGAGCTCGTAGATTCCGACGAGACGACCGCGGACGGCTGGAGGTGAGAGTTCTGAGATGTAGATCTAGATAATTGTCAGTATTTGTCTGTTTGCTTGATGGTTGTCTTGATCGTGGTGACTCACAGGTGTCATGTTGCTCATGCCGCCAATACCCTGTTTGATATCATGTTAGCAGTGCCTTCTGAAATGCTGCAAGGGCTAGTTGTTGCTCTAGAAAAACTTACAAGACCGGCCAAAACTCTTCCTCCCAAAATAAGTCCCAATCCCCTTTCCCTGGTCGCGCCAAGCATGATACTGGCACCGACCATGAAGATGAGAGAAAACATCATCAAGCTCTTCTTCCTGCCGAGAAAGTAACTCGAGACATAGGCGAACAAGCTACCGAAAAAGGCACCGGCCTGGTACAGCGACACGATGTTGGCCTTGAGCAGCGCCAGGTCCGTCGGTGAGTACGACGAGAACTGGAACTCATCGGTAAAGGACGGCAGGGCCAACGTCGTGCCGATAAAGGCAGAGTCGTAGCCGATTGTGCATGAGGCAAAAGACGCGATGGACGCACACAGATAAACGCGCCAGTTGTAGACGGCCTTGGGCGTCGGCCGGTCCTCCTTGAGGGCGAGGAGCGTCATGATGAAGCCCTTCCCCCTTTGGGTTTGTCTTGACTTTGGTGTGGTTTATGTGTGCCTGCGTTTTATTTGATAATCCGACTTGGGCACCCTTAGGCAAAGATGATGGTACAAAAGACAAGGGATACTTTACGTCCAGATGAGTAAACGTCTGAACGCTGAGGAAGGATATGAACCCAAAAGAAGAGATGAAAGGAAGCTAAGTCCTGGTGTGTGGCTGGGTTGCGTGCCTGATATAAAAGGGGGTAAACCTGATCGGGGACTTGGTTGGTTTCGCTGCAAATGGACCCGAGATTCTGGAGACCTGGGGCAGAGAGCCGAAGCCGGGGAAGAACCAACGAACAAGGGGGTAACACCTTTACCCTTTCCTTTCGCAGCTTACGCCAGGGAAAATATTGAGGCGTTGGTCGCTACGCTCTTTTTCGACGGGAGAAAAAAAAGAAGGCTTGTGAGGAGTCACCAGAAAAAAAAAGCCTTGCAACCCTCCGACACACAAATTTCGCATCTCATTCCCCAGATTCCACTTGGGCGGTGGGCCATGAGATGAAAGCGGCCACCTTTTCCCCACACGACCTGCAGTCGACCGCCAGTGATGTTCCCCTGGTTCGACGCAGTCCCCTGCTCTTGACTCGTCCACACTAGGTAAATGTAGCGTCCCCCATGCCGACTTGCGGTAGCCACTCAGGGAGACTACATACGTAATTACTACTGGTAGGAAAACTCAAGCTTGGTTTTGGGTTGGGTACAATTTGATAAAAATTGTGGGTTGTTTGAGTCTGTTTCTTGCGGGGAAATCGGGATAAATACCAACCCGGGAGAAGTAATTTCCTACCTATGCTGTTTGTTGTATTGTTGGCTTTCCGAGGCAGTGCCGTAAAAACCGTTGGAGTAAAGTTGCGCAGTTGCCAAGGTTGCAGTCAAGTTATCCATCAGCCCGAGCAACCCGGCGGAAGTATGTTTAGCAGGTTTCCCCACATCGGGCGGGCTAGCGTCCGACGTGGCAAGGATGATGCGTAAATCCGTCTCATTCCGCGGAGAGGTAAGCCCTTGGCGCATTGCTCCAAGTCTGGGGCAGAAGGTGTGGGAGCAAGGACCAAGGCCTGAAAGGAAATTCACCGTGTGGACTTGCTTCTTGAGTACATATTACAGCTGGATGAATACTTTCGCGACAACAAGGGGAGTGAGTGTTAGCGTGCCCAGCTGAAATATTAATAAAAAGAAAAAGAAAACATAAAAAAAAGAAAAACCATGCGGACTGTGGAGCAATGGTGATGTGATGGCAGGAATAGATCCCGAGTGGGGTGACAATGCACATGACCTACAATTGGTTGCATTTGTCAGTCACTTCATGTCAGTACAGTTTGATGAATAGGTACCGCTTACACTTCCATAGCATTACTCTCAATCCATCGCATCAATCAAAGCTTAGTCGTGCTGAAATTCTCCGTAAACCTAAGCCTAAAAACAAACAAACTATCAAACACTCGTAAATGGGTATACTATCGCTATGAGCCCTAATGACACGAGCATACCTGTCAAGGCTCTTGCTCTACAATGTTCCTCAACCTGGGCTCCAGCTGTAGAGGCCCCGACCTCCCAAGCTCATCGCTCCAGGCTCGCAGCGCAACCCTCCTCATTAATCTTCTCGGGGCCCTTCGACCTGTAAATAGTTCAAACTGTGCAAAACCCTGCTCTGGGAGTAAATCCAATCCATCCATGACTACCCATCCCCTGTGCGCTTCGCGTCTGAATTGTGCATGAAGCGGCGAGTCGAGTGTCTTGTACTCGAGCTCAAAGAAAACCCCCCCTGTGGGGCTGGCAAGCCATGCCGGCGGGAGAGTGTAGTTGGGAGGAGGTGTGTTGTTTACCTCGTGTGTTGGAATGCATGATACAATCATGGTGGGTAGCGTGAAGCCTGGAGGCCATTCTTGGCTAGCCGGATCGTCTAGGGAACGAACAATGTGAAATCTTGCATCTGTACAACGCGGGGTTGTTGCCGGTGATGAAGTGCCACTGGATCGACTTGAATGTGAAATGTTGACTGTGCTGTTGTTATCGAGCTGAGGTAGATCGCCCTTGGATAGCAAATGACGGAAATGACGGGCAAGTTTCTCGGCATTGGCGACTGTGCGATTGTATATGACGATATTCTTGACTCCAAGCTGTAGCATGGCATAGACTGCTGCTCGAGCCATGCCACCAGCTCCGATGACGAGACCGCAGCTTGCAGGACGGACAGCATTGGCGGGAGATAGGCCTCGACGGATACAGGCCCTTATCCCAATCCAATCGGTATTCTCGCCATACAAAGCTTTGATGGGCCCAGCTCTGTTCCGACTGTTAAACAAAAGAGTCGAGTCATCTGGAACGCTGCCGTCAGAGTTCAAATGTCGGATAGGGATAAGGGTGTTGCATGCCCCTATTGCGCGAGCGTGTCTGCTCAGACTGTCGGTAATGGTGATTATTTCAACCTTGAATGGTAGACCAACAGAAGCCCCTGCAAAGAAAGGGTCATCCACAAGACCCTTGAGACTGCCGAGCGTTGGAGTAGAATATGGTCGGTACATGTGTTGGATTCCATAGGCTGCCAGGGCGGCGTTGTGCATTGTTGGAGACAAGCTGTACGATACGTTTGCGCCAAAAACATAAAGCTTCATGGGATCGTAGATAAATGATGAATACAAGGCCTTGATCCCATCAATCGCTGTCAACTGAGGATGATAAGAAGACTCTAGCCTTGTGAAATCTCCGGAGCCGGCCGCAGTGGTGATTGGAGATAGGATAGGATTGAAGCATGCCGAGTGTCGACCAAGGCGGCCAGTATTGTACGCAATAATCGGTATACGTGGCTCTCCCAGGAGATCAACAGATGCTCTGAAGCGCTGCACGTCAAAGTTGTCTTGCATATCATACGCCGGCTTGACGAGTCGAACCATGTCGCAGTCGAATTTCCTAGCCTTTTCGTAGTATCGGAGCCAGTCCGGACTGTCCCACCGTAAAGCCGGCATAGGAGCGCGATGAGCAATGACCCTAGAATTTCGTCTTAACGATGTCACCTGCTTGAAGATGCTTTCGTTGAGCTGCATGTCGACCGTGACAAATTCGGGAGCAAGTCTCAGGCCATGTAGAACATAATCCACATATATTGTATCTGGATTGCTAGAAAACGGGCGTGTTGGTCCATTCTCAGGCTTCAACACATGGTAAATCAAGGGTATGACGGTGTTGCGCCGGATAGATCCAAGAACGTTGGTGATGAGTGCTGCTCTCTCCGGAGTCAATGAGCCCACTTCACCAGGGCCGCAGACCAGGTCGTCAACGACAATCTCGATGGCATCTGCTCCTATTTCCATCTCCTCAGTATCTATCTCACGAGCCAATAGGCTTGAAAGTGTGACAGACAACGCATACGTAAACTTTCTTTCATGCGTAGGAACGGAGGCCAGAGGAAAGGCAGATTCGATGAATGGTATGCTTCCGGCAGGCATTACCAGAGTCAGAAACTTGAGAAAGTGCCTTTCTGCTCTCTTCAGCGTGAGGTATGGCGCAGGACTTCTCGGTTTGCTGATGGAAGTGTCTGTCTGGGTGTCGACATGTCGAGAGAGGTTCTCGGATAAATTGAAGAATTCAAAGTTGCTGCACCCACGAAACAAGGAAGTACTCAAGGCTATGAGGTTGCTAGCCTTGGCTTCATCTTCGATCTTGAGGTGTCTCTGGACGACATCGCTCTCTCGGAGGATGTGAACAACAGGATTTGTCCGACAAAAGTCCTGGAGTAGACGACGGATATTCTTCTCCATCCACGAGCATACAATGATGCATCCCTTGCCACTGTTCGCTAGCGTGTCGCGCAGCACATCGGTTTGCCGCCGCCGACACTCGAGCGGCCCATATAGTCTTTTAAAAACGGAACTGGAGAAGGTGGTCGCTTGTTGAAATGCCTTCTCGCAATCGACAACACGCCGGTTCATGGCGGTGGAGGCGATTATGGCAAGAGTTGACTTGCCAGCACCTCGGATACCGACTAGCACAATCGAGGCATCGGCCTCAAAGGCTTGCGGTGGCGTTCCGTCATCGTGCCATGGCGATAAAGTGTCTGGGAATTCGTCCGAATCGGCGGACCACCGGCCCCGGCGATCGGGAGATGGTTGAGGCGGGGTTTGGCGCTGCCGTAAAGTCTCATGCCGGTGATCTCCGCCGTCTTCCACCTCGGCGAAGGGCCGCTTGGTCAGCGACATTTCTCCTACCGGGCAGAGATCGATCTTCACAGGGACGGCCAATTGGGTCTGTTGTTGGCCATGGGTAGTTTGATCAGCTTGTATCCATTTCGCCGCATCGGGGCTCGACTAGAGTGGTACAACTCGGCAGGAGGCTGGGCAGCGTCGATTATTGCTTTGGTGGCATTCAAGAACTTCAATTGTGACGGTGTCGCTAGCCAGCCTGAACCTGGCAAGCCTGGAAGTGTCTCACGCACGCACTTCACAGTTCTGGCTTACTGTACGCGGGGCTCCCGGGCAAGTCTTCATCCGCTGCTAAGGTGGCTTCAAACAGATGTGGATCCACCGCCACCGATCCTGACCGTTATAGTGGGGCAACCCTGCTTGATGCTGCTTTTTTTAGTGGGGGTTACCAAGATTACATATCTCCTTTCTGACAAGTGTTCCTGCATCCAATCAACGACTTGTGACTCCAAGATTTTTCAACGATTTTGTGGAGTCCCTTCCCCAAATGCCGAGCATCCCACCCCCGCAAATGAAAAGCAACAGCTGAACATTCACCACAAGGATTTGGCGCGCGTACAGTCGCAGGCCAAGATTAACCCATCTGCTACATCGGATATCTGGCTCAATCTTCTGCCACTATTGCTCCATCGTTGATGATATCAGGAAAAACATTCAATCACTCCCGCATGTCCGCGCCCCTCGTCAAAACGCTTGGCGGCGAGCTCCGTCCGGACTCAGCATGTCTCCAAGTCTAAAGCGGAGGCGAAGTGAACTGTCTACCGGAAACGCGCCACCGCCAGCCGCATCGGTCCCCATCGAACCTAGTTCAACACAAACACCCGCTCCGCCGAAACGACAACGCGTGTCGAGGGCATGCGATCAATGCCGGGCCGCACGAGAGAAGTGTGACGGCGTCCAGCCTCAGTGCTACTCTTGCACGTCGCTGTCGAGAGCATGTACCTACACCATAGCTCCCAAGAAGAGAGGCGTCCAGACCGGCCTGATACGAACATTGGAGCTCACCCTCGCTTGGGTTTTTGAGAATGTCGCAGGCAGCGAGGACGCTTTAGCCGCGTTATTATCAAACGAATCTAGGCGCGCCTCTGGGCTGCTGCTTGACAAGGGGAACGAGGAAGGCATAAGGTTGCACAAGAGATGGAGAAAAAGCAGGATACACAGGGGAATTGATAGGCTACTGTCGGAGAAAGATGGTGCTCCGCCCAGGGTGACAGAGTCTCCAGCTGATTCCGACGGAGACATACAACCTTCGGTGCCGGACCGTAACACGGAAGATCGGGACATGCACCCGGCGGGGCCGGCGGGGCCACCGAGGGCAACCGGTTCGACTACGCCGGCTACAGTGGTCAATCTACCGGCTCCGACGCCATTGGTTTCTTTGGGGAAATCGGTACGTTCCTCCAGGCTGCTTCCCCCTGATCACATCTTGCAACTGTACACTTGTCCTTGCCGCTGACATTCATGCACAGTGTTTACCACGAGTAAGCTTACCGAAGAATTACCAACGACTTCTCGATGTGTACAACTCGTACACCACTTGCTGGTTACCTATACTTGACCAAGAAACATTACTTAAAACCGCCTCTACGTATCCGGCAGATGGTTTGATACTAGAGTCCCAGTTACCCTCAAATGGGTCCCATGCTGAACTATGGGCAGCTCTTGCACTGGCTTCGTTTCAAAATGCACATTCATCTGCCGAGCACACGGTGGAAATGCCAGCGTCAGAGATTTACACCGTGGCTCGTGCTTTGATACCTTCCTCTGAGCATACTGATCTAAACAAATCCCATCTCAAGGCCCTGTTGGTACTATCATTGGTGCAATTCGGAAAGCAAAACACCCATGCAGCCTCACATCTTGTTGGCATGGCCGTCAGGCTTGCACTTCAGATGAGACTTGGTGGTCATACGGAGCAAGTCAATTCACAGACCTCTGAAAACCAGCTGCTGCTAGCAGTATGTTTCTCTTTAGATACGCTTCTTGCTCAACTCTCGGTCCAGCCATCACATCTCACAAGTCACTCCGTCATGCCTCACATTGCCCCAAGTCAAGACAACCCTGCCGAGTGGGCACATTGGTTACCTTGTACCGGGTTTGGATATTCCGAGCCTGGTAATGCCAATTTAGGTCATAAGCAGTCTGTTCAACCCACCAAATGCTTTGATCAGCTATTTCAATTCTTCCGTGTTCTTGGTCAACAGTCAGATTTACACTCACGGTTTTCAAAAGATGGTGTCGAAGGCGGGACGGTTGACCTTGTCCGGTGCCTAGCCCCGGAATACTCATTCTGTAACTCATTGGTAGGGAGCCAGGTGACGGCCTCACTTCCCTCTGCGTACTTTGTACAAGCAGCGTTTCTCTCAGCATCGCTCGTACTGTCCCCCAATGGTGCGAGCTCTAGGGTTTCACTACTTTGGGGTCTCATGGAAGTCGTTGAAACTTTCATGTCTCGATTCGGCACGTGCGGAACTCCCCCACTATTGGTTTCTTTTATGCGTCTGGCTGCCAATGAAGGTCGTCTAGACTGTCTACAGGAAAATGACAAGAGACGGTGGGGGTCTTTGTTACAAGCTCTAGGAGATATCTGGAGCTCCAAGAACGAAGAACGCCACCCCAGGACACTACCACTACCAATACCACTACCACGCCCATTACCACAGTCACAGTCACAGTCACAGCCGCAGCCGCAGCCGCCACCACAGCCACAGCCCGCACAGCAAGAACACGTCCAAGAGCGCAACCACCAAAACAGATCAACCCCTACTCAAGGACAAGCAATCGTACAGCCACCTTTGCCACCTCCGATTGATGACCGGACACGAATTCCCTTTTTAAATACTCATCATCCTGGACCTATACAACCAACGAACCCTCGGTTTGGACCATTCCCTATGCCACAGCCGTCAAATCTTGGGCATGAATCTCAGCCATCATCAATGCTTCCATACCATGGGCCTATGCATCTCGGCAACCCGGGCAATATACCTAGAAAGTAAGTTGTAACAGATGCCAAGATTTCGATTTGACTTTCACTCTGCGTCTTCTCATGTTTGGTCATCCCTTGGAAAATTTCTCCCGCCTGTACGTTAGAGCTAACGCGTCTCAGCATGGTGCCTAGTACCAACGGCCCGAGAATGATGGATCACGGAATGCACAACGCGACGACGCTTGGCATGCAGGCCCGTCAACACGATTCGAACAAGGGGCTTGATTACGACGCCATGTTGGACGAGCTAGCCGCTGCTGATTGTAACGATACTTTGGACACGGATCCGGCGTTTATGACGAACCTGGGCTTTGCCCCTGGATATGACTTGGACGAATTTCTTCGAAAGGGTTTTGGCTCATTCTGACAAATAGAGCCGTCAATATAAAATACAATGTTTATTATCGGCGCAGTTGTTTTCTTGAAGGCTTGCTTTGACAAAAGCCTCGACAGGCTGGGTAGAACATTGGCTAAAGTATGTCTACCGAAGATAGGTAGGTATGTATACTGTGAAGCCTTCGCGCATTCGTGCAAAAAGTGATTTGGTAAGTGCTTACCCATCTTCTGTCTGATGGGATTCATTCATTGCCTTGAATGAACTCCACCAATGAGCTCAAGTCTTTTTGGACGCATGCTACCTTATTGGGCAAACCGCAAAATGTGCAAAGTCGAAAATGCGCAATTTGCGATTTTTGGTGGTTCCCCCAGTCATACGTATCTTGAGTAAACAACTCTTTCCATCTCTTTGCCCTTTGATCGCAACGAGGAGTGTAGACTACGAGTAATCAATCTATCCAGAATTTGGATTGCACACAAGACCATAAACTGAATACACAATGTCTAGCGAACATTCATCTATTTTCCGTACAGAACCCCGTCCCCGTAATCACTCACTCCATCCTGGCCTTTTGGCAATGTTAATGCTTAACGCTGTAACTACGGCATTTGTTGGAAAACTTCTGTTGACAAATGATCTTTTTGGACACATCCCCAGTCCGCCTCGCCCTCTGAAGAAATTGATCCCAATGTCCCCATTACAGTGGCCACATTGACAGTGATGTCACGGCTTAGCAACTTCATCGCTGGCGTTCAGTTTTGTTTGATTATCGCGCAACACACAACCCCAACGAAGAAAGAGACAAAACGAACGAAGAAACAGAAAATGGATAAAAGTCCGTCGCTGAGCCTTCCAAAAGATCCTACAAGTCTCAATCCTGCTGGCAGCAAAGCCGTGGGCGGCAGTCCAGGAGCTCCAACTACAATCGGCAGCGGGCGTGGCAACGCTTCTGTTACTGTCTTTGCTCCCAGTGAACCAGAAAATACTCTGGCAGAGATTCTCGATTTCGTGGGCAATGAAGGCAATAATGAGGTTTGAGAAACTGTGTTCAATCACGACAGAGGACAACTTGACGCCGCCGTCATTTCACCAGAAAACAACTTGATCCCAGAGCCTCCCGGTGGTTCGGACATAAAACTGGTTTGGCTTGCCCGAGACACTATATCAAAGTGGTGATTCATGGATTGGGAACCAGTCGAGTCTCACAGCCAGACTTTTGGGAACATGAACTGGAACTATGGCAGTGCCCATGAACCCAATTATGGTTCAGCTCGGCTGGATCTTAATATTGGACAGACGCCTGAGATCAACGGCATGGACATGGGTACAACTGATACCGCTCCAGTTGTTCCTCAACCAGAGTATGGTAGCGATTGGAACTGCGGATTAACCGGGTCCTCAACTTAGATACAGGCCAGTAACTCAGGCCTGGAGACTTTTCAGCAATTGAACGTGATCGTGAGCACTACGAGCGACGATCAGCACATAGTGCTTCCCCAAAATACTGATACGAACGCATTCGACTCTCGCAAAAGAAAATTCCGGGAAATATTGGAATCCGGACCGGTCGATGCAAGACAGCCTGGCAAAGGCTGTCCTGGGAAAGATCCCCCACGTCCAGCGAAACGCATCAACTTGGGGACACAGCCGCCGCCGGCAGTAATAGCTTGTCCCTATTTGAAGCGGCTCCCAGCTGTTTATTCATCCAGAAGAACTTGTATGCGTACAGGTTTCAGGAACACGCACCGACTGAGGTATATGTATTGCATGTCTTTACGTCTAGGCCTCTTAGTCTAGGCCCATCTACATGGGTATTTACTCACAACAGTCAATTACAGGGAGCAATTGTGCCGTACGCACCTTCATAAGCATATGTGTAGTAAATGCAACGCAAGCCTTCGGAACAACAAGCGCCCCGAGAACCACGTCCGAGGACAGGGATCTTGCCTCGTTCAAGAGGCTCGCCCGGAAGAGGGCAAGATGTCGCAGCTGCAGTGGACTGAAATCCAGGAGATCACGCGAAAGCATGTCGACGGGGAGGACAAGTGGAGGCGGATCTACCTGGTTTTGTTTCCAGATATTGATCCATTGGCGGTGCCAGGACCTGGTAAGCCTTTGCGTTCTGAGCCACAATTAACACCAGCCCTGATGTTAGCTAACAGTCGTGAGCCGACTTCCGTAGACTTGGATGGTTTCCAAGACGTACAGAATAGAAAGAACCATGCCACAGATAATGGTTACCATTAACTCTAGTCCAGAGGTATTGACTGGATAGCCAAGTTGACGGACACTTTCATGTAAATGAACCAGTGGCGACAGCCATGATGTCGCTTGATCCTCAATGAAACAGGTCAGACTTTCTGGGTTCAAGACACAACCACATATGCAGCCAGGACTTCATCGCTCCCTAAGAAATAACCATTATATCTACATCCAGGCCACAAGACTACCAAACGCAACGGCAACCACCACGGACACGGCTGCAACAGGAGTGCCTCGAGAAGCAGCCCCACCAGCAGGCGCCGACGTGGCAGCCGACTGCCCGGCGTTGGTAGCGCTACCCCCAGTGGCCGCAGCAGTGGTGGCAGTGGTGGAAACACTGGTCTGCGTCGCGGTGGCCGGCGTTTTCCACCACGAGCTCAGCTTGCTATTCTCCTCGCACGACTGCCATGCCGACATGCGCGACTTTGACGATGCGATCTGCGACGCGTCCGTCAGCGAGATGGGCTGATCGAGCCACTCGGAGCAGAGCTTGTAGGCGCTTGACGCCTTGGGCTCCTTGGACAGGTACTCGGAGAAGGTGTCCTGGTAGCTGGCGAGCGCCGTCAGCACCGAGTCTGGCATGTCCGGGTCGCCAAACGACATGCACACGTCGGTCATGCGGGCCGACACCGAGCTACGGAACTCTTGCACGGCGGTCGGGAGCGGCGGTGCCGAGGTGAGCACGGCGGACCAGAGCGAGGGGCATGCGGTTGTGGCCTGGCCCGTCTGGCGAGGTTGGAGATTTGCTCCTGCTGCGAGGAGCGGGAGGGTGATGACGGCGACGGAGGTCTTCATTGTTAAATGTTTTCTGTGGGGGTTTTATACCGATTTCTAATGCTTTAAACGAGTGACTAACGGGTTAAGAGAGGTCCCGCTACAAAAAGAAAAGGCGTAGATAGGGCTGAGACCAAGAAGAGCATGTTGGGTTTGGGGAAGGGCCTTGGCCCGGTTAAGTAGAATCTAGGTGCCTAGAAAATGCTTGGATGGTCTAGGCTATACGGGGCTAGGGTCAAGCATCAATTTTAATGGGCGGGTCGGAGGGATTGAGAGGGTGGTATTCCTGCATTAACCGTAAGCGCCGAGATTGCTGTGCTGCCTGTCCGGGGTCGAGTCTATGTTGGGTTTGGCGGAATGGTAGGGAGGCATTTTCTACCGTCCGCTCATACGATTGGGCATTGTGGTCCTTTCCCAACGACAATGCGAGGGAGGGAGGTCGGACTGTTTCCTAAATGAATTATCTCGGATCAGACTCGGAGAAAGGAGGTTGACAGATGTTCATAGTCCAACAATTGACCTGGTTCGCATGGTAGGTTTTTTATTTTTTATTCTTTTACCTGGGTCTCGTCATCTAACCCGGGGGCAACATTGCGACACACCGACTTTCCATTATTGGAATGAGACCGATTTGGTAAGGGGCCCTAACTGATTGATGAACATTAGAACCCTTTTTAGTACCTTGTGCTTATCAATCGTGCCACCGGCGAACGGTTTATTTCGCACACAATGATGGGCCCCTGGTTTTTGATATATAATCTCAAAACTGTTTTAGGTTTTCAACACTCATAATCGGATATGGTGTAGTGGCTAACATACGACGCTCTCAACAACGAGTTCCCGTCGTGCCCGGGGTTCGATTCCCCGTATCCGAGATTGAACGTTTGCACGTTGTATTTTTTGCGACCCCTGCCGATCCGGTTTGCCCTTGTTCCCTCAGTTTTCTCGTTCAGGCTTCTTTCTTTATTTTTTCCCTTTTTTATTTCTTGGGCTTGTTTTCTGATTATAGTCCCCCATCCACTTGAATTTACGACTAATTTGATTTCCGCCTGACGTAAGTAGGCAGTCTTTGCTCTTGACGATTGAGATGCCCATACAATCCCACAGTCACGTGATACTATCCGTTTCTATGGTGACATCACAAAGCAATTGAAGGCTCGAGCGTGTGCCGTTGGCGGATGGAATTCCTAGTGGAAGCTCCAACAAATTTTACGGCGCATCAAACAAAACATCAAAGAAAAATCCCATCATCGCTCCAATAGACAAGACAACTCGTTACCACCAATTTTTTAAAACTCTGACTCGGTCACCCATTTCGTCACAATGATCTTCGCCACCCGATCCGCAATTCAGCTCCGGTCCGCCACATGGCACGCCGCACCGCGCTTCACGTCAACCCGTCTTCTGTCCGTCGGCAGCAAGAGCGGCACCACTCCGGCCCCAATTGAGCCGTCCGAGTCGCAGGCCATACCGCTGGGCAAGTTCTACGAGTACATCCTGAACGAGCCCCAGCCCATCCCGGATGTGAAGCCCGAAGAGCCTCCCGTCACCGCCGCAAAGTCGGCAAAGGCCAAGTCTAGCAAGCCGGCCGACTCGGGCAACGGCAAGAAGGCTTCTGCCTAAGTTTTTTTTCTGCCTTTGCTTTAATGATGGACTTTTTTTCGAGGATGCTAGAGGAATGTTTGGTTAGCGGAGGTTTGCCTCGTGTGCAACCTGGGATGGAAGTTGATGGCTTTTTCTGGAATCATTGCAAAGGCAGGCAGACTGGCAGGCATACGCATCGCCACCCTTTCCACGTTATCGGTGAGATCTGGGGACTTTTGGGACAAAATAGCGGGCGGACCCGCAAATTGTTTCGAATCAACCTTTCGAAAAGTGTCTATGACATAGGATGGGGGAAAACGTGCCCCCCTCGCAACCCCACTGGCATATCTGGTTCTTACAAATCTAGCATTGGTTCTATGTCTCGACTTTCGAATCGTTTCGCAACGCTCATACCCTGTATACTTATTTATACTCTTTATACAAGTTCATTGCCGACCCTACTTGGACTCGTGGTTTCTTTACTACTTTGTGATAACAAGCCAGTTAATTGACGTTGACTATCTTTTATTTTTTTTACCCTGCACAGAGTGATAAGATAACCATGGCTCCCGAAGAGAAACAAGTTCAGAAGTGGCAGACCGTACAGGATGGTGTCGACAAACTCTGGCTGGAGCAGGCACCTGTTCCCAGTCCTGGCAAGGATGAAGTCCTGGTCGAGATCCGCGCCGTCTCACTAAACTACCGTGACACCGAAGGTAGGTCCTATTACCCATTCCCTTCAGCTAATTTGGCCTCCACGTAAGCCAGCAAACCGCTCGCATTATTGACATCTAATACAGTCGTCAACGGCCTGTACAAACACCACAAGAGCCTCAAGGACAAGAAACCCGATCCCCTGACCCCCTGCTCCGACATGTGCGGCGTCGTGACGGCCGTCGGCTCCGACCTGACCGTCCCCTGGAAGGTGGGCGACCGGGTCCTGTCCACCTTTACCCAGTCCCACCTGTCGGGCCAGATCAGGGAGGAGCACATGGCCACCGGCATGGGTTTCCCGCTCGACGGCGTGCTGCAGACCCAGCGCGTCTTTCCCAGCACTGGTCTCGTCAGGGCGCCCGAGTCCCTGACCGACGAGCAGGCGTCCTGTCTACCCATCGCTGCCGTCACGGCTTGGATGGCGCTGTTTTGGCAGGAGCCCCTGCGGGAGTTTCCGGATCTGTCGGGCAAGGTCGTGGTCGTGCAGGGGACGGGCGGGGTTAGCATTTCTGGCATGCAGATCGCAAAGGCTGCTGGCGCTACTAGTAAGTCATTTGTTGCGAGGAGTGAGACGAGACAACAAGGGAAACGGCACAAGCGAGGATATTTGGTCCGCTCTAACACACTCAACACCACACACAGCAATTGTAACATCCTCATCCGACGACAAGCTCCAAAAAGCAAAGGCCCTCGGCGCAGACCACCTGATCAACTACCGCACAACCCCAGAGTGGCAGGACGAAGTCATGAAGCTGACCGACGGCCGCGGTGCCGACGTCATCTTCGAGTGCGGCGGCGCCGACACGCTGCACCGGTCGCTGCAGTGCGTGGCCTTTGGCGGCCTCGTGAGCTGCATCGGCTACCTGTCAGGCAAGCAGGACAAGTCGGTCGAGGGCAGGCCGCACTTTAACCTGCTGGCGCTGTCGCGAAATGTCACGGTCAAGGGTCTCATCAATGGGCCGAGGGATAGGTTCGAGGACGTGGTTGGGTTTTACGACAAGCATGGCATCAAGCCTGTGGTCGATCGGGTGTTTGGGTTCGAGGAGGGAAGGGCTGCGTTGGAGTACTTGATGAGTGGGGGGCATTTTGGAAAGGTGGTTGTCAAGATTTCTGGTTAGGTCGTCTGCTGTTAACGTTCTTGTCGTCTGTATATACACATTGGGCTGGTAGCCTAATATATAAGCACGCTGCTGCCGTCATGGAAAAGCCGGCGCAGCGGTTTGACACATTTCCGAGTTGCACGACGACCTGTATGTTTCCTTGATAAACGTCTTCTTTCGGGTTCTGCTTCCTACCTAGTTTTTCAGGCAGCGGCGAGTGAAGGATGCTCCAGAACAACAGAGAACAAAGCGAGCCGTTTGTTCTAAAAGGCCTCAGATTTCCAATAAAAGGCAGGCTGCTGGACTCCATACGCCTTAGCTAAAACAAGGCCAGCCGGTTTGAGTAATCACCATCCTGCTCAACCATTTCTCCCAACTCATCTCAGCCCTCTCAGATCTCAGATATTCTTCGCCCAACCTCTTCCATCACTTTGACAACTCAACTTCATCACAAACTTGCCGAGAGGCCCCCTCTGCATACAACATGGATCCCACAGATCCGTATACCCAGGTTATTGGCCGCCATGCCACCACCTCGGCGACTGCAAACCTTGGAGCACTCCCAGCTGAGGTTGTATTGATGATCACGGTCCTCTTCGACAACTCAAAGGACATGATCAGTCTGGCCCTAGTCAACAGACACTGTTACCGCACCGCAATCCACAAAGGTTGGGAGCACGACGTCAAGGTCACGGGCGAATGCAGGAGCTTGATGAGGAGCGCCGAGCTCAGCAACATCGACGGGATGGTGCGGGCAGTGCGGGATTACGGTGCTGATCCCAGTGTGCTACACCGAGTCTCTGGTCGCAACCAGCTTCGATACGAAGCGTCTGCATTGGGTCTCGCCATTGAACATATGAATCCCCTTATGGTCCGGGTGCTGCTCGACTTGGGCTGCAACGTTGAGAAACCCTCGCAATTATTCTCCAGCGATCGCTACAAAGGCGAAGCGCCATCACCACTGTTGCAGCTCTTGCTCAATCATGGAACATCGAGACTGAAGACGCACCCACTGGGAAAATCTCAAAGAGAACAGGAGGCGGTTCATGACGTTTCGGAGCGTGAGATTGCTCTGATGGATGAATGGTGCCGTGAAGCACGTCAACTGGCCGGCGTCCTGTGCGAGATTGTGCAGATACTGGTCGATCACGGAGCCAACATAAACGTAACGACAACGTGTCTCTTGCCGACGTCGTATGCTTGCTGCAGCCCACTGGGCATAGCAATCATGAGCGGCATGCCCGCAGAAGTTGTTTCGCTGCTTCTCAGCCTCGGTGCCAGTCCCATTCCAACCCCCCGCCCGCGACTAACATTTTATCCAACTACGCTTCTCTTCTACGCCTGCATTTGGGATAGCCTCGAGCATAACCAGAGCCTCACGGAACCGATATCGACAACTTTGCTCAAGTGTAAGGATCTTCACCCGCAAGAATTTGAGTACAAGCGGATATATTTCCACCACTTGGTCAGATGGGTAGCACGAAAAGGTTCTGTCTCCCAGTTTGGCACAGCCAATCCTGAGCAAGAAACGCTCTTCGCCAGAATTGTCGACCTTGAAGTTGCAAACATGGCCGATTGCGGACAGGAGACCCAGCCAAGTCTCTGGTCGGGGCTACATCCGCCTATCGACAAAGCAACCTGGTTGACGTTGCTAGGGGCTTGGGTCGAACTCGTCCGTGACAGGCCGTGTATGCTCAACGTGGCCATGACTTACATTTCGATTCTGGTTACTCAAAAGGGTGTAAGCCCAAATGGACCTTGCTCGGGCCTCAGCCACCATTCACCGTTGCATCGGATCTGTGAATGGAATATGTATCCCGCCGCCAACCGTACGATGTTGTCGCTCTTGAAGTTTTTCATTGGACTTCCCGGAATTGATCTGGAATGGACCGACGGGCCCGATTCCAAACAGACGCCTCTGCATGTTGCATGCAAAGGATCGAATTCCAGAGAGGAACTTATTGTTACGCTGCTCGGGGCAGGGGCGAACCCGTTGGCAGAAGATGCGCAAGGCCAGAGGCCACTAGACCTCTACCGGGAAAGCACATGGCTATCAAGCCAGGAGGTGTTGGATTATATCCAGAGTTGTCGCCTTATGGAATTACAAAGGAGCATACCGAAGTGGTGGAACAGGGGGCTATTGTCAGATCTCCTCGAAACTGCGATGAGAGAAAGACAACAACAGTAAGTAGAGCGGCCTCCACTCCAGGCAAGATGGCATAGGAAGCGATCAGATGAAATGATGCGAGTGTTCGGTACTCGATTTAGACAGAATATGCGGCTGGTCTAAAATGGGATTGAGACATTGATAGAAACTTGGTTTGGACGTTATTGGGAGGAAATGCCAGCAAAATTTCTTATTTTCAGAAGAGGTGTATCTGTTTTCAGTCAGCGTCTGCAAAATTAACTTGACCAGGAATCACCTTGTTTCATTTGATTTGTGAATGCATGCCGTAGCCGCACTAACTTTTTCTCACCGAAATTGAAAAAAAAACACAAAAAAAAACAGACATTCACCTTGATCCTAACAGCAAAGAGGGCAAAAAAAAGGCAGTCACTGCAGGAAGGATAATAGGACTAAAAACCGCTCGACGTTGGAATGTCACGGCATTCCCGAGATCTTCAGTGGAGGTGGATGATCGGATCAGGCCATTTCTTGGCAGTGAAAATCCCCTGCATAAACCAAAACCCCCCATACAGGCATATCAGCACACTTTGCTTGCAGGTGTCCGGGCGAGCGACGCTTATCGAATCGCCGTTTGTGGGCCCTTGATGCAAGCAATTGCCTGCGAGGGGTAAAAGTGGGGTATAATGTTTAAAATTGGATCAAACCACATTGAGAAAAACGGCTCGATCTTCGGTCGCCACAGGCAGTTCGTTGCAAACGTGATTCAATCGATTGCTGCACTGAACTGCACGCTCTGTCAGCACAAACCCAAGCCAAACCAAGGCAGACGTTTCATTGTCTGACCTGACAGACATCAACTTAACTTGACGTGTCTACCCGGTGACACGGTTCTTTGTCTCGCTTTTATTTTCTTCTTCGTTCCATTTGCACCATGCCCTGATTGATCATTTTCATTTAGCGCTTGCTTCTCTTTTGCACTAACCATAGCGTGTCGCGGTAATTGCCACGTTTCTGGTTGATTGGTCTTTTTTTGGACAAAATAGAAATCAGAAGAATAGAAACAAAAACACACACACCACACCCCCCAGTACTTACCCAACCTGAAACGATGGATCCGGAATCGCGCGCTCGAGAAGAGCGCGAAGAGCTGCTGGCGGCCGACGATCCGGACCACGATGTGCCGATCAAGGAGGACGAAGAGGGCCTGCTGCCGCATCGGCCCGCCCCGCCCGGGCGCAGGCTGGGGTCGTCGATCGCGATGCTTTTGCTCGTCGCTTTCTCCCTCATCCTGCTCGGTGGCGCCGCCCTGTCGGGCATCACGGTGATGCAGTCGGAGCCGCCTGCGCCGCCCACCCCGCCGGTTGCTGACGATCCCGGCAAGGCCAAGACGCCAGAGGAGAGCGGCAGGTCTGGGATTTTACCCGCGGTCGACGCTTTCGATCTGAGAAAGACGAATTTCTTTGTCACGGACCAGGATGCCCAGATGCGAGAATATGAGTTCAACATCACGCGCGTCGAGGTGGAGGGTCCGGATGGGGTTAAAAAGTCGATGGTCCTGGTTAATGGTCAGAGTCCCGGTCCGTTGATTGAGGCCAACTCGGGTGATTTGGTCAAGGTGGTTGTGCACAACTCGATGCCTGGCGACGAGAGGACTACCATTCATTGGCATGGAATCGACCAGCGGGACAGCGTTCAAATGGATGGAGTTTGGGGTGTCACTCAGTGTGGAATCCCACCAGGCGAGAGCTACACCTACGTTTTTGGTGTCCCACAACAAAGAGGCACGTTCTGGTACCACGCACATGTCTCGGTGCAATATACCGATGGGTTATACGGCCCCATGATCATCCACGATCCTACCGAAAAGGTTCCCCAGGTTGAGGAGGATAGGATTATCATGATTGGTGATATGCATCACATGGACGGTAGACAAGCAGTCAAGGAATACCTGAGTCCGTCATCGAGCTGGAGCCCTGGAATGTCGGGCATGGAGCCATACCCCGACAACATCATCATCAATGGTCGGAACGTCTTCAACTGCAGTCAACCCGAAGAAGGCGAAGAGGCTGTCGGCAAGCGTCATGAAGGGGAGGAGATGAAATGTGCGAGTGGCACCCGCTTCAACTCGCGCATCAAGAGCAACACTGCAGCCCGACTCCGCATCATCAGCCACAGCTCCAACACCCCGATGTGGTTCACCGTCGACAACCACACGCTCGAGATAGTCGAGATGGATGGCGTCGAGGTCGAGCCCGTGGCCACCACCAAAATCTTCATCAACCCAGGCCAGCGATACTCGGCGATCCTGCGTGCCAACCAGACGGCCGGAAACTACTTGATGCGTGCCGCCGCGACTTGCGCCATGCTGGATCCGAACCCGCACTCCAATTTTGCCAGCGTCAACTCTCAGGGGACGGCCATCCTGTCGTACGACGATGTCGACGCCGCTGCTGCCCCCATAGGAAAGCCATGGGATCTCGGAGCATTCGTCGCTAGCAAAGACGTCGGCACAGAGCCATGGCACAATCGATGTGCAGACTTGCCGTTCGATTTGACCAAGCCCATGAGACCTATCGATGCGTACGAGGTTGGAGAGAAGAACAGACATTATTTTATGTTTAGGTTTGTGGATGACGGCAAGGGCGTCCAGCGCACCTCTATCAACGACGTAAGCTTATTCTCCCTGCTAACAATACAAACCCATTACTAACACGCTAAAAAGACCATTTTCACCCGCCTGGACAACGAAGCAACAATCTGGCAGGTCCCCAACTTTGACGAGACCTCGGCAGCAGCAACCTCGGCAAACTCTACCATCCCGCTCGGTGGCGTCTTCCAGCCGCACCAGCACGTACTCTACTCGGCCGACGAGACCAAGGGCGCCGAGATCGCCATCAGCGCAGGCAACATGATGGGCCACCCGTGGCACCTGCACGGACAGCAGTTCCAGATCGTCGGGTGGGGCAGAGGCGTGTTTGGCCGGTCAAAGACGACGTGGAATTTGAAGAACCCACTTCGGCGAGACACGGTCACGGTCCCGGGCCACTCGCACGTCGTCATCCGCTACGCTGCCGACAACCCGGGCGTGTGGGCGCTTCATTGTCACATTCAGTGGCATGCTGAGGGTATGTGAAGCCTTTTGTAGCTTTTGACCAAGGCTTTGTGTTCATTGTGATTGCTGACTATTTTTCTCTTCTAGGTGGAATGTTTATGCAGACGGCCCAACGTGTCAGCGCTTTGAAGAAGCTCATAGATGGGATGGGGGCGCAGGGGACCGACGATGTTCGGCATAAATTTTGCAAGCAGCCGGGTAAACCGTAAACAGTGTGTTTTTAGACAAAATATTGTTCCATGTTTGTTTGTTTTTTCTACATTTCTTCCTATCCTTTCTAAATTTCAAGATACCCGGCGATGCTGTCGTTCTATTCATTGGTGCTGGACACTCTTTGTATATATCCTGCCACTTGAATGATTTGAGAATCAAGCGTCTTACTTTTACTGTTCCTGTCCTTGCCACCATTCTGTTGGACGCTCCCAATACGTATGAACGTGCCCTTTTTTGCATCCTATCGGTTGTGTCTCCATGGGGCTCCGAGCTCGACATGCCTCGTCGCTTTGTGGTCAAGATAAAACCGTCTCAGAGATGCTGGATTTTCTTGATCTATCTCAGTGCAAGATTATTTTGAGAACTTTGTTGATCCTTAAGACAACGTGGTGCTTAGTATTCCAGTTACCTAGGCTCAAGGACAGGGTATCTTCAGCTCACGGTAAGGCTACCAAGGCCGGATCTTTTCTGACTCAATCCACTTGTCTTGAATAAGCCCCTGGCACTTTTTTATACTTTGTTGTTTCTTGGTAATGATATGCGCTGAGCTTGCTTCCCTATCCCTGAGACTGTTATTTTGCGTTGACTAGTTGTGTGATTAGACCCTGCAGCGTGGTCATATATTAGCTAGGTGTGCATAACAAAAACTTCAAAATACGTTGCGAAAAAAAAGGAAAAAAAAAGAAATGTATGAATCATTCTGCGCGCTTACTCGAACCTTTGGACCCGGGTCCTGCTGGTGACGGTCCCTCCGACGCGGGCGGCGCTTGCGGGTAGAAGCAACCTGACTGCCAGGCGGGTGGACCAGCGACTGGGTGGTCGGGGCAGCCAGGGGAAAGCGGCACGGCCTGTCATTTTGCGGCAGGCCAGCAGCGATCGGAAGCGTGATGGGGTACATGAAGCTAGGTGGGAGCTTGTAGGACTCTGCTGGCGTGAAGAGCACCTGTCTTGGGGTAGCATTTTGCTCGGTTAATGGAGTCGGCTTGGGTGCTGGTCGGATTGGTAGGGTAAAGTTGGTTGACAGCGGCACGTTGGTGTTGTAGTTGGTCGGTTCTCGCTGATGTTTGATGTCGTTGGTTTGAAAAGCGACGTTGCAAGAAGGTTTTGTAGAAATTGCTTCGGCTTTTGCCTGTGTGCTTATCGAGGGCACTCCGAGTGACAGTAATGCCAGGTCTTTGCAGACCGTTTCCTGACTGGATGTTGGCTGGGCCATGTTGAGGATCAACTTATGTGTCTGTAAAAAGATGAACGCGGAAACGGCAGGCTCAACAAGTAAATTTGAGTGAGAAAAACAAAATGCGATATCAGGGTATCAAGTTTTGGAGAGGTGGGCGTTTGTGCGTGGTGCATGTTGTTTCTCAGTCTTGTCTCAGGTGACGGCTAACCCGCCCCCGAGCGCCAGGTGTTCATCGTGGCTGGAGATTTGAGCTTTGACGGAGGAATTTCGGTGCTGCAATACACTGTAGCCAGCAGGCAGAGCCAGAGTTGCACACCTGAGTAAGGTGGGTTGTACCGTGGGTCAGACCAGTGCAGGTAGTAGCAGAGGCCTCAAGATGGCTGCTCTTTCGGGCACGCCGCTTTGGATATGAACATAATACCCGATATTAACGACCCGGTGCGAGCTGACTCCAGGCGCTTTCGAAATCGTTGTGTGCAACATTGTTACCTCGCTGTACCAAAGATTTATGCCCAAAGTCGACAAAGTTATCGAAATGTTCTCAGCCTAGGTTATTTTCCTCTTTTCCCCGGATGACAAGTCATCAAAAGCAATCCCAGAAGACAACTCTATATTTTGTACCATTGGAAAAAAATAGGCATCATGTTTAGCAGCTGTCTATTGTCTATTTCCCTCCCGGCTCTTCAACCCCCTGTTTCTAAATTCGTCTTCCCGCCTGGTCTCCCCGAGGGGGTGGACAGCATTTCATCACGCAGTCAATGGCAAACTTAACAGCAGCATTCCCTAGTACGAAGAGTTTGCATACCTTCATGATTCGTAGTTGAGCCAGCTTTCCAACCAGCACGGAAGTTGAAATACACAAGGGGAGCAAGGGCCTATCGCCGGGCTGGTACTTTCATGTTAGGTGGGTAGGCTTAGAAGAGACTGATAACACCATCTTGTCCTCAAAATTGGCGGCCTAGTTTGCCATGTCTGTGCAATTGGTGAGCCGGTTTTTCATTCGCAGCTGCTTCCGTGCATAGAGTACAGCTGAGCAAGATCCTTCCAGGGCATTGTGCTTGTAGAACCTTGAGACCTTTGATTCCAGCTATACAAATATAGACAACGAGATTCCCTGCCCCAAGACTGAATCCTTTCAAAAGATATCCTTTGCATACTTTGTCGGAGCTTTTAGGCATTTCACTCAATGAGCTTCAATGATTTGCTATGAGAATCCTTCAGTGTGCTCAGCAGAGGCAGCCTAGGGATTTCAATTTTGTGAGAGTCAGCTTTTCAGACCCTGGAGAGTAGGACAGAGTTGATTTCAAACCAATAAAAGACTATTGAATAACAAAGATTACAGACCAGCCTCCCCTAGCTAGTCCCTCTAAAGCTTTCCTGCGGTGATATTCCTTCAAGTATTCGTGCGACAGCGCCGATATATACACATGGGAAGCCAATCCTGTTTTTTTGGGCATTCCAGGCAACGATTGAATTCGTTGGTTTGCATATAAAAGATTGAATAATAGCGAATGGCGAAGAGGAGTAATAGTCGAGGTTACACGGGGAATAACAGTTGATGCATAAGCAGCAGGCCGGAGACGGTAATACTTGCTAGCAAATTATATCATGACATATTCCACCTAGTCGAATTGTATTTCACAAGTTATAACACGTCGCGGTTACACCAGTTACCGGCTTGGGTTAATTGGATCGAACAAGATCCTCTTCAATGCAAGCCAAGGCAATAAGCTGACTGGAAGCAGTGTGCGCGGGTAATTCCACCCCCTCCCTGCCGCGCCCCTACCAAGAGACTTACATCACGTGGCAACTTACACCCACTCAATTTCAACGACATCCAAGTCCTGGGGCTGTCAATTATAGCCGCCTGCTCACCTTTACTGTTTATAATCTTACACAGCTACCACGCAATGCCTGACACCGTTTTTCAAGAATGTCCAGTTAGTCTCGGGTTTTACACTGTTCTACAATGAATGCGATTTGCAACTCTTTATCGACTGAAAAGTAGGCGTGGAAGCTTTTTTCTTTTCTTTTTTTTCTTTTTTCCTTTTTTCTTCTTTTTTTTTCTCTCTCATCTTTTGTTCCCTACTCGCTCAACGGCCAGGGCTCGGGTTCAAATCCAACATGGCGCGTGACACCCCGGTGTCGACAACGGTGATCCCGTCGAACGTGCTGGCGTTGCCGGCGGTTATGCCATTCAGTCCGATGCCGCAGCACCTGGAGCACTCGGGAGCGTCACCCGGCGACCCGCAAGCCCGGCAGTCGTAATCCTTGCACGGGTCGCCACCGCCTCGACCGCCCTCGAACGTGTACAGCAGGCATCCGACCTGGCACGTGCCTCCGACGCCTCCATTGTTGCCTGTTGAAAAGTGCGAAAAAAAAGATTAGTTTGGGTTAGTCTGAGCTTCCCTCCCGTCTATTTCCTTTAAATTGCGTGATACTTGACGACTCCCATATGGGGGGTGACGGTGTCTTACATTTGATATAGTTCTCCCGCACGAGCAGGTACGCCGTGATCAGGCTGGGCGAGCCGAGCGGGAACCCAAAGCTCTGCTTGGCAACGTCCGTAACACAGCCGGGGACCCAACGGCAAGAGTAGTCGTAGTTGACGCCGTAGTTGTCCGTGTATCGCCTCGAGATGCCCGGGTCCCCCGGCCCGATCGAGTCGTCGTTGCCCATTTCTGTCCGCACGCCGCTGAAGCGTGTCGAGAAGCGGTCCTGGTCGCTGGACTGGAGGTCGGCGTGGCCCGGGAAATCCGCCTCGTTGAAGCACCTGATGGGACCGCGCTGGAGCGGCGTCTTGCTGGGCCCCGGATCCGGCTCCGACGTTTTTGTCGTTGTTGTCGAGCTGATAGTCGTCGTCGACGCCGAGTAGCCTCCTGAGCTCGGGTCCTTGGGGTCCTTATACCCCGGTGGCATGCCCGTTGGCGTCGGGTCACACCAGTAGCCCGAGCACACTGTACCGCCGCAGGCTGTGCTTGCGCCGGCGCAGGTCGGGCCTGCCGTGGGGCCCGGAGTAAACTCGAGCGTGGTCCCGCCATCGCTGCCCTCCTCGCGCGCCAGGCGAGACTCCAGGGCGGCGAACACGGCGTTGGTGTAGGCGTCGCCCATGGTCATGGTGGCCCAGCTCTCATCGTGGAAGGTGCCGACGGGGGCGGGGGTCTGTGAGCCGATGATGACGGTGGTCGACTCGGAAACGCTGACGGAGCAGCCTTTGATGGTCTCGCACAGCGTCGTTGACGACGTCGTGGTGCCGTCCGAGACGAAGTTGGTCGTCGTGCAAGCCTCGGCCGACCGTGTCTCGCATTCGGGTTCCGGCTCGGTCGTAATCCGACGGTCCTCTCCAATGGTAATGCGTGGCCAGGGCGGCAGGCTGCCCTGGATGGTGACGCCCGGCGGAGGGTGGATGATGCGAATGGGTGGCGGGCCTGGGCCGTAGATCCCCGGGGGTATGATCCAATACCATGATCTGACGCGTGTATCGTTCCACGAGATGCAGAAGAAGAAGAACCAAGCTGTGCAGGGAACGTGGACGCCGTCGTCATCGGGCTCGGGCTCGCTATGCTCCTCTTCCTCGGCCACAATCCGGACGTAAGGGGGCCATCTTGTGTAAACTGGCAGCGCAGTGGGGGTAGACGTGTATCCGGTCTTCCAGGCTGTGACCAGAGAGCAGTCAACGGTGGCTACTGCAGTTGCGGGCCCGAGAAAGGTGAGGACGCGCGTCGTTGGACACTGGAAGTTCAATGTCAAGGCGACGCCCCCATCGCACGACGTAGCAACTGCAACCGGGGGTGTGGCAAAGACGATGGAGGTAGTGGCGGGACAGTCGATGGTGATGGCCCCAACCGAGCCCGGGAAGACCACAGTAGTTACCGTGGCACCAGGCACCGTTATGGTGCTGCTCAGAGGGGTAAAATACGTTGTGCTGGTGGCAAGACCCGTGCTGCTGTTGGACGGTAGCGTGGCAGGATCCGTGTAAATGACGGACGGGCCATCTATTTGAGGCCAAGGCGGGAGGGAGACGGTCCGAGTGGTCTCGCTGCCCTGGCCATTGGGCAAAGTCACCACGACGGGAGGGATGCTTACGCTGGGAAAGATGGTGATGGGCATGGCTTCTGATGTTGAGACATTGACATTGGAAAAGCCTATGCCGTCCGTCACAACGCTGGGGACCGAGATGGTCAGAGTGGTGGCAGATGTGACAAAAACAGTGGTCGCGACTCCACCGATGGTTGTGCTCGAGAATCCCCCGTACTCGAGCGACGTAGTATAGCTGCTGGGTTGGATGGTGGTGGAGGACCCCAACGAGCTCGTCGGGATGACCAGCATGCACGATCTAGTCTGTGCCGGACAGCTCACTGTGGGCGAGGCCCATATATCTGTTCCAACCCACACAATATCGACACTGTCAGACCCGGGGAGTGGAACCCATACGCTGACTTCGGTGGTAAATCCCCGCTGGTTGCCATCCTGGGGCACGTTGGTGTTGTCAATGCCGCTGGCTATGTTGATGGTTGCCACGGTGAATAAATTAAAGATGACAACACCCGTCGAGCCCTTGACCTCGAGAATGCGGTCCTGGCAGTTGTGGGTGGGTATGCAATCCTGGTAATACTCATTGAAGAAGCTGTACAGCCCGGCCGAATGGATCATGACGTCTTTCGAGTCGATGATCTGCACGCCCCAGGCATAGTTGCACCTGTCATCCCACACCTCGGCCGCGACCTCGCAGTGGCCAAAATCCGGGTCGTTGGGAAAGCTGGCCGCCGCGCGGAAAGGCTCCGGTGGCCGAGGCTTGGGCTGGTAATAGGGCGACTCGGTCTGTATGTGGCCCAAGTATACGCTCTCGGCATTGCTGACCAGGTAGTTGTACATGACGCAGTGCTCGGAGCCGCCGCCGACGAACCAAGACGGTCCCCTGGACTCGATCAGCGTGCAGCGGGCAGCAAAGATTGAAATCTGCGTGGAACTGGAGTCGGGCTGGTTGTATATGGTTTTGTCGTTGTCGTGATCGGCCACCCACACCCACACATTCTCAAAGTATCCATTGGCCTGGGGAGTGACGCGGAACAAGAGCGAGGCGGCAATGCACTCGGCCTTGTTGCTAAACTTGGGGCATGTGCTCAGGTCGAGATCGGTGCCCAGGCCGCCACCGACACGGAAGTGCGAATCCCACATGGCCGCCGCCCCCTGGGACACGGCTGCGACGTTCCACTCCATCAACACTGCGCCAGCCGTGGCCCCACGCACCGAGAATAACATTTCGGTAATCTCCATCGTTCCCACGTCGCCCTTGTTGCCCACCTGAACCATGACCTTGGGATTCTTCATGTCGCTAAAGTAGAACCCCGACCCCATGATCTGGGACCAAAGAGATCCCTGCACGACAGAGTTGGTTGGTATGTTCACCGTGGACCCCACGACGTACACTCCGGCCGGGAAGTAGGCAATCTTGCGACCGTCTACGGCCTTGCGGAGAAAGGCGTTGATGCAGGATGCCTGATCCCCGGTGCCGTCATTCTTGCAACCGCCGTCTGTGGTTGCAATAAGAAAGGAGCCTGCATTGTGCCCCTCGTACTGCGGCCGGGAGCGCAGAAATAGTTTCTCATCAGGGCCGTTGAGGCCCTTGCCCCGTGCGGGGGCTGTCACGGCTCCCGTCTCCATGGAGCCTTCTGAGCCATTGTACCGCATGCCCGTGGCCCACAGCTGCGAGTTGCCGGTAAGCATGGTGCTGCCACTGGTGGAGGCGACCGTGCTGGCGACATTTTCAAACTTGGTATTGTCTAGAACAATATTGGGGGCGTTGGAGAGGGAGTTGATGAGGATGCCAATCCTGACGTCTTTGATGGTGGAATCAATAAGCGATATGCTACCAATGCCCTGGCCGCCGTCACCACCCACTCCGGATATGTTGAAACCAATGGAGCCGCCATTGACGGTGATCTTCTGCCAGTTCCAACCCCAGTCCCAAACCATCTGAACAGCCGTGTTGCACTTGTTGAACACGAGGCTGTGGGCTGTGTATTGTTGAGACCCAGCGCGCCAGCCGATGTTGCCGCCATTGAACTCAATATCGGAAACGAACCCACCGCTGCCATTCTCGGTGAAGATGCCGACAGCGGTGGTGCTGTCCGTGGTGGGCATGTCGAACACCAAGTTCTGCAGAGACGTGGCTTGAGACACCTGCCAGTGGATCCCCGTGGGCACAAGCTCCTGATCATGCTCGGCCGTCGACTCGGGCATATCCCTGAGGTCGAAGCGAAAATTGCGGATCTGACGAAAGAATTGGTTCTGGTTGATGTACCACTGCCGACCCGAAGCCTCGGGGATATAAGGATCCACGTCGAACAGGGCAATGCCCTGAAAATCGTCGCAGCCCTTGATTATGGGCATGTCGTTGGGGTCGCCAACGAACTGCGTGTAGTAATACTGGATCACGGGCGTGCAGATTTTGTATGTACCTCCCGGGAAGAAGACGATGGCGCCCTGGGAGAAGGTGTTACCACACTTTTCCCCACACCGGGTCCGTGAGTCGCCGACCAAGTCCTTGCTCCAGCTGGCAGAGGCTGCATTGAGAGCCTCGGCCGTGTCTGTCTTGCCTGTGTTGTCGGCCCCAAAGTCATCCACGACGTTGCGGAAGAACTGGTAGCCGCCCCCACCTGCATATGGTTGGACGCCCAGAGGTCCCAAGTTTGAGAGCCAGAATGAGGATTGCTGTCGCTTCACGGCCTTACTATCGGAAGATCTGAAGCTTGTCCGCATGATATCATTGGATTCGTCATAGCCGCCGCGGAGCACAACGCCACTCTGAAGATTGGAGAGATAGCCATCCAGGCTGCCAGAGTAGGTCCACGCTGGGCCGTTCTGTCTGCCTTTGTCAGGGGCTGTCTTGTAGTAATTGTTCTGGTTGTCAACCATGTATGTTGGTGGCGGCTGAAAAGAGACGGTCAGTGTTGCTTCCATATATCTGACATGGACGTATGACATACCCTTGGGATGAACTCAAGTTTGGTCGTGTTTGCTGAGGAGATCGTGGTATTAGTGCCAAAAGAAGGATGGATTGTTCTGAGTGCATGAGGTTTGCTGGCCGAGCACAAAAGACTCCATTGTGTTGCCAGCAAAGCTAAACAGAGAGCGAGGATTGGTCCGGTCATGGTGTCGTATCATTGCAGTCCTAGGATCAATGTGTCCACAAGACAAGCGGGTGCTGGTTGAGTGAGAAAGGTCAAAGGAATGGCTTTAGGAAAGATCATCCCGCATCATTTTTATCACGACCAACGCCAGCTCAAAAGGTGCCTTAGCTGCCTCATTCCTCACAGCGGGTACGCGGCATCTGTAGCCATGACCGGGATGCCAAAAACATCCCGGCCGCCTCATTTTACAAACCCAATGATGGCCAGGCTCTGCAGGATTCCATCCGAGTTGGATCCGAACGCGATATTTCTGCTATCATTACCTGCTCTCAGCTTTGGTGCTCGAGATATCAACAGACATCAGGCCATCACACCAGGCCTCATACAGAGATGTAACGTTGCATGGCTATATTTCTGCCCAGGGTATTTTATTAGACGTATCAGCTGGGCAGTATCTGGCGATAAAGTGGTAAGGCTAGGATGTAGTAAGGCTGGGAAAGTGGTCCCGGTGCGAGATCCCTTTTAGGGAGTATTGACGCCTGAATCGGCCGAGATTGGGTTGGATGAGTCTACGTTGACAGTGGTGCAGATTAACCAACAAATAGGAAGTACAGTTGAGACGCATGTTGTAAGACTGTGACCTGCATATTTGCGGCTCAGCGGTGGGTTATTGATCTAGGGGTACGTTGCTTGTCAAATGCGGCACACACTGTTGGGCTTGACCAGGTAAACTTGGCCGGATCTATAATGCCCCTTGCGTGGGGTGTTAGATCTAGACGCGTATGCATGCTGATCTGGGTATTGATGTGATGGTCCTTTCAAAGGTACAGATGTGGTGCTGCATGATGAAAAGTAACCAGGTGGTATTTGGATATAAGTTGAGCGGCGAACTTTGCCCCCAACAACCCGCTGCTGTAGTCGATGCAGTCTAGTTTGGGAGCTCTCTCTGTCTTTGCCAGTACTCACCAGAAGCCGCTAGTCCTTTAGACCAAGGTCCAAAATATACTTGTCTCCCCCTTTCAAGATGTTCTCCAAGTTTGCCGCCCTCACCATCATCGGCAGCGCCATCGCCAACCCCGTCCCAGGCTTCCTCCAGGGCCCAGGGATCCGCGCCTGCTACGAGACCGAGACGCCCGCTCAGCTCTGCTACACAGCGCCCGAGAACACCCCACAGGAGGTCGAAGTCGAGGACGTCAAGTTCATCGCCGCCTACCTCCGCGCGTACGGCGCCCAGACCAGGGCGGGCCGGCTCTTCAGCATGGCGGCTGCCGACGCGCCCGACTGCGGCGAGTGGCTGCTCTACTCGCACGGTACCGCGCAGGCCTTTGCCAAGCACATCGACAACACTGTCGACTCGACCGTTCTCTTTGCCGATATTGCCAACACCATCGACGGTGGCGCCAACGCCAACCAGACACAGCAGGAGGGCGCGCTGCTCAATTGCGGCACGGATGGCGGTTCGCAGGGCGTCATGGTCAATGCCGCTCACCCTACCTATTCGGGCTCGACCTATCCAAAGGGTCATGTTACCAGTGGAATTATTATCAAGATTGTGGCTTCGTAGATACCTAACCAAGTACCTACGTGTGTGGTTGTCCAGATAAAAACCCCCATGTCTAGATGGAAGGTGGGGATGCTGCGGGGAATCCCTGGTCGTAGGCAGATAGGTACCTTATTTCAGTACCTAATTTAGGTACTTTAAATCCTAGGTACTTTTGCAAGGGCTTCCGGAAGGAACCGCCAACTTGTGACTGGTCGAACTTTTTCGTCTGGCCCGAACAATAAAAATTGCGGGTAAATTTTCCGGGCGTATTGAATTATCCACCATCGTACCTACCTTACCTTATTCAATCAGGTATTCGGCCTTTAGGCCTTGTATCCGCTACAAGACCCCAGCAGCAGGAGTCAGCTCACTGTAATTTTGGCCTTTTGGCCCCTGTAGATCCCCGCCTTGGCAGCCTGGGTGGGCTGAGTTGATTAAGTTGACAGCCTGACCATGTACGGTATCATCCAATTTCCTTGATCTTTTTCTGCGCCAATCACAAGCTTAGGTACACAGGTGTTATTGCTGGAAACAAGATCTTTGCATAGACGGAAGCTCATCTGGCCACAGTATCATCCTGTGCACCGCCGTCACCTAAATAGGGAGGTCCCTTTCTACACATGCTGACAGCATTGTTCGTTCGTTCATGTCTGTACCAATCATCACGCAAACGAGGGATTAGTTCTAGTGGGTCAACCATCAAAAAACGGCGTGTCGTGTGTTTTGACATTGATCCTGATATTGGCCAAAGAAGAGCAGACGGCGGCTCAAATGGGCCGAGGAGATAATACTACTTCCTCCGCCGCCAACCCGCATTTGGCCAGTGTGATGTGGTCAAGAAGCTCTTTGCATGTCCGGAAAAAATGACCTTTTTTCCTCGCAAGGTAGCAGTCGGTTACGAACGATGGGAAGTATCTTCCACGTAGATGAGACCAAGCCGATAATGATTCTACCAGTCCGGTGTTTTTCGAAAGCCATGTTCTCGACCAACGTGGCTACTACCCTTTCCCCCCTTCTTCTTCGTTCCCTCTCTGTCCTCTCCTCTGCCAGAGAAATCCACGCCGAACACTGAGCTTCTCACGCTGCTTCCCGGATCTTAGCAGATGGCAAAGATTTCATTCCTTCTAGGCCTAGTCGCCGGCCTCCACCTGCTCCTATCATGCGCCCTCGCCGTTCGAATTAATGACGTCTTCACGGTCAAAGGAACATCCGGTGATGGCGGCTGCGATCATCGACAGACTCTGTTGGATCAGTGGATCGAAGAGTCTCATATAAGCGCCGAAGTGGCCCTGGATGCGATGGATGAGCACAAGGACGATAAACGAGTGATTAAGGCTTTGTCGACATTCTTTGGACTACCGAATAAAAAGAGATTGTCACCCTATCACCAGAGTATGCGCACATATGTTAGAGGTAAGTTTCAGTGGCTTCTCAACATACCAATCCTTATTTTTCCCCCGCTCCCGTACCGACGGAAACGACTGACGGCGCGTCTCAGGAAACATCGAATACATTTGGAGCTTCCTCAGCAACGAAAAAAAAGAAGACGGAGCTCCAGTGTACAACAAGAATGATTACCCGCTCTTTTGCAACAGCGACTTTTTGGTCCGGCAGAATGTGGACAGCACAGCACTCGACCACACCGGCAAGGAAATCAAGGACGATGATGGCAAGCTGGTCGCCATCAAAGATGTATCCGTTTACGAAAACATGCTATCTCAGGACCCGAAAGCTCTTCCGTGGTGGTCGCGCGACCTGAACGGCTACTACTTTGATCAAGACGGCGGCGAGTTCTGCAGACAGATGACCAACTTTGGCGCCACCGCGGCCATTCAGCTTGCCGGAGGAGATACTCCCGCTGGGAGCGACCCGCCGAGCGAAATAGCTACCGTCATCCTCTGCCCGGTTAGCTTCGACAACAGGGACAAGCAAAACAGTTACCGGGAGGCAAACATCCGGCTGGCCGCCCGTGTGAGCCTTGAGGATGCCATACCCAAGAGCGCCACCCTCCTTCACGAGGCATTTCACGCCATCCGTGGAGTTGAAATCCTGGCGGGCAGCGAAGAAAAATGTATGTCCAACACCGCCAACCCACAACAAAGCAATATGCAATACTCCGTCTCGGCTGTATGCTAACTTGGACCTCGGGCAGATGGATTGGTTGAATGCATAGACCTCGCTAACAGAAGACCTGCACAGGCTAGAAGGAATGCTGAGAGTTACGTCTTCTTTATAGCTCACATGTATCATCTGTTTGGGGAGGAAGATGGCGACCAGCCCTGGTCCATATCAAAAAATTGGAACTTCGTCACCACCGGCAGTGGAGCAAACCGGGTTTATGGGGCAGTTCAACCTTGAGCTGTCAGCAGGCGTTCAGATGCTAGTATAATCTGCAGATGATGGGGCCACGGAAGATCAAGTGCCATAAATGTGTTCAAACTGTCCAAACCAATACAAATCACCGCTGAGCCTTCCCATAATGAAGATCCTCATTCCGACATGCAACTGACACCCATTTCTCGTTGCTAAGTCATCTCTTCCACAAGCCTCCAGTACTCCCGTTCTCACTCGACTTCCTCCGGATCTGTCTCTGGGTCTGTCTCTGGGTATGGAGAATCATAACATGGCACCCTCCGTATGTCCCAAAGCTCATATACCCACTCCGTGACTGGCGGCATTACGTGTTTCGATATGGTCCGAGCCCAAGACTCCTTAACACGGGGCTCTACCGACTGGGCCTTCTCGCGCTCCTGCCTCTCGTCATCGGCCCACGTGGTTGTCCATTTGCGAAAGTGACAAAAGATTGCCCGGCCATGATCATGTTCCTGCGTCTGTTCAAGCCTTCCGAATTTTTCCTGAACCCAGGAATCCTCGTTGAGCACATAGAACCATACCATCCGGTCGAAATATCTCGGGCCGAGCTTGGCTCTCAACTCGTCCTGCCAAACCTGTTGCGCCTGATCTTGTTCGAGTCTGCGCGGCAGCACAAAGGATGTCAAGGCCAAGCGACCCTCTATACTCCCTGTTGGGATTGATGCGGCGTGCTTCATTACCAAGAAACGCGACTTTGCCAACGAGCCGGCCTCCGCCAGGGTCAGGCGACCTAGTGCTGGTTCAGCTTGGACAGATACTTGTGAGTTGTTGTGCTCGGGGAGGTTCCGCAGGAGCTCTTGACAGGCAGGAGAAGATTGAAACTTGTTGAAGTCGTCTAGTGTTCTCCAATCTGGCACGAATCATTCCCCATAGAGGTCAGCAAAGAGGTAGGCGGCTAATCGAAGCACAACTGTTTGATGTAGTCTGAGGGAAGGTAAGATTGAGTCCTTTTCTTTTTTTGACGCAGATAGCACTCACCAATAATATACACAGCTTGCTCAGGGTCATCGACTATTCTTCCAAGTGTGACGCACAAAATCGCAGGATCGCCCATGGTATTGGCGTCGCCCGCAACCTTGGCGAGCGGGCCAACATGAATATCAGGGTGATCCACAGACCATATAGGCCACTCTTGGTCCCGTGGTAGGTAAAATCGCGTCCAAGTTGTGAAGGGCTTCGGCGTACTTCGCCTGGGTGCTTTGTTTTCCTTGAGCATGACGACACGAAATGTGCAGTTGTGGCCGGATATGAAGTATTTTCCGACTGAATGACGGAGAGCACAAACTACCTAGCTACCTAGGAAGCTGGCTCAATAAGTAGGGACCTAGTTGTTGTGAGAAAGAGAGGGATTTCATGAATGGTTGCCTGGACCAAGTTGGCTAAGGTAGGTAGGTACCTTAAGGCTTAATTTGAGATAAGTACCTAGAAATGGTTCGATGTGACTGACGTACGAAAAGCGGGGTAACTTGGGCGCCAATAGACCAAGGCCAGTAATCTATAGTAGAGGGTGCTGAATGGCCAGTTTCCCGAACTTGCCCCAATCGGCAACCAGTTTTATTTGCTCGAGAGCATCCTCGCTCTTCCCACTCCACACATCCACCAAAGGGAGAACAAACCCATTGCCATAATTCCGCACAGTCCAGTCAAGAGCATCCTTCACCTTTGCCGCCTTTGGCTGATCTCGAGGGATGGTTATCGGATGCGGCACCCCCTCCACCCTGAGCGAGACGTCCCGACTGCGGTCCGCAAACGCCATGCCGATGCTCGGGTCCCCAAACACAACCGAGACCCTCACGGCGTCGGGGGAGGCGCAGCGGCTCATCCTCTCGGCCGAGGACGCCCCGCCGCTCCCCTTTGGACTCCCAGCCGCGTCCAGCGCGTACCTGATCGGATCCAGGCCTTGCTCCCGCAGCAGCGACGCGATCTGCTCTTCGACGTCGGCGTCGCGGTAGTCGAAGCAGTGCGTGGCGCCCAGGCCGCGCAGCATCTCATGCCGCGAGGCCGACGCCGTCGCGATGATGGTCCGCACGCCGCTTGCTCGCGCGTACTGCACCGCGCTGCTGCCGACCGCGGTCGAGCCTCCCCAGACGAGCATTGTGCCGCCGGGGTTTGAGGCGGGGGCGGCGGGTTGGTCGTTGGTCGGGAGGGGCGGGAGGTTGAACAGGTTGAAGATGACGTCGGCGGCGGTGCTGGCCACGACGGTCAGGCAGGCTGCGTCGGGCATGGGTAGGTTCTTGGGGACGGGGAAGACCCGATCCGCGGGGCAGGCTACGTAGTCCTGGTGGGTGCCGAAGCGGGCGGGGCGGCCGAGCCCGGTCGGAGTCGTGCCGGCTACGGCGTCTCCAACCTTGAATGTGGATCCCGGAGGGGCCGAGACGATGTGCCCGCTAAAGTCGTAGCCTAGGACGACTGGGCGGATCCCGAGCTGCTGGCCGTGTTTGACGTCGGCTGGGTTGACGCCGGAAAAGAGAACCTTGACCAAGACCTCGTCATTTTCTGGGGTTGAGATGGGGAAATCTCTCCTCACGGAAAGATGACACTTATCGTTCATGTATAGGGCTGTATTGATTGGTTGAGACATTGCTGAGGTAGTTGAGGCGAGCACGGGGTGTTGTCGTGAGATTTCCTAATGCGGAATGGGTTGTCAAAAGCTATCAATGTAACGTAAGGAGGAGGAATAACATACCCGGGGAGTTGGAAATTAATATATAGTGAATAATTCCAAAAGGCCGATTATCCGAAGTATCCGCCGGCCGAAACCTAAATTCCTGTAGATTGGCAGAAAGTCAATAATATTTCTAAGTTTCCGGTGGGATGTATCATAAGCGCAGACACTTTTTGCCGACCGCTTCAAAACTATGGTATCTAATTTCATAAATTTCATATGAGATCTGAACTAGTTCTAGAAGTCTCGAAATCAAAAACATATCCGACAAGATGTCTTCATGTCCAAGTAATTGATCGAAACTGCGCACACTAAGTACCACGAGTTGGTCGCAGTTTATTTCCTGCAAGGCTGCTATCGCACTGAAGCGCGCAATCTCGACGCCAGGAGTTCTCTCCACGCTCGGCAACTTAACATTGCATTCGGGAGGCAGCTACACTTTTCTATCCTGATAGCTTTTGTGAGATGACCTACACGGCCACCTGGTGAGTTTGCGCGAGGTTCAAGAGGAACTTGGAACATATCATGCTATGTCACAACTGCCATCCCTTGCTCTGCCGACTCCTATCAAAAGAAATCGCGAGTGAATAGATGGAGCTGTCACGAGAAATCTTTTGATTTTCAACCGTCGTCGTTATGATTTTTCTCTTGTCTTGTCAACCTCAGTCCACATCATAATATGCTGAGACAATACGCTTGTCACAGGCAGGAATACGTCGAGTCCGTTTCAACACATCACTTCAAAGTTCAAAAGCACGAACCCGAAGCGTTACAATCAATCGTATCGAAGTCGCGATTTGAAATGGGGAAACAAATACAAAGAATTTGATCTGAACCTTGGTATAATTGATTAGGTATATAACTGCGAAAAGCAAAGCTATCATATAACGAGGAGGCGGGGAATTGGGGCCAGCCGCTTGTTGTCAGGATGAAACGATGTTTGACGGCATAAACACTCCTATCATCAAATAGAAGCCTGCCGCAACGCCTCCGCAGTTTCTGTACGAACGCTAAGCATGAGCAGTTTTTTCATGGATCTATCATATCAAAATAGTGGACCGGAAGCATGGGCAGCGATTCTCTATGCTAGATAAGAGGCTCAATCTTTCCAAAACCTTTATATATTTTCGACTGAGTTTCAATTTGACCAAGAGCTTTTATTCCCTTCCCTTGGTCGTGCCGAATATAGTCTTACTCATGGATTCGTTTCTGCTGCTCCCCCCTTATTGAACCCATTTTCCAGGTATTTTGAGCCTCAGAAGCCTTTTCTCCTCCCTTCCCAGAGCTTTGAATGCCTTCGTCTGCAGCCTGTGGTGCTCCTTTATGGAGCAAAGGCTTTATGGTTTAGTTTATTATTAAGCTGCTTGCCCAAGCGGACCATGGGGAGGCAATGTTTCCCTTGATTACCCGTCAGGTTACGGGTACCTTTGCATTTAATGCGCAAGATATTCCACCACTAAAGCTAGCAAATCCTCTGCAACTGTTTGACCTGTCCACTCGTGAAGTAAGCAAGTGACAGGGATGTGTTTCAATGGTTTGTGACAATTTAGTCTGAATCTCCACAGCAGGGTAGATTCAAACGTTTGGCACACTTTGTTCTTAAACCACAAATACCAGCGTTGTCGTTCTGCTCAAATCGCAATCTGCCGAGATTGGAAAAGGCCTCCAATTGCTTTACCATCAAGCACCCAGCAGCCAAGACTGAGTGATGACCTGAGAACTCCAAAGTCGCCCCGCACCAGCTCGACATGGCCTCTGTCAAACACAAGGACTGCAGTCTCGAGGGAGAAGTAGCGTAGAACATATTTACTAACCCTGACATTACTTATTACATAATTTGGATTGGACTCGAATTCCCAAATATACCAAACTTAGGAGGGCTGGCCAGGAATACGAACGCTACTACAAGGGTCTCCAAACATAAGAATTACTGCCATTTCCACTCCTACTCGGACTTCTATAAAATAAATGCAAGTATGCATAAAAATGCCAAAAGAAGCATTTGGTTTTGAAGGACAGGTTGGTTAATAACGTGATAAAAATGACCAACATAACCAAGGATTAATTAGTTTACTACTACTCAGACAGTTAATTTTGTAAAAGAAAAGTGTTAAAAGTGACAAATAGTCCTCAAGAAAAAGAAATGGGATAGATGCGCATTACAACATAACCGGGGTGTTTATAACCTGGGCTATATTCTTCACCTTGATTCCAAGGATTTCGTCACTCCTTGTTGGAAATGCAAACATACGTGCTTAATCTAACATTAATTACATGATATCTTACCACGATAAAGCAATGGCGGCAGCCTTTCGTTGTCGTTTTGCAATATAAATATCATTGAGATATCGCCATTCACACTGGAGTTTTATCTTGTCTGCATCTCAACTTCAAATTTCTTTTATTTCACCACCTTTTACTGTTTTCTTTTGTTCTTTGCGACAGCCTTGCCCTTCTCCCACTCAAAAGCAAAATGCAATTTGGCAAAATCTTCCAACTTTTATCCCTCGCCGCCCTAGGCGGTGCGGCTCTGGCCTATTCCCCCGCCGGCAACCACAACGCCGGCCTTGCCGCCCGTAATATCAACGACACACGGGAAGGTCTTTTCGCCCCGCCAAGATCCTCATAAGTCTCCTAAAAAAGTATTCTTCCATATCCTTGGGGATCTCGGTTACCGGGCCCCTATGCCGGTTCTGGCAATAATGATGAAAATGGCAACAACGCCGGCAGACGTACAAGGTATGATATCCATATTCAGAACCTACGTGTGAAGGGAACGACAATCCCGCTACAGGCAAAAGTAAGAGGTGTTGCCACAAAAGGAGCGATGGTTTGATTAGGAATTACGCATTGTTAGCATTTGTTCCTTTGGATTTTCCTTTTGTATTTTGCTGTTTCCTTCATCCCTGGTTCGCTCAGCGTCCTTGATCGACGGTCGCTTATCCTATGTTTATATTCCTGGTTAACTTGAAAGTGCATAGGTAGTAACTAATACTACCTCTATAAAAGACGTGTTTGCAAAATAAAATGTGAAAGCGGCAATGAAAGTGGATCACAGTTAGGGAACCGCAACGCGAAAGTATAAAACTCTTGATCAGCAACTCATGGTCAGTGGCCCCTTATGCTCCTTGGAAGCTGACCAGTCCACTCGGTGTCTGGGAGTCCGAACCGCCCTGAACGCTGACCTGCACAAAGCTAATATAGAACTGTGCATCGTTCGTTCATCCGCACCGCGCCGAACAGGGCAAAATGACCCATCCTAAACAGTTATCAGCTGCTGTGAATGTAGGCTGGGATTTGAAGCTAACAGTTCCCTTGAACATAATTTCGGGTTATTCTTGTGTTATTATGGTCATTAAAGCAGCAGAAATACGGAATTCAAAGAAAACCAGCAAAGAAAGATGAGATGGAAGCAAAGGACAAAAGAAAACACTTTTTTCCTGGCAAACTGCAGCCTGGCGCCCGGCAAGTACCGCTGGGCGGCCACTTCACGCTGCCCCTGAGCCCCAACGACGACGACCTCCCCGCCGCCGCGTCGTGCGAGTTCGCCTATGACTCCGTCTTCCAGGTCCTGATGGAGCGGTTCCTCGTCTCGAGCCTGTGGATCGGTCTGAACGGCGGCCTGCGGGGCGCAGAAGCCACCGGCCTTCTCCTCACGGGCCTGGCGGGAGAGAAGATCCTCCTCGGGAAGCTGAGGTTATGGAGGAGCTGTCACGCAACGTCTCACCCAGCCTGCTCTCGACGGAGCTATTTTCGAACATGTTGGATGGCGAGGTGGATATCCTTGTTGAGGAGCCGAGCAATTGTTATACCTATCGCCGTGCAGTCCTGCTGCAGGCCTTTGGGGTGGCGTTGCTAGTTGCGCTGGCGTGCGTCCTCGCGGGGGCTCATGCGTTTGTGGTCAATGGGTGCAGTGCGGCAAGCTCGTTTTCGACTAGCTTGTTCGCTACGAGGAATCCGGAGCTGGATGGCGTGGCTGATGGGGGGTGTTTGGGTGCGCAGCAGGCAAAGGACGATGTGGGTGGGACCATGTTGAGGTATGGTGTTTTGAAGGGGTCGGATGAGGGGGGAGGATAGCTCATGCGGCTTTTGGGTTGGAGGAGAGTGTCAGGCCGTTGAGGAAGGGAGAGTTGTGTTCTTGAGTTTGTCTTTGGGCTTACACGCGAGAGCTAAAATCGCCCTGCAAACTTTGACCTTTGGTAAAGTTATCGAGGGTGTGCAATCTGCAATTACGCATACGATCTGTTAAAAGTGGGAGCTGCATATTTTAGGAAGGTTTTCATGTATAAGTTATATATATTCCTTAATTTTTAATATAATTCGTTCGGAACTTACGCGTAATGGGTTTTACTTTCGTTGACGAGGTTAATCAAACCGGCCTCGTTAATCCGGTTATTAGGCGGGATAACCGTATTTAAACAGCTTTATATAACCCGGTAAAAGATTGGTTTATTCTATATAACGGGGACCGGATCCGGGCTTTATTCCTAACGCATACATTTAGGCGATGGATTCTGGGCTATAAATAATTTGTAAGGGATTTCCTATTAAAAATATGGACCCCAAAATTGCAATTCGCATACGTAATTGCAGATCACGAACCCTCGCTAGCTTTACCGAAGGTCAAAGTTTGCAGGACGATTTGAGCCCTCGCGTGTAACTTGGAGTCATTTAGTTATGTTTCAATATCCTTGTTTTAATTCCACCTTGGCCAAAAAGGACTCTTTGTTGAGATGGTAGCAACCACCAAGGCTCCCAAATCACCCACTCGGCTCTCGACCATGGCAAATCTAGTATTTGTTCATCAAACTCGGTGCAACATCTTTTTGTTACTGGTGCTTTAACAACCAAGCCAAAGATCCTCCATGGAATGTTGCCGACTCAGATTCCTATATTTAGTCTCTTTCACGAGAAGACGGTATTTTTGTTGACAAAGGCTTTTATCAGCAGGGTACTTGAGTCTGTTTTGTGGGTCTAGAACACATAATGATAAAGAAGAGGCAGAGAAAAGAAGTCGCTTTGGTCCGCGGGTCAAGGTCCTGTGCTCTGAAAGCAGAGAGACGCCGTAGAATTGACCAACAAAGCACTCCAAATACCATTAATAACAGTATACCATGCCTTATCTATGTACCATTGAAATCGGCGGTCCCGTGGTCGACAAGACCCTGCGCCATTCCGGGGATTACTAGTCTACTTTATATAGTCCAAGCAATCGAGTCATACGTTTGGTAAATCGAACCAAAAGAATGGTCGAGGGAAACCACTACCGATTACCCTTGGTATTGCTCACAAAGCCCTTGATCAGTTCGTATATAAATCATCATCCACCCCAGTTGTATTCTATTAGTATCCGTAGTCAGCAGCGGAAGCTCCGAAAGGCAACCAGGATGAATTTAATTGCATTGGCTACAGACTCAATGTATTAACTCAAAAACTATTTTAATCTTCAGGCATCTCCATTAAAAGGCATATCATAGTCTTGAGTTGCAGTACATTCTCCACGTCTTTTGCTTCGTGTCTTTGTCAATTCAAAACGCTCATTTATAATTTACACAGTATTCTATGCTTCGACATGTCTATAAGGTTATCAACTCTCATTGTCTCATGGGCCACAGGGTCCCATCTAATTTCTCTACTTTGTATCAAATCTAATCATAAAGATACACCAACCGGCAAAATGCACCTCGCTAGCCTTTTAATTGCGGCCCTCACCACGTCGGTCTTTGCCTCAACCAATGTCGTTGCCAATCCGTCGAGCCGGGCGGCCTTAATCAACAAACGTACCAGCGAGGGAAGCCTTGAACCAGACTACATATACCACCGCTTTGGGGACCCTGAAGTTCGACGCGTGAAATTTAAATGTGAGGTCTGGCTAATGGAAGCAAATTCTAATAAGCCCAAAGAGACGAGATATGCAGACTACGGCGGAGATGTTCAGTTTCTTGCGATAGAACCTGGACCAAGATTGGCGGTCAAGCTGGAGCGCCATCTAATCCAGGGCATGGACGAAAATCCATGCGAGGGACGCGTAGAAAAAGGCGAGATACCTCCTGGTTATTATGTCTCTATAGTCAAGTCGGGAATGTCTCCCACATCTCGGAGCGCCTTTATCTTACGCCCCAGACCCGAAGCAAAAAGTTGTTTCATTGCGTATGTACACGATGGGCAGGGCTCATATACCGAAGACAGCAAAATCGTACCATTCAACGAGGAGGTTAGGTTCAGCAACAGTCACTTTACTCTCATCATGGAGCCGGTGATTGAAGGTCCTTATAAACGAAGAACATGCAAGGGAAGACTGGTGCAGGGTGACATACCTATCGGTATGGTTGTCCGTGTGACCGATGTCGGCGGCGTGGCCGACGGCTCAAAGCGCGCGGACTATCACCAAGAATTGAGGTCGAAAAATCTGGTGGAATATCACCGAGTATCCACGAAGGCACTTGATGAGCAACGTTCCCACGGTGGCGTTTCATTCGCAAGCACAGAAGAATCAAGACCCCCTCGGAAGGCCGGCTGGTTCTTTCGTCGAGACTTGAAGAAGCCGGGGGAGCACCCGCTCACCAACACCAACCAAGCCAAGCCGGCCAACCAAGACGAGATCACCGATTGTGAGGTCCGCTTGATGTCCATGATGAGTGGCGTTAAAGACACTCAATATACAAAACCCGGCGGCAGGGTTCTCATGCCGGGAGAGGGAGAGGTTACTATTACAGTAACGTCGGAAAACGGCAAATGCATCGGGCATATAGAGAATGGTAACATAGAGTATGGCCATGTTGTGAACATTATCACGAAGAAGAACGGGATTCCCCAGCAGGTCGACGCCGGCTTTATCATACACCGCAAGTCCGAGAACGCAAAAAGCTGTGATGTCTATTTGGCCGATAAATACTGGAACGAGATCGAGAAAAAGGAGCCAAAGCTTGGCGCTACGATCAATTTTGGTAAAGGATTCACCGTTACTGTTCAGCCAGAATACCAGCAGATCGAAGGGGGTCAGGGAGAGATATCATGCCATGGAACCGTGTCGGGTGAGATACCTCAGGGTTATATCGTGGTTGTAGTCAACAAGGGAAGGGACTGGATGTATGGTGATATTTTCTACCCGAAAGAGACGAAAAGACCAACTGCAGTCACTCAGAAGCCCGGCCAGTCTCTCTGGCGTCGCGGCAGTGGACATATAGATAAGCAGCGGCAGCGCGTCACCGCCCCTCAACCAGAGACGGCTCTCCAACCAGAGACCGAGATCAAACCCCAGAAGCCACGATGTGACGTAAGGCTTGTTGATGTAATGAGCGCCGAAATCTTCAATTGGCGATCGGGATACGTCGGCGACGCAATAGAGTTTTATGGACCAGTTTTCGTTATTCGTCTTGGCTTGATGAAAGATGGTACAACCTGCAAGGGTACATTGGTGGAGGGTAAGATACCCGGTTCTTGGGTTGTGTCTGTGGTCAACGCGGGAGGGGCGACTGAGGATGGCCACATCGAGTGGTCTGAGCTTCGGCCAGAGGAGGAAACTGCGCTATCAAAGTGGGCTAAGAACTACGTTGACGATGCTTCTTACATGTCGGCTCAGGAGTTAGCAAAGCATCGGGAGACTGAAACGCCTCAGAAGTCACAGGAGAGCTCGAACTGTCCAGGGCGGTGCCTGAATTTATCTAGGAGGTGTCAAGGTCTTAGTTGGCAGTGAAAGGTGGCTCACAGATAAATGCGTATACTTTTAATACAGGGACCATGATCGCAACATGTGCATTGGAATACTGTATAAAGGTGAGATTGTCTGTTCATAATTACGTACATTTGCGTATGCATTGCTTATCGATAGTCGACGGGGGGCGTCCCTATAAAAGGACCTCCCTTCGTTGTATAACCCTACTTTTGTAACCTTGACCAATCCGATCAACAGAATAGGAAGCAATTAATACAGTTGCTTCGTTGGCCCGCCGGCCCGTTATTGGGGCTATGGGCACCCTATCCTTTACTGACAGAGATGCCTATTAGTTCTAGCTGTTATGTGGTTATGAATAAAACTGGCTGCGCTGCTATAGAACAGGAGCTCGCAATTATTATGATTGGGAAGTTTTGGAAGCATCAACCAACTGTATTCCGGCTGATCGTGGAATGTATCGGAACATAAAGTATGGTGATAACTTGATGGTTTTGAATCATATGAGCGAGGAAAAGCCACTCCCGAAAGAGATTCTTCAATGTGGAGTTGAGTTTGATCTGGCCTGATATCCTTAATTCATTGTTGCCTAAGGCCATAATACTGTACTCCATACCGTGGTCATGTCCAAGCAAAGCTGAGAAGTGGGTCCTGAATCGACTCGCAGTGGAGCAGAAAACCAACGGAAGCTACGCCAAGCTGACCCGCCCATAGAATGAAGGAATGCACGCACGGGCCTCCTCCTTTCAAGCTTGGTCGGCAAGTCTGACGACGGCAAGCTGGCCAATTTCGCGACTGTCAGAATTGGTGATTGCTTCCCAACCCCATCACAAACATCAAGCAACCGCCTCACCATCCCTCTTCGAGCTCATCCCCCTCAAGAGGTGACAGTTATTCTGACGCCTTGATGATACTCTCTTTTTCCTGATTCTTTCTTTTTCACCTTCGCCTTGCGGCTGCTAAACCTTAATACCCCTTGCTGGATTCAGGCAGAGCCCAACATCCTCGCAAAGACGAACCTCTTTCCCTTGTTCACCTCAACCTCAGTCTGACTGACCCGGCGCGTCTCCCGCGAAACCGCCCTGTCGGCGTATCTTGACCTCGGTCAATTGTTCGGATTCTTGGTCAACGCGGTCTAGCGCCGCAACAACAAGCATCATGGCGCCTCTGCCGATCAAGTTTACCGAGCTGTTGCAGCTATCAGCTGTGGGAGTCGACACTTCGGCCATTGGCTTCAACTCCTGCGTACGTCGACATCACTATTAGTCCAACGATCCGAGGAGAATTCCATTGCACAATCTCAAATAACTAACATCCGTCACCAAATAGACACTAGAGTCTGATCACTACGTCTGCATTCGCGAAAAGAAAAACGAGGCAGCATCACCAGAAGTTGTCATCATCGACCTCAAGAACAACAACAATGTCACTAGACGCCCCATTAAGGCCGACAGTGCCATCATGCACTTCACCAGACAGGTCATTGCCCTTCGCGCACAATCAAGAACGCTGCAGATTTTCGACCTGGAGGCCAAGCAAAAGCTCAAGTCGACAACGATGAACGAAGATGTGGTCTTTTGGAAGTGGATCAGTGATACTACAATTGGTCTCGTTACCGACGCGGCCGTATACCACTGGGATGTTTTCGATGCCAACCAAGCCACTCCCGTGAAGCAGTTTGCCCGAAACGATAACCTGAGCGTAAGTTGGTTGGATCTCCGTCTGGCAATCGCCAGAATCAAGCTGACTATTTTTTTTTATCTAGGGCAACCAAATTATCAACTACCGCGCTAATTCCGAGGGCAAGTGGATGGTTGTCGTGGGTATCGCTCAGGCGCAAGGGCGCGTGGTGGGAAACATGCAGCTTTACTCAAAGGACAGAGGCATCAGCCAATCCATCGAGGGTCACGCCGCAGCTTTCGGAACCCTGAGGTTGGAGGGTGCCCCTCAAGATACCAAAGTCTTTACATTCGCCGTCAGGACTGCCACGGGCGCTAAGCTACACATTGTTGAGGTCGACAAGCCAGAAGCCAACCCGGCATTTGCCAAGAAGAACGTTGACGTCTACTTCCCCGCCGAGGCCGTCAACGACTTCCCTGTCGCGGTGCAGGTTTCGCAAAAGTACGGCGTCATATACTTGGTGACCAAGTACGGTTTCATCCACCTTTACGACCTCGAGAATGGCACTTGCATCTTCATGAACCGCATCTCGAGCGAAACTATCTTCACCACCAGCCCCGACGGAGACTCTACCGGCATCGTCAGCATCAACCGCAAGGGTCAGGTCCTCGGCGTAACAATCGACGACGAGACTATGATTCCCTACCTGCTGCAAAACCCCGCTAATACCGAGCTTGCAATCAAGATGGCTTCTCGTGCCGGTCTTCCTGGTGCAGACCAGCTGTACGGCCAGCAGTTCCAGCAGCTTTTCAACGGTGGCAACTACATGGAGGCTGCTAAGGTCGCCGCCGGTTCGCCTCGAGGATTCCTGCGGACGGCCGAGACGATCAACAAGTTCAAGAACTTGCCCCAACAGCCTGGTCAGATGTCCTACATTCTTCAGTACTTTGGCCTGCTCCTCGACAAGGGCTCCCTCAACCACCACGAGACGATCGAGCTGGCTCAGCCCGTTCTGGCTCAAAACCGCAAGCAGTTGCTCGAGAAATGGCTGAACGAGGGCAAGCTGGATTGCTCCGAGCAGTTTGGTGACATGGTGAGGCCGCACGACGTCTCGATGGCGCTCAAGATCTACCTCAAGGCCAATATCCCACAAAAGGTTGTTGCCGGTTTGGCCGAGACGGGTCAGTTCGACAAGATTCTGCCCTACTGCGCCCAAACTAGCTACCAGCCCGACTGGATCCAGTTACTGAACCACATTGTGCGAATCAACCCCGAGAAGGGTGCTGAGCTGGCCACGACTCTTGCGAACCATGAGGGCGGGTCCCTTGTCGACATCGCCCGCGTTGTAGATGTTTTCCAGGCCCAGGGCATGGTTCAGCAAGCCACGGCCTTCCTTTTGGACGCTCTCAAGGACAACAAGCCTGAGCACGCCGATCTTCAGACCAGGCTTTTGGAGATGAACCTGATGAACGCCCCACAGGTTGCCGATGCCATCTTGGGCAACGAGATGTTTACGCATTTCGACAAGGGTCGCATTGCCGCTCTCTGTGAACAGGCGGGCTTGCACCAGAAGGCTCTCGAGCTCTATGAGGATCCTGCTGCCGTCAAGCGCGTTATTGTCAACATTGCTGGCACGCCCAACTTTAACCCCGAGTGGCTCGTCAACTTCTTTGGCAAGCTGTCTGTGGAGCAGTCTTTGGATTGCCTCGATGCCATGATGAAGACAAACATTCGCCAGAACCTTCAGTCGGTCGTTCAGGTTGCCACCAAATACTCGGATCTCCTGGGCCCCACCAAGCTGATTGATCTCTTTGAGAAGTACAAGACTGCCGAGGGTCTCTTTTACTACCTTGGTAGCATCGTCAACCTGTCAGAGGACCCTGACGTTCACTTCAAGTACATCGAAGCCGCGACCAAGATGGGTCAGTTCAGCGAGGTTGAGCGTATCTGCAGGGACAGCAACTACTACAACCCCGAGAAGGTCAAGAACTTCCTCAAGGAGGCCAAGTTGACGGAGCAACTGCCTCTGATCATTGTGTGCGACCGTTACAACTTTGTCCACGATTTGGTCCTCTTCTTGTACCAGAACCAGCAGTTCAAGTCCATCGAGGTGTACGTCCAGCGGGTCAACCCTGCACGTGCCCCCGCCGTCATTGGCGGTCTCTTGGACGTTGACTGTGATGAGAGCATCATCAAGAACCTACTGTCCACTGTGGACCCCGCCTCTATCCCCATTGATGAGCTCGTCGCCGAGGTTGAGACTAGGAATCGCCTCAAGATGCTTCTGCCCTTCCTGGAGGCTACCCTCCAAGCCGGTAACCAACAACAGGCCGTATTTAACGCCCTCGCCAAGATCTACATCGACTCCAACAACAACCCTGAGAAGTTCCTTAAGGAGAACGACCAGTATGATTCGCTTGTGGTCGGAAAGTACTGCGAGAAGCGTGACCCCAACCTTGCCTACATTGCCTACCGCAAGGGTGGCAACGACTTGGAGCTTGTCAACATCACCAACGAGAACTCCATGTACAAGGCCCAGGCACGTTACCTTCTCGAGCGTGCTGACCGCGAGCTGTGGATGTTTGTCCTGAGCGAAAACAACATTCACCGCCGGTCCGTTGTTGACCAGGTTACTTCGACCGCCGTTCCAGAGTCGACCGACCCCGCCAAGGTTTCAGAGGCTGTCGCTGCCCTTTTGGCTGCTGATCTGCCAGGCGAGCTTATCGAGCTTCTGGAGAAGATTGTCCTGGAGCCATCGCCGTTTAGTGACAACCAGAACCTCCAGAACCTGCTCATGTTCACCGCCGCCAAGGCTGACAAGTCCCGTGTCATGGACTACATTCACAAGCTGGATGGCTTCAACCCTCAAGAGATCACAGCTGTGTGCATCGACGTCGGCCTGTACGAGGAGGCTTTTGAGATCTTCAAGAAGATTGACGACAAGGTCAGCGCCGTCAACGTTCTTGTCGAGAACGTTGTCAGCATCGACCGCGCACAGGCTTACGCTGAGGATGTCGATATCCCAGAGGTCTGGAGCAAGGTTGCCAAGGCCCAGCTTGATGGTCTGCGTGTGACAGACTCGATCGAGTCATACATCAAGGCTGAGGACCCCAAGAACTACCTGGAGGTTATTGAGATCGCTACCCACGCTGGCAAGAACGAGGATCTCGTCAAGTATCTGCGCATGGCCCGCAAGACACTCCGTGAGTCCGCCATTGACACTGCTCTTGCTTTCTGCTACGCTCGCCTGGACCAGCTCTCTGAGCTCGAGGACTTCCTGCGCGGAACAAACGTCACCAACATCGAGGAGTCTGGTGACAAGGCATACGGAGAGGGTCTCTTTGAGGCTGCCAAGATCTTCTACACTAGCATTTCCAACTGGGCCAAGCTCGCCACCACCCTCGTTCACCTCGGTGACTACCAAGCGGCTGTCGAGTGTGCCCGCAAGGCCAACAGCATCAAGGTGTGGAAGGAGGTCCACGAGGCATGCGTCAACAAGAAGGAGTTCCGCTTGGCACAGATTTGCGGTCTCAATTTGATTGTGGACGCTGAGCAGCTGCAGACCCTCGTCAAGCAATATGAGCGCAACGGCTTCTTCGACGAGCTCATCAGCTTGCTCGAGAACGGTCTTGGTCTTGAGCGTGCTCACATGGGAATGTTCACCGAGCTTGGTATCGCTTTGTCCAAGTACCACCCTGAGCGCCTGATCGAGCACCTGAACCTGTTCTGGAGCAGGATGAACTTGCCCAAGATGATCCGCGCATGTGAGGAGGCAAACCTCTGGCCTGAGCTTGTCTTCTGCTACGTCCACTACGATGAGTTTGATAACGCTGCCCTTTCCGTCATTGAGAGGCCAGAGAACTCTTGGGAACACACGCAATTCAGGGACATCATCGTCAAGGTTGCCAACTTGGAGATTTACTTCAAGGCTATCAACTTTTACTTGGAGCAACATCCCTCCCTGTTGACTGACCTACTACAGGCTTTGACGCCTCGCATTGATGTCAACCGTGTCGTCAGGATGTTCCAAAAGTCAGACAACCTGCCCTTGATCAAGCCCTTCCTGCTGAACGTGCAGACCCAAAACAAGCGCATCGTCAACGATGCCATCAACGACCTGCTGATCGAGGAGGAGGACTACAAGACGCTGCGTGACTCGGTCGAGAACTACGACAACTATGAGCCTGTCGACCTTGCTGGACGTCTTGAAAAGCACGACCTTGTCTTTTTCCGCCAGATCGCCGCCAGCATTTACCGCAAGAACAAGCGCTGGGAGAAGTCAATTGCTCTTTCCAAGCAAGACAAGCTGTGGAAGGATGCCATTGAGACGGCTGCCATCTCGGGCAAGTCGGAGGTTGTGGAGGAGTTGCTGCGCTACGTAAGTTTCCAACCAATGCATGTAAGCCATGGTTTACTTTTTTTACCCGTACTAACATGTACCAACAATAGTTTGTCGACATTGGCAACCGCGAGTGCTACGTTGGTATGCTCTATGCCTGCTACGACCTCATCAGGCCCGACTTGGTTCTTGAGATGTCATGGCGTCACGGCCTGCACGATTTCACAATGCCATACATGATCAACCTTTTGTCACAGCAGACCAAGGAGCTTGCTGTGCTCAAGGCAGACAACGAGGCTCGCAAGGCCAAGGAAAAGGAGCAGGAAAAGAAGGAAGACAATGCTCCCATTCTCGGTGGTGGACGTCTCATGATTACGGCTGGACCTGGTACACAACCGACCTCTCCTGCGCCTTTTGGAGCGAATGGATTCGCACCGCAGCCTACCGGATATGGTTATTAGGGTGTTAATGCGGTTGTCTAGACGCCCAGATTTCATGATAGCTGGGGTTATTTTCTTGTCCATTTTTTGCGTGGAATGACGGGGGAGTAAAATGCCAATGCTACCTGTATGAATAGTTTAAGACATATTGTTTTACTTGTTGAAGACATTTTCTAGGTTTGAGTTGATGCACAATTTTTGGTGCTTGATGCATGAGTTCTTGGGTGTTTGGGATGTTTGTTTGGGGGCCTTTCGCGAATGGCAATCAGACTTGGTCGCTTGCATCAAATGAGCTTGTCTGACTATTAGCTATCCCCCACTTGCGCGCAAGGGGAGTACGGAAGATGGACGCCGAGAAAAGATGGCCTATGGACCGCGAGCAAGGATCATCGGGAGGAGTCAGCCTGTAGCCGGTGTCCCTGGCGAGGAAACTTTAGGTGTGGTATTGGCATTTAGCCGGCGATGGGACAGTAGTCAATACAGCACAGGCGAAGAAGCCATGGGTAACAATCCCGACGTTCCCGAATGGTGGTATGGGTGTCGCCACGTCGACAACACGAGTGGGATAAATACGGGCGACGCGCGGTCAAGCGAAAGCTGAAACTCTCTTACCATTGGGAATCTTTACCGTCACAAGACACCATAAAGATCTGGATTTATTCCTCGGCTTTCTCTCCCGCCATGCCTCTCGCCCCCTTGTTCTCGGCCCTGCTCCTGGCAGTAGCAGCAGGGACCACAGCCTCAGCAACGCCCCTTGCAGCGCGCGCCGCCGACCCAGCAGGCATGATCCGCTGCCCCGTCGTCTTTGACGGGCGGGTACCGGCGACTCTGGCGGCCGCTGACCTGGACGAGGCGGCCCGCTCGCCCTTCAACACGGGCTACGTCAAGGGCGAGAGCCTGAAGTGGAGCGACATCATCAAGTTCCCGACCGAGGTCGGGCAGTCGCGGTTCGAGAACTCGTCGACCCACAAGCCCATCACGGTCACGCTGAGCGACCGGTCCATCTTTCAGACGCAGAGGGGGTTCAGGAGGGCGGGGTTGCAGTTTAGGGAGGATGCCAACACCGGGGGAAAGGGTGCCGTCGGGGTTAGGACGCTGCATTGGAGCGTCAAGATTGATGCGACCAGGGGGTTGAATCTGAGCCATGAGTATCTTGTAGGTTTGCGTTGTTGGTATCTTTTCCTTTTGTGGTCCTGCTCGCTGTGGACGTTTATCTATCGCCATGTCGGAGGGCTATCTTGCTGGTAGTATCTAATTGCCTCTTACCAAACAGAACGTCTGGCACGAGACGGCCGACTACTCGGCGAACCAGTTCAACTTTGAGATGGGCAGCATCCTGGGCCAGCCTGACCTGCCTAGCGACACGTTCAAGATCCTCGACCGGCGCAACCGGCAGATTTGGTCTACGCCCATCGACGAGACTGCGTGGAACAATTTTGCTGTCACCATTGACTATGTCAAGAAGTAAGCTTTTGTTGAGCGCGCCTTCATTTTCTCTTCTTCTTTTTTTCTTTTTTTTTTGCTGCCCTAGGAACCAATATTAACAAATACCCACGCCAAACAGCACGCTGCGGGTCTACTACTCCAAAAACGACGAGCCGCTCAAGGCGACCTCTTGCGCGGCGACGCCCAACGACAACTCGGGCGAGGGCCAGTACCAGCTCGGCCTGCTCAAGAAGCCGACGGGGACCGACGACGTGGTCAATTCTGGGTACCAGGCGAGCGGGATAGACGAGGGACTGATCTACGGTGGCATCTTCTTGGAGGATAGCGCCGATGGGTGTATTTCTTTGTGATGGGGTTATGCTCCTCGCGAGATGGACAGTATCCATGTGTCAGAGCCAGGATGTCGTATGTGGTTCCCGTCAAATCCACGCGTGTGGTATGTGGCCAGAACTATTTTAGGGCTAGGATTTTGAGGTCGGCTTCGGATCATTACCTTCCCAATAACACTAGAAAATCATAGTACCCTCAGCACCCTATCGCTCAGAATAGTCCTGCGCAAAGTTAATCTTGCGGCCAGTCCGGATTCACACCGGGGTACCCGGGGCTAGCTTCTTGTATTCACGCCTCAAGTGATTGTACTATGTATAAGCCAGGCAGCGGGACTCAAGCCGTCCTTGTCCGGAAACGGCGACTCAAAGCTTTGATTTCAAGACCGAGGTCTTATGCATTGCCTTTTATTTATTACGTAAAAAGCCATATTTCGGACTGGGTATAGGCCCTGCAGGGGCTGCTTATTTTGTTACTCTGGTGGGGTGCTATTTAGGTACGTATGAATCGCTCGCCCGCCTGTTTGTTCAAAGCTGTCGTTGACTGTTACGAGCTTGTTCTGTGAGCATGCGGATTGGAAAGTGAAGCAGGGGCTTTTCTGTCCCCAGAGACAGAATATCATATCCTCCAAGTATCCAAAGCCCCCAGACGCTGAAAGATGTTTTTAAGCAGAGGCGTCACGTTGTAGAACATCATTTAAAAGGCTGGATTGAATTCCAGATTTGGCTAATCTATACCAGCAATTACGCACGCAGACAAGGAATCTCCCAACTTGTTATAAACCTACTTTATGTCCATGCTTTTGTTGGTTTACCTTGATATTAGCCCGTTACCCATTTGATGAAAATAAAATGCAGCCTTAGTTTTTTTTGCTTTTTTTCGGTCAAGCAGGACATGAGCGATGGTCTGGGAAGGGAGTTGTGGTTATAATGGGATGAGTTGCGAGTTACGAGTCGCGACCTGGGAATTGTGAAAAGCTTTATCGCTATTTTATAAATGAATTGCTCAAGCGGAATACTACTTTCGGCACGGATATACTATATACTATATATATATATATAATTCGCTTGATGATAAAATGGTAACACGTTTGTTTACATCTATATAAAAGCTTTGTCTTTCAATCTTCAACTACCATAATTGTTCCTCACTCAACTTTGTACCTTGCACCAGCTCAATTGCTCATACAACTAACTACCTATTCTTTTTTTTCTTCTCCAAAAATCAATCTGTCAAAGTAGGTCTAGACCTTCGACGTCGTCAAAAAATGGTCCGCCCTTCAATCTTGGGCCTTGCCATCGGGCTCTTGTCTCTACCAGCTGCGACGGCTGCGCCGCATTCGGAGCACACGGTGAAAATTCCACAGCTTCTTTACTAAGTGGGCCCAGCGTTGCGAGTCAGAGCCCTCGGAGACGTCCATATCCCCAACGGAGTCGAGCTATACTCGGACAAGGAATATGCTCATGAGAAGGCCAGAAAGGAAAGGAAAGTAGTTTATTCGATTATAACTAACAAAGCTCAAGGCAGACTCGTCCCAAACGAACAGCCTAAAGACAAAGGGCCTGAAGACGAAGAGCCTGAAGAAGAGCGGACGGATCCAAAGGCGGATTGGACAACAGAATTAAGTTATGGAATCCCAGGCAGGGCTATTGGCATCCCTACTTATTATGATCAATAGAGGTGCTACGACTGTACGGGCATAGTTTTTTTTAGTTCAGGATAGGGACATGTGATCTGGATACAATATGTACCTAGGCAATGGCGGCAAACTCCCATAGTTTTTACACATCCTTCAAAGCGCAGGCAGATTCCGGCTTCAGATTCATGGTACAAGAGGTGCACGAGCCGCAGAGCCTCTAGTAGATGCAAAGTTTGTACCAACCTCGTCACGCGGGCCTAGAGTGGAAGAATGACTTTTTTTTAGATATCCATGTTATAATACAACTGGCAATTCATCCCCGATTTCACAAAGTGCCCTTAGTTCAAATCATATTAGAACATGACCTGAACTCGTAGCCCACACAGGGACGCAAAGTGTTTTGTTCATGTAACTGACTGGTTAAAGTAAAAGTCCGACATCTCTGTTGGCATCTTGTGTTTAAATATGTTGTATTTGCTATTACAAGCTGGTATGCTTATCTTATCATGTCATATTGTCGGTAGTGAGACATGACCAAGTGCGATTTGTTTTAATACCAACCAATACATGCACACTGTATTTCTTTTCATTTAATATCCATAAATTACGTCGTGAGTAATTACTTCATGCATGAATACAAGCATACCTAGCTTTACGCCACTTTAATTTCACTTGTCCCAAACACTTGTCTTTTTACAATTTGGTGTAGCAAAACCATCTTCTTTCGTCGCAGCTATTAGCACAGATCCGACTTTTTGGTTTCCTTTCAACAAGCCTCAACCTCGTCCAACATGTTCCGCCCTTCAATTCTCGCGCTATTATTTATAACCTCCGCTACAACAGCTACAATTCCCACCTATCTATATTTTATAACGGAGCGATATCTACTGAACGAACACTTGACCGACGGTATCGGACCGGGCCCCGTTAAACTATGGTCGAATATCAACCGTTCCTTTGAGCTTGCCAGAAAGGAAGGCAAGGCATTTTATTACATACAGACTGAGAACATCAAAGACATTCTGGTTCAAAATGTGAATTGGCCCTGGGTTGCTGGGCCGGATTGGGAAACAAAGGAGAACTCTACAATTCCGGAAACTGCTATTCAAGACCTCAAATGGCCGACTGTCGATACTCCAGTCCCGCGTTACTGATAAAGAGGCCTTGCCTATAGGGTCTAGGGAACACGCACCAATCCAGCTAGAGAAAAGCATCTTCATCCGAGGCTCAATCCACTGTTTTCCACCCTAGACAAGATATAAGAAACGGAGACTGCCGAGGGTCCGGCGGGCTGTCGAATGCAAATATTTCCGAAAAAACGTCTCTTGAGCAAACTTTACTTTCCCGGGACGAGACAGGCTTTTCTTGGACGATTGCAGCGTGGCTTTCCCAAGAAAGCACTGGATCCGCCGTCTCCGCCGCATGCCGTCAGCGGGGTGAACCAACAAACTATCAACTCGGCTCTGGGTGAGAATTGCACATGTGTGATGTGCGAGCCAGTGGGAATGGATCTGGGGATAAAATAACGTGAGGGGTTTTATATAATTTAATGTTTTTATCCAGCTGGCTTCTGTGGTGAGCAGAGTACAAATGATGAGAAGGGCAAGGATGGATCCGAGACCACGGACATGCACAACTCTGCAACCTACGGACGTTGTGTTCGCTAAGGCCGCCAATGTCAATAGCGCCAAAGCCATTGTTGACGGCCGCTAGTGAAGCAACTACCTAAAGGTGACTTGGAACCGAACAAGGACCTTGCCTGCACTGGAGTATCATGAGCAGAAGCGGTGATATTTGTCAGTGAGAGGGACGAAATCAGTATCTTGATACACTGAAACCATGTCAATTTCCAACGCATGGCTTGTTTCGCTGTTAGAGAGAAACATGGAAGCAAGGACCGTATCCAGTAATGTCATCTATCCACCCACATGAAGCCATCGCAAATAACTAGCCTACAACCAGGACAGTCTTGAACCTCTACGTCGTGTAGTTGCTAAAGAACTTCTCTTTAGAATCATTGACCCACTTTGGATTCACGGCCTTGTACTCCCAGCTATGCTCCTTCTCGTTAGGATGCATGGAGAAACCAGCATCTTGGATGTCGCTTAGAGCTTGCTGGACCTGAGGCTTTTTGATGTTATCCGTCTGGTAGTAGTAAAACCCCATCTCCTGTAGGTGAGGAAGACGTGCAGTCCGTTCCGCTCGGAACTCTGAGATCAGTGCTTTGATACAATCAAGATCATCTTGCTCAAACATGGAGCAAAAGAGCCGAAACGTCTCAAGCTGGGACGGAAGGAGGTCAACAAGACGTGGTCGCGCAGGTGGAATGTTGGCGCATGCTCGAGGCGGCCAAGGACCGTATGCTTTTTGACTGTATGCAGCAACCACCTCATCTGTCCTTGCTGGCCCCATCAACATACGAACATCCAACTCGAGAATCCTGAGAGATGGGAATCCGGTTCGCATGTCGGTCATTGTGGTGCCTAGATCTCCCCAACCTCGAAAGCCGGAGATCCTGGTGACCGAAAGTTCCTCGAGAGTGCTACCGACATGATGACACACAACATCAAGAAAGTCTCCGGCATCCCAGTTGTGGCCACAGCCATGCCACTTGGTCTCATACGAGAATCGAAATGTTTTGAGACGGGCACCAGCACACCTCTCCAGAAGAGCCGAAAGTTCTGGTCTCCTGGTGACACAGGCAAGAAGCTCGAGGGTATCGAGGTTTTGACTGTAGCTTTTGTAGCGTGGGTGAAAGCGATTACCTGTGTATCTGTCGTCGATGAATTTGAAGCCGCTCCCATGGAATGTACGAACCGAGTCCAACCCAAGAAACGGCTCGAATGGGGTGAGTGCACCATATAGCTCGTATGAAGGCAGTAGAGTAGGGCCTATGCGTTCAAGTTGAGACAAAGAGACCGAACCAGCTGGAAGCGATTTGTCGTTGGCCTTGTTCACAATTGCATCGAGCACTGCCCAAACATTTTCAAGCTCGGGACCTTGGTTGGCCCGTCCAAGATACCCCCAGTGTGGATGAGGATATAGAAGCTTGACGCGCGGTAGTAGGGTCAGCAGGAAAGCCTCGGCGTGACCTGTGCATGTATTGGTGAGCTGATCCAACCAATGGTCGGGATCCTGATTGGCATGCTGCAAATACGCAGAATCGTTGAGGGCAGTTCTGAACAGATCCCGGTCACTGTCCTCAATCCGTGGGAACGATGAGTCACGGCTGGGGTCCAAGGGTAGCTTGAGATCATCGTCAAGATCTCTGTAGTCGGGATTGTTGAAAGAAGGCTCGCCTCTCAGGTCAGCCTCGAGGATGTAATCTCCGACGACTGGATTGACAAGAATGGCACGGATGAGGTCGATTGTCTTGTGGATCCTGATGCCTGTAGCTCTCAAGGCGGGATCTGGGTCGGCGGGATTGGAGGGTCTCGTGCCAGGAGCGAGGAATTGGGTATGGACATCATGAGTGATGGGGAACCTGAATCGCCTAAACCGTCGTTTGAGACGATAGTGTTCTGCCAAGAGTGGCTCGGCAGCGGCGTGAAGTTGTTTGCAAGTCAAGGCAAGACTTTCAATTCCATCGGGTATACTTGCTTGGGCAATTTGGGCGGCAAGCTCCAGTGGAAGGGAGAGTAACGAGCAAGGCATCTTTAGCACTGACGTCATTAAACTTTGCTGCCTGAAACCACCGTTCAGTAGATGTCATTTGCTTGATCGATTAGAAGCGATCGATATATTAATCGATTGTAACAAAGTTTTCTCGGCATGCAAGAGAAAAATGACAAGAAGGAAAATTTAAAGATGTTTCCAATTCCGCGATCGATCACCCTCGTAAGATGTGTCTGGTACTGTTAGGTAGGTAGTTAGTTGAAAGGTGGAGGTGTTACGATGGTACGGAGCGGAAGAGTTGAGCCAAGTACAGCACCGTGTGATGTTTTAGGCAGCCATCTCCCGTGACTGTAGCTAAACTACAACCGCAATGCAATGACACTGGTATGAATGAATGCAAAAGAGAAAGTTTGTCACTTGCCTTTCTGCAGATTGTCAGCTGCGGGTTAGGGCCAAGGGGTAGGGTTAAGGCAGCCCGAACTCTTCTTTCGACCTCCCAAGCTGCTTTCCCTCCAGGCCCGAGGACATCTGCACAGACTTGCCAGACCTGTTTCATCAACTAAACTTATTCTCGAAATTTATTCCTCTGCAAGCCATGCATCAGTTAATCGCATTGAAAACGTTTCAATAAGCAGAGGCTTTTCTCCCTGCGACCTTTTCAATTTGCGGGGGACAAAAACCATATCACCCTGACCTAGACTAGTGTACTGCACATGTGACAGTGGCATCGATCGAAAATTTTCAACTTCACAGACTAAGCTATCTAAGGTACACAGCCCAAAATATCACGACTCGTCGCACTGCCACTGCAGCTTGACTCGGGTCAGCAAAGCTTTATTTATACTCATTTAAACACCTTGCGGATCTGCAAGTGCAGGCGGGTAGCAGCCCATACATACCACGTAAAAGCTCGGGTAGACAGACCCTTAAAGGTCAATATTATAGATACTTGCATAATAAGGCTGACCGCAGCCAGATTTGCGTTCCTGGGCCGTGCAGGTAAATCACACCATATAGCCTGAAGGCTATCTCTACCAGCGTTATATTGACAAGCAAACACCCGTGGCCCCTTTTTTCGACCAGTATTAATCCGATCAGACCACCTATAGTTCTCCGCCGGATCAAAAGAACCGCGGGCTCAGCCAATCAAGTTGACTGACAACTTGAATCTATAGAAACGGTCTCGAGGAAAATCATCAGTTCTGTCTACAGATCAAGGTATTATTAATCACTTTGGCACCAAAACTCGGGGGATAAACTTTTCCAAGTGTTTGGGTTGTTCGTCCGGATGTCGTCTAGCTTGAAACCCTGTTTCCAGTCCATCCACAACCTCGATCTTATTTTCGTACCTTTGTAGGTTCAGATCACAACTTTTGCGATTTACCTAGACCAAATCGAGGTGTGGCAGAGGAGACAAGTCTACCAAGGACTCACTCATACTGAGACATCTTCAGATGACGATTCTTCCAGACCAAGGTCGGTGCCGCCTGGTCGGTTCGACTTGAGCTAATGTCTCTTTTGGGATGCTTCAACATTGCATAGGTTGTCAATAAATTCCATCGTGAATTCCGTCCGTTTCTCATGGCTCATATCTCATGGGAATATCTTCAATAGCCATAGTACCACGTACATGCTTCCTCACACCTACAATACAAATCCGGATGAAGCTTCGAGAGGCCGTGTCAGGCAGCTGACCGTTTCGTTTCCTATAGAATCGATGTGTCATTCACCCAGGAACGAACTTTAAACTGTCTACAAAAGCTGCCTGCGTCCTGGGGCCATGACTCTTCCAGAGAGCTGACTACTATCTTACTTACAGACTTCCATTCCGTAGAATAGGGGTTGCCCCAGGCCAAATATGTCCAAAGTCCATCTTGTTCCCGCACCACGCTTCCTTGCGTTTCCCTTGGTCTCCCTTTATCCCACGTCTCCCTTGAGTCGTCAGGCTGGCCCCTGAGACCGGGGCGGGGGGGATTATTAGACGCAAACCGTGGGTGAGAATCTGCACGAAGCCCACTTCCGATCGATAAGAATATTGAGGTTTTGGAAGGGTGTCGGTGGTGTCGGGAAACACAAACCTTAATGGACCGTGGCTCGAACCGATATCGCTGCTGTTTTCTTGCACACCGCGCAAGGCCTATCAAGCCTGGCTTTTCTTTTTTAGCTTACACCATTTCAACCCTCGTGCTGCGTTTGTTCCTGGCTTGCTTAAAAAAAGGTGTGAGTATCATCCCAGGTATATAGTTGCGCCAGCTGGTTCTAGATTATATCCCATCTTAGTTCTGGGTTCACTGCTTCACGTGGCCCAAAATTTTATATAATCCAAAAGTCCTGCCCTTTCAATTCGACAACCTTATTGCCCCCTCAAGTCATCGCTTTCGCCATTTCGCCTTTACGAATACTTCAGAAAGACGAGCTGGTTTGAGCCGGTCTCGGTTATAGCGATCGATGGGCACGTTCACTTTTTTTCTTCCAACTAATCTTGGGTGAGGAAAGCAAAAGGCCATTCTTTCCACCCGCTTCCTGTCCCCAGTCAATCTTTACGACGCCATTACCAGCCAAACTGCCGACATGACAACGCTGAGCTCGGCCGCCAGGTCCGGCGAAGAGATTGGGAGCGTGTTCCTCGTCGCCGAGGATGGTACCCTTCTCAGCCTTCCCATCCCCAGCAACTCACCCGATGACCCTTTGAGCTGGAGTCAACGCAGGCGCTGCTTGGCCATAGTCATACTGGTACTGTTTGGCATATTTGGCATGGCCATCCAGCAGTTTCCCAGTCTTTTATTTGTGGCTTTCGAACAGGAGTTTGGACCGAGTGTAAGTGCTTTCGACCCACATCGACTCAAGTCATGATGAGAACCATCCTGACAACATCCCAGCCTGTTGGACCTTTCTCTATCGATCATCTCGGCACGGTTCCACCACTCTTTATGGGTATAGGGGCGATATTTTGGGTCCCTTGCTCCATCTTACTTGGCAGACGCCCTGTGATACTCTTGTGTGCCATCCTGGCCGCCGTCGCAACTGCCTGTGCGTCTGTAACATACTCTCTCGTCCATCTTGTCGTTGTCCTTTCCATCCAAGGCTTTGCAAACGGCGCAACTGTCGGAGTGGTAAGTGCCTTTGGACAAGTCCCATACTTAACAACCAAGGTCTCAAGATGGTGCTAACTGAACCATGCACCAGACACTCTTGGCAATTGTGGACCTCACATTCATTCACCAGCGTCCCGGCGCCATCGCCGCGACCTGGGCCATGGGCGGTACCATGTCTCAGGTGATCCTAGCCGTGGTGCCATACTCTGTCGACACGGCTCTTGACTGGCGAGCCACGTACAAGTTCTGGTCCATCCCCTGTTTTGCCGTCTTCCTCCTGGTGGTGCTCTTCGTCCCCGAGACATACTTTGTTCGCCCGCCCGTCGCCCTCGATGGACGCATCCTCGTCCAGGGCGGCGCGGAAAAGATGCGCGTCTACGAGGGCTGGGACCAGGTGGCCGGCGGCGGCCCGCCCATCGTCGGCACCGAACACGGCTTCCAGAGGCACGCCGTCATGGCCGCAACCCCCAGGACCACCTCGGCCGCCGGCAACGACGTCCGGGGCAGGACCAGGCTCTGGCTGCGGCAGATGCGCGTCCGCAAGGCCAAGGGGGCGGATTGGCGGTCCGCCGTCGCCTTCTTCCCGCAGCTCGCCATCTGCCTCGTCAATCCGCTCATCTTTTGGGTCTGCCTCTTCACCGCCGCCAACTTTGCCGCCATGATGCTCATGGCCACCACCTACCCCATGGTCCTGGTATCTCCCCCCTACTCCCTCTCGGCCCGGGCCATCGGCTTCGTCAGCTTGGCCTCCGCCGCGGGGGCCCTGGCCGCCTGGCCCGCGGCCGGGTACCTGACGTCGCGGGTGACGAACCACTTCACGCGGCGCAGCCACGGCGTGCGGCACGCCGAGGTGTACCTGTTTGCGTTTGTGCAGCCCGTGGTGGCCGGCGTGGCCAGCCTGGTGCTGTACGGGGTGTCGGTGCGGTTCGGGTGGCCGGCCGCGTGCATCTACGTGGCGTACGGGATCAACACCTTCTCGTACGTCACCAACGGCGTCGCCAACACGCTCTGGGCCACGGCCGTCTTTCCGCAGTGGGCCGCCGCCGCCATCGCCGTCGTGGGCGGCGTCAGCTCCGTCGTCAGCTTCGGCCTCACCTTTGCCATCCCGCCCTGGGTGCGCTCCCAGGGCTACCTGGGCGCTTCGCTGGAGCTGGCCGCCGTCGTGTTCGTGCTGGGCCTCGTCTTTGTGCCCATTGCGTTTTGGGGGAGGAATGTGCGCCAGTACATCAATACCCGGTGGGCGACGTACGAGGCTGGTGCTGTGCGGCCTCAGTGAGTGTTTGGTGATTGGGGAGGGTTTTATGAGCTACCTGTTATGTTTCGCTCGTTTTCTTTTTGGGTTTGTTAATTGTGACTCGAGGTTGGATGGCTGAAGAAATCGCTACATATGCTGCTTGGGAACAAGACTAGGTAGCAGTATATGTCGGGGTATATTCACCCTCCAAAAAAGGGGTAGCTTTACGAAATCAATCCCAGCATCTGAAAGTACTTGCTCATCGACGCCGTGATGTCTTGTGCCCTAACCTACAGGCCCCTACACGCTTGCTCATTTATGGTCTCTGGATTATCAAGCATTACACAGACTTACCGTATGAGCGTATTATCCCATCTATAACATTAGACAGTCAGTCCGGTCACTATATTGGTCCGGCAATAATATTGACTACTTCCTTTTTTCCGGATGGTCCTTGAGCAAAGTTCATCCCAAGCACTTTTCTTTTATCCCATCGACAAAAAGGCAGCATGTCAAAGAAGACAGCAACTCGGCAAGCGACAGCCGTTGGCCATCGGGATCGGACGGGCGTCGGGGAGGCATTTTACTCCTCACGCGATACGTCCCCGAACTACGGGCCGATCCCTCCCCTCGATGATGAATTACGTACGACTCCAAAGAGGCGGGCGGGCTGTCCGATACCACCTTCCAAACACGCGGCTGGGTCCGAGAGGGAAAAAAAGGAGAAAAAAAAGATGGGCGGGTTTCTTTGTGTCACAGCCAATCTTGTCAGCAGACCGTTCCAAGAATGTAGAGAAGGGGAGTTTGTTCTGCACATGGCCAGTACAATATGGGGAAACATGGGCTTTTCGGAGTCATGTCTTACGGTTGTAGTGCTTTATTATTGTGGGAGACAAGTTTGCGACAGAGAAAAAAACGCGTCATGTCATTGGGGCAATTGTAGCAAAGGAGACAAACAAAAAGGCAGGTCGCGTTTGCCAAGCATCGTCTCCAATCCTAGATCCATCTCCCCCTCCCACCGAGAGCTTGGCGTGTGCGGGTTTTTTTGGGAGTGTTTTTTACGGGAAGACGAGACATCAGGAAATAAGGCAAAAAAGAAAAGCCCCCCAAGAGATTGTGACAAGCGGAATGTGATTAAGAAAAGCCAAGAAGAATAAAAAAAAAAAGGGGGAAAGAAAAATTGGAGATGAGGAGAAAGAGAGCCAATGTCTCACCTACCGTTTTTCCAAGACCGAGTGAGATGGCGACAGAGCACCACATGTTGACATGCGATGATTTAATTCCCTTTCGAATATAACCGACAGAGACGGGTTTGGGGTGATATATTTTCTCGGCGCGCCCATGACCTACCGTCAATTGTCTTTGTCGTCATCGGAGAAAGGCTGCAGATCAGGCCCTGACCTTATCCTACGATTTTTTGTCTTGGCGACCACACGATAACTGAGGGGGTTCCTGGTGGTCAAAGAGGAGGGCGGGGGTCTTTCGGGGGGTTTTATTGTCTTGCATATGGTCAACCCATGGGTCACGACCGCACCCACGGGGACGGATGTATGGATGCGCGATTCCAGGTCTCGTTGAATGTGGAGAAGATGTTCAACATTGGAAGGAGGATACGCAGAAAAGTAATAAACGAGGTCTTGAGTACTCGAGTAAACACAAGAGCCGACATTCCCGGATGGGGGGTGACAACGGGTCTACCTGCGTAGTGCCATATCAAGGAGTATATATGAACCCCCAACATCATGCCGTCCGTGGTCGATTAGAGGATTTGCCTGTCGTCCGACAGCAGCACATTGTCGCAGTTGTCCAAGGACGAAGAAGCAAGCAAAGGCACAGGCTCAACCTAGCTCAGGCTCACAAAACTCGGCCTTTTTCAGAACTTTCTAAGCAGACTTCGTCAACTAGAACAATGCGCACTGCAGTGACGGCTATCGCCATGGTGGCCTGGGCGGCTCTGAGCGTCCAGGCTGTGCCGTCGGCCAAGAACTTCATCTACATCGTTCCGGATGGCTTCGGGCCGGCGTCGCAGACTATGGCCAGGGACTATGTGTCGCTCATCCAGAACGGAGAGAACCCGGACCGACCGGTTGGGTTCCAGCTCCCGGGTGACAAGATGGTTCTGGGCAACGTTCGGACGCACGCTAGTGACGCACTGGTTACCGACTCGGCAGCCTCGGGAACTGCGTTTGCCTGCGGTGTCAAGACGTATAATGCGGGTTAGTTTCGGCGGTTGGCGGGTGACGTGGATCGCATGTGCGTCCGTTGAGTGGATAAACTTGCTAAAATGTGTTGCTGGACATATAGCTATCGGTGTCAATGACGCTGTCGAGCCTGTCGGTTCGATTTTGGAGGCGGCGCATCTCTCAGGCATGAAGACCGGACTGGTCGTCACCAGCACGATCAACCACGCCACACCGGCTTGTAAGTCTACAACCTACATCTTTCCAGAAAGATCCCGCTGAGACAATTACTGACACTTGTGTTGAAGCCTACTCTGCTCATGTTGCCCACAGAGACATGTATGCGGATATCGCCAAGCATCAAATCGGATACAACCACCCATTCGGTCCCTTTGTGGACATTTTGATGGGAGGTGGTCGAGTAAGTGATTGGCCTGTTGATCTGGAAAGGGATGGCCCAGTTAGGATGAACAAGGCTGACTTTCAATCTCCACTGTACAGTGCTACTTCAAGCCGCAAGGAGAGAGCGGCTCCTGCAGGCCTGACGATGCCGACCTGTTTGGCTTCGCGCAGGAGAACGGTTACCATGTGATGCAGAACCGCAGCGCGTTCGACGCCCTCGACAAGGGTCTCGGGGACACGAAGTTGCCGTTCATCGGACTGTTCAACGACGGTCAGATGATGTACGAGATCGACAGGTCGCGCAACCCGACGCAGGAGCCGTCCTTGCTGGAGATGGCCGAGACTGCCATCAACGCTCTGGACCGGGCGACGAGCTCGGGCGACAAGGGTTACTTCCTCATGATAGAGGCATCCCGCATCGACCACGCAGGCCACGCCAACGATCCTGCGTCGCACCTGTTCGACATCATCATGTACAACGAGGTTCTCGAGTACGTGCAAAAGTGGATCGACGAGCACCCCGACACGATGCTCATGTCGGCGGCGGACCACGAATGCGGTGCCCTGACGCTGCCGGGATACAACCCACTACCCATGAAGGGGGCCACGGCGTCGACCGAGGCGCTGGTCAGGCGTTACAATGAGTTTTCCGGCGACAAGCGGGCCTTCCTCCGGTCCGAGATCCTGCCCGCGTACGGCCTGGCCGACGCCACCGACGCCGAGGTCAACACTCTGCTGTCCTCAGGTAACCTGGGCTCCGAGATGGGCAACCTGCTCGCGTCACGGGCGGGGATCCACTGGGCGTCGGGCGGGCACTCGGCGGTCGACGTGGTGCTGTACGGATACGCGTCCAGCGACAAGCTCGGCGAGTACAAGGCCAGCATGACTGGCAACCACGACAACACCGCCCTGCCCAAATTTGTCGAGCAGGTCCTGGGGGTTGACATGTCGGCAGCGACCGAGCTGATCCGCGCCAACGCCACCGAGGGTTGGATGGGGACGCCACCGTCCAACTTTAGGACGACCACGCACGCGCATGGCGACCACGACCCCACTCACCAGCAGATCCCGATACTACCTCTGTTTCGTTAATGTGTAGTAGAATGTAGACAAAAAGTTTGGGATATGGTTGGGTGGAGAGGTCAATAGGAATAAGACACGGCTTTCATGGCAAGAATGGGTCTGTTATACTCGTATATTGATTGATGTATACAAACAAACGTCCATTCCACAAGTAAACAAACCTCCGATTTGTCCACTCCACCTACCAATAGTGATAAAAATAAAAGTGATTCTATTGGTGCGGTCTCGACCAAGCCTGGAACACACCAAAAGTAAGGTCCAGAACTGAACTGAACTGAACATGCGGAATGTGGGTAAAATGGTGGAGTCTTTGTCACGTGATTTACAAAAGACATTCCGTGGTTCGCCGTAATCTGCGATTTCCTTCCGCTGTACCTGCGGGGCGGACGGGAACAAGTCCGACGCAACCAATCGATCCTGTATTGAATACTTGACATGCTTTGCCCGGGTAGGACTATTTTCCTTACGTCACCAACAAAAAAAAAACCCTCGCTAATAAGTACGTACGCAGCCAAGAGCTCAAAGAAGCAGGTGGTTTTTTGAACTGGAGATCTGGTTCCAGACAAGCCCAAGCCTTGTCCAGTTTTGGTTTGTACCTTTGTAGGGTTGGCCAGACTGGTCTTTGCTTTGTTCTTGTGACTTCGAGGGTTTTTTCTTCTTCTCTCTTCTTTCTGTCAATCGCCCCCGTATTACCACGAATCATTCGTTTCTACGGTAGTCACTTTGTAGGTCTCCAGAATTTGCTTCGTACTACTCAATCTACTGTGCAATACTGTGTTTCCCCAGATTTGATCAATCCCAGAATTCCCCTAGAAGCCGAGAAGGGCGCAGCAAAACGCAAAATACCATGTGGTTGGTCGGGTAGGGTGTATCTGGGCGTCTTAAATAAGCTTACATGTACCTAATATCCGGCTGTGCCCTTTGTTGTGTTTGACTCGGGTTTTTTTGTTAATCTAGTCTAGTCCTAGTCCTAGTCCCTCAGCCTGACCTAGGTAATCTCTTCGCCACCCAACCTGTCTGACCAAAAAATGAACCACGATCAGGCCAACGCGGGTGAGAAGTAAAAACTTTTTTGGGGGATTTTTTTTTTCTTACGAAGTAGCACACAAGACATGCCCATATTGCCACCCACCAGTCGGTGTCAAGGGCAGCCCTATGGAGTACGTGAGACAGGCCTAGGTAGGTAGGTGGGTTGGTGGGTTGGTGGGCAATGTAAGCTTGCATTCAATTGCACAGACAGGTCGGCGAAACTGCCAGATGTACAGTACTTTGTAAATCAACAGACAGACGCATGTCGACAAGACACTTTTTTTCTCCTTTTTCCATCCCGCATGTCACCCAACCCGCTTCGTGTTAGTGGTGCAACGTCGCAACGTTTCCAACGGGCTGGGCGATGGTTCTTTTCCCTGCAGTTCTCCCTGTAACATCAAAGTATTCGTAATGCAAAGAGTAAACTCTGCCTCGTCTGCATGTCAACGGGGGCTTTTTTTTTCTTTCTTGTTCCACTTGACCGCCACTGGAGCGATACAATGCACAACGGCTAAGATAACCACCCGATGGACTATTTTGGGATCGAAACTTCAAGCTGAGAGGGGGATGGGGGGAAAAATTCCTCAAAGTTCCAGCCTCTTTGTGTTCAGCCCCTTTTTCCATCACCCGTGGACGAAAAAGGGTGATCGCTTGCCACATTTGCTGACCGCAGATCTTGGCTCGCTCCACGGCTGACACTGATAGGATGGATACAATGCACTTTTCTAGGCACTGCGACGGTAAAAATAAAAAGATCCTCGGCGATTGTCGTCGGGACTAGGTTTACTGTAGGCGATGACATTTTCTTTGCATTTAGAAGTCTAGAACGATTCAGGAAAACAATATACACGATAACGTAACCAAGTAGTATTGAACCACTAATTCGGTTGTGGACCGACTAGGTACAACGACAAAAGGAATACGCCGCAACCGCATCCGCACAAAAAACCTGACCACGATGACGGCATTTGCAGTGTATCGACCGAGGTGAAGCGGGATAGTTGGAGCAAAACTTGCCGAGATGGATGAGCGGCTAGTACCTCCGCAGGCTGATCTGCATTTTTCTGCACCTGCCACTACGTCAAAAGGTTTCATTTGTGGGCGTCGTGGGGGATGGCCCCGGATGGGTTTATTCTTTCCTGGGCCTGCAAGTTGCATTTTGGTTGGAATCGTAGCTTTGTCTCTCACATCATTGCACTATCTGATGTGGGGCTATCTGGTTTTTTTTTATCTGCTTGGAGGTAGTTGGTAAACTACTGCGTAATGTACCTAGATAGGCAGTTCATGACCAGGCCTGAAAACTAGGCCTGGTCATTGCATACTATATGTCCAATGCAGTAATACAGATCGCTTGCCGAAGAGCCGCCATCAAACAATCAATTAATACCACGTACAATCAATACCTTATCCAGCTTACCGTACCTAAGTCAAGTGGTCTCTCGGAGTGGCGACTACCTCGCTCTAGTTTGGACTAGTGACAGGTACCTTAGTATGCCTAGGCGACAATCTGGATCCTACCACAAGGGATGTATTTCCAAGCCACGAACCCACTCAACTCCAGCCTTGCTCGGCTGACTGCTGGAGCTGCCTGCAGCCGTTGGGGGCTGAGAACCTGATCTGCACTCTGTGGGATGATCAAGACAAAGTCTGGTTAAGGCGTCGTGTCTTGAGAATCCTTGGTTTAAGTGTCTTGTTAGTTTTTTTATGCTCTTTTAATTAATTGCTACTACGCTATAAGAGCCATATAGGAAATAAAACAAGCAATATGAAGCAATTCTTGTATCGACAATCGCATTGGCATATTTTGAGGAAAGCCTTTTTTTTGCCCCACGCTTTTTCTCACCAACACCATCCCTGTAATCCACCGCGCTAGATAAAAAGAGGCCGAATCCAACCAGGTAGCAGTTTCGTCTGATTTTTCTGTTGTTCTTTTCAGCTTCATTCCATCTATCGAATTGTCTGTCCTGTTTATTATGTTCTATGCTGATCTGACTTGAAGAATTTCGTTACCGATTAAATGTACTGTATTCAATGCGCGCTGTGATGTTGGTCGGTAAAGCTGTGATTTTAATTTAATGAGGCTGCCTTGACACGAAATTGCAACTCCGCATTCTTTTGGTTTTGTCCCCACTTGGCGTCCTTCCCAACACAAACTAACCATGTGGGTTTTCCTGTCGTTACATCCGCGGTAAGAATCAATTCTTTGGAAATTGGAGATGTGGTCATTTACGGGTTGGACCCTCGAGATTTTCAACAGGTTCTCTTGCTTTCGTTCCCAACCGGGACCTAACAGCTGACAGTTTGTACCAAGTCTAAAATATGACTGTATAACTCTTTATGTACACATGTACACACATATTTAACAGAGTTATCTCGCAGTATTACCGTATTTACTACACATGAGCCCTGCTTGTCAATGTGGATGATCGACCCATCGCAGGCCTCCATGATAGTGGGTTTAGGCACCCTTCAATCGGGCAGTCTTGGCAAAAGGGGCTTGCTGCAGCTCTCCAGCCGCGACCTACTGTACATGTACCTCAGTGCTAAGCCTGCCTAGGTATTCCGTCCCTAATTAGTCCAGACTCTAAGACTAGAGCCGATGGATCGCAACGCATGGAAACCTTCTGTTGTAGTGCCGCACAAGTTATGTTTCTCCTGGTTGGTGCAGTGGTGTGGTGTTGGTGCTGGACTGCGCCTCCCTATCTTTGCAGATCTGGACATGTCTCTTTGGGTGGGTAGACCACATGGAAATAAGGAACAGAAACATAACTAACTCTAGGTACCTGTAGTTTTGTAGGTTGTACTAGACTAGAACTAGTTCTAGTTGCAGTATTGTAGTCTTTGCTATATTCCATCTCTGCATTGCTACGGCACAAAGTAACCGAGTATAGAATAAATCTGCCCAGTTCATTTTTAACGTACTGTACTGTACATACCTAGCATTGAAAAATAGCTTCATGCAACCGTAGAGCTGGAATCCATCATGATTTTACAGCTGTCACCCAATTGGACTGCGCCCCCTGTCGGCTGACTTAACCTTAGTGACGGGACGAAGGGGTTGCCTGCGGGTACTTTGTTCGGCTGGGGGTACCACTGTAACGTATTCTGTACAAAAAATAGAGACTTTGGTCATAGCGAATGCTCCCCGCCCTCGTCATTTCCCAACTTGACCAAGCGCAGCAGAACATCCTCCCCAGTCAACAGCCCCAGCCGACCAGCTCCAAAGGAGTCTCAGCACAGCACAGCACAGCAGCAAGGCGCCCCCCCTTTCTGATGTTGGATGGATTGACTGTATTATCTACTACCTAACGAGAAAAGGGAAAATCAAACTCGACAATCGACCAGGAAAAAAAGGCGGCGCAGTACGAACGGCAACCTAGACCCTTTAGGACTCGATTGGCAGAAAAAAAAAGAAAAAAGAGGGCCATCTAATTAAAACCACCCCCAATCCAAACCGTTTCCCCAGAAAAGAAAAAAAGGGCAAAAAAAGAAAAGAAAAGCCGACCCCCATGTAAATAGGTACTTCCTTCTGTTCCGCACAAGCCCAAGTTTGAACGACGCGAAACAGCACCAGCAAGCACGGTCGCCCCGGGGCCATTGGCACGCGAGTCCACCACGAGGACGAGGACGATTTTGACGACGACAAACTATTCCTAATCACCATCATCGTCGTCGGCTCCAAAAACCCCCGTCAAAACTCCCCGACCCAAAACGAGCGACATTGACGACTTGTCTTTTGGTCGCGTTCCATCTCGCCGGTGCGGTGCTCGCGCTCGCCTTTCTAGCCTCTCAAACCTCGAAAAACCTTTCTTCATCACCCCCCAATCGCCACATGTCGGGCAAATCGATCCTCCCAAGCTACCACGTGCCGGCCGACACGTCTCCAGGCGCCGGCGGCCGCGGTCGGCATCACGTACACCACACAAAGGCGCAGCACCACTACTCGCCGTCGCGCCGGAAGAAGAGCCGTTGGTGCTGCTTCGGAGCCGCTGGCGGCAGCCCTCTGCGGTTACGGCACCTCGTCGTCTTGTTTTTTACTCTGCTGTTTATCTTTTACGTCACCGACTGCCTGCACCTCTACAAGCGTATCTCGCTCAAGAAGGAGACGGGCATCACACACCTCCAGACCACGACGTGGAACTTTAGGTTCTCCAGGGGTCCCATAGACTTTAGCATGGGGACCTTTCAATCAAGAGATTTTGTCGACATTACATACAACCCGAGGTAGCCATGGCTTATCTCGCGTCTACAAGGGCAAAGCCGCGGAGGGAAAAAGATGGATTCTGTATCCGAGACGCGGCTCGCTTGCCATGACCATCTAGAAGTTAGTCCTGCAGCGCAAAAAGAGGTCGATCGAGTCGTCACTTGAGGTTACCTACCGATAGACGTCAAGGAAACAAACACGCCACAGTTTGTTTCGTTTGGTCCCATTGGCAACATCGAACGCGACACCACTACCCTGCTCCCTGTCGCATCTCTCTACGCCTCCATTCAACGACCAGAATGATCTCCATCAAAGCTCGCGACTCGAGTCGATTTGCCTCGAATTACACGGGAACTCCTTGCCACGTCTACCTGTCAGGCCAGATGGACCAGATGGGACAGTCATCCGAACCGAGCCGACAAATACGAGGTACAATGCCTCCTGGTCGATACCGCATATCCTACACCAAACATTCCAACCCGACACGACTCACTCTCGACACCCAAAAGACGGTGCCAAACAAGACCACAGTCTATAGCACTTGATACCGACGACACTTGTACCTCCCGATTCCACCCTACAGACGCATCCGCCATGCCTCAAATGACGACCACATTATAATAATACATACTCTTTCCTTTTATATCCGCTTTTCTCAAGCAACTCATATCTTTTTTTATTCTACTTTCCTTTGTCTACTCCCCATCATGATACCATCTCTCGTATGGGCGGCCTACCGGTTTATATCGCTCACGCAGTTTTTTCGCAACTTGAAATTACTTTTTTCTCGTCTTACCATCTCCTGATTTCCACACACAAAACCGTCCTCAACATCCAAAAAAGGATCCCGCCGCTGGCACGACTGCGTTTTTTCCCACACCAACAGCATATCGATAACTGTTCATGTTTGGCTATCTTGTTTATTCGCAAAGTTTAACCTTTTCCGCGCTTCGAAGAGGGCGCGTGTCTGATTCTTTCTTATCGGCGGATTTTGGTGAAACCGGGAAGGGGCATTCGGCGTTTTGAGATGGGGACAAAGGGGGTCTTTTTTTATATCTGTTTTTGTTGTTGTTTTGGCTCAACTCCCTGCGTTATAACTTTTTGCTCTGACACATAGTACATTGGAAAAACCCGCATCGGGAGCGTTTTGAATCATGCTTCTTGTTCACATCACTATCGATCTTGAATGCGTGACATGTTTTCAGGGGGTAACGGGAAGGTTTTTAGGATGGGGGAAGGATCGTTTATGATTCTTATTTCCCCCTGATTTTTTATTTTATATCTGTTAATTCCATCCCATGCGCCACAATTATGATTTTCTGTTTTCCATTATATCAAAGCCCAACCAGGTAAGAGGAAAAGTGAAAGTGAAAGACAAATACCTAGGAAATATAACGCCCGGAAGTGCTAATACACCAAGTCATTACCACCCCGTCAACTCCCGGACTTTTCCTTTCATATTATATGCTGACCTGCTTGTGTCAGTCCCGTGCCGAAAAACAAGAACAAAAGAAAAAGAGAAAAAAAAAACAGAAACTGTGGTTTGAAGTTGCCGGTTCCGTCAATATGCAATCTGGTGAGCAGATGACCGACCAACTCCATCCGAGTGAGCGGATGTGCGATTTTGCAAGGCAAAAAAGAAAATAGGGGCCGAGGCTGTTGCCCCCTAAACCCACTAGCTCGTCTCGACTCGGCACCTCTTTAGACGCGCTTCCCGCCCGCCATGTCGGACCTGTACCGCTTGAGGATGCAGACCTGCCAGACGCAGCTGAAGATGACGGTGAGCCACTGGAAGGTCTGCAGCGCCTTGCCGCCCTCGACGTTGATCTCGTTCTGGCCGCGCGTGATCTCGACCACGGCAAAGTGCAGCGCGTTGACCACCATGCTGACGGCGGTCGCGGCGGCCAGCAGCAGGCCCAGTGCCAGGCTGTGCATCAGGAACGCGACCGTCGCGGCCATGGGCGAGATCTGCGGCACGTTGCGCCACAGGAACACGGTGGTGGTCGACACGAAGAATAGCACGGAGGCGAGCAGCAAGGGCACGAAGAAGATGACCTTGACTTGCACCTCGTGGCCCAGCTCCACTAGGCGGGTCAGCTCGGCGGGGAGGGTCGTGTTGAAGACGGTCGTGCCGGGGGCGCGGCCCAGGGAGAAGGATGGCAGGCAGGAGAGCTTGGCGTCGTCGGTGCCGGCGCACAGGCCGAAATAGCCGATCCGCACCTGGTAGGGGGTTTCGGTCTCGGGGGTGGTGAGCTTGAGGAGGAAGATGTCAGGGATTCCGGGGGAGTTGGAGATGCAGCCGACGAGTGAGAGGACTGTTGGAGGGGGTTTTGTTAGTTGGTGGTTTGGTCAAGTATGATGGGATACCAAGTTAAGCTCACCATAAAAGAGAACGATGGGAATGGTGAGCGCCCAAGTCACCATCCTGAACATGTTGCCGTTGGCCATGATGAATGCTAAAAGAAGGATTTTTTCGTTTGGGATGTACTGGGTCACAGACACCTGAAAGATGCAGGATGACCTTGAGAAGATAGAGAGAGAGAGAGACAGAGAGAGAGATTTATGTTGATGAAAGAATGTGGACCTGCCCAGGATGCTTGGAAGTGTAGATGAACCCTGAAAGAGTGTAAAAACGACTGTTTGTTTCTAGGAAAAGAGACTAAAGGGAAAGTAGACAATGGAGATGGAATGATGTTGCTTGCAGTTGGAAAAAAAAGAGAACAATCAGTTCAGGTGATGGTTGGACACCCTTTATATACCAACATTGCCTCACCTTGGTCACCTTTCACACCTCACAAAAAGTCCAAAACATTGCCTGTTGTAAATACCAAAAATAGAAAAAGCAGTCAAACTTGAAAAGCGACGAATCCCCTCCCACCATCCCAGCCCTACGAGATGAATCAACGGCATCCGACATGGTCTTGGGAAAGGGCCTTGGAAGAGACGAGCCACCCTCTCGCCAGCTGAAACGGGCTCGCGATCAACAAGAGCCATTCATCTCTCCCTTGACCTTGACGCAGTGGACGGAACGGCGATCAATGACTTGCTTGGTTTTGTAAAGGTGGTAGACGCCCGGCCCCACCAGCCGGCGGCGCTTAGCGACGGGCGGCCATCAACGGGCGGGTGCCATCTCCAACCCCCGGCTACGCGCTCTGATTGGTCGGCGCGCTTCTTGGTTAGGTTCCCCTGCGACGAACCGAACAAGTCCAGACCCTTTGCTGAGTTGAGTCTTTGTTCCAGGGTCGCGGCGCAGGGTCTCTTTGGATTAAATACCCTGGTGGTTGAAGGAGATGAGGGATTGAGACGCGCGATTAAATTTTGGTTTTTTTCCTGCAAACGCCACTATTTGTTATGCGGGTCTCGAATTAAAATCGTTGTTTGGGGAGCGGCAATGGAGTCTTGTCTTGGCGTGGTCAGATGTCAGATATGACAATTTACGTGCGTGTGTCTTTTGGTAGATAGGAATGGCTGATGGACAAGTTGTCAAAATAAAAAAGAGACAAAAAGAACGGTACCGAAAAGCAGACGAAGAGGTAAGTATATAGATATGTAGCTAGGTAAATAGGTAACAGGTAGGCAAGAGAGAGAGAGAGAGGAAATGGGAGATCAGTCTTTAGAATCATCGTGTAGACATATCACTGCGGCCCAAAGCAATAAACTGGCTCGGTTCATTTCATACAGCAATGCTTTGTTTTCAGTGAATAGCAGCACATAAAGGCATAACAAAGAAGCATCAAACTCATACGGATATCCGCCAAAGCTTTCCCAAAAACAAATGACAGAACGCGCTCAACCCTTCTTTGCAATCTTGCAGACCAAGTCCGATCCGCCAACCGAGTCGCCCTCGTGAACAACCAAGTTCGACACAACACCGGCGTGGGGTGCCGAGATGACCATTTCCTATGGGAGAAATTAGTCAGCGATTGCTCTTTATCATGGTCAAGTTCATCACAATCAAGGACGCAGCAATAACTTACCATCTTCATGGCGCTGAGAACAGCGATAGGGTCACCCTTCTTGACCTCAGTGCCCTCGTGCACCCTGAGCTCGACAAGGACACCAGACATCGGAGCACCGACCTGGCTCGAGTCCGACGGGTCTGCCTTTGGCCTCGACACGTTCTCGACCGACGCCTGCTTGTCGTCGACCGTCACCTGCCTGACCTCTCCGTTCATCTCGTAGAACACCTCACGCTGGCCGGTGGCGTCGGACAGAGGACCGACGGCCAGGAGCTTGAGGATGAGAACCTTGCCCTTCTCCAGTTCGACGTGGAACTCCTCGCCGATCTCGGGCTTGCTGAGGAAGTACCGGGTCGGGAGGACCGACAGGTCGCCGTACTTATCGACGAAGCTGCGGTAGTCCTCGTAGACCTTGGGGTACATGATGTGGGACGCGATGTCGCACTCGGTTAGGCCGGGGCCGTACTTCTTGGCGAGCTCCTTCTTGACCTTGGGGAAGTCGATCGGGTCCAGGTACAGACCGGGACGCTTCTCCATCTTGCGCCTGCCGCGGAGCGCATCCGTGCGCAGGGGCTCGGGGAACCCGCCGTACGGCTGGCCCATGAGACCCTCGAAGAACTCGAGGACCGAGCCGGGGAAGTCGAGCTCGCCGGCGCGCTTCTTGACGTCCTCGGGGCTGAGCTTGTTGGAGACCATGAACTGCGCAAGGTCGCCGACCACCTTGGAGGTGGGAGTGACCTTGACAATGTCTCCCAGGAGGTCGTTGGCGTGCTCGTAGGCCTTCTTGGTCTCGAGCCACTGCGATCCAAGACCGAGTTGGGAGGCTTGGAACATCATGTTGGTGAGCTGTCCACCGGGGATCTCGTGCTCGTAAACCTCGGGGTCGGGACCAGTGAGGTGGGCCTCGAATGGCGAGTAGAGGAGGCGGAGCTGCTGCCAGTAGGTGTCTAAAGAGCGGACTTGGCGAGCATCCAGACCAGTGTCCAGATCGCTGCCCTCGAGGGATGCCATGATGGCATTGATGCTGGGCTGCGAGGTCATACCCGACAGGCTGTCTGTAGCCGCGTCCACGGCATCGGCGCCGGCCTCGGCGCAAGCAACCATGGATGCAACACCAGTGGCAGCAGAGTCGTGAGTGTGAACGTGGATGGGGAGGTCGGGGTACTTCTTGCGGATGCTGCCAATGAGAAGCTTGGCCGCGTGAGGCTTGAGGACACCGGCCATATCCTTGACACCGAGGACGTGAATGTCGAGAGCCACCAGCTTGTCGACCAGGTCCATGTAGTACTCGAGGTTGTACTTCTTCTTGGGGTTCAACATGTCACCGCTGTAGCAGACGGTACCCTCGACGACACCACCTGCCTTGTGGACAGCCTTGATACCGACTTCGAGCTGCGTGATGTCGTTCAGGGCATCGAACACACGGAAGATGTCCACGCCGTTCTTCTTGGCCTGCTCGCAGAAGTGGTCGATGGCGTTGTCGGGCAGCGATGAGTATGCGACACCGTTGGCACCCCTCAGAAGCATCTGGAATGGGATGTTGGGAACGGCCTGGCGCATTCGTCGCAGGCGCAACCAGGGGTCCTCGTTCAAGAAGCTACCAAATGCACTTTAGTCAACAGAGCCCAAGAAGCATCTAGAAGTTCCAAGAGTCTTTCAGGGGAGCTTACCGGTACGCCACATCAAATGTGGCACCTCCCCAGCACTCAAGACTGTAGAGGTTGGACAGGGCATGGCTGGTCTCGTTGGCAATGTTGAGAAGGTCGATTGTTCGCACACGAGTAGCCAAAAGAGACTGGTGGGCATCTCTCCAGGTGGTGTCCATGAGAAGGCAGCCCTTGTTCTTCCTGACAGCCTGAGCAAAAGCCTTGGGGCCCTGCTCCACGATAATCTGCCTCCAGCCCTTGGTGCAAGGCTTGGAGGTGTCAATCTTGTTGCCGGCCGCGTCGAGGAGCTCAGGGTGGATGATGTCACCCTTGAACTTGGGCTCGCCGACCTGGCCCTTGATGCTGCTTCCGTTGACGGCCATATCGCCAAGGTAGGCGAGCAGCTTCTGGGCACGGTTCTGGCTGCCCATCATGGTGAAGAGCTCAGGGGTGTTGTCGATGAAGGTAGTCCAGCACGCGCCATCGATGAATGTGGGGTGCGTGAGCAGCGACATCAAGAAGGGGATGTTAGTCTTGACACCCCTGATCCTGAACTCTACCAGAGCACGCAGTTGCTTCCGGCGTGCAATCTCGTACGTGCTGCCGTGGCAGGAAACCTTGACCAACATGCTGTCGTAGTGCGCTGTGATGTAGACATGTTAGCAAGATTTGAAGACGAAGTGACGGTGTGTGTATCCAAGGAGATGGAAAGGCTACTGAAAAGGAACTGGAGAATGGGGTGGGAAAGGAGGCAAGAAAGAGAGTAATAAGGGGGTAACGTAAGGAGGCCAGTGTATGTGATAGAAAGCGAGAAAGCAGACTATATAAGATGTAGGAACGGAGATATGAAGAGATGAAGAGAACAAAGAAGGGAAACCTGAGAAGTAGAAATAGGCCTAGCAGGTGAGCTGGGGGGCACTTACGTGTGATGATAGCCTATATATATTTTCTTTTTCGTCAGCAACGAGAACATTCAACAGATGGAAGAATAGGGGGGTAAACTTGCGCCCGCAAAGCCGTTCCCACCGTCGAGCCTGACTCCTGTTGTTTCAATATTCATCAGTACAAAGTTTCTAGTCAACCTTGGCTGGAGGTGGTGGAGGAATCTTACCGTTTCCGCCTGCGGACCTGTAGACCTCGATCTTGCCGGTATCAGGGGCAAAGGCGTTTTGTGGGTCCTCTGTGGTAATACGGCACTGGATAGCAAAACCCCTTGTTGAGATGCGGTCCTGGGTCAGACCCAGCTGCTGCAGCGTGGCACCAGCGGCGATCTGAATCTGGGCGGCAACAATGTCGATGCCGGTGATCTCCTCGGTGATGGTGTGCTCGACCTGGATTCGGGGGTTAATCTCGATAAAGTAGTAGCGGTTCTGCTGGTCTACGAGGAACTCTGCGGTTCCGGCATTTCTGTAGTTGACGCTCTGCGCCAACCTGACGGCATCCTTGAGGATGGCATCACGTGTCTCCGGGGGAAGATCCTTTGCCGGAGCAATCTCCACAACCTTTTGGTGCCTGCGCTGAACTGAACAGTCACGCTCGTAAAGGTGGACAATATTGCCCTGGTTGTCACCCAGCAGCTGAACCTCGATGTGCTTGGGCTTGTCAAGGAACCTCTCGACAAAGACGGTGCCGTTTCCGAAAGCAGACTTGGCCTCGGACGTGGCGCGCTCAAAAGACTCCTTGAGCGACTCCTGGTCACGGACGACTCGCATACCACGACCACCACCGCCATAGGCGGCCTTGATGATGATGGGGAAGCCATATTCGTCAGTGAACTTCTTGACCTCCTCGTACTTCTCAACAGCACCCTCCGTGCCGGGAACGACGGGCACGTTGGCGGCAATGGCGAGCTTCCTGGCGGAAACCTTGTCACCAAGTGCCTGGATGACGTCGGGTGAGGGACCGACGAAGATGAGGCCACTGTCCTCGACCTTCTTGGCGAACTCTGCGTTTTCTGAGAGGAATCCGTAACCTAGAGGCGCAAACGAGATTGGCGTGTTAGTGGATGCTCCGCTTGTAATTTTCCCACGGGGCCATCTTAAAGCTCTACTCACCCGGGTGAATCATCTGGGCGCCGTGCTCGAGGGCGATCTTGATGATTTCGTCACCAGCGAGATATGCTCCAACTGGAGTGTACTGGCCCCGCTTGCCGATCATGTAAGCCTCGTCGGCCTCTGGAAGTTTCAAGTTTCGTTAGCCACAACTCCTCTCAGTTAGAGCGCAGAAGCACCACCATCGCCGGCGCATTCTCTCCTCTTCGCAGTTGAATGAGTAGAAGAAATTTAATAAAAATAATTTACTCTGTCTATGCATTCCCAGCCTGTCTTCATGCGAAAAGACTGCAATAGTGTGCAATGACAGCTCGTGAGCTGTCCTGAAGATTCGGATAGGGATCTCGCCACGGTTGGCGACGAGTATCTTCTTCAGTTGCATGATGGTGGAATTGGCCCTGATTCTGTGCACAGGGTGGTGCGCCTCGTTCGGCGCGTCCGAGAGCTCCTCCTCATCGTCGATGGCGTTCTCCGGCGCCTGGTACGGCGGAGCGTCGGTCGACATTGTGACTTGGTTTGTGTTAGATGATTCCCAGAACCGTCTGCTGTTTTTGGTGTAAGTGCCGGGAGAAATGAGAAGGAGGAAAGGAAAGGAAAGAGGAATGCTGGGAAAGAAAGGAGGTTTGGTTTTTTGGGCAAAGAGATAAGAGCTCTCTCCCTCCTTCCGTCACAAGCTTGACAGGCCGCGGCGCGAATGCAATGGCGGGGTTACCGACAGCTGAGATAAAGTGGATCGATTGCAGGGGTGAGCTCTCAAGGCTCCCTTGGCATCAAGCTTTCTTATATAATTTATGGGACCACATGTTTCGTGTGAGATCTCGTTGCTTTCTGGTTAAGGTGCAGCCGGTCAACTAGGGCATATGCACAAATTGCTGGCTGAGGGGCATCTTCCGTTGCCATAGTACCCCTCTGCTTTTTACTTTCTGCTGTACTGTGTAGAAGCCTGCTCGATCGTGAAAAATACTCGTGGCTTATAGATCCGGGGGAACTTTCGGGCAGAGGGATATTCTAGACTAGTCACACCATGAGCAGCAGCAAGGGCATGTACCTTTGTGTCTGTTACAGTGGGACTTCGGCTTTAGATGCTTCAGGGTGGGTGCATGCACTTTTGGCCCGGAACTACCTTGTGACAGTGACACTTGGTTGCAGTAATTTCCATGCTTGGCGACGTCCCATTTTGCTTTCGTCTCTAGTACTCGAAAATCATCAACCTACCTAAGCACCTGATGCATTTACTTGGCTTGCAAGCTTGCGTATCTGATATCAAATTATAACTCAATCTGTAGGACAGCAACTCGATAAATTGGCGTGGTTGCCGGGCGGGGCAAGACGTCATTCATCATCAGCCGGCTCAAACCGTGGCGTATCCTAGGTGGGGGCCAATGGCATTTTTTGTGACTAGATTCTGTTGAACATCAATTATGTTTTTTTTTAATACGGAGTATGTAGATATGGAAATGATACTGAATGCAGGGCATTCCTGACCCTGCATGTCCTGTACCCCAAAAAAAAATCCGACCATTTATGTACAAGCACGTAGGTAAGGTAAGCAAGTAGGTACCTAGGCACGAACATAGATATGTACGTAAGGTAGGTAGGTAACTACTTGATGGTAGTAGCGATTGGGGCGGTAATAGATTAACCTCTCTTGGTGGTCGGTTGGTTGTGATAGCGAAATATAATCACATACTAGAAATGCTCTTTTTCCGACACGATAAAGAAAGGTTCTGTTGGATTGATGCTAATTATTATGTGTATTTCCGCGATGTTGGATCCAATCGGACCCTGCCCACAGCAACCCCTCAAAAGAAGCAATCAGCAAATAGAAACCCCCACCAAAAGTGGGATGGGAATGTTTGCCGATATGTCAAATACGGTACTTTTATCCCATGACGAAGCTGGCTTCATTTACCCCCTCCAATCAGACGAGACGACCCGTCGAAAAGCCCACGTATACTTGCATATTCAGTCTAAAGCAAGCATAATTGGGCCTGAACTAGTCCATTTTTAATACATGGAAATACCGTCGGTAACTAATGTACGGAGTGGCTACCGTGATGTGCCTTAAAACGTCGCGTTGCCTTACATGCTATGTCAAGTCAAGTCAAGCCCTCCACGTCAAGGGCCCCTCATCCACCCCCCATGAGCAAACCTCGGCTACCAGTGCGCGCGGTGGTGGGCCGGTATACTCCGTAAAACACATCTGGACGAAGGGAAGCGTGAGGTTGCGACACGTTCCTAGGCCAAGGCATGCATGGCGCTTTAATGGCATGACAATTCCCTTTTTCTTCAATTATTTTATTTTTATTTTTAACCTCTTGGCTTTTACTTGTTAGCTTATTATTGGTCTTCGTGTCTTTACTTTAAGTTTATGTATGGTCGTTCCTGCATGTCACCTGATATCAATCGGCCTTTTTATTTTTTTGTATTTTTTTTCTTCAAAAGTTTGGCAAAGATACCCCAGCCTCTTTTATTCGCGTTCCGAAATAATTGCTTAAATTGACTGAAAGACCAGATCGCTGGAATTCGGCATGCAGTGCGGAGGTTCGGGGTCATGCAGCCGGGACGGCGCACCACCTCATTTTGGCTGTACTCCATACAAACAGTGAGTCACCTGATAGTATCCGTCCGCCTGCTTGGTAGCCGGAAGTTGATTCCATTGATAATTATTTCGCTGTTATTTCGTGAGTGAACAAACACAAACACACTTCTCCAGCGCAAACTGGAGCTGGAAAACCCTCGGCGACTTTCTGTCCGAATTGCCGAGACTGAGAGCTTGCCCGGCACCGCTACTAATTAGACGGAGCAACAAAGTCACCATATGCAAGGTTCACTCCGCAAAGGGGACAAACTAAATAACAACGAGCGTGCTCATTACGACAAGAGAAAGAGAGAAAAACACGCCATACATATGCATACACGTAAGGATCTACGCGGCATTTCTCGGCCACTTTCATTCCGCCCAACGGAGTCACAGTTCATATTTCTAGCCTCGAAAATGATCATGTGAAAGTAAACGTGATCGCGTAGCAAAAAGAAGGCACTCCAGAGTTGTGGGGTAAAGACACGCGAATGGGCCCACTATTTCAACTTCACTCCTTCCATGACCTTCACCCAACTTTGGCGGCGGATCACCCAGTGATATTCTTGAACACTGCAGTTTGTCCGATTGACTATTGTTCGGTAGTCGACGGGGTTTAAAATCACAATAAGTCGCCAAAAAAACCTGCAAGCACGTGCTGAAAACCATCGACACCGCCACAGATCTGTGCGAGGGGTATACAGGGCCAAAGCAAAATTGCGGCCTTGAGAAGCTGAGTAGGAAACACTGTCAGATTTGAGCCGGGGATTGCAGTTGCATCTCTACCTCAACCCAGTACTTACGCGAGGAGCTCCGCCTTTTTACACACTGGCTTCTGTCATGCTATATACGCGTACTTGTAGATTGGTATAGCGAGCTTACGCATACGTCCGGTGCAATTGGGTATTTGTTGAGCCCTGGCTGGCCCAGTCGAGTTTGCATGTATGCAGTTAATCGACTCAGAGACCAGCCAAGATACCTTTTATATATAAGTAAGATGTAAGTAAGTAAAACAACCATTTATGACTTCGAACAAGTATTGTCAGTAGTAGAGTACATATATTGTAAGCATCTACGTGAGGCGCGGGCAACCGCCCCCGTGAATCTAACTAACGTTGCAGATAATATGATCTAGAGTGTTCTCTGCCCTTTGAAAGGCCAAGGTAAATTACCTAGCAGTGCAGAGAACTGACCTCGTCCAACCCACAGTCTTCCCTGCTGTCCGAAGCAAAAAGAAAATAACTAAGAAAACATCGCAAAACTACCTCATAGTGCATAGACTGTTTTTCTCATATCATTAGGCGTCGTCTTGTTTATTTTTCGTTTATTTTTCTTTTCTTTCTCCAACGGCAGAAACGACTCCTAATAATATAAGAAAAGCAAATAACGCAAACCATCTTGTAGTGCAAAAACCATTTCTCAATATGATCCGTGTCTTCTCTGCTGTGCCAAAGCTTCCCTATCCTCCGAAAAATAGGAGAAAGGAAAACAAGGCGAACTGTTGATGCAAATGCAAGAAGAACCAAAAAAAATCAGATGGTGTCGGAAGGGCAGTCGATGCTACCTGACATGGCATGACTGGATTGCCAGGCGGCGCGCATCCGCTCGTGCTTCGCGACTGCCTCGGCAGTTGTCGCCTTTTGCTGGTCGAGCTCGAGTTCAGTTCGAGCATTCTCCTTCAACTTCTCAACATCAGCCAGGAGCCGGATATTCTCCATTCGCAAAGAATTAACCGTCCCTTCCAACTCCTCAACAGCGTCTTTAACTTGAGGCGTACACTCGGAGATTGAGGTCTTTGGCACAACTGGTATTCCCGTGTTATTGTGATTGGGGGCGTCACCGGGATTGACGGTGTCGTCTGGCTTGGGGCTGCCGCCGGGTTTATCGTGCCCGGCGGCAGCCCCAAGCCAGACGGCAACGACAACGGGTTTGTCGTTGCCGCCGGGTTCGGAGGCGCCTGTATCGTTTGTGAAAAATATGACCAAGTCAAAATTCTTTTTGCCAGCCTTATCAAACTGAAGAATGTAAAATTTGCGGTTGAAATCGCAAAGAATGTCATTGCCGGTATTGTCTAGACACCACTGTAGAAGCATACGCGACTCTTCCGTCTTAACTGGGTTGCCAACATCGTCGTTGTCGTCGAGATAGACACTATGGTTGAAAAAGCGCCGATAGGAAGCTAAGCCCTATTCAGTGAACTGTATTCTATACTTGAATAGGGTGAAGCCAGAGGAAACTCCGGTGGAGGCTCGCAGCGGTTCTGACGTGCCAACCGATCGTCAAATTTGAGTATAGGGGCGAAAGACTAATCGAACCATCTAGCAACTGGTTTCAGCCGAGGTTTGCCTCAGGATAGCAGTGTCGTCTTCAGTTTTATGAGGTAAAGCGAATGATTAGGGACTCGGGGGCGATATTTAGCCTTCATCCATTCTCAAACTCCAACGTCCTGGTCCGCCATCCTTGACCAGGTCTTTCAACGCCGCATGGTCAAGTGCTTCGACGACGTTGGACTTTAGACGGTCGCGCATGGACGACACGGCCGAACAAACTATGGCGTAGATGTGAAGGGAATGAAGCTGCGATTTATCAGGCTTGGTAGGGAGATCGGGAAGGCTTTTGTTCCTAGCGATAACTTCGGCAAAGGTTACTAGCATCCGGCCCTTCATGAGGTTCTTGCGCTTGGTATGCCAAGGTTTGGCTGCGTTGGTCAGCCGGTTCAACTCTTGCAAAGCTCCAACTTTCGAAAGATTTGCCATGTAATCTGTCATAGTACCGGTCTATCTTTATTCCTCAAAGCCATGAGAAGCTCCAATGCAGTATTGGGAGACATTTTGTGAGTTGGCGTATGTTCAGCTACTTGAAGCAGAAGCTCCCACGGGAACTCAATGACTTTGTCATCGGGTTGATTGCCTTTGCGATCACAAACTGATAACGATCATCCTTGCCGTGGGGATACTTGCCCCAGGTCTGTCCTGGCTCTTCCCGGTTGAGCTTCTGAACGAGACGAACGATATTTTTGTTGTCGTCGTCGTCATCAATGACTTCGTTCTTGGTGATGCCGGTGGTAGCAGACTTTTGCGTGACGGCGTCTTGTCGACATTATCGTCGGCCTCATCGCGTTTGTACTTTGAAGCTGCCTGCCAGTTCTCAGGCGAGGAGTTCATAGCGATGTCCTCGTCGTCCGACTCCATGCTGAGAGAAGTTAGCTAGTTGAAAATCAAAAGTAAGAATGGAAAGGCTTTAGCTGTTTACCTTGAATATGGATGGTCGTGCGATGATGCGGGTGGTGCTTGGAGGTGCTGAGAGGTGACGAGATAGTGAGTGAGCAGCTTGTGAAAGTTGCGAGATGGTTGTTGGAAATTTGGAGGATTGCTCACAGTTTTGGTGGGGCCGAGGGAAGGATATACCGTGTTTGCTGCCTGCCCTACGTTTCAAGTGGTAAAGGCCGTTGACGGATCGGAATTTATAGCTGTCAGCGGTGGTGCCTTTTGTGTACCTACTTACCTAATAGGCGATCAGGCAACAAACAGAAACCTCACAGCTGTATCTCCCAGATGCACCTCGGGTGCAGGTTCAAACTACCCCGAGGCACCCAGCTACGCAATGCTCCCACCTCCTGTTATACCTTCTATCCCACCCACCCGCCATCCCGCCCTCCCACCCATCCTCCCACCCATCCTCCTACCTATCCTCCTACCTATCCTCCTACCTATCCTCCTACCTATCCTCCTACCTATCCTCCTACCTATCCTCCTACCTATCCGCTGTCAGGGTCGTAATAGTTTTAAACAAAATAAAATTTTACCATTAGTAAAAGCAGTAAATATCATCGCTTTTTTTTGTTATAGTAAAAATATTTTTATTCAAAAGAAAGCAATAAGAAAGAAAAGAAAAGAAAACGCCAGACAAAGATGGTGTAAATGATACAGTTAAAGAAAGGGTTGCCGCAGGCCTTTATCTGATAAGTTGGTATTGTCTCCCTGTGAATGACCTTATCGTAGACGTGTGGTCAAAATCAATTTTGTCAAGATGGTAATGGGCTTAAGTGGAGCCGTCTCTGGTGGATTAACTTCACCTCGCCGTTAACCTGAGGTGAAGCCATTGTGCCTTTGAAGTTTTGTTGACGAACCCAAAAGGCAGCAGGCTGGCGCTCGACAGGACGCCGCCGGTCAGGAGATTGTTGAGGTAAGAACTCCGAGCGTTTGTGTCCATGTCTAGGTACCTAGGCAGGAAGATGAAGTTCCAAGATCCATTTGAGAAGAGAAATGACCAAACATAGGTAGGTAGAGAAGGCAAAGCCGACGAAGATGGTCTTGCAAATATTTGCAAGGCAGTAAACAATTTGATTGAAATAAAGAGGATTGCTGTTTGCAGAATAAAATGGCGAGGTAAACTTTCACACACACCCACTCCCTCATGGACCCAGCATGACCGTCATGGCATCCCGCAGTGCTCAGGTTGCATCTCAACAGAGCCGGACTCAGAGTGAGCTTCAGCACCTCATCAGCGAGGTGGATCAAGTAGCTATCGGAAGACGTTGGGTGTTCCAATGTAAGATCCAAGATCCTTTCTTGGCATTTCCACCACTCCCTGTTCGACGCCGAGGGCATGCGAGTCGTTTTCAGTATCATCGGCTTGATTCCAGCTGGCAACGGACCCTCTACCGCTCACATCACCCAAATTCACTCGCTATGAACTTTGCAGAAAAGCCGGGCACTTGTACCTCCACAAAGAGCTCAGCATCGACAAGGTGATTGCTGCGCTTGATAGGGACGGCTGGGAGCGTGACGCAGATGACGAAACCCAAGATCCTTAAGTCCTCTGGCACACCAGGGAGAAGGCTTTTGCCAATACGCAGCTAGCATGGCGATGGTCCGGTGAAAGCATTCAGAAAGTGTTGGTTGCCTGTTTTGGTAGTTGAGGAGTTGCCTTCGAGCCACCTATATATAAAGAACTTGCAACTATGCACTCCGGCAGACCCCTGAAGAAGATGACCCAACCATGCAAACTGCAGGGTTCTTCAATCATCTGGCAAAGGGCTGTTGGAGGCCGATCATGCATTAGTATATGAAGAAGCTACAGCCGAGGGGTCTATAGATTCCTTCGGTCTGTCCACTGAATACTCATACCTAGACAATTCCACAACTTTGACACCTCAAAGCAGCAGATAGCTGCGGTGACTCGTCAACAACAGACGATGGAGGCGTAAATAAAACATGAACTTATTGTCATCCACAGCAGCTCTAGGGGATTGTTGGAGCGCACAAGCTGTCTAGGAAAAGATTTGACAAAGGTGTGGGAGGAAGAATAAGAGCATGAGATGAGAGGAGGGCAAAGGAAAGAGTAGAGGAACCGATTGAAAGGCGTGTGTAACTGTCTTCATAGTATCATGTTCATAGCAAAGCAAAACACATCCGTGGAACCAGTAACCAATATTGCAATGAGAAAGCCCATTGATTTCCATCTAAAAGTAGCAAATGAAGAGCAAAAAGAAATCCATCTGGAGGGACATGTAAAACAACCCAATCGTCAATATGGGGGACAAAACGCAACCGAGGAAAATTGGCAAGTTAACAAATAACAGATGGTAGGTGGACATCTAGGCACCTGCCTGGGCAGGCAGGTAAGCAAAATGGCGTTGAGCGTTGTTGAGCAGCTAGTACGGCCTTTGTATATGCTAAGCCGACGCGCCCCGCCATTGGGTGCTGGCTACCTCTTTACCAAAATCGCAGCTGCATCTTTGATCTCCTCTTTGCCGACATACCCACTAACAGCCGCCTCCTGCGCCGCAGGTTTCTCCTTTCCTCCACCGTAGTGGTACTGGAAGTACCTGTACCCCTGGGTGACCTGCGCCGTAGAGTTCACGACGTGGGTCGCAAAGAGCAGGTAGTTCTTTGGGGTGACGGCAAAGGCGAAGCGCATAAACACACCAGAGTATCCTGCGAGGGCGCAGGTCATCGGTAGCGAGATCCTGTGCCAGTCGGGGGTTATTTAGTGCTGGGTCACAGACGACAGAGACCTTGCGGGATGGTTGGGAGGTCTCACTTGTCTGCTGGCGCTCTTTGAATGTCTGCTATGGCAGCGATGGGGATGCCAAAGGTCGATACGGGACCCCAAAAGTCTTGCCCCCCGGTGCATGTCAATTTAAGCTTGAGGGGTGGCTCTCTTGGGTTTACTTACGCGTGGAGCACACATAGTCCAACACCTTGTTCGCCCTTATCCTGGCATTGATCGATTTGACAAAGGCCGCCATGTTTACAGACTTGTTTAGCACAATAAACAAATGAAAGTTGCGACGGAAACAAACACTGAATGTCTATCGGCTTTTTTTTGCAAGTTCAGCTCATGCATTGGAGCTAGTACCCCTCTGAGCGTCTGGTGCGGAGGTCAGCTTGGCTTTATGATCCCGAACAAAGCCCGCCCGCCTCCGAGATTGCCTATCTGGTTCTACCCTTCAGTTGTATCACGTATGATTGGTTAAGAGTAGAAACTTGGAAAGGCAGACGATTTGGTGTTTCATAAACCGTCTAGCATGTTGTTTGAGGAGCTATTCAGGCAAAAAGCTGCTCGTATGATTCAGTCCACACACCAAACTGTCATGCTCCGTCACACAAGTTAGAGCGCTGTATCTTAGGTTTTCGTAAAATTTCCGCCAAACGCCGTGAGTTTTAATGCTCAAACCATGCTACTTAACAAACCAGAACGCATCCAAGCATCTTATCGTCGCGGGGGCGGATTGAAGCCTGGCGGGCCTTGTCCACGGCCACCAAAGCCTGGCGGAGGTTGAAATCCGGGCGGGAAGGCTCCTGGAGGCGGAAAGCCGGGTGCTAAAGTATAACTGTTAGTCCACAGCCGCGCATGCTTGGGGCACAATTTTTCTTACCGCCTGGGGGAGGGAAACCAGGAGCGCCGGCGCCCGGGAAACCAGGGAAGCCTGGGGGAGGAGCACCTCCAACGCCAGCAGCAGGACCCTATAGTCAACACAATCAGTATCCGAGTTTGATCGTTGTCGGTGATGGTCGAGCGTACAGCAAGAGAGATAGGAGCGGCGGCTCCCCTAGCAGCTGGCCGTGCTGCACCAGGACCAGCGGTCAGGGTCGAGGCAATGCCACCTGTTGTTGCCTTTCCGAGGCGCGCGCTAGGGTCTGCTGGAGGCGGTGACTCCACAGAAAGCGAGACAATCTGGGCTCCGCGTACGATCGTAAGGCCGAGGGTTCGCTTCTCCTCCGACTCGACGGTTGATGAGGATGCGCCGGATGCGCCAGGGGCGGCAGGCTTGGCTTGCTTCCTCTTGATTTTGCGGAACTCTTCGGTATCGGCCAGGACAAGGTTCATGTGCTGGATAGTTGTTAGCGATCCTTCTTGCATGTTTGTCTCACTCGTTCCTGCCAGTGTATTTACCTTGTCAAACGCCATCATCTGTCCGACCATTTGCCGGCCATCGTTGAGGGTGACCCGCATCCGGTAGTTGATCTGAGGGTATGTTAGTTTTGTAGACTATCACTCGGAAATTTGGGTCGAGATCAACGTACGTATCCGGCCTGTCAAGTAAATACTGGTTAGTCTGGTCAAGTTGCGGCGGCACAGGGTACCTAGTGGGTAGGATCTGAGGGGCTCACATACCATCTTGCCTTGCTTGTTTGAGGCAGCCATCTTCAAATGCTCAGAGCGCTAGCTCCACTCCCAATGTACAAAAATTTGGTATGTGTTTCTGAAGTGAGACTTCAGAGAGACGCGGTCTTATCGGCTACTTTCGCGCTTCAAAGTCCGCATCAATTGGCATAGGGACCAGCGGCGAAATTTCCATCCAGACCGACGCGGTCAAGCTGTTTTGCTGGAGACACCACCAGGCTTGCAGGGAAGCTTGGGCCACTGAATGACCACCCACTAGACCTGTTTGAGAAGAGGATCCACAAAGTTTTTCCCCTCTTGATGACATAATCCAACTGGGCACCCACCCGGGAACTTTTTCGCCCACAAACCACAATTTGGAAGGGGACTTTTTCAAAAAGAGATCGTGAGAATCGTTGTCTTCCTTCTGACCGTCAATCAACCAACGAAGCCAATCCCCAGGTTTACTAACAAAACAGCCCATCATGGTATGCCAACCCTCACATTTCATTCAGATGTTCTCGAGACGAATTTGAATTCGTCAAAAGATTCACCGCGAGCGAGAATTGCCAGGAAATCATACTGACAGTACGCTTCTAGTCGTCCGAGAAGGCAGCCAACCCCATGAGGGAGCTCAAGATCCAGAAGCTCGTCCTCAACATCTCCGTCGGAGAGTCTGGTGACAGGCTCACCCGTGCCGCCAAGGTGCTCGAGCAGCTGTCCGGTCAAACCCCGGTTTACAGTTAGTACCGCCCTCGAATCATGTCCACAACCAAACGACCGATTCTAACCCATCACTACAGGCAAGGCCCGCTACACCGTCCGTACCTTCGGTATCCGCCGTAACGAAAAGATTGCCGTCCACGTTACCGTCCGTGGCCCCAAGGCTGAGGAGATTCTTGAGCGTGGCCTCAAGGTCAAGGAGTACGAGCTGAGGAAGCGCAACTTCAGCGAGACTGGCAACTTCGGTTTCGGTATCTCCGAGCACATCGATCTCGGTATCAAGTACGACCCCGGCATTGGTATCTACGGCATGGACTTCTACTGCTGCATGACCCGCCCTGGTGAGCGTGTCTCCCGCCGCCGTCGCTGCAAGAGCAGAGTCGGCACCAGCCACAAGATCAACCGCCTCGAGACCATGAAGTGGTTCAAGTCTCGCTTCGATGGTATTGTCCGTTAAGCGACATCTTTGTATTTCTTTATGGCACGGCACGGTTATGAGGAGTTATAACGTTGGTTCAAAAGGAGCATATGGGCAAACGGTGACGACCTCTCACCTGGGAATTAAAAATCATTGGGTTTTGGCTTCGTCATGTATATCCTGCACTCAGTCTCTTGTGAGCATTTGCTTCACACAAGCATGGTCTGAATTTATTCAGCCAAGCTGCGGCCTTAGAGTCCGACCGGCCTGTGCCGGCTTCCCTCAGCAAATGACATGCGTGTTCATGCTTAGCTGGACAGATATTTGACACCTTTGGAGTCTAGGAGTTTCTGCAATACAGTTGATGATACCTTGTGTTGAACAGAACATTTTTATTCATCGAGTGGTACAATAGCCTCCACGGCACTATCAGACCTGCGAGACAATCCACTTTGTCGCCAACTCTGGAATTATCTGCACTGTGTACCACAATAGTGTTGAACTGAACTTTTTATTTATCGAGTGGCACAATAGCCACCACGACACTCTATCAGCGAAATAATCCACTTTGTCGCAAATTTAGATATTATCTGCACTTTGTACCATAATATAGGAGGTGTTATAGCTGTGTTATAGGTGGTGATAGAGAGGTACGTACATGAGAAGTCAGGTAGGTAGGGAAATGAGAAACGATGCAGGCAGGGAAATTAAGATGTAAGTTAGGTAGGTAAATGAGATGTCAGTGTATCCGAGTTGGAGGGCCTGGTAAAAAATCGTCGATGCTATTTCACATGGTCTGATTTGAATTGTTGGCAATTGGCGAGCTTGTGCATCTTGCCTCAAGTACTCCAAGTGTATTATGATCTGAAAGACAGGCCTTGAATTAACACCATTCTAGATGCTTGGGAAAGTTAATTCGATAAAATTGCGAAAACAAAATGCACTTTTACTTCCTGTTCAGTATCTGAGCGCTGACAATATTGATTCAACTACCTCGGTCGCATTAGGAACGCTCCTACCACCAACTGATCCTCAGGCACTGGCTGTCAGCTGCCGACCAGCCGTTGCGGGCCGTCAGTCTCTTCGGGCAACCGGTTTCTTGACGTGCTGGCCCGTGCCCAGCGAGAAATTCCTGCTTCTCCCGGGATTGGTCCATACAGAGCACAGGACTCCACCCGACTCCTCTCAGGCCCGGGCTCTTCCTCTCGTTTTGGTGGCTTCCTTGCTCCGAAAAAAGTCCTCTTTTTCATCAAAGTCCATAAGCTCCCAATCTCCTCTCTTCCCCAACGCGATTGCAAGGTGGTTCGCAATCGCTTCTCTTCTTTTTCTTACACCCTCAGATACCAGTTAATAATGTTCAGAAACGCCCTCCGCCAGTCGACCCGCGCAGTCGGCGCCGTCTCTGCCTCCGGCAGGGTCGCTGTAAGTTGTCATCTTCCTCGAACCTTTTGGACCTCAATGCCATCCAAAGCGCCTCCGGACCGGACCAATTCATCTCGAGGCTCTTCGGGGAGCTTCATTAAGCTCAATGGGGTGGTTTTGGCGACCTCGGAGAGCTTCGGGAGCTTGGTTGAGCTCTGAGAAAGTTTGCAGGTTTTGAGGTGCTTTGGTGTAACCACACAGCACTTCGGCTAACTGGTTTTTCGCTCCTCACGCCCAGGCCCGCAATGCCGCTCCTGCCTTCGCCTCGAGGCAGGCTCGCACCTACGCCGACAAGGCCTCGCCCACCGAGGTCTCTTCGATTCTCGAGCAAAGGATCCGCGGTGTCCAGGAGGAGGCTGGCCTCGCCGAGACTGGCCGTGTTCTGTCCGTCGGGTACGTCGAAACATTCGAGTGACTGGATGGAAGCTCGCATTGGATCAAGCTATCGCACAATTCCGCATCAAAACAACTCGACGCCAATTGGGAGAAGAGTTGTCATCATTGCGACATAGATACTAAATTTTCTCATTTCACAGTGATGGTATCGCCCGTGTGCACGGTATGGCCAACGTCCAGGCCGAGGAGCTTGTCGAGTGAGTCCAACAAGATCCCGAACTCACTCCGTAACATCAACTAATCGTGTCGCAGGTTCGCTTCCGGTGTCAAGGGAATGTGCATGAACCTCGAGGCTGGCCAGGTCGGTGTCGTGCTTTTCGGTTCTGACCGTCTTGTCAAGGAGGGCGAGACCGTCAAGCGTACCGGAGAGATTGTAAGCAAAATTGGACAACCCCTTGTGTGTCACTACAAACTAACAACCCCTGACCCCTAGGTTGATATCCCCGTCGGCCCTGAGATGCTTGGTCGTGTCGTTGACGCCCTCGGTAACCCCATCGACGGCAAGGGACCTATCAACACCAAGGAGAGGAGCCGTGCTCAGCTCAAGGCCCCCGGCATTCTGCCCCGTCAGTCCGTCAACCAGCCCGTGCAGACTGGTCTTAAGTCCGTCGACGCCATGGTGCCCATCGGCCGTGGTCAGCGTGAGCTGATCATCGGTGACCGTCAGACCGGCAAGACTGCCGTCGCTCTCGACGCCATGCTGAACCAGAAGAGGTGGAACAACACGAACGACGAGACCAAGAAGCTTTACTGTGTCTACGTCGCCGTTGGCCAGAAGCGTTCCACTGTCGCCCAGCTCGTCAAGACTCTTGAGGAGAACGATGCCATGAAGTACAGCGTCGTCGTTGCTGCTACTGCTTCTGAGGCCGCTCCTCTGCAGTACCTTGCTCCTTTCACCGGGTATGTTGTGATGTCGCGATCCTATTCACCCTCGTATCACGTATTCCAAATGCACCTTCCCATCCTACCAACTTTCCTACCAACCATCCTATCAACTATCGTATCAACCATCCCAGTGTGCCTTCCTGCTCTGCGTGTATTCCCATCGCGTGTGGCTTCCCATCACGTGCACCATTCTACCTCTTATCACGTGTATCCCTAACGTTCACCTTTCACATACCCGCATCACCTCTTGATATTCTCCAAGTACGCTGACATCCATTATTTTATGAAAAAAGAGCATCGATCGGCGAGTGGTTCCGTGACAATGGAAAGCACTCTCTGGTCATTTTCGACGATCTGTCCAAGCAGGCCGTTGCTTACCGTCAAATGTCTCTGCTGCTCCGTCGTCCCCCGGGACGTGAGGCTTACCCCGGTGACGTCTTCTACCTGCACTCGCGTCTGCTCGAGCGTGCCGCAAAGATGAACAACAAGACTCACGGCGGAGGATCCATGACTGCTCTGCCCATCATTGAGACCCAGGGTGGTGATGTGTCTGCTTACATTCCCACCAACGTCATTTCCATCACGGACGGTCAGATCTTCTTGGAGGCCGAGCTTTTCTACAAGGGTATCCGCCCTGCCATCAACGTCGGTCTGTCCGTGTCTCGTGTCGGTTCCGCTGCCCAGCTTAAGGCCATGAAGCAGGTCGCTGGTTCGCTCAAGCTTTTCTTGGCTCAGTACCGTGAGGTTGCTGCTTTCGCCCAGTTCGGTTCCGACCTGGACGCTGCTACCAAGCAGACCCTGAACCGTGGTGAACGCGTAAGTTGAGAATCTGCTCGAATTTTGCCATGACAAAAGCTAACATGTTTCAATCTACAGTTGACCGAGCTCCTGAAGCAGAAGCAGTACTCGCCTATGGCCGTTAACGAGATGGTTCCCCTGATCTTCGCTGGTGTCAACGGTTTCCTCGACAACGTCCCCGTCGCCAAGATCCTGCAATGGGAGGCTGACTTCCTGTCCCACCTCAAGACCAACGAGTCTGACCTGCTTGCCACCATCGAGAAGGAGGGTGCTATCAGCAAGGATCTTGAGGCCAGGTTGAGGGATGTTGTTGGCTCTTTCACCAAGAGCTTCATCGCCTAAATATCGGGTGTGTCACATACACAAAAGCATTTTCCAAACAGCGTAGGACAGATGCGGGTGGATGTTTATACCTGAGATTTGTGTTTTCATCTACTAGAACGGCAGGAGAGGCTCTTCTTTTACCTTGTGTGTCGAGGGACCGGGAGAAACAGGCGAGAGTGATGCCAAAAACTTCTCCAGTGTGTTCATTGTAAAAATAGAGTCGAAACTCAATCAAGCACTCGAATTCCTTTTGTCTTAATATCGACTCTTCTGTACGTTCGTCTTGTCTTGCTGTATACTGTCTAGAGAAACTTAATCGTCTCAACGTAATGATGTTTGTAGCTCGCAATCGTCCAAACTTGCATGACATCATTGCTTTTGAGATTTCTTTTTCATATAACTCCCGTGGTCCCATGTGTAGATTCTAATCTATTTGAGGCAAGTCCTTTAGTAGGCCTGTGCTGAAGTTTCGCACAATAAATAGCTTTGTGCTAAGACATTCATCAGCATCATGTGTCTTCCCAAACGGTACATTTTGTACTATTCAACAAGCAAATATATATATCATATTCATTCGCAGACGTTATCTACCTACTGACCTGCATACGTATTTGCTTATTCACATGCCTATCTACTTGCTCACATATTTACCCATTTACCAGCCTAGGTATCTGCCTGCCTATTTGGTTATTATATTTAGTTACCCATTATGGACTATTCATAAATGTGTAGAAGGGTTGCTTTGGGTAGTTTTAATATGAGCACCATTTGTACTAGTTTCTTGTATTAAATATAAAAGAATTGTGTAGGCTGTACACAATGGCATTATCTAAGGTTGTCTTTGAAACTCACCTCGTATGTAATTTATCTGCCCAGAAAGCCTTATGGCAGGGGTTTTGCTTGCAGACAGTTAATCTGCTCGGTGTTGCTTTACAGATAGTCATGTACGTGATATTCTTAATACACCGTCCTGTGCATACGTTTTCTTTGTTTCTTCTCGCAGTAGCCTCGCACAAGGGACGAAATATTCCTTTGTATGATATTTAGGAACACGATATAAAACGCACTCTCTTCGTTATGTAGCACACATTAATAAGCCCACACGGCGAATCAAGGGGTTTAACCATTACTTATCTACTAATTGATCCATATATCTCTCTGCCTATCTACATGTCTACGTATTGACCTATTTACATACCTATTTACCTGTGTAACTGCTTGCTTCGCTACCTTACAACCTAGCTACCTACCTACTTGCTTACCTGACTTCGGACCTACGGTTTCTCTACACGCCTATCTACTTACCCCCTTGCCTGTCTATTTGTTTCCTACTTAGTGCACATTAATTGGCACTGGGTGACTGGGTTTCGTGTGTTGAATATCGAATCCTGCGGATTTCATAACCCGGCTCTTTCTATAAGAATACATTATAAACACATCTATACATGAGGTCTCTTTCCAGATAGTCCCACCCAGCAGGGTTTCTTCATCATCATTCTGCTGCATAGTTTTTCTTTCAGACCTCGGAAGGTGGTTTTTTCTCTTTCCTTCAAGAAGTTAAAGAATTAACGGCCCAAGGTCTGATCTATTTTGTGCTTTGTAGTATATCAGATGCTGTCTGTGTTCGGTACCAACCTAGTCTAGGCTTACGTTGGAGGTCAAGGCGACCCCTCATCGGGTACGTCACACATACGGCACCTTTGTATTTAACTCAGTGCCTTGTATGCACGAAACCCACCTTGTCAAAAAAAGACCGAAGCATTTAATTGGAATACGTGATAAGTCGCCTAGTTATCTGACATTTGATCGGGTTGACAATGTCTGCGGATACCAAGGGAGAAATGTCTGCGGCAACAAGAGAAGTGATGGCGCGGGTGCGGCGCTTGGTCCCGCCAATGCTGGACAAATTCCACAAAGGTGGGCGGGCAACGTTTCTTCTGTCCTCTTCACCACCACCACCATCACCACCACGCCGCACGCCTGTCTGGATAGACAGTCGCAATCAACAACAAAACCTTGAAAATGGGCTGACTTAAACAATGACCATATGTCACAGGCCAACTGGGCCGCGTCGGCGTTATCGGCGGTAGCGAAGACTACACCGGCGCGCCGTATTTCTCCGCGATGGCCAGCGCGCGTCTCGGATGCGATATGGTTAGTACCTTTACCTGTTTGATTCTTACCTGGGCTGTTTGTATCCCGTACTGACAGAGAGACATTTAGTCACACGTCATCTGCACGCCGGCAGCCGCCGCGGTCATCAAGACATACAGCCCGAACCTGATGGTGCACCCGCTGATGCGCCAAACCTCCTCCGATGGCTCGAGCTCCTCCTCCGACAAACACGACCAAGACCCGGAAAAGGTCGCGTCACCGATTATACAGATGCTTTCTCGATTGCACGTCCTCGTCATCGGGCCGGGATTGGGTCGCGATCCGTTGATGCAAGACACGTGCGCGCGCGTCGTGGCCGCGGCCAGGCAACGCAACATGCCGCTGGTGCTGGACGCCGACGCCCTGCAGCTGGTGCAGAAGAACCCGGCGTTGGTCAAGGGCTACAAGCTCGCTATTCTGACACCCAACGTCGTCGAGTTTGGGAGACTGGCGAGCGCGCTGGGCATCGAAGACGCCAAGGAGGGAGACACGGCGACTGCCAGGGCCGATGCCCTCGCCAGGGCGTTGGGAGGGGTGACGATTGTGCAAAAGGGCGGCAAAGACATCGTCAGCGACGGTGGCGACAGAGACGCGCTCGTCGTCGACCTCGAGGGCGGCAAGAAGCGCAGCGGTGGGCAGGGAGACACGCTCACGGGCAGCATCGCGACGATGCTGGCGTGGCGCAAGGCGGCCCTCGACGGGCTGTGGGATGGCAGCAGCGAGGGGTGGCGGGAGGGCAGCGGCGAGGGCCAGGGCAGCGAGACAGTGCGGCTGGCTGCGTTTGGAGGGTGTGCCGTGACGAGGGAGTGCTCGAGGCTGGCGTTTGCGAAGAAAGGGAGGAGTCTGCAGGCTAGCGATCTCACAGATGAAATCCACCAGGCGTTCTTGAATCTTCTGGGAGAGGAGGAAGGGAATGATGCAAAGCTTTGAGGATAGCATGTGGATGAGGCAGGCAAAGAAACGCCTATCGTGTCTAGCGGGACATATGTACAATTCTTGAAATTCGCAAACATACCTACATGGTCTATTTCTGCAAAGCTTGGTAGATCCTGAACGTGAAGTTGATTCCTGTCTGCCATTCGGGTTTGGCTGACATGGATCCTTTTGCTCAAACTAGCAATGCCGCGTTTCACAGTCTTTGTGCCTTTCGTCTTTAACCGCCAATCAATATGAGGGAAATTATATAGGGCTGGGTATTCTAGAAAGGGGATCATTACAGTAAACCTAGCTTGATTACAAAAATGTCGTAAACTTCCCACATATGGAGGGTAGCCTTCAATGCAAGCAGTGGGTCAATATAATTTGTTCAATACTTGGGTGACTGTATATATACTGGAGCAAAGTGGGCATCGGTGATTCGAAAGGAATAGGTAGGAAGGTAAATACGGTCAAGTGTGCAAGTATTAAAATTAGGAACGCGAGGCATTACTACCTAGGTACCTAGTTTTGCAACGTCGTACCTGGTTTAATAGCCAGTATGGAAGACGAATGCGAAGGTGGCTCCCAATCCGTAAAAGTGAAAGCGAGTCCAGGGATTTCAAAGTTTTCGTCTTCAGGCAGTTCAGCCCAGCAGACAAGGCCTTGATGAGCGATATTGTAATCGTCTGCAATAGACAATGTCACGTAACGGTGGAACTTCACCCTTTTGCTGTTGGGACCGCTTAAAGAGCAGACAATCTTTCTAGCTCAGTAATCATTTTTTATACCTACCAATTTACTTGCCTGCCTACTTACTTACTTACCTACTTACCTACTTGATCATTACTGCATTATCTGCCCAAACATCAGTCCGCAATAGCCCATCTTTTTTCTAAATCCGGTGTACATGTGTATCCGAGACATCTGCAGAGACCGTACGCTTGACTAGGTCGTTGACGAGGGCTCGAAGGCTTTTTCGGACATTGGTAGCTTGGCAGAAGTTTATACGCTGTAGGTAACCGAGCATTTGAGTCAGGAATTTGGGTGTCGGAAATTCTCTTTACGGCTCGGATATGGCCGCTCCGGGTCCATGTTCATTCACCTATGGATGTCGCGTTGCAAAGTCTTCATAGTTTTCTCTTTTGGCTGCTTATACAAAGTCCATTCAGATCCTTCTCAAAGGACGAGAAAAGATACACCTCTACTTTGGATTGTACATGATCATGGAGAATACGATGAACAATGTTAACATTTCTTGCTTGTTCCCGGCTACTGCTGCGTCTTTGTTTACACTCTATCCCCTCTCAATCTACCTCCCACATCCTTTCCACAAGCTCTCATGTCTTAATTCTCGCATCTTCCCCAATTTTACCTCCTTACAACGAACAAAGGTCTAGTTATAGGCAGGATGGGTGTTGTTTGGACGAGCAGGTCACCTGACCCGGCACCCATATCCCCCCTTCCACATTCAGTTGAATGAGGAGTATCCTCAAGTTTTACCAATTCAGCCATGAATTGGATCTACAAAGTGGGTGTCTGCACTAGGTACCTAATAGCCGTGTAAATCGATTAATTGGGCAAACGGCATATACGTATTATAACTGTTAACTATAAGCACATATAAGTAAATAGGTACAAAAACGATGGCTCAGCTAGAAATATTCTCTGCTCGTCAAGGGTTCTCTACAGCAAATGAGCTGATCATCACCTTTCCCCAGTGTATAATATTTGTGTTGTGTTTGATATATACCTACCTACCTACCTGATTGCTTACCTAACCGCCTACCACAGTACATATATCAGGCTGCAAAAATCCTATTCCTACAAAGTCCGTAATACAAGACGGCAATATGCTAGGTATATAATAGTACGCAATTCATTATCGAGCATAGCATAATGACCCATTCTTTGCAGTGGATGTCATCCTCCACCTCTGGGAGTCCACCGCATTTTTATATCGAAGCTAGGTCTAGTATAATGCTACCCCTTCTACACACCCAGTCCCACATCGCTTTCCCGATATTGATGGGCCTTCACATCGCATCGAAAAGTTATCGTCTTGGGCTTATATTAGGTCGGTGATGTGTATTCGTGGGGTTCTTTCGATTTTGCTTAACATGCCTCTAACTCCCAGCGTAACGCTGTTTCTGTTACCCCTAGACCTGTGATTTACGAAATTGGATAGCGGCCGAGTACCTTGACTACAACCCGATGAATTGCCATCACTTTGCATGCACAACAACGCACCCAGCTTGAATAAGGGTTGTCAATAGATCTGATATAAAATACACGAACGGCCCGTGCTTTGTAGCCCCCATTCTATTACCTGTATTCACACCTCCCTAGAGTTTTAGTCTTTCCCACCCATGCATGTTGCAACCTGATTCCTTTTATTGCCCGGCACGTAGCCAGCCCATGGCGATGGGACCTGATCCAATATCAAGGCTAATTTGCCACCTTCGACAACCTTCGGTTACATCCATCTACTTTTTTTTCTCTTCTTCCATGTCCACTCCCAAGCCCGTAGCACCCCGTAAATGACTTTCGTATGATGCGCTACACCAATCCAGGGGGGACATCATGAACTGTGTTTCCCCAAGCCGTGGTACGCAAACTGCTAGTTGAACGTTTACCGAGATCACACAAAACCTTCGGAGAATTTTTTTTTTCCCTTCTTCATCTGCACGTTTAATATGAATCGTGATTTTACTTGGGGTGCCACGGCGTTGAGCGATGGATCTGGACATCGACCGGAAAGTTTGCGGACGGTGACGCCGGCGGGAGAAGAACGCATTTCGGATGCAAAGGAAGTCTTTTCCGTGATGCTTTTTTTTTCTTCCATAGAAAGAGGACAACGTCATGCAAGGGGCTGTAACCCCGGCGATTATGATTTGCGCAGCTTAATGCAGGGGGCTAAATGGCATCACTACATATACAAAAGGGGTCCATCACCAATGTTGCTATTTGTGATGTGATCGGGGCCGGGAGCTCGACTCTCCGTTCGGTACTAAAACAATGTCGCCCTTGTGGCGCATCTAGAAAGACGGACAAAATGAACGACCTGGGGTGAGACAAAAGCTAGACAGACACGCTTTTTGCTTGCCTTGATTTTTTTTCTTGTTATCTTTTTTAAAGTCCGCCCCTAAACTCGACGCTAAAAGATGTCGCAAGCCACCTCGTACCGGATCCTTGCTTGTCATGTAGTGGAGGTTTGAACAATAATTCCAACACAGCTAGGCAAAGTAAGGGATATACATATGCAACTCGAGAGGAGAGGGAGGAGCGGAAATGGGAGCGGAATTAGGAGATGCCTAGCTAGCGGGGGCGGCCTCTTGCGTCCGACGATCAGTTTTGTGAACATGGTGAACATATGAAGGGAAACATGAATAAGGTATGCAACGCGCGAGGGCGACACAGCTTTGACAGCAAAGTGCCGGACGAGAGCCGCAGAAAGAGGAGGTTCCCGCACAGACGTTGGGCTAGTTCTGGAAAGCGGCGCCGGCGGGAAGGAGGGGCGGAAACGGCAAAAAGAAGCTAGACTGGATGTCTGTATGCAAGCAAGCAAAGCCAAGGCAAGCGCGGAAGGGTTATCCAGAGTTGCAGTATAACGCTTTGACTGCAGGGACAAAACGAAGTGGATGGATGGGGGTCCTTTTGCACACCGGTACCCTTTTGAACAAGCTGCATATCTGCATCAAGGGGCAAAGGACTACGGCATACTCGGTGTGCTATTGTGCGTATTTTAGGAAGTCGCATCGCCCTCGATAAGCTCACCCTGACGCGGATCAGATAAATTGTGGCTGACAATCGTGACAGAATTGACAGGCATGGGCTTCTGAAGGATGAGACAAGTTGATAGTCCATGAACCCAGTTCCGATCAGCTTGCCCCATCCGTTCAAGACCGGTAGATAGATGTGCATGGAAGAGTTTAGATGACAAAACAAAACAAAAGGTGCAAGCAACTATCAGACCGAATGGAACACGGCAAGACGGGTGTTTACCGTCCGTACCTAGGGGTACCTAGGTACCCAAGGTAGGTAGGTAAGGTAGGTAATTAATATCAGATGGTTTGTTCACCGGTGGGTGCGTGTACTATAGTACCCAAAAGTGATCTTGGTGGCGAAACCAATAAAATCTGCAGACATCCTCAATTAATTTCTATTTCTATTATAATACTTGGTAAGTACGGTACGGCACTGTAACTTGATGCTTCGTATGCACTTCGTACGGTACTGCACGACAGTTGGGGCACATTGATCGAGAGTTTTGTTTCGCTACCAGAAAAAAAGCGCAATTGAAATGATCAAATCACGATCAGATTTCCAGCTTTAGTTAGACTGTCGGTGGCCTTTGAGCGCGTCCCTTATTTTCTTAGCTTTCTCTACTTTGTAAGCATCTCCCCGTCCCGACCGCAGGGAAGGTCCTTGTTGTTATAGTCCACGGACCTCATGTCAAAGTTGTCAACGTTGGATCCTGAAGTCGAGCCGAACCAACGTCGAAATTTGGTTTTGTGCTCAAGTTTCGGCAGTGCACCGAAACCTCCACTTGGCACATGTAGCAGGATAAGTAGCAATACGACGTATATAATTATTTTAGCTACCTATATAGTTTGACATTTGAAGCATCACCGAGTTCAAAATAGAGTAAACCCCTGATTTCTCGGACGATTAAATTCCGACTCAGGCCTACTATATACGTAGATCTATACCGACACTACGTAGTATGTATTTGTAGATGTCAGCAAGATCAATCAAGGTGCTTGTCATGACAATCTTCAGACTTTTTTTTTCTTTTTCTTTTTGCGGGTTGCCCACTGACATCTGTCAATCTTGGTAAAGCTAGCGCACGGCCCATGGCCCACGACCAAACGGGAACCAATGGCCGCTTGAGTAACCATAGGCTTGCCGGGGGTCGCTGATAGCCCGGTTTTGTATACCTGGCAAGCCTGGGATCTTAGATTTTTGTTTGCTGATGCCATGTGTGAGTAAAGCGACAAGGGATTGAACTGAACCACATGGATCTCAAAACGCCGTGGTTGGTTGGTGAGTTGCTTTTGGTAAAGATTCTCCTCACCCGAGAACAAATCGTGGAAAGAAATGCGTGATATGTCGATCTGTTGCCCTACTGTATTATTGCAGGTGATTTGACAAGGATCAAGATGGATGGGCGGCAACGGTTCATGCAACCATCCGGATTTGTCCATTGTTGTTGGGGTTCTTTGTTCTTTGTTTTTTTTTGTTTTTTTTTGTTACCAAGATTCGTTGCTAGGTCGGGTAGTTCCGATCGATTTGATTACTCGAACCAAATTGGTTCATTCCATTTGACTTTGATATCAAACCTTGTATGAGATCGTGGCTGGTGGCTGACTTGCAGGCAGATACATCTAAAAATTCTTCTTTTGTTCCGTTGAATCGCAAACGCAAAATGAGATGTGCTATCAAGGTTACTACGAAGTATTTGCGACCGGTACAAGGGTGTCATCAAACCGAATTGTGGACACAGTGGACACTGCGGGGGTTGGTTCCTCCCATGTCAAATGTGCTGAATTTGAATTTGTGACAAGGCTGCAAAGCTGCATTGTAATAATGCAACCGACCAGCAACCGGCTTGCATGGCGGCAATGTGCAGACACAAAAACAAAATTCAGAAGACAGGACACAAAAACCCCCCAAAGCAAAACCATTTCCGAAGGTTGCAACCCTGCATTACAAGATGATGCAATATAGCAAGCACATGGAAAACAAACTCGTCTCGCATGAGCTAACCCAAGGTGCTAACCAGGCGACTAGACCATTGCTACCTCGTCAAGCTCATACGTAAACCGTAACTGAGGCTTAGGCTCGCCAAAGGCTAGATTATAATTTATGGTAAGGATCATGGTCAAGAGCTATATGATGACTTGATTCGACAGCGACTCGTGCCTAGAATACTGCATACCGACCTTAGGTAGGGAATCCCGGTAGCAATCATAGCAAGCCTAGGTAAGATCAAAGCCGGAATTTTTCTGACGAATGTTGTCAAGACTGTCAATGTCAAGCCAACCCCAAGTTGGCAGTGAATTAACAAGGACTGATAAATGAGTAAGGACTGAATAATAAAGATATCAATTATGAAAATTGACGGATTGCATTGTACTAACTGTAAACATTTGACCGGCTGGATCCATTCGACGTCTAGACTGTCAACTCCTCCTTGATTATAGGGGGTCTAAACAGGGGAGCTGTTCTCCAACTGGAAATGCTCGTCACTCAACCTTGCTCAAGGCGTACAACCAGGTAGGAGGTAGGGGCCTGGTGGGTCCATCAGCTCGTCAAAGCACTCGATGCCTGCAAGCATCGACAGCTCCCCGCTCGAATTGTCCAATCAAATTCTAGACCTTTTTGCGCAACTAACGGTAGCACTACACCGTAACTTATTACTGGTACGGATTGGAGGTTTTTCAAGGGTCCCTCGCTCCAAAATTGACCAGGCTTTCCAACTGCGTACGAAGTAGGTAAGGGCCTAAAAGAACCACAACTTGATTTGTTTTGTTTTCTTCCCGCCGGACCGGGAGCTGGATCTACTCCGTATCTCGCCTGGCTTCACTCTTTGACAGGTTACCTGGTATTGACTAGGAGGTAGCGCGTGGGGTTGATTAGTGTACTGTACCTAGGGATCGGGCAATTAATCACTCAACCGTCGAATTCAATTTCTATCTCTCAAGTTTCCCATTCAAGTTTGTGGGAACGCCCACTTTGTTTTTTTGTTTGGTTGTGATTTTTGATTTTGATTTTGATACTTGGTGATTATTTTCTGGCTATTACTTCGTACATTACATTACGACTGTATCTTTTACAGAGGACCAGAGATACACAACCAGAGACACGGAAGCAGAGCAAATACCAGACAACCATAAAACCATACGACAAAGCTACAGAGACAAGACAGATACGGCAGAACAATCGAAGCGTAGAAGGTATGTGATTTCGGCTGTCTTCTTTTCTTTTTTCTTTCTTTTCTTTCCGCCCCAAAGCGCCGCCCTTTCTACCCGCGCCCGTTCGCCCTCCACACTTCTCTCCAAAGGGAAGGAGCAACCGCCTTGCAGATCACCTGCTGGCCACCTAGCCATCTCCCATCACCAGTGTCTCAACTTGTAAAACGCCACCATCAGCCTGCTTCCACCAACCTTGACTACTCCCACATACGCCTTCCTGTCTAGACAATCATTCTACTCTACTACCAGCGGTTCACGATACCGGAAAAAAGGACAGAAAAAAAAGAGAGACACGGAAAATCAAAACCACCACGTCCCCCCACCCACCTTGGCCCTGAAGATCTGCATCTCTTCACCTCCACCTCACCTGGATCAAACCCCCTCAACTCACTTACCTACCGGCTTGGACTGACCTTTACAGTTGCGCAAATTTCAGTCAGAGACCGGTCCAAAACAGCCTTGACTTGCAATCGGGAAACACAGCAGCTTCGAGACGTCGCACCTGCTCGCTGTGGCGCTCGCCCTCCCACACGGGACTCGGCCACACGAAGCACCTTCAGGTACCGGCAGCACACAATTTCTTTTCTTTTGCTGCCTCCCGCCCCGTCGCTGTTGTGCGAGGTCACACGGATTCCAGCCGCGTCCTGTTCGGCCGGTGCGACGCACAAGGGTTGATATGTCCTCGCCGTGGCCGCGAAGCCATCGCCTGACCTGCGCCTCTTGACTCTAAACCCCGGTCGTCCTCTCTCTTTCAGGCAAGAACACACGGCCCTGCGGTTCTCGCTTGATCGGGTGCTTGCTTTGCTTCGACCTGCAAGCCGCGATCATCCAACGCCTCACCACACTCGAATCGGCCAGCCGGAGCATCCCATAGCCAGTCGTCCATCACCCCTGCCTCAGATCCCGGGTCGGCTGCGCTGTTCCTACTCAAAATATGTTTGTCGGCACCAACTCGAACCGGGCGATCCCCCCGGATAACTCCCTTACCATGGCCTCTGTTATGGCTCATGGTTTTGAGAGGTTGCTTGCAAAGGGCAAGATCAGTTCTATGCGAAAACAGAAAATCCCGTCGAAATCGCCCGTTTTTGGCTCTTTCCCCGATAGCAGCGCCTCTTCATCCTCTTCGGAATCCGCTTTCGTACTTGCAGACGAGCAAAGTCTTTTCCCAGCACCGTCCTTCATTCGCCCAACCACCTCCAGGATGCTTGCCAGAGACGAAAAGTCCCCGTCGTGCAAGCGTTTAAACGATACCCTCGATGCGAAAAGGTCGCCGAGGACTTCGCGTCGATTCTCGGCTTCAGAGTCGCACAGCAGTGGTGCTAGCAGCATCCGCAGTAGTGTGCGGAGCAGCACCCGCAGCTCAACGCCAAGGATACCCCGGCGCTCCTCGTCACTGGTTGCCCAACAACGCGAGGAACACCCGTCTCTTGCCTCTCTGCTGCACTACGAGTTCACCGAAGGTGAAAGCAAGAATGCCAGACGTTCACTCAACACCCTCTGTGCACCAGCGTCCCCCATCGATCCAGAATGTCTGGCACTGCTTGAGAAGTTCCCAAGCATCGATGATGACCCACCTACTCCGCCACCAAAGGACGATTATAGACTTTACTCCAGTCAAGTCAATGACAATCCCACTTCACCAAGAACGCTTAGCCCAAGCGCATCACACCCGCAAACCCTACAGGCTGCTGCCCAACCAAGGCTGCGACCATCATTAAGCTCACGGTCAGCACCGGATCTTGCCGCTCGCAGTGCAGGTCAGCAAGATTCCACAGGATCGGTGGTAGGACGGCACAGATTCGCCAACCGACTCACCGAGAATACCAAACCATTAAGGATATTCCACAACCGCTCCCGGTCTTCTGATATTGTCCTACAGGAGCCTGCCGTTGGAGATTTTCTCGGCCTCAGTGACGACGATATTGCCGAGGAAAGACCACCCACACCTCCTGTTTTGTCAACGTCCGCTGTCGCCAGGACGCCCCTCAGAATCGATATCGAAACTGCACAACAGCCAGTTCCCCCGCCCAAATCGCCAAGTCGATCACTCCGAAAGTTGAGCGTTGATTGTGAACCAGCCTCCTCTCCGCCTTTAGTCCCAGCACCAACGCCCCTTTCCGTAAAGCGAATTTCAGCGCGACTTTCAATGGGTACAACCGAAGATCGAGCGGCCGCGATGGCTGCTTTTGAGGTGGCTCGAATCGCAGCACGATACAGTTTCGATCTTATCTACATCATCGACATGTGGCCCAAGCAGATGCTCAAAAGAAAACCCTCGGCTGCGACGGCACGTGATCCTTTCGGTACTGGCTTGGCTTCGCCCCGGAGGTCTGGCTCTATACGCCGCACCAACAAACATACTCGAACGCCTTCGAACCATTCGTCTACGTTTTCCGAAGCTCACGATGAGACGAATTCAGAACGACTTTCCGAGAACACTGGTCTTGACTATCGATTTCTTGCTGCCTACGGTCTTCACACTGTCAAGCCACCACTGGAAATCGCCTACAACGTTCACTCGAAGATTTTGAAGCATGATGGATGGATCGAATATCGTCAGCCGGAGCGGAACGATAATGAATTCGCACGTGGCTATGCTTGCTCTTTCTACACGGGTTGCGCCCCCACAGAAAACTACCACAGTAGGAATTCATCCCTTGCAAGCACAAGCGAGGCGTCAATAGTCGAAGAGTCTGTCGCCACGTCACCACGACTTGACAAAGGCAAGCCTGTCGCGAGGTCACGCAGTGGAACAAACAGGTCCGACCACAACCGTGGCATTGTATTTGCTGCCTATCGCAAGCGACAGCTCGATGGAGAAGCACCTGGTCTCAGCCGCGAAGAACTCAAGGGCATGCAACTCGACGCAGAGACGCTGGTAAACATGATTGTTGACTGTCACAAGGTCAAGCGGAGGAGCGAGCAACAGATGAAAGCAGAATCCCGACCACGTCGTCCTTCTGCAGCAGTGCAAAACCCTGCAGAGACTGCCCGCACTGTGAATGAAGCCCGCGCCGAGCACTAAGCTCACAACAAGAACCGGCTGCACTGCAGTCTCCAGCTCGAATTTTCTTTTAACGGTTTCTTTTGTTCTACTTCTTTTTTCTTTTTTTCTGGCGAGAAAGTTCGTTTTGCAAAGCATTGATGGTTATGCATGGGGGCGCAAACCCTTTACAGCAAAGATTCACATCCTTCACTTACAAGTGATTTTCCTTGTACCATTCTTCTGGACGCTTTTCTTTGCTTCTGTCCGCTGAACTATACCCAATCTAGATTCTCTTTCTTTTGTTCATTTTTTCGCATATTAGCGGCGTTTAGTATGCGACTCTTGACACGACATTATCATGATGGTTCCCGCCGATTCTTTTAGACCTAGACTAGGTGCTCAAGCTTCCCTTGGCATGGACAGTTGACGTGGACAGTTGTCGCCTAACGGCGATGCTCTCATTAATATATAATGGGACAGATTAGGACGATCACCTCCGGCTAGTGATAACTACTTTGCCACTCTTAGTCACCTAGTGATAGGATCAATTAAACATATGTTACTATCATCATACGAGAGGACTAAAATCGCCTTGAAACTTTGACCTGCTAATATATGTTTACGTCGTTGATTTACATGCGCCCGAAGCCTGAAACTACCCATGAACCTAACCCTCCGTGGCCAGCACAGCTTCAGGGGACTGTATCTCGGCGAATAAAAGTCGAAAGAAAGAAAGAAAAAGAAAGAAGACTGAAAATAAGAAATACAATCAAAATCTACCACTTATGTTGGATTTCTTTTTACCTAAGCTTCGGGGGGTGGGACTTGCTACGGAGTGCCGTGCAAAGGCTGGCTCCTGGATAACGTTTGGATAGGTTTCATGCGCTTACACGCTTGTTGGGTATTTGGCTTTCGATTTTATCTATTTTTGCCATATTTTACCAGGTGTACAGTTTCATAGTAGAACTGGTTTGTATTGAGGTCGAACCTCCTTCGTTCGTTCCGCCACAGGGTTGACTTTTTGCCCGAGGCGCTGGCCTTGGTGTAGCGATACCTCTTGGAGTCGGCTCAAGGGGCCTATCAGAAGGGTGGTTAGACCTTGCGTGAACCTACGAAGCATACGCGTAGCTTTTTGCCCCCTATTTTGCGGGCAGATTATAACAGGCCGCAAAGAAGGTCTACACAAGGTGGGAAGTCCCTTTGTAGAGGCCCAAGCAAACCCATGGATGTCGACAAAGAGGTCCCTTGGATGCATGGTTGGATGCCAGGCGGAATCCAACGAATATCAAACCCACAATTTCTCTACAGCCGCAGCGTACCACAGCAATGGCTACATTGGCGGAGCTGTTCTAGGGGAGACGGGGATTCAGAATCCGTACCGTCCGGATCGGAAAGTCCAACTCCATATCACAAGGCAGGGTCTTTGAACTCAGCGAGTACCCGCGCATCCAGGATATTGTCTTGGCGATGCGGAGGAGATGCTCGCCAGGGCGGATGGGCAGGGGTTCAGGGGGGAGGGACACGTACGTGAGGGGTTCATTTTGAAGAATGTCAGGGAGAACATCAAGATCAAGGTCATCTCTAATGCCTGGCTGGAGAAGCATGGTTGGTGAGCTGGGAGGTAGGTGCTGGGTTGCAAAAAGTCATATCGTTTATTTTTTTTTCATTTCTGTCGGGGTCTATGGTGCTGTTTACCCCATCCCGCTGAGTATCATCCAGGTCCCAGACCTTGCACATTCCTTCCCTTCCTGTTTCCCACAACAAAGCTTATCATAGTACATTAAAGAAACACAAGTCGTCGTTCATCAATAATCCACCCCCTGAGACCTTCACGGCCAACGAGAAAAAGCTCAATCCTCTCATGGTCCTTGTCCCGCTCAGGCAGTGCAGGTAAAGTCGCAGCTGAGCCCAGCCTGGGTTGCGACGAGCTCAGCCCTGCACTCGCCAGCGCCGCTGGCCTGTCCGACGCAGCAGTTGGACGCGCAGTCGGCCTTGCTGAGGCACTGGCCCGTGATGAACTGCGACTTGTTGCCCTTGCCGACGTTCTGGCTGCCCGACTTGGCAGAGTCGACGCTGCACGTGCCGGGTGCCGCAGTCCTAGCTCCTTCGGTGCTCGCGTTTCCGGCTGCAGGGGCTGCGACCGGAGCGGCGACGGGAGGAGGAGGAGGAGAAGCAGGAGCAGCGGCAGGGGCAGTAGCAGGGACAGCGGCAGGAGCAGCCCTGGCTCCGCCGTCGCCAAAGCCACAGCCCGTCTTTCCGGCTACGTTGCCGACGGCAAGGCCGGAACAGATGCCGGTCGAAGAGTCGCCGGCGATGCCGGCGCAGCAGGCGGGCTGGGCGCAGTCGGCGGTGCTCCTGCAGGCGCCGGTGATGAACTGCTTTCCAGCGCCGTTGCCAACGTTTTTGGCTCCGGAGGGGTCCGGGGTGATGGGCTGAGGTGTGGCGACGGCAAGGGTGACGACTTGATTTTTATTTTTAGGTTAGCTTTTTTGTTCTTATTTTTTTTGGTGATGGACCAAGAGAGTTGGGATGAACCACATGCATAATGCCAATGGGATAACTCACATGCCAAGAGGGCCGGGATGGATAGGCGAACCATTTTGAGATGTGATGGAGTAACGGAGAATAAAAAAATATAAAAATAACAAGTAGGTTTGAAAGTATGAAAGTATGTAATGCGCAATAGAAAATGAGACACCGGGTCCCTGGGATGATCACAGATCACCGGATGAATCGAAAAGATAAAAGACAGGTAAACAAATGTTTGCTCAGGCTGTTGAAGAGAAGACTAGACTGTTGGTGTGACCAGATAATCAAAATGCAACGTGCTGTAGGACTCTGTGGACTTTTATATCAGGGACCTTTTTTTTTACTTGCTTGCTATGTGTTCTCTTGCAGATCTGATCTTACCCCTTTTGGCCCGCAGTCGGCAACAGCGGGAGGATCTCTGCCGGTCCATGTTTCCTTGCCTTCCTAGGTGAGCGACGACGTTCCATCCAACCCCAGATCATCGCTTGTTTGAATCTACCTCGTTCTCATTCTCCTTCTCGATTCGCCATGTACGAAGCCAGACAGGAGAGGGCGCCACATAAGGAGGACCCCCCTCCGAGGCAGTTTCTGTTACAGGAGGGAGGCTTAGGGAGGTCCAAGTGCCGGTGGCGCAAGACGTTGGGCCAATTGAGTGGCAGATATTTGGGCGGGGATTTCCCGATTGGGAATTCGTGGAGTTCTCAACAAAGGTTTCAAAACCTCGTTTTCTAAACACTTTCAAACCCTTGTTCACCTCCATTTTTTTTTTGTTTGGCTAAACTGCTACGGTGTGCTTTGTATACTACTGTAAGAAAAAAACAATGTATCTGCCGCTCGTCTGGGCCGCCCACCTCGAATTGATTGCGTCAACCCTCCATCGTTGGCTTTTTCTGGGAGGAGTGCGTCAGCATCAAAGACCGCCCCCCCCTTTTTTTTCCCTTTGTCGCGCCAGTGTTCGGGCCCTCACAAGTGCGACCACCAAATCGTCTGCCCATTCAAGTGAGAAACCCGGAATTTGGTGATACAATAGACACCCTTCCACAGCCCGAGCCGCAAAAAGTCAGCCTGTTGGTTTTCTCTACAGTCCTGCAAAGTTGACATCAATCGCTCATTCGCCCGTCTAGACCTCGGCTTTCCCTCAATCCGGCGCCCCCCTGAACTCCGGGGTTTCGGCCCCCCATTTTTCATGTCCATGGCGGTGTCACTCGGAACGGTTTTGTTGCTTGTCTGCACAGCCATTGGACGAGTTGCAAGCAAGAAAAAAAAACCAGTTTGTAAGTCAAAATCCCAAAGTTTTGTTGTTTTTGTGTCAATCAATCTATGGAGAAGTCCAATCGTGAGTGGCTTGCATCTGGTTGTTCCACTCTGGTTTCTTTCTCCTGAATGGATAAAGACACCAAAAGTTGGAAAATGCCAGTCTGCAAAAAGCCCGCATTGCGTCAAACTACCTAATCCTTGCGCCGTTTTCCAAATGAGTGAATACTTTTGTTCGCCCGCCCATTGCTCATTTCATCCCGTAAACCATTGTCAAAAGCCAGACCCTTTCTCTTTCGTCATTCCATCATTCCGTTCCGTCTGAAGACATCCACTTGGGTTAGTACACCTAATCTCCAAACTCGGGTAGGGTATAAAGCGCCATGAACCTACCCCTATGGAAGCCCGATGGGCTTGTTTCCTGATGTCCGCGATTAGGATCTGGTAATGGTGACGGAGTTGTCGGCGTTGATGGTCGGGACAATGCCTTTGAAGAAGTCGATAGCATTCTTGATCGCGGCTCGGAGGTCAGCGGGGAGCGTCGCAATGATGGCTTCAACCTGGCCAGTGGTGACGCCCGCGGTGTTCACGATCCTGCCGGGAACTGTGCCGATGTTGGCGAGAGCGGTGTTGACTTGCTGCAACACAAGATTCTCGAAGGGACTGAGCGTACCCCCCAAGGACTGGAGGCGGGCGTTGAGGCGGCCCTGGACCTGGGCCAGGACCCCGGCCCGAGGAGCGTCGATGCCACTGCGCACCTGGCTAAGAATAGGCAGGAGCTGGTTCGCCACGGATGCTGGGAGGCCGAGAGTGCTGACGATGAGCGTGTTGAGAAGCGCGGGGATGTTAACCGGGAGGAGACCAGGGATGAGATTGGTGAGGGGACCAGCGAGAACACCAAGCGTGAAAGAGCCTGTGAGGCCGAGGTTGATGGGCAGGATTTGGGGTTGTCTGGGAACGAGTGCATTGCCGCCGACCAGAGCATTGCCGGTGTCGGCCTCGACATCCAGAGGGGCGGCAAGAGCCGAGGCAGAGGCGAGAAGAATGGCGAACTTGGAGAACTGCATGTTTGCTGATTGGAGATGATTGGAGGATTTATGCTTGGATGCTGGACTTGCTAGTCTTCTGCTGGCGATGGATCAATGTCTGGAGGAGCTGGGCTGTGCTGATGTGAGCTGGGCTGGGCTGTTGAGTGCTTGATGATCCTGAAAACAAAGGTGGATTTTCGAGAGGATCAAGCATGGTATTTATCCTCTCGAGAGCCCATACAATCATCACTATTTTGATGATATCTTACTCAAAATATCAAAGAACATGCTACTGTAACCATAGACCACTTAGAGCTGAGAGCCTAGACCTGTACAGTAGATGGCGCTACCAGCCCAAGAGGCGTTGAGCTTCCGCACGTGGCGGCAAACCAACCAATCACTCAAGGACTAAGACACAATATGTTGCCTTTTTAAATGCCATGCCGCTACACTTTGTTAACGCCCGGTTCAAACTAGTTCTCTTACAAAGGGGGAGAACATCACCACTTACACATGGCCATGTGTGAAATATGCCATTCTGAATCCCATGGCCACAAAACCCGTACTACCGCATTCAGCTTGTCTACATTAAAAACCACAAGCCTCGATCTTGCAAGTATAACCCAGATCTACTTCTTACCCGCTCTTGCCGCTGCCAAAAATAAAGCGCCAAAGCTGAAAAGAAAGTACTCCATCCAGACCTGCTGTAAGCGCTACCAGTAGGTGCAGCTTTATACTTGGCTCTCGATCCCCAAAACAGAGATGGATTCTGTTCATCTTCAACTGATCTGGAAAGGTACGAAAACAAGTAGGAAAGTATACAGATAGGGCAGTTGGGCAGATATTTGACAAAAGTACCAGATCTACTTCATCGTCTTCATCCACAGATTCACCTCAACCTGGTCTCAATGAAGCCCTAGACGTCGGCCGAGACCTTTATCGCAAGCCCTTTTTTGCATTTGTCACCGGGATAACCTTTTGTCCAGCCTATTTTTGACAGCCTCCATATGCTCAGCGGCACTCAAATGGCGTCCGCCCTCGGCCCTGACCGAGTTCTTGGCTGCGAGCAAACAAGGCAAGGCCAAGTCCGAAAGAGCCGCTGCTTCTTGGGAGTCGACGCATCCAGGCCCGATCTGTCATCGGCCGGCGCCGGGGTCTGGTATGCGCCCGCGAAGGCTGGTTTGATGCAGAAGGACCGCAGTTTATGAAGCTGGTTTGCTCCATGGGCTTCATCTAGGCCTGTGTTGTTACCGCCCGGGGTCTCGAGCTGAGAGATATTATTGAAGTCTAAAGTGCCTTGGTGTAAGGGGTGACTTCCAAGACGTTCTTTACCATGAAGCTGTGGTTCTCGTGTTGATGAATAGGTAGATGTCCCCCTGTTGGGAGGCCCAATACGTTTCTTGGATACTTTCCCCAAACGTATGATGCTTCATACAAGATTGGGCCTTGATATGCGATAAGAAGCACCTGCCCGTTTGGTTCTACATTTTTCACGGACTGTGTGTAGTCGGCGAGATCAAGGTTGCTCTGAGTTGTGGCCCTGTAATAAAGTGGATAAAACCAAGAACTTGATATATGAGTACCTACCTTACTTGGGCTACTAGGTATGTGATGAAGGTAAAGGACTGGTTGGTAGCGAAGCACCGCCAGGACTATTATGTCTCCATGGAAAAAAAGGGGGAACTTGGTAGGACTTTCCTCCATTGTCAGAACCTAGTCGGCTACATTCCAGGCTCAATCGGACAGAAACTTTAGCGTCGATTGAAACACGTGTACCAGTAAAATGTGTGAGCTTGAAGTTATCCGGAAGAAATGGGCCATGTCCCTCCATACTTTACTTTAGTCTCTAAAAGCCACTTCCAGCCACTGTTCCGGGGCTCGCCCCGATAGGGCGACGAGATCAATCCATCGAGACGGGCTTCCCAGCAAAGGGTTGCTTGCAATCCATTATCGAGATATATGCAATATACTTCTTGAAAAAAAATACATACCTGCCCAAGTCCTCATTGAGGTATAAATGTCGAACTGTGCTTGCGTGGCTGGAAATTAGGCACCAAGGGGTTGCTGACGGCGAGGAAACAGTACCCGTCTTTGTGTCTTGGCTCTAGGCGTTCTAACACAAGGCTTATCCCAGTAGAAGGTGTAAAATCACCAGATCTAGAGGCTTTTCAGCGATTGGAGTATTAATAACAATTTAAACGGCGTGTAATGTCTATTACTATTGGATTATAAACCAGGACTATTTTAATCGCGTTTATCACTGCAATTGCGCATTCAAATAACTTCAGGTATTTATGTATCTAAGAGACGATCTTATCGCTTCTAGACTAGACAGTTACGGGGTGTTCGGGCCTCTACAAAGGGTTCTCCCATCTCCGAAGATATTCTCTGTACTTACACCAAAATTAGTAGGAGGCAACCATAGCCTGGCTTGTTACCTTGGAGGTTCGCCTAAGTGTTGGGTTGAGCACCTGTTTGTTAGACCCCAGAGCTCATTTGACAATTGACTCAACTATCACCAGACTGATCCCATTACACCGCCGCCCATTGTGATGCACGCCCAATCACAGGGATAAATGAATACTCGCCTGGCAGCTATTCAGTTTATACATACACACATCATGCCTTTTGGCTGTAATTTTGGCGTGTATAGAGGTCGTGGTTGCCTACCAAGCCTACGTAAGGTAAAACAAGTAAGGCGTGTGAATTGACTGTTTTGATACCGGAACTTGGCGAACTAGTTGTGGCTTAGCAAATCATATGATTAAACCCGGCAAGGCTAGGCTTTTCATCTACACAGAGCTGATGTTTTTCGGAGCCGCCATACATACGTGGCGTGCATATATGAACTGCTTGGCCGATTGCAGTGTGACTCAGCCATATGTCATTTTACGGGAAGCGTACCCAGGCTTCACCATATGCCGCATATAAAAGCTTGATGTAAAAAAACATGTAATCGTAAATGATGTAAGTGTGTAACCATCATGTAACAACACTTTGACTTGATTATTATTATACCTACGCAGGCAAAGAAGAGAAAAATCTGCAAGTAATTTTTAATTTTCAGTCGACAACAACAAGAAAAAAAAGACAATGAGCACCAGCAGCGCCTCCCAAACCACCGAGGCCCCCACCCGGGGTCCGGACATGCAGGACCTGCACTGCTACACCGAGACTAACGGGGTCATCACGACGACCATGTTCGACGTGCCGGGCTACCGCGTCGTGCGCGTGCTGGGCGTCGTCTACGGCCTGACGGTCCGCTCCCGCAACTGGGCTACCGGTACCGGCATGGTGCTCAAGTCCGTCATCGGCGGCGAGCTCAGGGGCTTCACCACCCTGCTCTACAGCGCCCGCAACGACGCCATCGGCCGCCTCGTCGCCGAAACCCAGAGCCGCGGAGGCAACGCCGTCATCGCCATGCACTTTGAGAGCGGCGAGCTCGGCGGTTTTTCACAGGTCTGCGCGTATGGGACCGCGGCCATCGTGGAGAAGATTGACCCGGGGGTTGAGGCGCATCCGCAGCTGGTTGAGACCTCGCGATGAAGGACGCTGCTGTGTTTTCTTTTGATTTAATATACCCGGGAATGGGATATACGCAATGGCTTGCGATACATTTCTCGACTTTTTTTTCCACCTTGACGTTCCTCTTTTTCATTTCTTCGATTTGCTCGCAACTCGGCTATTTAATTGAGCCCGTTTTAATATACGAAATCTCCACCAAACCGTCATCTTTTGCTTCGTGATTAGAAAGGTAGGGTAATAAAAGTCCAGCTGAAAACCACAAAGGGGAAAAACTGGCTGGCTATATAGTAAAACATGAACGGTTTGCAGTTCTTAAGACCAGAAGGATCCCACTCCCGAACCCCGGAAAATCTTCCTCCTTGGAAATAAAAAGAATATTAGCCCCGAGTATAAAAGAGTTGCATTTGCAAGACTGGAACCGCTGAGCTTAGTGTTGGGTCATTCGGTCGTGTACTGACGGCATAGCTCGGGCGTAAGCAGAGTAATAACGTAGGCGCCGATTCTCCCTTCCCAGCTCCGCGTTTCCTGTTCTCCAGCTCTTTGACTTCGCGATTCCTATTCTCCTTTGCAGGCTGAAAGTTTGGGCATGTTCGAATCCATGCTTTCTTGTGAGCAGTTGGATGATTCTGAGTGTGGCATCAGGCAACTATTAAGAATGGGATTTGCTTACTAGATTTAGACCCCATATAAGCAGCAGGCTTTTGTGTCTCCGAAATCTGTTGGATGGAAGTCGGGGCTAGGGAAGGTATACCGGAGGCTAGGTATCTATTGCGGCTGTCCCGTCTCCATTTAGCTTTTCAGTTGAACTTGCATATATTGATGTTTTGATATAAAAGAAAATCTAGTTATTCTGAATCTCTTGCCACCGCTTCCTCAGCTTGGCCTTTTCCCTTTCCCTCACAAGTTGACTAGGGTGTACTAGCTCTACAGGCTTTGCGTTGTTAACTTTAAGCCACTCGCCGTTGAATGCGTTGACCAGCCAATTCTCGAGCTCTGTAATAAGCAGTATTGTTAGTTTGACAGTTCTGTGGCATCCCGTGGGCATAGTAAAACAAAATGGCAACTTACTGTCGTAGATGATCTTGTTGGCATTGTGGAAAAAGATGCTGTGGTCACTGTCCGGGAAGACATGGACGTCATAATTCTCCACTCCGCCCATGTCCAGCTTGTCCAGTAGCGTCAATGAGTTCTGGAAATGCACATTGTCGTCCGAAGCGCCGTGCATCAGCAGGAATCGCTTGTTGGAGGCCAACGCGCTGACGTTGTGGACGGCGCTCTTGGTGTAGCCATCCTCGTTCTGCTGCGGCGTAAGCATGTATCGCTCCGTGTAAATCGAATCGTAGAAGCGCCAGTCGGTGACGGGCGCCACCGCCATGCCGTAGCTGAACGTCTGGCCGGCATCTGCCTCGAGCGTCTTGAGCGTCTGGAAGCCACCGTAAGACCAGCCCCAGATGGCAATGCGCGAAGGGTCGACGTATCCGAGGCTGGCCCAGTGTTTGGCCGCGGCGATCTGATCATGCGCCTCGATCTCCCCGAGCCTGCTGCGGACGAGAACGCGGTTCTTGCGTCCGATGAAGCCGGTGCCACGCCCGTCAAAGGTGACGACGATGTAGCCCAATGATGCGGCGACGTAGCTCTGGAAATCGACGCCAAACTTCTGGCTTACTGATTGTGATCCTGGTCCGCTGTACTGCTGGAACAGCACGGGATACTTTTTCTTCTCACTGAACTGAGGTGGCCTTCTTTCTAGATAGTTGAGCTGAACACCTTCAACCTCCAAGGTACCGTAGTTGAGTAGCGGCAAGTCGTACTTGCGCGCATTTTCTGCCAATTCCTTGTTTTCCTCAATGACAGCCTCGTAACGTTGCTTGTTGGCCGGCGTGCTGACGACCTTTTGCCAAGGAATCTTGGGGCCCTTGTAGCTGAGGAGGGCATAACCAGCCCCTGAGGAAAAGCTTACGTCGTAGTATCCCTTGGCCTCGGTGTCGGTAAATGATTTCATGTTTTTACCGTCGAGCTGCACGCTGTAGACGTGGCGTTGTGTGCTGCCTTCTTTGGTGGCAATGAAGTAGACAAGATTGTTTTCGAGGTCGATTGCTGAAGGTGCATCAACTACCTCCCACCCCGGACCCGAAGTCAACATGACAGGGTCCGGGTTGTCGGGAGGCGAAAAGTATGCGAGGTGGTCACCATCGTTGTGAATAACCGTGTCGATGTACCCATCCTGGTTACGACCTTTCTCGGGGTCGGCAGGAATATACTTGGTATTTTGTGAGATCTCGAACCAGCCGCCATCGATCTTGCCAACATCAACAGTGCGTGTTGTCTTACCCGACCGCTTCTTAACGTCAATTAGCACCACGCGCATGATATCGCTGACCCTGTTTGTCTCCTTGACAATCACTTGGCTTCCAGCCCAAAGAACTGTCGTGATGAGACGATCTTCGTCGGCAAAACCACCGTTGATGTCGACAGAGAAAACGTCGCCACGGGCAATATCGTAAAACTGAACATCAACCACGGGATTGTGAGACCCCGAACGTGGGTACTTGATGTCGCGCACCTCTGGGTACGTCTCCTCCCCAGCCTTGGGCTTCGATCTACTAGGTCTGGACATAAAGTACTGTACCGGGAAAGCGGGAACTCCGGTCTCGTTGGTACGAAGGAATGCAACGTATTTTCCATCTTCTGACCACCACGTTGTGCTGGCACCTGCAATGACCTCCTCCTCGTAGACCCAATCCGGAACACCATAGAAAAGGTCGGCCCCACCATCCTTGGTGATCTGTGTAACCTTTTTGGAGCCGATATTGCGCAGATAAAGGTTGTTTTCTCTCGTAAAGACTACTGCGTCACTTGTAGGACTCCATTGCGCATTCTGTACCCTGACATCAGGGCTTCCGGGTATGAGAGGCTCGGCAGTTTGCGTCGCGACATCCCAGATCCAGTAATACGCTGTGTGCGAGTGTCGCCAATTGCTTATCTGTTCTGTTCGTAGCAGAACCTTTTGTTGGTCACGACTCGGCTCCGCGCCGGATGGCATGTGCAGGCGGCCCTGGTATCGAAAGTTCCCAGTCTTCATCAGAGTCCTCCGGCTTGCCGTCACGTCGACTTTGTTCTCAGCTGAGGAATCCGGGTTCTCCGCACGCACGTCCTGAACAACAATATAGTCCTTCCCGTCGGCATCAATCTCAATCATCAGACCGTCCTCGCCTTTGGGTCCCGCGATCCAGGTGATGTCGTGCGAGGTGGCATACCACGTCCCAGACCTGACCTGATCCATCGTGATCTTCTTCCCGTTCGTCAGGGCCGCGGCCTTGGTCTTTTCGGGATCGTGCTCGACCGTGGTTGCGTGCTTGTACGACTTGGATGCGATGTAGACAAACAGACCACCAACCCACGCCGCGACCAGCAAGCCGGCCACCACGATCATGATGCGCCGGAACTTGCGGTCCATGCGTTTCCCGCCGCCGAATGTGTACACATCGCGGCCGGCGAGAAACGGGCCGGTTTCCAGGTCTCCATCCCCGTCTATCTCCTCCTTGAGAGGGTCGTCATCGTCAAAATCCGACAGGCGATCGTCGCGACGGATGGATTCAGTCATTAAATGCGGTCGTTGCTTCTTGTGGGTCTCTAGGTCGTTGAGGTGGTCGAATACTATACTGGTTGTCGAGATGGACGAGACGGAGTCGAGCGAGGTCCTGCCGTTGCCAGACTTCTTATCGGTCGGCATTTTTGTTCATTTGCAGAGCCTTTTTTCGGTATCTGCAAGCATCGATGGAAATACCAAAACAAACGTGAATTGGAGTGGTGGCTTTAAGGATACGAGGACAGAAGACCAGATTCTACGCCCGCCGTCAAGGTAACATACATAGATTGGTAGCCAGTCGCCACTACTGGACAGAGAAACACGCTAAGAAATCCGGCCTGTACTGGTTGCACGCTAAAAAGAGGACCCTTTCAAGCGTTTCCTGCGATTTGTCCCAATTGAGGCGGTGCACAGACCATGTCGCGCCGATCAGGCAGGGCAAACTGCATCATCCCTTGCATTTGGTTCTATTTTGGACTGGTCAGTGGGCCTGCCAAGAGTGGGATCGATCTCTTGTGCGTTACTGCTGACATTGACATTGTGGCTCTGGCAGGAGCCGCAGGACTACCTTACCTACGGTAGATAAGCTACGGTAGGGAGAGGTACTCTAGGCAGTGAAGCAGCAAGCCTTGTTGGGCCCATCAATCCATGGTATTGTCTAAATTCTACCAATAAAATGTTTGGAGAACATCGCAAAGCAAAGCTACCTCAGCAACTCGGGTAGGTACCTAGATACTATTCTAAAATCGAGAGAATGCAAATAGATTTCTTCTCAAGCCCAGATACGCCAAGACTCCATGCAAAAAAAATGCGCCTGTGCCACTCCGTCGTGCCGCCTTTTGTGAACTTGGAAACTGATGCCTTTATGTCGTAAAGTCCCATGGCTTGAACGCCTCACGGATAGCATCCGCCTCCTGCTTCTCCTCCTGTTCGGTCTGGACGCAGTCACGCCACTGAAAGCGTTTATCCAAACCTAGCAGTTTTGCCATGACCTTACGGCCAAATTGAAGATCGAATCGTACACTCTGATCGAAGCGCATCAGGAGACATTTGCTGATTATGCTGCCCCCATTCTCGCCATCGTCCTCGGCGTACATCCACACGCGGAAATAATCCCCCTCGACTTCATCGCCAAGTCCAAAATCGCGTTCCTCAAGCTTTGGCAACTTTGTGTTCTCTGCTTCGACTTGAAAAGCCGCCTCAACAAGACCTCTCTTTATCATGTCAGTTGAGATTGGCATGACTTGCCAGTGAGGGTGAATACCACGCTCCCTGCTAATCTCCCACGACACGGTCCCCAGTTTGTGTTTGCTCAGAGAGGATACCATGGCTTGCAGCGATTCGCGGAAGCGTGTGCATTCCTTAAATGTGGCCTCGGCCTCGGCTCCCATATGCTTGGTGGTCAAAGTCGGGGCGTGCGTGAGCGGTACAATAATCATGTGAGCTGGAAAGTTGAGGCCCTGTTTCTGGAAAGTCTGTGCAGCTGGAAGCGGTCCCTTGGCAGTAGCAATGTACGCATCCTCGCCGATCGTACAGACCATATGGGTCGGTAGGTTCGGGTTCGACAGGCAAAAGAAGCAACGGTCTGGTCCAGGCGGGGGAGACCTGTTCCTGTCGTTCCTTCGCCTCTTATTATTCCGACGGTCTCCATCATCCTCCCTAGCAAAGCGTGAGTAGCCCTCAGACTCATCTGCGGTTCGCTTTTTGGGCCCGCTCTTGTAGAATGGCGACACGGTAGTGCCGGTGGGGAGGCTTGACACTGTCTCCGTCTGGAGAGTGAATGCGTACATTGCCTTTGCCTTGCTCGAGTTGCCAAAGCTAGCGAGAGACAGAAACCGCGTAATGTCAAAGCTGGTCTCACCTTCGCTCTTTGGCGGATGGAAGAAGGCTTCGCGCTCGTAGAAGACATCAGATGTATTCATCGCGAAGTGGTATTTCGGTTTGAGAGCAACGCACAGCTCAGCCACGGTCTCGCTGCTAGGAATCGTGGTCTGGTCAACTGTGAGGTTGACACGAGAGCCGTTCCAGACTGGCGCTGGCCACGTTGCAGTGAGCAGGATATCGGCGGAGTTGACGCCACGCAGCGCCTTGGCGTCGTCGGCGGTATGGAACGGGAGGTGGTGTTCCTTGGATTGTCCTGCAATGTTGGCGTCGAGCAGGCCACCCAAAGCTGCGATCCGCACGCCCTCGGAAGTCTTGGTCACGCTCCGCTTGTTGAGATAGTGGAGGTTCTCGCATATCTCCTCCTCGGCCACTATCTTCTCGACGATTCGGGGTGGTAGCGGAGTTGAACCGACGGTGAAGTAGGTTGGTAGTGGGACTGTGAGTGTGCCATTGAGCAGTGCCGCGACAGAATCGTCGTCCGCTTCGGTAAATAGGTTGCCCGCGACGACGGCAAATGCAAAATTGTTCTTGGCTTGGAGAGTCGCTAGCTTAGCAAAGGCAGACTTCAGTTGTCCGTTGACACTGCCAAATACGAAGCTAGAATCAAAGCTCTGTCAGAAGGGCTTCATTGGTGTTAAAAAACCAAGGTAGGGAAGTAGTAAAGTACTGACACTTTAGTGGCCATGTCTCTGGCGAACACCCCACCGGGTTGACGGAACTTGGTCAAAAAGTACGGTGTGCATCAATGTCGCTCGCTACCTGAAAAAGAAGAATGCTGCTGCTGCTTACAGCCAAAGCAGAGTAATTGTACCGGTCTGAGGAGCAGTGGTGAGGGGGTTGTAGTGGTAGATGTGACGTTGATAGCTTCATGGATCGCGTCGCGAAATTGTTACTTCGTAGATTTTGGGATCGCTGGTAGGTCACAGCTACAAATAAAAGTGGATATACCGTAGCGTAGTTTGGAGTTGAAGACAGTGAGTGCAGTGGTAATTAGAATGAGCACCTAGAACTAAATCGTAGGTAAGGTACCTAGCAAGCCTAGGTACTTCGTAGTAAAAGATGCAGGATTTGGAAAGAGGGCAGCAGGCCGAATTCAGTGGAGATTAGGCTCTGCGCAAACTCCAATTAGGACCAGGGTCGCTTGCTCTACACATGGATGTCATGACAAGCTCCAGCGCTCCAATCAGGTGGGCCACAGCAATGCACCCCGCAATAAGTTCTCGACGCGTGCTTATCGATAAGGATTTTTCGCTGCTGGGGACCAAAAATTTCCAAGCGGCACCAGTTGAAGTTGCTGCAATCGATCACCGACATGTTAAACTACTTGCCATAATTGCCTCCTTGTGAATCGTTGGACATGCGCCTGTCTTGAGCGGACAACCTACTTGTATTGAAAACAAGAGGATCAAACACAAGTCCCTCAAGATGCCCGTCTCAAAGTCGGGGCGCATCGTCAAGGCCCGCCGAGGCACCAAAGAGACGGCACATCAAAAACAGCACCGATGGGAGTCCTTCACCACCAAGATCTCCAAACTACACTCGCTCGATCCTCTCCGTAAGGTCAGAAGGCACGACCTCGAATCAGAAGACCTATCCACTACCACCTCCTACCTCCGAAATGGTCTCGAAAAATGGACAGACCTCAACCTCTCCAAGCCGTTCATTTCCTTCAAGAGGGAGCTGCTACCGCTATGCGACAGCCTCCCACAAATCCTTCACTTTGAGGAGAAGATTATGGGGCTTTTGGTACAATACATAAGCCTGCACGAGAAGGAAGCTTTGGAACCGCTACTGGATCTTCTTACTGCATTTGCGCACGACCTGGGCGTTCGATTCGAGAAGCATTACCCCAAAGCCCTGGAGCTGATTATCGGCCTTGCAAACCGCCCACAAGATGCCGAGGTCGTCGAGTGGACGTTTGCATCTTTGGCATTTCTGTTCAAGTACCTTGCTAGGCTACTTGTTCCGGACCTGAGACCAACATACCGAGCCATGGCACCTCTTTTGGGAAGAACGAGGCAACCACAATACATTGCTAGGTTTGCCGCCGAGGCACTGAGCTTCCTGGTTAAGAAGGCCGGGGCCCCTTCCCACCGCGATACATCTCTCAAATCATTGATTGAGTGCGCTAGGGATGACCTGATATCCCAGGCTGGTGAGAAGCACTTTGAGCTATACTTTCATGGCATCATGACCATGTTTGCCGAAGCTCTGAAGAGCTCAGGGAACACACTTTATTCCAATGCCCCTGAGATATACACACGTCTTGTGGAGTGTGTACCGGATGAAGAGTTCAGGCCACCATCTGAGGACGCTTTCTTTGCCGAACACAACACCATATGGTCAGACGTTTGTTGCCGAGTTCTCATAAGCGCCATACATTATTCGACCCCCGAGACATTCACCCCGTTGGAGAGCGCCATCATTACCAGTGCTCAAGAGGCTGTAGCCACCCAGGATGTCCAGGACCACCCTTGGTCGCTATCACTACGTATTCGCCTTTTCGGAACCATGGCCGGTGTTCGTCGAGGCACCAGGCTCACAAAATGGACAGACTTAATCCATGGGCTTTCCAGTGCAATGCAGGCTCTCTCCAAGGCCCCAACCAAACTTCCCCAAGGAGCTTTACCACTGATATGGGAACACATTGTGGTCAACATTGCTATCGTGTGGAACCAGTCACCCATGGACGCTCTCATATCATCACTACAGACTATGACGGCAATAATGACACGAGAGCCTTTTATGAGGTCTTTCATCCCCTTCTGCAGCTACTTTTCGAGTCTCAATCCTGAGAGATTCCGCAGTATATTTCAAGATTACTTCCAAAAGTGAGTAACCCCTTTTTGACGGCAATACATTATCCAGTTCAAATATAGTTTCAAGTCAGCTGACCGGCTCTATTCCTTAGATTCATCAACAAACATTGGTCAATTGACAATAATGAAGAGATGTTATGCGTCTTGATACCCAAGATGGTCGAGTCTGGTGCTCTCCAGCCCGGTGGCGGAAGTGAAAGTCTCCATTTGCCAGAGTCGTGGCAAGGTCAGATTGTCAGCAAGTTCGAGAGACTAGAGATAACACCTTTCCCTGAAAGAGGGGCTTACGACAAAGATCCTAAGACCTGGAGGGACAAGTGCCTGCCCAAGTACTCTGCTTTATTGAAGGTTCTCGAATCGACAAGCGTACATGCTTCCACGAGTGCAAGGATAGCAGAATTGCTACTCAGGAAGCTCAAGTTAGCTCTCCGGCCATCCACCTCAGTACCTACAGATGAAGCCCATTTTATTGTCACCTCTGGCTTCCGGGCATACCTCCGGATGGCGCGAGATGTTGACCCAAGCCTCAAGCCACTTCTGCGAGCAGCTACGCCAAGATTCTGCCGCTTGACCAAGTTTTTGGAGAGCATTTTGGCATATGAGGAGGCACTCGCCGCAAAAGGGCTAGAGGATGGAAGTTTCAGTGGTAGCGAAAGTCCTCAAACGGAGGAAGACCCCTACACAAAGTCACTGATACAGAACCTATCGACAAATAGCCACGATCTTCGCCTCGTCTCTTTGAAACTGTTACACCAGCTACCGTCTGCACCAAAGGACTCCTCTTCGCCACTAGCGATTATGCTTCAGGTTGAAGAGACACCATTGGATCTTGCAAACATGAGGACAATATCTGTATATCTGCGCAAGCTCGGCAAGATATATGGTAGTGTAGATCAGAGTTCTTGGCTGCGCAAGGCAGTCCCCACATTCATGTTTGGCATGATGACAGTGCGCCTCACACCTGTGTGGGATGATGCCGTGGAGGCTCTAAAGGACATCACGGAATCCAAGGACGGTGAAGAGTTGGTGGCATCACTTGCATTTGAGTGGCTCGAGGTTCCCTCACAACGATGGAGCGGTCCGCCGAAACCTACAATTCAATCAAACCACCGTCGGTCGACCGATTTCGAGTGTACGAATCTTGCCAGTCTTCAAGAGACTTCTGAAAGGACAAAGAAGGTTGTGGATGAGATCTTCGATGTCATGCTCAGCGAGTTTGAGCAGGCGCAAGCTGTTGTTCCCAAGATGTCACAAACAGCTCGGAGTAAAGCGCTCAAGGTCCTCACGGCTATCCCATCAGTGGCTGAACGAAGATCACGGAAGCTGGTACCCCATCTTTTCAGCTGGAATAATGCTGGAAAGACGGAAACCGACGAATCGGACGAGGAGCGAAAGGAAACTGCCGACGAAACCTGGAACCTGGCCGACCGTAAAGCACTGATAGGTGTTTTCGCACTTTTCCACAACTCCAAGGTACTCTACCAGCATGAGCAAGTCTACAAAGTGATGCTTGATCTCATGTCAAATGGCGATCTCGACGTGCAAAAGCTGGCGCTCAAGGCTATTCTTGCCTGGAAGCAAGATGGAGTGAAGCGATATCAGGAAAACTTGGAGGCTTTGCTTGAAGAGTCAAGAATGAGAAACGAGCTCACCCTTCTGTTCCAGGGTGACAAGAAGATTCGTGATGAGGACAGGCCAGAGCTTATGCCAGTCCTCCTTAGGCTGCTTTACGGAAGAGCAATCTCGAAGAAAGGAGCTGCTAGTGGTCGAGCCGGTGTTCAGGGGACTCGTAACGCCATCATTCGCAGTCTTGATGTCGAGGATATTGGCCACTTCTTGGAGATCGCCTTGGGACCCATTCATGACGTTCGAATCCTTGATGGCACCGGTGTTGACCAAAAGATTGTCTCCAGCAGCCTTGTTCCAGCGCGAAAGCAGGTTGGTTTACTGAGAATGTTGGACACAATCATTACCGAGCTCGGCTCCAACGCCACATTATACATGGGTCCGCTGGTAAATGCAGTGCTCTACTGTTTGATACCAGCGTGCCGCCGCTTGCGCACTGACAAGAACAAGAAACGTCAAGATGCTGAGGAGGACGAGGAGGACCACGAGAGCTCTGATGAAGACGATGAAGAAGTCAACTCAAGCGAAACATCTTTGCTCAGAGCAGCACGCACTGCAGCCCTAAAGTGCCTTTGCGCCCTTCTCGTTAATGCTGCCGGATTCGACTGGACTCCCTATCTTCCTGTTATCGCTTCCGAGGTTGTCAGCCCGCAGCTTGAAACATTATCTTCTGAGACAACTCAAGGTGTCTCATGGACTCTACGACTACTAGAAACGTGGTCGCTCATGCCACGCTGTGCACTAGCCCTCTCACACGACCAACGCATCATCCCAACGGTTATCAGCTGTATTTCTGTGGCACATACCAAAGACGAGGTCAAGATATTTGCTTTGGGTATCGTGCGCAACCTAATCAGGCTTGCCTTGGCCCCAGATGCCGAGTCGGAATTCAACGAGCTCATCCTTGAGGAGATTCTGCAGCCAAACTTGGACTTGGTTCTAGGTACCATCGGTAACCTTGTCATCAAGGAAAAGACCAAGAATAGTCAATCCAAGGAGAACTCAACGGACAAGACTGGAGAGTCAAAGGATGATCAAGCAGCAGGGGAAGATTCTGGAGAGGCTGCAGGTGACGAAACCACCTTGGTCCTCGCCCCTCTTGGCAGGAATCTCCTAGAGGCAGCCGTCGAAACCGTCGTTGAGTTAGCCCCCATGGTCGAGAACTCCAAGAATGTTCACAAACTTGTACAAATTTCGACATTCTTGCTCAACCAGCCGGCACGCGCTGTGAACCCCAAGGTCAAGGGTTCTATCCTACTCATCTTGGAGCGTTTCGTTGTGCTGGAAAACTTACAAAATGACGACAAGCTGCGGCACGATCTGTACCAAACCATCTGCTCTCTTTTCAGCTTCTTCAAAGACCGTCTAAACCGCCAAGCCCTATCCAGGCTGATGTTGGTATTCGCAACGCAGCAACCGGCAATTCAGGAGGTTGCAAACTTGTCATCCCAGCTCAACTCATTTGTTGAGAATCGTCTTGATGAGCCTGACTATGACCAACGACTGGCTGCGTTCCGGGCCATCTGCAATCCAAGGGATGTGGCCTTCACTGTCGATCAGTGGTTGCCATTGCTTCACAACTTTATACACTACGTTCATCACGATGAGGAACATGCAATCCTGGCACAGAATTCAGCGGACGGCATCTGCAAGTTTATCGAAGCAATCTTGGCGGTTTGGGATGAGCCATCAGTACGCAAGCAATACACGGGCATCCTAGATCGAAACCTCCTGCCTGCGATTTATTCGGGAGCTAGAGAAGAATCCGAGGCTGTACGCAGAGAGTTCCTCCGCGTGTTTGGCTTTCTAGCTACGAACCTGTCGTGCTGGGAGCCGGTGAAAGACCTGGCGCTCTTGGTGCCAGAGGCAGTCGAGGTCGATATGAACATGGAGGACGAACGCCAAACTAAGAAGAGGGATCAAGACTTTTTCTACAACATCCTCACACCGGCCGTCTCCAGGCAAATACAGGCTTTGCAGGTCTTGCAGGGCGTGAATGAGCGAGCCGGTCTCAGCAGTAGGAACGTTGGCAAGTTCTTCATTCCTCTGCTCGAGCATTTCATCTTTGGTCGTGAGGACGGAAGCGATGATCAAGGACTTGGAGCACAAGCTACAAACACGATTGCAAGCTTAGCTGGCTCTCTCGAGTGGTCGCAATACCGCGCTTTGCTTCGCCGATATGTGTCTTACATCAAGTCCAAACCTGACTTGCACAAGCAAGTGGTCCGCCTCTTGGACAAAATTGTCGAAACGCTCGAGTTGGCTGCCAACCAGGCCTTTAACACTTCTATGGACATCGACAGCCACGATGCAGCGTCCCCGAAGAAGCTAGCACTAGCAAAGAAGCTTCCAAGCCAAGAAAAGTTTACAGAAGAGATCTCGGGAAGTTTGTTGACAACCTTGCTCGATCATCTTCACGAAAAGGATGAGACCACTGTCAGCTCCCGCGTGCCTGTGGGTATCATTGTTGTCAAGCTTCTGAATTTGCTGCCCCAGAGTGCGCGTGACCTCAAGCTACCTGGCGTCCTCACAGATATCTGCCATATTCTTCGCAGCAAAGCCTGGGACTCTAGGGAGATGGCCCGAAAGACTCTCGTCAAGATTGCCGTCATTCTCGGTCCATCTTGCTTTGGCTTCATTCTCAAGGAGCTTCGTGGCGCTCTCACTCGAGGCTACCAACTTCACGTTCTGTCCTACACTGTGCATTCTTTACTCCTTGCCGTCATCCCCGAGTTTGAGCAGGGAGACCTGGATTACTGTGTCTGTGATATCGTGTCGGTTATCATGGATGACACTTTTGGTATTACTGGTCAGGAGAAGGAGGCCGAAGAGTATACCAGTAAGATGAAGGAGATCAAGAGCAGCAAGAGCCAAGATTCGATGGAGCTGATTGCCAAGAACGCGTCCATTAGCTGTCTCATCAACCTTGTGCAGCCACTCAAGGACTTGTTGATGGAGAAGCTCAATATCAAAATGGTCAGGAAAATCGACGAGCTCCTCAGCCGCATCACAGCTGGTCTTCTGCAGAACCCAGCGGCAGAGAGCAGAGACACATTGGTGTTTTGTTATGAGGTCATTCAGGAGGTTATCAACAGTGAGAAGCCAGAGGCCGTGAAAACTCTCGACCCGAAGCTCAAGCGGTACCTCATCCAAAAGGGAGCCAAGAAGAACGACCGTGGCACCACGACCAAGCATACCTACAAGCTCAAAAAGTTTGCATTTGATGTCCTTCGATCTCTTATGAGGAAGCACGATAGCCTTCGGACTGCGAGCAACATTAGTGGTTTCATACCCCATCTGGGCAATGCCGTCCGCGACGATGGAGAGGAGGTCAAGATTGCGGCTTTCAAGCTCCTTGTTGTTCTCATAAAGGTCCCATTCAAGAACAACGACTCAAAGCTTCTGTACGACATGGCTTTAAAAGACGCACTGCGGTCCATCAATTCGTCGGTATCTTCCACTACGGAGCTTGCCCAGGCTGCTTTGAAGTTGATATCCGTCATTCTTCGGGACAGGCGAGAGGTGGTCGTCAAAGACAAGGACATCGATATGATTATTGGGAGGATCAAGGATGATCTCACAGAGCCGCTCCACCGACACGTCACATTTAACTTCCTGAGGTCTGTGCTTGACCGCAAGATCGAGACTGCTGCTGTCTATGACACACTCGACTACGTTGGAACTGTCATGATCACCAACGACGACAAGGACACTAGGGATCTCGCGCGGGGTGCCTATTTCCAATTCCTCCGAGAGTATCCCCAGAAGAAGGCAAGGTGGCAGAAGCAGCTCAAGTTCCTCCGGTCAAACCTCGACTACGATCGCGAAGGGGGCCGTCTATCTGTCATGGAGGTCATTCACCTGCTGCTCATCAAAACTGCCGATGATTTCGTACAAGAGATTTGTACCTTTTTTTTCCACAAGTTGGTGCTTGTGCTCGCCAACGATGATAGCGAGAAGTGTACACTGGCTGCGGGTGAGCTAGTCAAAGAAATCCTGCGACGATCGAACAAAACGGCAACCCAGGCATTCTTGGTTCACATGCGGGACTGGCTGAGCAAAGAGAGTCAACCAGCTGTTGTTGGACTGGGCATTCAAGCTTTCGGATATTACTTCGAGACTAGGGAGTCTAGCAACAAGGACAGCAAGGACTTTGACCTGCTTACTGGCAAGATTTCAGCGGCTCTTGACGACCTGTCTGACGACGCGGATCTTGCTCAGACTTCTTTGAAGGTCCTGCAGAAGCTGGTGGACAAAGACCCATCGAGGGTTTTGGTTCCCAGCCTCGCTCAGCTTTGGGAGAGAGTCAAATCTTGTCTCTCACATACCGAGCCTACGGTGAAACTTTTGGCTGTGAGACTCCTGAGCTCATACTTGGCCGACTTTGCCAAGGTCGACGGAATTCATGGATCATATGGTCTTGAACTGGAGAAAGACGACATTTTGGAGCTGATCCAGTCGAACCTGAAAGTCTTGCTATCCGAGGGCGTCAGTGAGCCTCTGGCCGAAGAGGTTTCTCGCATACTCATGTTCTTGGGCAAGACCATCAAATTTGAGATGGGGATAGAGGATGATTCGGCATCTGAATCCGATGAAGCGGACGATGAGACCAAGGCTAGCTCCGAGACGAGTATATTTGGAAGGCTAGCCGCCATCGTGCGCAGGGAAGCCCGGCCACGATCCGCGGAGCTCATCCCTAAGCTCGCTGCCATGGATGTCATGACGGTTTACTCCTCTCAAGCGCCTGCGGCAACAATGCAGCCACACCTGCGAACAATCCTCCACCCGCTGCGCAATCTCACCGACACTTCCATCCCCGTGCCGTGGTCCCCAGACCCTGACTTTAGCGAAAAGTACGAGGCCCTCAAGGGCAAGGCGCACGCGGTCATGGAGACGCTCCAGGACAAGTTTGGGACGTCGGCATACACTAGGGCGCTGCTGGACGTAGGGGAGGAGGTCAAGCAGAAGAGGGAGGAGAGAGGCAAGAAGAGGAAGATTGAGGCGGTCACCAACAGAGACAAGTACCACGCGGAGAAGAGGAAGAAGTTTGAGAAGAAGAAGGAGAGGAGAAAGGCCAAAGGGCAGGAGCACAGAGCTATGAGGCAGGCAGTGTAGAGGGTTGCTTTGAGGGCGTGCATTGGGAAATTGGTGTTTTTGGTGTTTTACTGTTGGGGTTCAGTTGGCTTGGTTGAGTGTAAAACTTTCATTTGGCGAAAAGAAAATCGTATATAATTGTCTATTTCTTTGCATACATACTTCATACTCACCTGTTTTCATATATGCATGCGTTCGTTGCCTGCTCTATGATTATATATGCTCTGTGTTCGATCGCATATCGAGGGACCACTTGTGACTTGAGCAGTCCTAATAATTATACTAGTAGTCACTCTTGGGAACACCCAATATAAACACAGACGAAAACGATGGAATATTCGATTCTTCATCCAGACCCGTCCCGCTATATGGGATTACCGCCCACCTGGATTTTACGGTTTTAAATATGTAGGTATTTACCTACGTACCGATTGGCCTAGCTATACTCTATTGGGGAGCGAAACTTTGTGGGGCAAGTATGACTGCTACGGTGCCATTGTTGGAACTGACTACTTGATAAAGGTACCCGAAAGAGAGATTAAGTTTATATTTGTATTCCAGTCCAGGAATTTTTACTTTATTACACGGGGTCAAGTTGGATGATTACGATATCTTATTGTTAAGTATAGGCAAGCAAGCATAAGTCTTGAATAAATCTTGAGGTACAATACAGTAATTAGTAATTAATAGATTGAGAAACAGATCTTAGTTCATATTTACGAGATTTCCCTTGTTTTTTCCATGCTCACTCCTGAACCTTTTTAATACATTCCAACTTGACACTGCTAAAAAAAAACCAAGGTTCATCAACAATAAAAAGACCAACAAATGAAATTTATTGAAAGCCGAGACGACCACGTTGAAGCAAGCCGTCTACTGACCGTGGAGACCTGTAAGCAAATCCCACCAGCTCGTGCCACGAACCAAAGAACACATGGCTATATCTCTATATACTCTATGTACCATCCGCGATATGCAAAAAGACAAAGAAGAACGAAGTTTCCGGACAGCATGACAGAAAAAAATAGAAAAGTGCAATGTCCTGCATTACCCCCTATTCACATTAACAACCGCCACAGACCCAACATGAGCGCGGCGAAACCGGTGCAGAGTCCCATGAGCCACTGCAAGGTCTGAAACTTGACCTGCTCGAGCTGCTGCCTGAGGGCGGCGGCCTCCTGCTCAATTTTGGTCTCGGTCTCCTTGATCTTGAGCTCCTGGGACACGGCCTCCTCGCGGATGCGGCCCTTCTCCAGGTTGAGGTCCAGGCGCACGCTGGCCTGGGTGCGGCCAATCTCGTCGCGCAGCCGGCTGCTGAGCTTGGCAATGTCGTTGGTGAGGCGCTCGTGCGCGGCGCGCGTCGTGTTGGTCTCGGTGTTGTCGGTCGACAGCAGCTCGCTGCGGAGCTTGGCAAAGTCGACCTTTTGCGTGTACGTGGCCTTGGCGGCGTCCTCGCGCGGGACCATTGTACGGGTGAGGTTTTGTATGCTGATGAAGGGTCCTCTGTGTTAGCTAGACGCCAGCTGGGGAACCAATGCCCGGTCGATGATGGGATGGCGAGCGTACCTCTCCTCTATCACATCGTTCAGGATCTTCATCATGGCCTCCGCCTGCGTTTCGGTGAAGCCCTCGCTCTGCAGCCGCTGGACCAGCTTCAGGGTGTCAAAGTGATGATCCTTCCGGCGGGGCGGCGAGGCATGAAATGCCCTCCTGCTGCTGGGGATTCCAAGCCTGGGTGAACCCGTCGGCTTCCTAGCTAATCGGTGGCTCCCGAGCCCGACAGCGCGCGTCCTTTGCCCTTCATTCTGGGTGTGGAGGAGCCGTTTAGGGGCTGCCCAAGACTGCTGTTGCTGCTGCTGTTCCCGCCGCTCCTGAATATGAGGCCTTTTCGGTGGCCGCAGCAAGAGGCTCGCTGGGCGGAAGGTACAGTCGCTTGCAGTTGCTGGGGTCTGCCAGCTCAGACGAGGGAGAAGGAATCGGGGGAGTGTTTGTAGGTTGTTCATGGTGGCTTGCTTTGCTGCTTCATGTGTTTAATGTGATGTGAAAACGGACAATGGCTTGGGCTTTCGGTGGTGGACGGCATCCAAGAGCCGATATCTTCAACGGGTGACGTCGGGACTTTGGTCTGTCAATTGCGGGACAAGGCGGGCACGTGAATTCGAGTGGAACCATCAGACGGGACCAGTTTCAGGGACCAAGATAACGTGGTAGGCAAAGGGAAAGCTACATTGCAAAAAAAAAGCTTGAATGTTTGCCTGAAACTTCAGGCAACAAATTACGACTCTCTCCGCACCATAAAAATTCTTGCGCGCGAGAATTGCATCTTGGACTTTCTTCCTTCTTTTCTCCTCATGAACAACGCAAATAAATCACGTCCATTCGAGGTTTTGATATTTTTGGTTCGAGGCGCGCATTCGTGCTGTGCCCAGGAGAATCGAAATCACACTCGAAGAGAACGGAGAGAAAAATAATGCGAACAATCTTGGGTGCGGCGCTTCCCTGCCCTAGGGCAGGTGGGAAGGGTCGCAATGATTGAACGTACATGTCCTTCCTTTTTTCCCTGCTGGCTTTTAGTGCCCGATAACGCGTATCACGTAGTAGCCGTGCCAAGTGCTATTCATTGTATGAGATTATTGCGTGCAATCAGATATCGTCTACCAAGGTAGGTTAGGTATTTTGATAAGCGCAAAAAAAGCTCCGATGGGCAGCGCCAAACGTTGATATGAATGAGGTTTCTTTTGAGAGGCTGAGGGATCATCGTCCACCAAGTGGTTGGTTGCTGACCTCGATACGGTAATCGCGCCTGGCCTGCTCTGCTCTTGGACCTTGGCAATTTGCTCAATAGCGGATCACATATCAGATTGTCAAACGCGACCAGATCCCCCCACGGAACTTTGCAACTCTTGAAAAGGCCACAGCGGGGGAACAAAGGGCTGACGCACAGCCACAATCAGCGCACGTGGGGTTTTGTTTTTGCCCGACTCGTCGGCCTCGGGACGAGCACAAGGTCTGTGACGAGGTTGTGCAAACAAGAAAAGGCCCAAGGCTAGCTCTACCTCTACCCTTTGTTGGCCTACCGTCAACCTAAGCTACCTGCACAGCCGTGCCAGCGGCCGAGCTTGCTTGTTTGTTTAGTTTGACAGCCAACGGCCGACTCCGATCGTGGGCTTTTTAGGGCGCGGGTTGGAACTTGACGTGCGGGCGGGCTCGTTCTATGGACCTGGTGGTCTTTGCCCAAGTGGTAGTGCCTGCGGTTTTGCTCGGCTATTGTGGTCACGCGAGTTTCCGGGGCGCGGAGAGCACAATGCACATTCGTTTATGTGTACTTGTGCGTGCCGTAGCGTGCAGCCCGTGTTGTGGCGTGAAACTTGACATAGTCGCCTACTCTGCTCGCTAGACGCGGTTGCACAATTTTGCACCTACCTTTTTTTTCTTTCTCTCTTTTCTTTGTACGGTACGGGCCATTTCGCGGGATTCAAGCTCTGTGCCGGATCAGGGAGGACGAGACACACCATCATACTAATTTGTCGGTACCTTGCTTGCGGTTTGCCCATTTACCACTAACGGTAGGCAGTTCGTGTACTGTACCTTGCTGTAATTCTATCACTGATAGCCTGGTAGCCAAAAAATTGCTGCAGGGGAATCGAGACATGTCTCTTTTCCTTGGCCCATGTTCAGGTTGGCTCCATTTGTTGTTTCAATATGGCACTTGCCTAAAAAAGAACAGGGGAGCTTTTGAGGAAACTGTCAAACCTTTCAAAAAGCCTGCCTTTTTATGCCCTGGCCTCGGCAGGCCCTTGTTAGAAACTTTGAGCTCAAATGTGCGTCACTGGGTTAATGCTACCCGCCGTCCCATGTCTCTTCTGTTAGCCTTTTGGTTCGTTTCCATTTTGGCTCCTCAATCTCCTTCGACCGCCAATTGGTAGACCTTGGGAAAAAAATTTATATGAAATCAGGTGACATCGCGACGGTGGAGGCGCTCCAAGATGCGGGGTAGCTCCTTTGTTTTGTTTTTGTTCACAAAACGCGTCATTTTTTTTCTCTTTGTTTTCTTTGTTCGTTTGTTTACTTTGGAGGGGGACAAGATGCATAAAAGACTCACAGTACGACAAAACTCTGAGGGTAGTTTCATGCAAGCAAAAGAAAAATCTACGTAATGAAAGCAATTGTATATCCACAGCGACTTCTGTAGCGATGAAAAAGTAATGTTTAATAAAGATCAAGTGACAGCAAAATAGGTAAGAATAATAATAGAAACATCAACGGTGTGCGTGGCATTGACAAGGTAGGTAGGATGACAGCGGGTTTAGCCATCTAGGAGTGGTCGATCGAGCTGAGGGGGTGAACAGAGGGAGAAAAAAAAGAGAGGCAACATCAGTAGCATCTCCAATTGATCGAGTCAGGTTTTTAGCCGCTTCTCGCCAGTCCGCTTTGAGAACAAACCCAGGGCGTAACCGTGGCAAAGTTATCAATGGTTCCATCCCATCCCAATCCATCAAATCAGCTGGGCTGCAACTTAGATAATACGCGAAGCGAAGCCATCGCTTGACCGAGGGACTTTCTGCAGGCAAGCCCATTGGTGACGGGCAAAGACAAGGGACCTTTGGGCGCTTGTGGACCGCCCAGTCTTATGCGGTACTACGCCGAACTGTTTCGAGGAGCGGGGTGGGAAAGGAGGGAGGAGGGCAGATCCTAAAAAAAACCAAGGAGGGCTTGGAGGGCTGAGCAGGCCGATCCGTTCGAGCTGACTGCACCCGAAAGGACCTAGACGCGGGGGAACGAGGTCTGACTGGGAGGGTGGCTTGGAGAGGGTTCGTCCGATTGTTGATGTGACAGGACCAAAGGGGCAAAAAGTGTAAACAAAGACTTCCGAAAAAGTCGGTCGGTAGTAAGAGACCACTTTTGACGGCCATCCTGATTTCGGGATCCAACCAATCCCATGTGCGAGGAACCGGATGGGGTTGGTAAGAGGAACAATAGTCTTTTTGGTGTTGGAGATGATGACGTCGGCCAATGAGGAGGGGAGATGGAGCAATGGAGGACGACGGCAATTCGGGTCACCGAGCGATCGGGATCGAAAAGGCGGCTAAAGTCGAATTGCTAGAGGGGCGACTGACTGATTAATAGTGCCTATTCTTGTCTAACTCTTTGGTAAGTACGCAAGGTACGGTAGGTCAAGTAATACAGTAGCTTCGGTTTCGGTGCAGGTACGTGTCTTGTTGTTGTTGTTGTTGTCATGTACCTTACATGTTATGTTAGGTAGGACAAAAGTTGGTAGTTTGCAGATGATTGGGCTGTTTGATTCACCCTTTGCCGGTTTGTCTCTTGTTGTTGATCGATATACTACAAAGCAACACCAAATTGCGCACTTACTTGTCTTGCTGTACCTGTTGCTTGTTCTTAGTAATCGGCTGCCACCGCCGCTACAACGACATGAGTTCTCCAGTGATAATGCTTTTTTGCTGTCTTGTTGTGTTTTTTACTGTATTTGGTGGCATATCGATCGAGATTCACTCCAAATACGTGAAACAAATCTCCGACCAGAGTCGATCTAATCAAAGTCCTGTTGCCTCTTCGATGCTGCAATTCCCGATTATCTCCCAACCGTGGGTCGGCACTAAAAGATGCCACACAGCGTGACAGGTAAGAAACCGAGCCGCCATTTCCATATGCCATCCTATGCCTTGGAAAGGTCCAGCGAGGCGAGACAATAGTGACACGAAAAATACCCCGTGATTTTTTTTGTCGTTGACATCATAATCGAACCTTCTTCAGCAGGATCCTGACTGACAGCTGCAGCAATCTTGAAGGCGCGCGGTTTGCATAACGGCTTGCAAGCCATTCGAGGTGGACCCCGTTTCCAAGCGCGGCTTCACTGTACTTTTTCATATTTTCTTGAAATTATTGCTCTTGCTTCTTCCGGGTGTCTCAGGTCTCACTCAGGTACTTGCATTCCTGAATCTCCTGAGCAACACCAAGAAAAAGAAAGCTCGTAAAACAAAACGATCCAGGGGAAAGAAAAAAAACATTCCAGAGTTTCCATGATCTTCGTCCAGGCACAGGAATGTAATGAAAAATGCACTGACGTGAAAAAATTTTGTGCCCTTCCGGAACATGTTGGATAGGCAGCCGGAACCAGCCCTGTCTGGATCCAGACCCAAAATGCCTAGTTCTAGGTGGTAATGTTTCGTTGTTTTACTGGGACCAGCCCGGGTCCAGAGGCCAAATACTTTGCCGGAAGCGTCCACAGGGAGGATTTGGTTGATGTCGCTTGCCCACCAATACAGTGGCAAATCAAATGATTGCAGGCTTCAAAAAGGAGCAAAAGACCCCTGTCGGTGGCTTTGCGCTTACTGTGTATAACTGACAAGGGACGATTCTTAACGCGTGCAACTCGGCGACAAACGGACAACCCAACCAACGCACAAGTCGTTTGTTGAAGATGTGGATAAAAATGTGCGTCAATTGATATTATTACTTCTGAGTTTGGACCGACTAAGGATGGATACAGTTACCTACTTCCCTAGCCTTTTGACAGCTCACTGGCAGGTACCGTGCCCTAAGCCACCCAGATAAGTTCTAAATTCAATCAATGAGCCGAGAGTCGGGCCCTGGCTAGTGCGAGCCCGGACCGCAAAGCTATTGCTTGGGCCGTATCCCGAGATTAACTACTACGTAGCGGTGGACAACAGCACCGTCCGATTGTGACAAGAGAGAGGCTCAAGCTGGGATTGTAATCGGGCCTGGGCGGCGGGAAATACCAATGAGACATCAAAAGGTCTAGTTCTAGGTACAGTACAGTACAGTACAGCGAAGTTTGCCAGAGCCTACCCAGAGTCTAACCAGCTTGGCCAGTGGCCACCTGCCATTTTGCTACGTACGTGGGTTCTTTTGGGTCGCGGCTAACTCTGAGAGGGAAAAGGAAAAATAGAGTCTGGGGGTGTGGGTTGCAATGCTAGCAACTTGGCAGGCCCTCCCCTTGAGGGAAAAGCGTTGCATTTGGTCAGCGAAAACCAGCATCACGAAACACCCGAAGCTCCTCTTTAATATCAACGCAACACTTACCTCTTACCATCACGCGGGAATAGCCAAGCCAGCGTAGGTTTTTATCGAATTTTTTTTCATCTCTTTATTGCGACATGGGAAGGAAGAGCCGCTTGGACCCTGAATTTTGTTCTCCCCCATTCTCATCCTATTCCACTACCATTTCTCGCCTAGTCTGTTCGTGGCTGCATGTATTTTTTTGCGAATGGGGAAAAAATAAGGATGACACGGACATTTGGGACCTAGTCTTTGGAATTGTTGGTAGGAAACAGAATCCATAGGCAGGTAGAGGAGACCGGACCCTTAAATTTTTCTTCTTTTCCACCCCATTTCGGATGAAAGCCCAGCCAATGAGAAGCTTTGTGCACCTAATTGGTTTGATTTGGTGTCTTTGCGATAGTTCCATCAAAATCAATTGATAGAATTTTACCCTATAACAATTCCCTTCGGCTAGTTGATATTGTACAGTACGGTACAATAAGGCAAAGGTACAGGCACACGCAAATTGACAGCGTTCCCGCAGGTCGACGTGGCTAGTACATATCTCAACTGCAGGTACCTCCCTAGTAGAAATATGGGCGGTAATCGACAAATGATAATTAACCGTGTCCACGGCGGAATACCAATCATTCCTGAACCCCCCTGGGACATGGATAAGTTACCATTTCTAGATACTTTCGGTCGCTCCTCATCTCATCTCAATTCAACAATTGCTACAGTTACTCTCCGAGTCCAACCTAGACCGTAAAGGTACCTACCTGCTTACCTACCTACCTACCTAATACCTAGGTGACCATTCTTGGAGGTTCTTCGGAAGCGGCGCAAAACGATTGGGCAGATTCGGGGGTTTGCGTGCTGGACTCGCCGGCGCTTGGGCGAACCCAGGCGGTCGCTGTGTGCTGCCATTGGCCGGACCTCCACTTCTGTCGAGGCATGCCCCCAGCGGCTGGACGCCCTGTCTTGCAGGCCTCAGCCGCCTTCTTTCTTTCCACCCCTGGCTGGTTGCTGTGCCGGGAACAAGAATACAGTTAAACCACTGGTTCCCCAAAGTGGGTAAACGCCATTCTGAGCTTGATCCTTGTTCGGCGGATCCTACTCTTCTCCAGTCTGACTGCTCCCCCGCCAAGCTCGGCGGTTGCTAGTGGAAGTTGGGTGTGGTCCAAATTTGCTCGACACAGTGGTGCAGTCGGATTATTTGCTGTACAGTAATAACTTGTTTGTAGGGTAGTATGCACAGGCCTTGTTCAATTGTCCTTCCGGAAGCAAGGTATAATTTTTTTATTCTAAGACAGCGGTGATTATAAGATAGATGTTGGCAGCTAACATACAGTAAGAATTGATTGGAAGCAGACACGCTTGACACGTAAAACCCGAACTACCGTAACAGTGGAGTTGGGGCTCAAAAAAACAACGAAAAAAGATAGACAATGGAAAAAGGGTACGCACACTTGCATGCATAGTGCGTTAGTTTCGTCATATTTCTATCACACTTTGATCAAGAAAAAGCCTCGAAGGCTAGAGAATGACGCACGTAAAGAACCCACCAGGCTGCATTTGTTCCTACAGCAGCTTTCCACTAACTAGGTAGCTGGAGCTGCAGGTGCATATCCTCTCGTAAGCTTGCGTTGCCGCAGTTATCGAATGCTTGCTGCATGCAGGTAGGTGGAGATAGCGCTACAAGGTAGACAGCACAAGTCAGTTGTCAAGTCGCGTCGAGTGTGACCAGGCTTCGCGATTGTCCGGGAAACGATGTTCTCACTGGGAGCCATCTCAAACACCACAGTATAGTGCAATTGAGAGTCGACAGATCATTCCAGTTTGGGGGCGTGTGGGCAGGGTTCTGGAGCTCGTTGTCGGAACCAATGTCTTGGAAATCTGCTTCTGAGACATTTGCGGGTTGGTGGCAGACAGGCAGCTATAATCACCAAGCACCTATTTTCTTTCTTTTTTTATTCCTTACTGTTTTTTGGTGCCTTCTTAGAACACCAACCAGCTACCGATCGCCCGGCGCCACACTCTTAATTGCAAGGGAACGGAAAAATATCACTCCCCCAAAATGACAAGCAACTATCTAGGGGCGTGTGAACATGTGTGAATTTTAATCCAATTTCATTCTGAACAAAGAACGACCGATACTGTTGAGTACCTTGGCTACTGTACTGTACCTGCTTAGGTACCTTACATACCTAGACCTACCTCACATGCATCGTATCTCGCTTTCCAGCACTGCAACGTACGCAATCTGACCAAAATTCTTTGGTAGCCGTTTTGTTTTCCTGCTATGGCATTCTCCCTTTCAGGGTACCTACGTAGTTTATTCCCGCCTGTAACTTGACAATCAGGATCTTGGTCGCTGGGCAAGCTTGATTCGTGCTGGATGATGATGTAAGGCAGCTTGGCCCTTGCTCAGAAATTCAAGGTTAGCGGTACCCTGGCTTGTCTACCCTCCCCTTGCTGCCGCCCCGAGTCGTACAGGCCCGGTGCGTTTGCCAGGAAGTGCGAACAACGACATGCAGACGACTGTTTTAGTGGGCTTTTTTTTTCTGCTGCTCTCACGGCAACCGCCCACTCGCGTTCACCCCCCATCTCCCCAGGCAACCTCTGGGCGTGCAGGACGCTTATCTGTACTGCGAGTCCCCTCCAATTCGACAATCCCTCGTCCTCTTACCTTTTCCTGCCTCAGCCCTTCGTCGGACGGGACGGTCGGTTGTTTTAATTGCCCTGCACTTCTTTGCATTTTGGTACAGCCCACCGGTTTGATCTACACCAGACTTCTCCGGAAACAAATCCTCGTCGTCGCTCTTGTCGTCGAGGTTCGTCTTCCCCAGAGTTGGCAAAATCTAACCAGGCTTCAAAGGTTACCCGCAAAAAAGGAGCGAGCAGCAGCCAACTACAACTCGACCCCCCCGAGCGAGCCTGCACCTTACTTGCATAAAGCATTTTCATGCTTTGCATTTAAAAGGTCTAGCTTTAGCCAGTCACGACCCCCCGTCCAGCAGCGACAATAGCAGCAGCAGCAGCAGCAGCGACAGCGACAGCAACCCTCTGCATTTGCTGCCCCGCCGCCTAATCGAGCTTGCTATCAGGAACAAGAATTGAGCTTCGTTTCGACGTCTCTTTCTCCTAATCGGCTTTCACCTACCCTGGCCTTCATTCCTCAACCAACAACCTTCTCGGCAATCCCACCCCTGGTTTGGACGAATTGATGCCTGCTTGTCGACACTTGGAGCTATAACCTGCAATCCAGCACGGTTTTCGGTGCTGATTCTCGGCCCCCAAACCTCCCGGATTCGGTTCTAGATAAAACTCAGCCTCCAGTCGATATCATCCCTCGCGTCAACCCAACCGTTTTGGTCTCTTTCGTGCTTGCACATGCTGATCCGGCAATCCACACAACATTCTCCGTACTGTGATCGCAGGCCGGCACGGCACGTCCGATTAATTCATATATCCTCCTAGTTGCCGCATTAGCTTGCTGCAGCATCCATTGTGCAAGAGGAATATCTCCAAGAGCAAGACAAACTTAGCTCATAGGACCGAACGACGACACCGAACCACCTCCAACCTATTACTTTACTCACACACATCCACCCGTAATCATGGAGGATTCATCACCACTGGCGGCCATTCGCCGTCCCACACACCTCTTTGGCGACAGGCTCGGCGGCTACAGGACAAATATTGGCCACTACTCTCCGGATAGCAAACCTAGGGCCTTCAACCTGCGAGAGCAATTGGGCATCCACAACTCAAAGAAGGCTTACCTTCAAGATGACTTCAGTCGGGGTTCATCGCCCAGCATCTGCCTTGCAGCTGACTTGGGACAGAACTTTCGTATTGACCAGGACAGCAGCCCCAAGTTCCCCACGCCGAGGAGAGCTCTCTTCACGTCAATGAACATGGGCGAGATGGGCATGCGTGGTAAGCCTAATATACATGTGCACACTTTACCAATGTGAAGCTGGACAAGGGATGCTAATACGTTCACCGTAAAAGACTGCACATCGGCACCGCCGCTAATGTCATCCCCGACGCCTGGTGGCCTGATGGAGATGATGGATATCTCACCCCTCCCACACAAGCTGCCTGCCACATCCTCGTTGATTTGTGAATCACAGGTAGAGTCTCCAGTACTCATGGACGACACGGAGAGCAATGCTTCGTCAGAAAAGACGGAGGACGAGTCCGCCTCAACCGAGCCCTCGCTTCCCCAGCCCACAACAGCAGAACTGCCGAGGCCATTGGCTGCTGAGTGAGTGATCCATCTCCATTCATATGTGCTGTACGACATGGTCTTCTGACTTGCTCGTTGTTTCAATGTAGGCGTCGCAGGATTGCTCTGAGGAGGCCATCCCTCTCCCGAGCCAAGGGTTACTCTACCAGTGCCCTCTTGACTCGTGGTCAGCCAGACAACCAACTCCCTCCCTTCCGTTTTGGTGGCAACCCCAGCTTGTCCAGGGAAAGCTCATCACTCAGCTTAAGCGAATGCTTCCAGAACTCTCCTACTCCCGAGAAGAGGCCAGCGACCGCCAACAGCCCGATCGCCAACGTGCCAGGACCGCTTCGCGTGCGTACTCAATTTTCTAGCCTCAGTGGTGCCAGCGCAACTCGCACAGGATCGCCCATCTCAAGCCACTCAAGGCGGCCCTCGAACCCATTCATGCGGCCACGTAAGCAGTACCGCCGCTCGTTGAGCATGTTCGAGAACTCTGGGGAGGTCATGAAGCCCAAGCAGGAGGAGGCGCCAGCAGCCCCTGCTCTCTCGTCTGTTATGGATATTGAGGAGCCGGCCGAGCCCATCCTGCCCCATTTCTTCCCCGAAGGAGAGAGCGACAACATCCCTCGCATAAAACGCCAGACGTTGTTGGACGTTCTTGATGGACAGTACAACGAGCGATACGACAACAAGCTCATTATCGACTGCCGCTTCGAGTACGAGTACGATGGTGGCCACATTGACGGTGCCATCAACTACAACGACAAGGACCTTCTTGTTACCCACCTCCTCCGAACCCCGATGGAAGGCCGTACCCTTATCGTCTTCCACTGCGAGTACTCTGCTCACCGTGCCCCGCTGATGGCTCGTCACGTGCGCGCTGAGGACCGCAGTGCCAATGCCGAGCACTATCCCCGTCTCACATATCCCGAGATCTACATCCTCGAGGGCGGCTACAGTGGATTCTTTGAGGAGCACCGCAACAGGTGTTACCCTCAGGCCTACGTCGAGATGGGCGCCGCCGAGCACGCTTTCACATGTGAGCGTGAGATGGGCCGTCTGCGCCAGAACCGCAAGGGGCTCTCCCGCGCCGCTACGTATGCATTCGGTACCGGCATTCAAGATTCACCTACCGCTCCGGGACGCTCCACTTGCCAGGACTCACCAATGTCGATGCTCGGTGCCTCCCCTATCCTAGGCAGTGATCGATTCCATGGTAGGAGAATGGCATCGTACTGAGGATGGACCTACCTCACTTACCAACATCCACAGCACATATTACATACAACCCGTGATATACACCAACACTTCGTTGGGCTAATTTGTATATGCGACATGACACAGGCTTGTGCCGCCGTCGACGATATCTCCGTTCCAGATGCTCGTCTTACGGTTGGCTTTCCACCTCGATCACCGGGGTCAACCACTTCCGGTCTGCATTTTGTCAGCTTATTTGCTTTTGCATCATTGGCCTGCTGCAACCTACACTTTCTCCATACCTTTTTAACTTCCAACCATCAACCTGCGCTTCACCCCTCAGTCGCAGTTTTTTCTTCAGCTCTCTTCTCGTTCGTCGCATTGGCGTAGCATTTGCATTGGAACTTTGCGCTTTTCACCAACCGCCAGATGACCCTTGGATCCGGCATCTGGGCGGTCACACTGCAATCACTGTGAGCTTTGGTTCCCCCTTAGTCACGACATGGATTTGCAAACAAACCACCACACCTGCATCTGTATTTTGTGCGACGCATCAAACATCTGCGGTTCGGAGCATGTTTGACCGTGCCCTCCTTTATACGGCAAACCTCCGACCGTCAGGCATCATCAGCATAATGCCTGCCTTTCATCAACTTTACAACCGCCTGTCGCTTGTTCTACCGTTCTGCTTTGCGCCTGCAGTTCCTTCCTTGTAGGCCGACGAGTAGCTCGTCACCTCTTTGGATGATGTCTCTCGAATACGAATGACGGGCATGTTGATTCGATTGGGATTCCAAGTTCTGCTGCAACTTGGAATGATCCCCTGCCTCGAAGCACTTGTCTCCTTGAAACAGGAGGCCATGCCGACAGCATCTCGGCCGGCCACCTTGGTCAAGGATTTGACCTCAACCGCATTTCAGCCCACCCGGTTTTCGGGTTTTCGGTACCTCATCGACGCATTTTTTTGGCGGCTTCTCCTTGTCACGAATGCAATTTGCATCGTTTCTCGGCTCAATCAAGATCTTGATTGCGCTTTTTCGAATCATAAATACCCACCAAGACATGGCGCGATTGCCATCTTCCATGTCCTGCTTACTTGTTCAAAACTGTCTGTCGGTTCAAGACGTGGGCCGAGGCGTTTAGTCACCTCGGACACGCAATTTCTTGTACAAATATTATTTTTTGCTCCTATTTGATTTTATGTTTGGGGGAAAAACATAGTAGTTGCTGAGTGCGAGGAGTATTAAGAGAAACGGAGGGACGAAATACAAACAGACAGATTGATCACAAGAAGGGAGCATGGTGGATGAAGAAGCAACCGGATTTTCTTTAACTTTGTCACATAAGTCATTCTCTATTCTTCCAGTCTCTGCATCATCGGGGGAGCGTTCTCATTTCATTTTCTCTGCTTTTTCTTTTTCTCATCTTCGGCCTGGGCCAAAATACCCCTCGGGAAAAGTTCGTCTGTCTGGTCACTCCTGATGGAATTCGGAGGACCAATCCAACACAAAGAAATCGAGACAACGGTTGGGAATGAAGGAACGTTTTGACCTACCATACCACTCGGTCCGATCAACGCCACAACTAACAAAAAAAAAGAAGATATAACATGAACAACAACAACAACAACAAAAAAAAATGAGAAAAATGGAACTTATTGAATTCACTTTCCGTTCGCTGCTGTTTGAGTGATTGTGTGAATGTGTTGCTTGGTTGTTTATCTGTCTGATCATACATGCACGCTCTCTCGAAGACTGTCGAGGTCTTATCTGGTCTTTTGTATGAATGAGGGCTCAGGGATAATATATTGGGTTCATGCGAGTATTCTAGGTAACGATGACCCTTGCGCCACGATCACGCAACTATTAGGTCTACACCCAAGCGACATTACTTTTGGATCTATGCAACCAATGCGCCACTGGAGATCATGACTGGAGAAAATGGCCGAGCAGAAGGTTAGTGAATTCGGCATTATATTCCCAGCCACCGGAGCTACCCCGGCCGCCATGGCAAAGACTTAGGCTCCGCACCGAATAAAGAAGATGGATGGCTTGCCACTGTGGATTTATTGTTTAGAACTCGTGTGTCCATCTACAAACGTCTCTGTATTTGCTCATATATGAGAGAAAGAGTAGCTGTGGTCGTATTGGGACCGCTGCCTTGGTGATATGCTAAGAATAAAGGGAATTTGAGGTAAAACAATGGAACCACAAATGAAGAAGTGAAAAACAAAGTTTTTGAAGGGGGGGGGGGGGGGGGGGGGGGCTGGGTCTTGCGACCCAAACTCCCACCCCCTGAGAGACGGAGAAGGGCTGCTCTTGTTGCTTTTCTTTTTCGTTGATGATGAAAAAAAGAAAACAATGCGGGCTGATCTGCAATTTAAATGAGAAATGAAATGTCGAGTGAGGCATGAAAGATATTCAAGAATGGTCGAGAAGCCTCGAGATGAAATGTCTGCCGAAAGCTGGAGAAGGCATTGATGAATGTCAGCAATAGGTAAAGGAAAAGAAGGAAAATCAGGGGCTGGTTGAAGTGTGAATTGGAAGGGGACAAACTAACCTCCCGGACATTCCCCTGACAATATCAAGTGATTCATGCCGTCTACTCGAGCGAGGCGAGCACGTCCCTGGCGGCCAGGTGGATGGCGTTGAGGTCGCGCTGAGCCTTGGTGCACTCGCCGGCGGGGCCGTAGCAGCGGGCCTCGAGGCCGCTGATCTCGGACCGCTTCCAGCACGGCTGCCCACGGCGCGGGCACCACTGCCTCTTGGTGAGCACGTCAGCCTCGGCGTCCGACACGTCGCGCCGGCCCAGAGCCACGGGCTCAAACACGTTGTCGCGCTTCCAGCAGGGTTGGCCACGGCGCGGGCACCACTGGCGCTTGGCCAGGTCGGCGCCGCCGCCCTCGACGGCGGAGAGGAGCGCACCCACGGCCCGCTTGGCCACGTCGCACGCCTCGCCGGCAGAGTTGCAGTGGCGCTTGTCGTGCTCAACGTCGCGCTTCCAGCAGGGCTGACCGCGGCGCGGGCACCACTGGCGGGCCTCGAGGTGGCCGCCCTCCTCGTCGCGCTTCTCGGTCTTGGTAGCCTCGGCGTCGGTCTTCTCGTCGACGGCCTTGGCATCGACGCTGGTGTCGGGGTCAAAGTAGCGCTCGAGGTAGAGATCGTTGTAGAAGGCTTCGGGGTCGTACTGGGTCGAGGCCAGCAGGGCGGCCAGGGCGTTGACGGAGCGCTTGGCGTTGTAGGCGGCGCCGCCGGGGAGGTGGGACAGGTCGCGGGCCGTCAGGTGGCCGTCCGAGGGGAACGTGGTGGTGGCGACGTCGCGCGCCTCGTTGCCGTGAATGGCCGAGGCGAAGGCATCGACCGCCCGCTTGACCTTCCAGCAGGGCTGGCCGCGGCGGGGGCACCACTGGCGCGCCTCGAGGGTGGCGGCGTCCTCGGACCGGGCAACAAAGATCTCGGCGTTGGCGATGGCGGCCGCGTTGGCGGCGGCGGCGGCGCCCAGGATGAGGGTGATTACAGAGCCGGTCTTCATGTTGGGAAGCTTTGTCTTGGTCTTTTTTTTTTGGGGGGGGGGTTTCTTTTTTTTGTTTGGAATTGGAGATAAAGTGAATGTGTGTTTGACTATTTGCTACCTCTTGGAGAGTGTATGTGCTTGTCGTTCAAGGAGAAGGGAAGTAATGGAAAGGGTTGGTTCTTGTCTTTGGAGGACCTTTGAGCGGTGGTGGAAAAGAGATCAGGACGAACTGGTCTGTAGAGTGAGGTTGAGCTCCATCTTATAGAAAGATGAGTTCTTTATTCCAGCAAGAGACGATATACTTGGTCGTCTGGCATTTCTGCTGGAAGTCGGTCGAAGTGTTGGTAGACAAAGCCTCTGGGTTGCTATTCAGGGGCATTGTCGTCTATTGGGGGCGAGCCCCTGAATAGAAGGGTTTGTCCCCCCCCCCCCGCTTAACTCCGAGCACGGAGTCAACATGATCAAAGAAAGATCATCACTGCAGAGAAGCAAGAAAAGAAATGAACATTGCCATACTCGGATGTGAGCACATGGCCAAACAGGCCAAAGGGCGACACAGGTCGACTCTCTATTCAGGACTCAATGCAGGCAAAGCAAGGGGGAAAGGAAAAACTTTTTTTTCGGCCCCGACATTTTGACAAAGATGACATGGCAACAGAGTCTCTGCTTGGTCAGTTGAGAGGCAAATGTTACAGGCATCGCTGAGGGGGAAGTGAGTCTGACCTGACAATACAAGAGATGAACATCATCACTCTGTTCAGGGAGACATCGAGCTTGCAATCACATGTAGTGTAACCAGTGACCAGTAACCAACTTTGAGGCACGAGAGTGGCAATTAAAAAAAAAATAACAGTCCCTTTGCAAGTTGTAAGCGAGCCTTGATGTCACATTCAAACATGCCCGCCCCTGAAAAGAGAATAATTCTGCATTGGTCTGGCTCTTGGTTGCGAAGGGGTTTGCAATATCAGTTGACATGGACGGCCCAGACTTGTTGACGAAAGCAAGGATATTCTCCGCAAAGAATAGCTATTGTGAGTGTGGTTACACAGACCTGTGGTTGGCTCTATTGACTTGGGGATTGCCTTTGATGTGGTTGATATTCAGTCTATTGAGGCTGACTTACGGTTCTATTCATAACCCTTTTGGGAGTGGTGGCGTCGATGTCTTTGGCAGCTTTGGGCGGCCACTTTGTCAAAAACAACCAATGCACAAGGTTTAATTTAGCCCTAAGCTAGATTGGAATCATGGGGAAATTCTTCAGCTGCATTCATTCAGGCTTGTCTGTCTGCTTGGATTGCGAGTTTGAGTGTGTGGTTGTACCAAAGGCCCCGAACCGGTCAGAGTTTACAGTGTTGCGGTCATCAACCACTCGACTTTTCCACCTGTTCTCCATTGGAAAAAGAATAAAAAAAATAGCTTCGTGGTCTCTCTGGACTCACTATTTTGCTTTTAATGAGAAGTAATGATACTATTTCTAGACTGGTTACATATTGAGCGTCTATTCAGTGAAGAATCCATCACCCTTAGACTAACATCTATCAACCCGACATGATGACATACCCATTCCGGGGATCCCCGGTGACAAGTCCAGGCCATAGAGACTTTGACCCTTGCTATGTGACAGAAATTAAAAAAAAGAAGAGGCTAGACAGGAAGACGACAGCACAAACCATCCTTTCCAAGCCAAATATAGCCATCTTGCATAATTCTGGCATGCTCGAGTCAATAAGCTCATCATCTACGAGGCAACTTATGTCCGGATCAGCAACACCATCATGTTACTGCCCCCAACTTCTAGAGCGGTCTGTTGGTCCCTTGCAGTGTAGACCTTCCTGGGGCTTTTTTGTCACAGTGACACAGAAGAGGCATACCATGCTGTTGCTTTATGTCCAAGAATGCATTCACAATGGTCGAATCTCACAGCTAACGGGTGGCAAACGTGCTGCTGTCTAGACATTCGTGAAGCCACGCACAGTGACATGTAGAAAACAAGATCTTGGTCGGTCTCTTTCAACCCCGACCACGAACAAGATTCATGACACGTAAAATGGTATTATTTATATTATACCAAGTGGAGTGATTCGGTTAGTATATACAGTCTAATGCTAACATTCTGATGCCCCCGATACTTGACTGCGACCAGCACAGCTCAATGTAGGTGTACACCATAACTCAAGCAAGGCAAGATAGATATGTCCTAGTCCTCCTCTTCGCAGTCCCTCCCTAGCTGGTACAAGCCAAGCCCTTTAGGTCGACTAATCCGACCTACCATCTTTGGTCGGCAGGGCCTTGGTTCGGCGGAGCGTCTTTCCGCCTGAGATTGCCAAAGATGCAGGGACAGACTGAGGGGTCACTGGGCACGCCTTGATAAACGTTGGGCGGGGACGCCGAGGGACGAAAAACGCCTCGTCATCGTCCAAGTCCTGATCGTTCCGCTCTCCAGGCTGGGATCTGACCTTTCTCGTCTTGGGAGAGGATGCCAGGCTCGCCGCAGGGGTGCCGCTCGACCTGCCGTTGTCGCTCGTCGCGCGGCTCCTGTGCACCCGACGCGTTGAGAGGGGACTCTTGTCGCCGCCCGCCTCCCAGGATTCGTTCCTCGGCGAGCGGGGCAGAGGCTTGTCCAGGGGGGTGTGAGCATCCGCTCTTCTGGGTTGGGTAGGCTCTGCTGTGCAGTTGTTGGTTGTGACGGTTGTGGTGGCAGCCTTTAGTGTCGCCAGGCCGCGGCTAGGGAGGGAGTAGTTCTTGTAGTACCCTTCTCCAGTGTTTGCGCGCTGGCTGGAAGCGTGCTTCCTCTGCGCTTCTCGCTTGATTGCAATATCCGCGCAGAACTTGGCATAGTCGTTGGCGACACTCGAGGGCTCAAGAAGGATAGGCATGATGCGAGGCGCCGGGCTCTGCTCCCTCGCATCCGACTTGCCGCTTAGTCGTGGCTCAGCGACTCTCCCCCTTGGAAGGCTGTCCCTATCATCCTTCCGTGCGCCACCTGGTTTCAGAAGCTCGTCTGGTGATGATATGGTGACTTCACCGATGTGGTCCTTGTCCCCAGTCTTGGTATCGATCTTTTCTGTCGGGAGAAACATAGAGTCGTTTCTTTGAAGACCAAATGAGCTATCGTTGCCAAAGTCGGGTCCTGTGCTCATTATCGAGATGGCGTCATCGTCTCGAGCTCTGGTCAGTCTCTCCAGCGAGGGCGCTTTGTATGGAGAGTAATAGTACTGTGTCGCCCTTGGGTTTTCACTGACCTGAGGTGTAGTTGAGACTGCTGCCGGTGCTGGTGGTGCCTTTACCGGTGCCGTTGCTGTCGCCGATGCCGGCACGCCGGTAAACTGCGGTGCAAATGCTCCCCGGATGGCCGCACCGGCTATATCAGCCTTTGTGGGCGCGCGGGCCGGAGTAATCTCCACCACTGTAGCTCTAGCACTGGTCATCTCGACGACCAAGGCCAGCGTCGCTGGCAATGAATCGGTCGTCTTCCAATCAATCTGGCAAGATCCAAGTGACGACGGTCGATAGTCAGTAGCGGAGCCTGTATTCAGGCTCCTCATCCCGCCGGCAGCCTCAAACGCCTTGGTCGACTCTTGCACCCTCAAGTCTATGATGGCCTGCATCGATGCTTCCAGGGCATCACACTCGCTGGGGGTGGTGCTGGCCCGGCTGACCACCGAGCCCGTGCTGTTGCTGATGCTGATGCTGCTGCCGCGGGTAGTCCGTGATGCGGTCGATGATCCGCAGGAGGACGTGTCGTTATGGGTCCGGGGCCGTCGGTCGAGGTTATTCGGCCGCGGCTGCAGTCCAACCCTGACCGCTTCCTTGCGAGCGCAGCTTGGGCATAGTGATTCCAGCTCTGTGTTTGACTCTTCAAAACTGCTGCAATCAGTCATGGAGCTTCTTATTCCAAAGATGGTTCTGGTCTGGTGATCGCACCGAAATGTGAAGGCCACCCTCGAATGTTGGCACTTGGTATAGACGAGGTTCCTGCGTACACACATTGTGAATGTCGATGTTTTGGTTTTGGGTCGCTATTCAGGATGGTAGGGTTTCGGTTGTTGGATAGTTGATAGTCAGATAGGTAGGCTGGGTATGCAGGTTTCGCTGTTTTGTTGGAGCGAGTGAGTATATTGGGTGCCAAGCGACGAAACGCGTGCGATTGACTTTATGTATATCTCGGAACTCTTTGGTGTCAGACAAAGACATTGTTCATCGAGTAGTCAGTTGACATTCCCGTCTCTCTTTGTTTGCCCTGAAAGACCTTAATCTAACGCCTCTTTGTCGGCTCTTTGTTGCTAACTCGGCTTTTATCCTTTGTCTCTTTGCCCTCGAACCATGCTTTGAGCTCATTGTCTGCACACCACCATGGCGATCTATGTTGGCCTAGATTTTACACCCACAAAGCTTCATTGACCGGAGCATCGCACATAATTAAGTATCAAAAGAAAAATCAAATTGCATCTGTTGCCGACACTCGCGGAACTGCCTCTCAAATTTTGTTTTTTTTTAGCTGGATTGCGATGACGTACTATTACTCGTTCGCTTGAATAGTTGCGGTGCCAAACTTTGGTCTTGATTTAGATTATGAGCTCGACATCACAAACTTCTCGTAGAACCGCAGTGTGATTTGTGACAATATCACCTCTGGGAGTAATCTCGACTTCGGCTGCGCGGCGGCGTCTAGCACCGAAATACCATCCCGTTATCCTATTTCCTGGCGGTCCCATCATATCAAGAGACGGGATTATGGAGGCCTTACTAGGCAGAAATTCGTATCATCGCTTTCGATTCCTCGAACTTCCCTCCATGGCATATCCTTAGTCACGCACGGGCGCCGCAGTCTGATGGGCGTCGCGAAGGCACAAGCTGAGTCCAGGTTCACAAGCCCCTGCCCGCCCTATATGCAAATGAAGAACCTCGTATCTGGATGGTCCTTGCTTCCAAAAAAAACATGAAGCTCGATGGTCAGAGACCAGCCTCGATATTTGCGGAGTGCGCGCCAAATACCATTTCCTACGTGACAACCAGGTCCTCCAGTCAAGACATGTATCCATCTCATGCCATGTACTTGTAACCAGACTCATCTAGACGCTCTAGATACTCTCGAGCAATCAAATCCTCAATCCGCGTCTTGATCATTGCGACATCTGGTTGGAATCTCGAAACAAGTTGCCCGATAACCTCAGAGAGAAGGGCGTTATGTGCGAGTTCCTTGCGAGACTTCATGATGCGCACTATGGCTGCATCAATCATATGTCGTCGCGTCTCATCGTTCTTGTCCTCAGTCCGTTGACGCTCTTCATCACCTTCGACCTTGGATTGCGAGTTGATGACCGGCGCCTTGATCTTTATTGCCTTGCTAACGAAGCCTGCATTGAATGAGAATTTGTCACCAGGCCTGATGGTCTTGGTCGCAGGCTCCTTGAGTAAAACTCTAGCTTTGGGGTTGATCGACAAAGATGCAAGAGCCCTAGACAAATCCTTGGGAGGGATACTGGTTTCTGCCTGAATGTCTTCGAAACTCAAAGTCTCGCCGTCCTCAAGGCTGTTGAACAGCATCAAAACGACCATTCCATAAGTCGATACATTGAGTTCATATCGACGCTCCCGACTAAGCGGGCCTGACATGCCTTTGACTGGTGGAAATACGCATTTGATATCTGCGCTGCCTACTGATCCTATCCAGGTCAAGATTCTTCCACTCCGATCCTTCAAGTAGAACTTGAAGAAACTGTCTTGCAAACGCTTGATCTCGGGTGGGTAGTTGCAGTCCACTGCAGGCGGCCCGTCACCGCGCCCTACCTGGGCAGGCCGGCCCATGACATCTGGTGGCCAGCTGTTGCTGGTCAAGACGCTGATGGACAAGTCGATCGGTTTGTGGTGGACATCCACATCGCCCAAGGAGCGAATGTGCTCGCCATACTTGGTCGACAGCTCTTCTGATATAGTGATATCCTTGAACATGCCTTCGAACTTGGAGGTGAAGTGTTTGCCCAGCTCCAGTTGCATCATGGTAATGAGTTGCTTCTCTGCTTCCTCACTAGAAGCTCTGCTGTGCAGGAGCCTCCTTCCAAGGTGCTTCTGGTAATATCTCTCGAACAAATCCTTATCCTTTAGGTACCTGATCATGACGATCGACCTATCCAAGATGGCTGTGACCTCCAAGTCTGATTTGCCGCGGATGCCGCGCTTCAGATTCTCGTCAATGTAGAGTGAAACAAACTCAGAGCTTCGCCCGAATTGGTGGATGAAATCCGAAAAGCCCTTGGTCATGGTAGTCTGTAAGCCCGGGTCTTGGGCGAATGACTTTTCCCAGATGACATCGAACTTTGCTCTCAGGTCCAAAACATCATGGACCCATTTGATGGCTGCAGCAGTCTGCTGGGCTTGTTGTGACAAACCCTGAGACTTGGGCTTTTCTGCTGCCGGATTCTCTGCTGCGTCGCCTTGAGCGACAGAAAAGTCGATTGTGCTGAGATTCTTCTCAATCTCGGCACCCAAAGCCAGGATGCGGTTGAGAACACCCTTCTTTAACAAATCTTTTGAGGGGTCTACCCTGGCGACAAGCTGGTAAAGGATGGCCAAATCCTCAACGCGATCGTCGTCTAGCATCTGCCTCAATCCATTGTTCTCTAGTGCAAGGAAATCGTTGAGATGTGCAGAGATCAGTTCCGCCTCCACCGCCCTCGTCATCTTTTCGATTGACAAAGTGGACAGAGTTGTCTTGCACCTATCCTCCTCCTCTAGTAATCTCCTATGCGTCTGGCGGATCCAAATGCTGGCGTCACCATTCCTCAACAACTTCAAGGCCTCGCTCCTGTAAAATGTCCGACTTGCCTCGAGCAGGTGTGGCTCGAAGCGAACGAGATATAATCGGTCGGCGTCCATCTCCTCGTCGGTTTCGTAGAGATCTTCCAGCATCTTTACACAGCTGTGGATAAGAGAACGGTTGATGACGTCTCCCTCGCGCTCCATATCTATGTGGTCGAGTATGACGGTGCTGAGGATATCGAAGAGACTGAACGTCCTGTCGTGGCCGACGACGGTATTAGGGTTGACAAGGTGGTCACGAAATAAACCTATTGTCGTGACAAATATGGAAGTTCCCCGGCTCTCCTTGAGGAAGCCCTTGTCCAGGTACATGAGGATATCGGCAACCATGTTCATCGACATCCGGTGGTTCTCCCAGGCTTCCTTGAGACCCTTCATAAATGTGTCACCCATCTCGCGGCGCTCATGGGCACTGGTACCAGCCTCCACCGCAACATTGATCAGGTTGGGTGCGATCATGGCCTGGAGCTGCGGGATAACCTGTTCGGCAAACCATTTCCCCTCGAACTCTTGCACGAGCGTGTAGAGACGCTCGCCTTGCTTCTTAAGCACGATCTTGTAGCTGGCTCGGTATAAATGCTCAAATAAAAGCCGGCTCGAATTTCTATTGTGGATGTCCGTAAGTGCCTCTCTGAGGACGTCCCACTGCTGGTCGAATTCGTCGGTTTCATGTCGGAGTGACTGCATCAACGGGAAGTAGTGGCATGGTCAGCAAACTGGCCGGCAACGTCGGGATTTCGAGCCTCCGTGAAGCATGGCAATATCGCTTGACCCCCGGGAGCGAATTGGGAAAAGAACTAATTCTGAGGGTTGACGGGCAGGTTGGGAGGATAGCTTGATGCATAAGCTCCCAAAGTCACAAACAGTTCGTAGACACTTACCCGCTTCGGCGGCCGTATCTTGTTCTGGCGCTGCATCGCGACACACCCTCGGCTTCCCACCAGCCAGCCCAAAATCCCCGGGAGTGTCTGACGAATTCGCGATGTTGACGTAAATGTGGTAGGTCGAATGTCGTTGTCGCGGATCGTGGGTCGTGGGTAGTAGGTGGCAGGGGGCGAAATAGGCGACCTCTCAACTTTCGGTCTCTCTTTATGCGGGAGTCGTGCGGGTGCGAAGGGGTCAATACCTATCCTTCCCACAGTGAGAGATCTACGGACGGCGACTTGGTCAAGAGTCCGTGATGAAATGTGAGTTGGAGGCGACAAAAGGTAACAAATCAAGCCGACTGCCTGCCTCTTTGATTCGGAGCTCCAAATGTGGTTTGCCCCTCATTAAAGTGGGGAAGCACTTCCAAGCTGTGACCAGGAGATGGAAGGGCCTGGAGGATGCGACGAACAACAAACAAGGTGCGCAATTCGTTTCAAAAGTGAGCGCAGGGAAACGGAATCTCGCGTGGTAGATGTGGCTTAGAAGAGAGCTAGATACTGTGCAGTACTTGCGAGTCCAAAGGTGCCCTCCAGCTCTATAGACAGACTCCTTTGTAACTCATACAGAGTCACACTGTAGAAACTGAATAGCTGGATGGATGGTCGTTTAAAGTGGCTGCAGATCATGTCCAAACCCCACATGCGCGTCTGGTCGAGACTTAAGACGCGGTCCCTACCGTCAACCCATGCTTGATCCGTACTTCCACACCACGACGTCATTGGCTGATTCAAGGAGAACTGCGCATCAAAAAATTTGGCATCGCATTTGCGACACTTGCCATCGTTTGACTGTGCGATTTGCGCATCAACGTCAGACAGCCATATCTAACTACAAACAAATAGATTTTTCTTCTTTATTTCTCTCAGTTCGTTCCTGCATTTTTGCAAAAAAAATTCATTATGGCCTCAGCTTTTTCATCCCAATATCTTAAATTCCTACCCAGAAGGCTACCACAAAATGCCACCTTCTCGCGTAGTTTCACATCATCGCCGGCGCCAAACACATTTACCTGGAGCCAAGCGACGCAACGCACCTCGGCATTAGCACCAAGGCTGTCGCGCCAACAGCACCGCTCCTTCGTCATCCCCCGACCGAACAAGCCTTCGCAACCGCAACAATCAACATCGCAAACGCCTTCTACTACCGTCTCTCCTACCGACGCGAAAGCCTCCTCGGCCGGGGCGGCGCCGGAACCCTCAGAGAAGCTGCGCGTCGAGACGCAGCCGCACTATAGCCTGCATTTCACGTGCGTGCCGTGCGGACACCGCTCGGCGCACAAGATATCCAAGCAGGGCTACCACCACGGCTCGGTCCTCATCACCTGCAGCGAGTGCAAGAACCGCCACGTCATCAGCGACCACCTCGGCATATTTGGCGATCGCAAGATCACGGTCGAGGACCTGATGCGCGAGCGCGGCCGTTCGTTCAAGAAGGGCGTGCTGGGCGAAAACGGCGACATCGAGTACTGGGACGACGACGCCGTGCCGGGCGAACCTACCCCGGCGGTGGATGGGCAAAAGTAGAGCTGAGAGTTGCCATGGGATAGAAGAGCCGTTGTTCTTTTTGTCTCGGCGGGCATTAATGAGCATGAACTGTAATATATTGTATTTATTAGATGTATCTAAGAATAATAGAGATAAGAGGCTGGCCATGAAAGGAGGTCAGTTGGTTGAACACTGACAAGAACATGGTACTTTGGCCGTGCACAACAGCAACAAAATCACATTGAACTAGCGGCTAACCTGGCAAAATCTTCAAGGCGGCATTCATCAATGTTTCGTCAATATCTGAAATGGGTTATCACAATCTTTTTGAATTGATTAAAATAGATAAATAAAAATAAGTAGGACCGGAACCTGAAGAAGTTTCATCGTACAAATCAAGTATACTCCGACATCTTGGTGTGCCCGGATGAGCTGGTAAGCTATACTCGCAGTCTCAAGCTTTCATCGCCGCATCTCCCATAGCTAATCCATAGTCTAAAGGAGACATTCTCATGACGTGCTCAGTGACTGGCTCATGGTGCCCAAAGCAACGATCCCCAATCATTAGTGATGTTTGCACTACTCATGTCGTTGTGAGATCAAGTTTTTGAGCTGGCCTGGGCGCATATGTATGCATGCCGTAGACACGACTGACTAGTCGCCGGCCTTACACCACCCAAAATATGAGAGCTCATGTGGCTTCTAACCACGATTCTTGGTCGTTGCTGATTCCTCAGGTCTTCCCAATGACCTTATCCGCATTGACCGACGCTTGAGCTGGCTGCATTGATTCGCAACCTCTTCTTTATGCTCCTTCCCGTCATCTTTTTCCCCTTTCTTTCTTTTTATCCTCTGCCTGACTTTTTTGACTTTAGAAACATTTTTTGATACCAGGGAATCAGGCGGTCACATCCCTCCTGGATTGGATCTGTGCAGGTCAATCTGATGACCTCCTCCCACATAACCTTCTCGATGTCATAGCCAACCAGTTTGTTCAATGACGACTCGTCGCCCCATAACGGGGTGGCCTGCCCGGTGCCGTTTATCCTCACAACCTTGTCCATAACCTCGTTCAATGAGTTTTGAACGTCGACCTTCAGATTGTTAAAATGGATAAACATGTATGGAGCCCTGGGGGAGTCCGGGCCATCCACAGCGTGATCACGGTCCTCAGCTTTCCAGAGATTAAAGTCCTTAATGGGATCCGCCTGCTTCATGCCCACCCCCTCAAATGAGCCGTTGAGCCACCTGCCCAAGAAGCCAAGGACCGTATGAACATCCCAATAGGGCTTGTCAAGCGCTATGGCGGCGTGCAGGAATGTCTCTTTGTCGCCCTCGCCGTGGCTACCTTGAGACAATAGCCTATAGTACCTCTCAGGGCCATAGAAGTTGTAATAGGTGGCCAGTAAAAGATCCTCGGCATGCGTAGAGCGCTTGATCATAAATACGCCCGATTCGGAGGTGCGTCGCGTCTTGACAGTTGGCGGCTTGCTAACACCGGCGATTTCATAGTATGTTGGCGACACGGTTGATATCCACAAATCGGGCCAGGTGACCAAACCATACGACTTGTACGGATCGACATCGAACATGTGGTCAGGGTTGTATAGGGGGTAGCAGTCCGCATCAAGGAACAGCACATCGTCAAAAGACGAGAATAGGAGCGAAAAGACCTTGTATTGGAACTTTTTCAGCTCAGGCATGTGGGGGGTAGTGTCAAACACGGCGTCCATGCTTCGGCATTCCACGCCGAGGTCGAGGAGGGTCCCCTCGCAGAGCGCGCGGGTAGAGTTGTCGGCACCATCGATGAAGAGCTGCACGGGAAGCTTGGAGCCGGTACGTCGGAGCATGGTGAGGGATAGAATAGCGTTTCCGACGTATTTGCCGCCGGCGGTCATGACGATGCCTTTGGAGTTTTTCTTGTAGGGTATCATCGGACCTAGCTGCTTTGCGCTCTTGACCATCTGCGCATGAGTGGACTTGAGCATTGCGCGATCAGAAGCGGACATGACGACGTGCTCTATCCGGTGAGCGATATCGATTTCTTTCGACCTCTGCACATTTGGGTCCGTGTCTTCAGCATCTGGGCTCGGCTGTGTAAGCTTGATTGGCTCAATCTTGGGCTCCGCTTTCATGACTGCATCGAGAACCGCCGTCCAGTATTCTACCAGCTGCGACGAGGGTTCATCGTCTAACGCTGCTGCGACTGGTGGCTTCGGTACAATCGAAGAACCTTCACTGTCCGCTGCGATCGGTGGCTTTGGTACAGTCGAAGAATCTTCACTGCCCGCTGCGACTGGTGGTTTTGGTATAGTCGAAGAGCCTTCACTGCCAACCGGTGCTTGTTGCGGTTTGAATATTGTCGGAAATCCTGTATCTGGTTGGGATCGGTGAACTAGGAAGATAAAAAATATGCCAATAATTATGGCAAGGACCAATGGCCTGCGGCTTCGTGGTGACAGGATCATGATGAGCGTCCTATGGCGGCAATGCGCCACTCAATTCGCTGGGAGAAGATGCAGACCGGAGTGCAATGTGCCCTGTAAGCGATGGATCACGCTGAGCGCAATGCCAGCCGGCTGCCTGATGTTGCTTCGCAGGCCCTGATCGTTTTGCCCATGCGCGGTTGGCTTGCGGGAGGGCGTCGAGCAGATCTTCGTCGTCTGCTCCCGGAATGAAGAAGAAATGCGACTCAGAGTGGGGGCAAGGTTCAAAAGGTTGCGAAAACTGGTTAGCCCCAAGAAGATTTCTTTGCGAGCGACAGGCCTTGGGTCAAATACGCGGTAGGTTCTTGGGGTCAAGGTCGCAGTGGCATTCGACCATTCGGATGCTCGGGGCGACAAGGAACAATGCTGGACAGACAAGGTGACAGGAGTTGGGCTGTGAAAGATGGGATGCAATGCATCAAATGGGGGCCTCTGCGGACGTTATTGCGGGAGGTGGGGGGCTAATAGAGATTAGAGAAAAAAATGGAAAGAACGGAAGCGCACCCATGTAAGATGAAACGATATTATAATTAGTCGGTTGGTGATCAGAATACCACCTGAGATGCAAAACTAAATGAACAACAAGGGCGAAATCTGCAACACCCTCAGTCAGTCTGTCCCCCGTCGCCAGGGAGGCTTACAGCCATCTTTTGATTTGTTCGGGGAGCATGCCATCATCCAGTCACATTCGTGCATCCACTAACTGTGCTCCTCCATTGCCCCGTAAAATTTATTCCTTCTTGCAAGCCAAGATGCAGCGCTAAGCCTTGTTTTGATGCCCCTTGGTCTTAGCCTCCCGTCTCTTTTTTGTCTTTTTCTGACCGTTGCATGTCAGAAAGGAAAACCAAGACTACCTCACCAGTCTAGAGAGTTCACGCACTTAATTAGCTCACTTTTGCTTCTACGGGAGGTCGATTTCTTTTCTAATTGTATCCTGGCGTTTAAAACGAACCTGTCACGGACGATGATTCCGGGTGGCTGTTCCCTAGGTAGGTAGGTATCCGTATCTATAAAAAGGGCGCAGTTTCCTCTAGGCATCCATCCATAGCCAGAAATAAGTCCGGCAGTTCCTGATTTTACGGAGTACGTGTTGTTATAAAAGGCAAGTGCGACAGGGAAAAATCCTGCAGAGACAAAGTTTGACCTTTCTGTCAGACCTTGTCTCAGGGTTTACCTTGTGGTAGTCCAACCAGTCTAGATCAGTCTCTCATTGTCACCATCTGATAATAGCTCTTTAAAAGAATCATCAGCGTGACAGCGTCGATGTTTATTCAAAGTTTCTGCATGGTTGTGTCATCTTAAGAAAAAGTAACGTGGGTGAAAATCCCTGTGGACAGGCTAGGCCCTTGCCGCCCCCAATCTCATCTCAATTATAAAGACCCTCAAGACCCCCAGGCATACAAGGGTCTGAGGTTTCCAAGACATCGGTAACTCAGGGGTTGATCTCCACCCGAGGATAATCGTTCCGGTTTACCGTTTCGATAACCGCCATGTTAAGTATGTTGCGATACTATATATGTACGAACTGCGATGAAAAGTAAAGCTGAAAAAGGTTTTATAGGTGGGTTTCTGACTATGTACTAAACACTCAAGCTATTTGTCCAGCCGCATGGTTTTTTGCACAGGACGAGAAACCGCCGAGAGAATCAATCAAACTTCCATCAAGTGCATACCGTCTCGAAATTCTTCGCAAGGGTAGCCTTGGAGCGTCCAAGCTGCGATTACTCGCGTACCATGATGACGTGTTCTATTGGCTCAGTCAGCTCCCTAACCGTTGTTGGGTCTAGACCAAAGACATAGCCAAAGCTTAGGACCTTATGTAAGCCTCATTCATCCGTAGGTTTTGATTCGCTTATCGACCATGGACGGTACCCACGCTCGGTGTCAAAGTTCGGATATACGGCACAGCGTGTGGTTGGCTCGTAATTAATAGTCTGTCCAATTGGAAACAAGCCAACGGTTGGAACAGAGTGGAGTAACCACGTACCTACAGTTGAGCATCTCACTTATTTAGGAACCGACGATTATTAGGTAATGCTCTTTGAGTTTCCAGCTCCTTAGCTTTGCATCCCTGCGCGGTTGTTATCTTATCAAATACGTCACCGCCCGGCATAATTCAAAAAAATCCAATCCAGTCTATAGGAGAGCGGGATGAGTGTAGTCGTGCTGGCGATATACTGCCTTTTCTTGCTATCGTGATTTTTTTTTTTTTGAACTTGATTTTTTCTAAGATCTTATTTTTCACTTGGCTCATCTCATCATGGCCAAGAAACGGTCTGCCAAGGGCGCTCCCAATGGCGCTCCTCAGCCCGCTCAAAAGCGCTCCAAGTCGGATGGCGCAAATACGGCAGCCCCTAGCAAGCAACAGGCTCAGCAGCAAAAAGCCGCCACTAACAAACTCTTGGCGGACAAGCGCTTGTTCGTACAGGAGATGAAGCAGGAGGACCACGAACGGGAAAGAGCCCTCTACAAGCTTCTCAGCAGTGCAGATGTGGAAGATCGCATCAAGGCCAGCAACGTTATCATATCCTGTCTGCTTGGCAGCGGCGATGAGAACAAGGGCGTTGACGAGAGCGTGCTGCGCCGACACATTGAGCGTCGTCTTTTCCGTGGTCTTGCTAGTGGTAGTGATGCTGCCAGAGTCGGATTCAGCTATGTTCTGGTCGAGCTTCTCCGACAGCTGGTTGGAGAAAAGAATCTTGCCGAGTCTAGGTACCCAGGCCTTGATTTTAATGTGCTACTGGAGATGCTGGTGCAGAAGACGACTCCGGTTGGAAACGTGCCAGGCCAGGAGGAGCGCGATCACCAATGGGGCCGGTTGTTTGGTCTACGGTGCTTTGTGCAGGCCGATGTTCTCTTCAAGGACAAGTCGAGGTGGAAGGCTGTTCTCAAAATGCTACTTCAGCTCGCAAAGAAGAAGGCCTGGCTACAACCGCAGTGCGGTTTTGTCGTTGCGCAAGCGTTGCCCCTGATGAAGCGCAAGCTTGCCGAAAAGACGCTTGAGGAAATCGCCGAGGCCGGCATGGCTCGATCCCCCGAAGGTCTTGGTATTTGGATAGCTGCTCAAGATATTTTCTCCGATATCAAATTGCCCAAGCCATGGCAAGACCCCCTGAGCACCAAGTCTCTCCAGGATGTCGCTACAGTGCTCAAGGGCAGCACGCAGGATGCTTCAGACGAAGACGGAAAAGCAGCGAAGCCGTCAATGACACTGACGCAGCTGCATTTTGCATGGGACCTCATCCTGGCTCGGTTCAAGAAGCAGGAACAAAAATCCAAAGACTTCAAGACCTTTTGGGATCGTGTTGTCGATCAGTCTTTCTTTTCCAAGAGCGCGACTGACACACAAAAGCTCGTTGGTTTCAAGGTCTTCCAAAAAGTCCTGGAAACTTGTCAAACATCACCGGGCATGATCGGTGCCATATTCAGCCCGCATCTGATGACCTGCCTCATGAACCAGGCTTCACAGGAAGGTAGACACAACAACCGCGCAGCGATCAAGTCTCTGAAGGTTCTCGAGTCTACCGTCGAGCACTATCCACAACTGCTGACGACGATATTGCCGAGGTTGCTTGGTGAGAACGGTACATACAATTTCGACGAGAGAACCAACAGCAAAACGGTGGACAAGATTCTGCGCTTCACCCGTTTTGAGGACGGAACGACGGTTCTGGATCTACTGGAGACCCTTGTTAAGGAGTCACCTTCCAGGTATGTGATTATTCTTGTCTCTCAAACAGGGCACTACTGATACCAAATATTTAGTGACGAGACGGAAAAGCATTTGCGCATATATGCCGACTACGTAGCAAAACTTGCCACCGTTGGTACCAACTTGAAAGACTCGGACGAACAAGACGAAGGATCTGTTGGAGGTCTTGCTCTTCTCGAACTTGCCAAGCTAGCATACTCGAGTTCAGAATCTGGCTTAAGTGAGCAGACCAGGACAAGTCTCAGGGGCCGACTCACCACCTCTTTCGCCAAGGTCATTCGACGTCCCGAGGACTTTACATACCTGTGCGATGCCATTCTTGCTGTGGATTCGGCGGCTATCGAGATGGATGAAGAAATTCAGGCCGAGCTTGCGGACGCTCTCGAAAGACTGCAAGCGCTGGTGAAGCCCGCTAGTAGCAAACGAGCCGAGGCATTGCAGGTCCCGCGTCAAGGTTTGGCACTGCTTCACGCCATTGCGATCCTTCAGCTGTATAACGAGGAGCCGGATGCACTGGAGGTTTTGGCCGATACGAAACAATGCTATGAAAAACTGCAGGAGAAGCAGGCCGCCAATGATGATGGCTCGGGTTTGGCCGAATTCCTCATCGAGATCCTGCTGTCGATGATTGCACAACCATCTTCCTTGATGCGGTCAGCTTCTGAGCTGGTCTTTGGCGCTTTCAGCCCTTTCATGTCAGCCAAGGCGCTTGAGCTGCTGACAGACCCCCTTGCTGTGGAGGAGAATGACCGCGGCCAGAAAGCCTTGTTCAACACGGCGGAAGACGACGAGATGGACATTGACGATGAGGAAGGCAGTGGAGACGAGGAAGATCTGGATGGCCTCTCAGAGATCGATTCAGATGTAGAGTTCATCGGCATGGCTGATGCGGGTGAAGATGGAGGTGATCAAGGTTCGGAGCAGAGCAGCGACGATGGGGCGGACGAATCAGAGGAGGACGATGGCGATGAGAACGACGACGCTCTTGCCAATATCCTTGGAACGCATCGTCTTGACAAGGACAAGGAGGCCGACTCGGACGATGGAGACTCGGATATGACCGACTCTGAGATGATGGCGCTTGATGGCAAAATGGCGGAATACTTCAAGCATCGCGTCAAGAAGAACAACAAGCGTAAGGACAAGAAAGATGCCAAGGAGTCAGTCATCAATTTCAAGAGGCGCATTCTGGGGCTTATCGATGTCTACGTCAAGAAACAAGCGCCGGCGGGTAACACGGTGGCTTTTGAGTTACTACTACCTCTTCTTCACTTGATGCGTACTACCAGCAGCAAGGAGCTGTCCGAAAAGGCGTGTGGTGTCTTGCTGGACTTTGCCAAGTACAGAAAGAAGAAGATCAAGAATGCCGACGCGGAGGACGAGGAGGAGCTCGATGTTGAGCAGCTTCTCGAACGGCTCGAGGGAATTCATGAAGAAGCGGCCAAGTATCCATCTCATGCGTTTGCCAAGGCCGTCTCGGCGGCCAGTCTTGCAATTGCAACGGCGCTGTATAGCTCCAACCCCAAGAGCTACAAGAAGGTCGCCCGGGTCTACGAGAAGTCGCGTGCGGAGTGGGTTGAAGGCAAGGCCATTCAGCAGTCCTTCTTTGGAGACTGGAACAACTGGTGCCAGTCGATTTCCCAGGCGAATGCACAGGCTAGACAGCAGCAACAGGACGATGATTCCAAGGCCCCGCAGGCCTAGCGCGTCAAAAGGGCGAGGGATCGGTTGAGGAGGGGAGGTACAGAGCTTTGATTGTTGTTTGCCATGGTTGATAGAAGTGTACAATGCATAAGACGGCTCAATAGCCTATGTTTCGCCGATGTTTCTCTTAATCAGCCTTGTGGTGAATGGACACAGTTCCGAGAGTCCACATTTCTCTACTTTTGTGGCCTTTCCTTCGAATGTAAACATCCCCTGTGCATGCTGCTTCTCAACCCACGTTTACTTTTTACGTGGATATGCCACTTGGATGATGCTCATTTAGTGTCCATTTCAGTACTCTGTTGAGCAGGCAATGTGTCATTAACATGTAAGGAACGGACCACGTCGTTGAGACCAAGCCGGAATCCATTGTGTTATTACAAGTCGTAGAGAAACGTTTGTCTAGGTTTCTATCACTTCGGCCGAGTCAATGCCTCATGAACTTCCAGAAGTCGTTGCATCCGACTATTACTCCTCCATTTTCTCGTCATCCTTGTCGTCATCATCATCATCATCACCCTCGATTGCCTTCTTCGCCAACCTCTCGGCCTCCTCGAGCAGCTTCTTGGGTACCTCCTCGTGGCGGCCCTTGGTGGGACCATCCTCGCTGCTGATCCAGGTCATCTCCAGCTCGAACTCCTTGTCCTTGTTGTCGTCATGTGCGACGTAGATGATCCTCGCTGCCTCCTTGACGGCCTGCTCCAGGCTGATGCCATCACCGCTGAGGTCCAGCTTCTCCAGCTCCGCCTTGGCAGCCTGTCGGCCCTTGCCGGTAGCGGCGCCGTAGTATCCCCAGTACAGACCGCTCGGCTCGATCATGTACAGCTGGGGGCCGCCGTACTTCTTGTCAGTCGCCTTGCCGCCGGCACCGCACGACGGACCGACGCCGACCTCGCCGTCGACGGGGAGCTCAAGCGACGAGTCCCAGCCCGCCACTATGGCGGTGATGCCAAAGGGCCGCACGGACTGGTACAGGGTGTAGGCTTGCAGGTAGCCGCCCATGCGGGAGGCGAGCTCAGGGGTGCCGATGGGGGTCTTGAATGTGTCGCGCCAGGAGCGGGCCTCGTCGCGGGCGCGGTCTACAAAGTGGCGGCCATCGGGGATCATGCCGGAGTATGCCTACGAGAGAAGGCGGGGGAGTAGAGAATTAGTCCTTCTTTTTCTTCTTCAGTGGCAGAATCCCGTCGCCTTGACGTCCTGACCGTGGTGACGGAGATGCAAGTTGCTACGTACCACACCCAAATGCCTATCGACAGTCGCAATACGCTTGTTGGCGCCGGGCTTCAGTAGCTTGGAGGTGACGACCTTCTCGACGGCGAGCACGACACCGTCCTTGCACCGGATGCCGACCGAAGTGCCGCCATTTTCGACCGCCTTGACTGCGTACTCGACTTGGAAGTTGCGGCCGTCGGGGGAAAAGATGGAGTTGGCGAGATCGTAGCCTGTTCCTATCGACGTCTGCGGAGCGATGATGGGTGGGGATCTGTTAGCGGAAGCTTGGGGAGCTGCAAAGAGAGGTGAAGCTCACTGACCATTGTGGCGGTTGTGACGTGATATGATTTGGTTGGGCGGCGGGATAGGACAGCAGTTCTCGATTTGCTATAACCTTTGTGCAGCGAGAGAGGCTATTTCGCGGGTGGTTTTGGTTGTAATCAAGATCTTAGCGTGGGTATCTTTTGGTTGTCGTGAAGTTGCGGTTTGTGGTGGATGCACCAAGAGCGGGACATCCAAGCTCCTTTGGCTCCAGGCACGCAACGGAGCTGCGTGTTTGCGTGGATGATGGAAGCTAGAGCTGAATTGTGGCGGTGCTTGTGGCTGAAATGATGGGGTAGCGGTTGGATGTAGAAAAGTGGCACCCCGCCATTTCGTCAGATTAACTGGCACGTCAGATCACTTGAACGATTACGAAAGTCGGATCGATTCACGAGCGGGCACAAGTCTTGTAGTCCACCTTGACCCATGCAATGACATTCGAAGCATCATTATAATTGAATAAGCTATGAATTTTCCAATGCAACCGCCAATCAAACCAGATGACTGCTCAGAGGATTTCCAGATCCCTTTGGCTGTTGCTCGAGCTTGTAACAGAAATGATCTTGCATCCTGGGGGGGGGATTCTAAATTGCCAATGTTTGGCCAAGTTTTATTATCCATTCGTTGCGTATATTTCTTGAATGTGGGGAACAAGGGAATTATTACTGGCAACCACAGCGGCGTCGATTGTCACATCGCGCTGATGTGTGAGGCGCGTCTCTGGAGGCTCGGCCACCTTTGAGGCGCCAGATCGGACCAGTTGTCCGGTCATTACTTTCTCGATTGATTAATTGGAATGGTGCTTGCGTATCTGATGTCCTGATCGTGTTTTTACACAATGAACCTGAGCTTGTACCTGGGCCATCACCCCCTTATTATAAGTACCCCAGAAAGCTCAGCCAAGAGTAATGGATGCACCTTACCCCCCACATGCATGCAACCATCCTGGCGGTTATGCTAACTGTTGGTTGTTAGCGCCAATCACTCGTTTTCATCCACCTCGAACGCTGATAGGCGCTCATATGATCGCTTGGAAATATGCTGCCAGCCTGCATAATTCCATTATTATTCCATTTCTGGTACGCGCCCAAAACAAGCCCAGCATGCGCTCCCGATTGCTTGGAACATAATGAAATGGCAAAAATACCCGGGCGGGGTCGGGCCGGGGCCATGCCATGAGAGAGGACCAACATAACCACCCTTCATGCGAGGTGGCTTCCAACGAGGAGTCGGGAAGGCTGCTGCTTTTTGAATTTCAAGGCCCTACGATCATTGCGGCACGCATACTTCCTCAGAATAAAAAACATATGTGATTTCTTTGCGCCATGTACACGTCTGTAAGTCATGTGTTTCTTGGCACAAGGAACATCCTCATGCATCGCCTAACTCTTGAGTTGAGGATGCGACTGGGTTTGATGTGGATACAGAATTTGAACCCAGATGCACCTGATCAAGCCTTGATCTGGGGATTTTTCAGGAAACACAACTAACCTCGAGGTGCTTCTTAGCAGCGACCCCCCACCACTGCCTCTGGAAGAAACATTCAGTCGAACGACGAGTCTACCTCCCCCAGCGACCGCGCACCTTCTCTCACCTTTCTTCATAACCGTCTGCGAAGGCTCAGCATCAAGAATACGCGAGCTGATAAAGAACAGGCCTCTGCCATCAAAGGGCCATTGGGATTGAACCTCCTACATGAACCATCTGAGCCACGTATAGAGTTCGTTTTTGTAAGCTGTATAGTTGTCTTTTAATCACTACGGAGTGAAACTCCACAGAAGGGGCTCGGACTCATCATCAATCCTTTTGTTTGATTGCCCAACAGATACACGGCCTTGGAGGGGGCTCTCGAAAAACTTGGAGCTTTTCAGCCGAACCGGGCACGTTTTGGCCGCGCGACTGGTTACCGAACGAGGTTGGCTTCCGCCATGTCCGAATACACAGCTATGGCTACAATTCAGACTGGACCACGCGCAAGGAAAGTCCTCTGACTATTCATGACTTTGGCCAAGCTCTGCTGGCCGATCTGCACGATTCTCCATCGCTACGGAAAAACGGCGATGTAAGATACCATTTACCCAGAATTTATCTCGCCCTTGTTGTTAATTTTCTTTCATAAAAGACTCCGATAGTTCTAATTGCCCATAGTCTGGGTGGTTTGGTTGCAAAGAAAGTAAGAAAAACCCGGGTTTAGGCTTTGAGTCGTATTACTTGCGTGTGGTATAGACCTGTCTTTTAAAAGTAACATACATAGGCGTATCTTCTCGCTACACGAGATCCGCGATACTACGGAATCTCCCGCAGGGTACACAGCATGTACTTCCTTGGCACTCCACACCGAGGAGCCGACTCTGCCCAGCTTGCGAAGCTTGTGCAACAATCAGCTGGTTATGGAACCAAAGCTTTTCTCGATGACCTCCTGCCGGGTAGGGGCACACTTGACGTAAGTTGGACACAAAGTTCACAAAATATCTATTGAGTTGCTCGCTGAGAAGAAAGCTAATAAGCTGGATCGTCTCCTTGTTTCCAGCAAATCAACGACGAGTTTAGACATGTCTGCGACAGAATCAACCTTTGTTCTTTCTCCGAGGCTGTTCCCACAAACTTTGGCCTGACCTCATCCCTCGTTGTTGACAAAGCATCTGCTATACTGGGTAAGTAAGCCTTTAGGAGATGGGCCATATATGCTGCTGTTGCCTGTAGGCAGCCAAGCTCACATAGATCCGATCTCATAGGCCTTCCCAAAGAGCGTGTCCAGTACATCGAAGCAGACCATCGGCACATCTGCAAGTTTGACACTCCTTTCAATGCCAACTACTTGATAATCCAGCGAGCATTCTTGAGCACGATCGAAATCTTGGGAACCGAGAGTAAGCTTGTCTTAGAAGATCTGCTATATTTAGGAAGTCATTGTACTGACCTGCGCCCGCAATCATTGATGCCCGCGAGCAGTATCTTTACGAAATGGCGAACAATTCAGATTGGAAATGCGAAAGATATCATCACTTTTGAGAGTTGAGCAAGTACAAAACGATACATTGCTGGCCAACAACCTCAAACAACATCCTAAGTCGTGTCGGTGGCTCACGAACCACCCCACATTTCAGGATTGGGCTGATGCTGCGGCCTCAATCTGGGAAGACGAATATATAATAGATCCGCTCGATGTAAACCGAGACATTTACATGCAGCCCAGGTTCCTTTGGCTGAATGGTCGACCTGGCACCGGCAAATCAGTGGCTTCAGGTCACGTTATTCGTTACCTCCAGGCCTCCAACCTTGACTGTAGCTTCTATTTCTTTAGCCATGAAGACAAGGCTTCATTAACAGTCTCCAGAATGCTCCGTCACTTGGCTTTTCAAATGGCTGAGTTGAGCTTTGAGATACGATGCACACTGGCAGCCATGGCCGATGACGGCATACACCTTAAGCACGATAATTATCACGAGTTATGGACGTCCGTTTTTTTGCAGCAGATACTGAAAGTCAATCATACGAGGCCTCAGTTTTGGGTCATAGACGCAGTTGACGAGTGCTCAACAAGGACAATGGAATCGCTGATCCCCCTTCTTTCCAAGATCGAACACCACCTTCCAATACGGATTATGATGACAAGCCGACCAGGTGGGCATATTGCGCGGCTTCTCAGTTCTGAGCGTTGCAGCTTTGCTGAGATTAGTACAGGGGATCAGGGATCTCTGGAGGATATTGCGCTTTTCCTCGAAGAGAAATGCGCGTATCACGGCGCTGGTCAGGCCCATCAACGTCTGGTCGATGAGATTCTGTCCAAATCAAATGGGATTTTTCTCTGGGCATCTCTCATGGTATCCAAGCTGGGAGATGCGTATAGCGTAGAGGACAAACAGGCTGTTCTGAGCGATTTGCCACCAGAGATGGGGGAACTATATCTGCGCACCTGCAGGTCGATCGTCCAGTCGCCGAGTTTTGAGCATGCCCGATGCGTGCTCAAATGGACTATATGCGCAGCTCGACCACTTCACCTGACTGAGCTGGACGAAGCCATCAAGGTGGATATTGGGAGGACATCTGAGGCATCAGCGCGACAGATAGAGACAATGACCGGACATCTGGTACAGGTCGACGAAGCCAGTCGGATTCATATTGCTCACCAAACCACAGCCGCATTTCTCACCAAGGAGAGAGATGGCTTGTGGATCGATCGTACAGCAGCGCATGTAAGGCTCGCCGAAGTATGTCTGACCGTGCTATGCGGTGACGACTTTGCAACGCCTATTCGGGGCCGTCGGTCATTAGCGCCAACCAAGGAAGCAACACATGCAGCCCTTGCTGAGTACGCTGCGAACAGCTTTTCTTACCACCTGACCCATAGCTCATCTGCCGACGATGTCCCCTCCCTATTGCTTGCCAAGTTTCTCAGGACCAACGTCCTGGCTTGGATTGAGAAAGCGGCCAAGAAAGGAGACCTCTGGATACTGCAGTTGACTGCCCAGAGGTTCAGGGCTTATTTGGCTCGGCGAGCCAAGTATACTCCTCCCGGCAGCGTTGAGACGCAAGTCATCGAAGCCTGGGCTACCGACCTTCATCGTATTGTGGCAGCTTTCCACTCCAATCTGCTCGTCTCGCCTTCATCCATACACTCGCTCATACCTCAGTTTTGCCCTTCCAAGTCGATCCTGAGACAGCTTTTTCTCGCCAAATCCGGGCGCAAGTTGAGGATCGTGGGACCCGTGCAGGAAGACTGGGATGACAGGTTGACGTGCTATCCATTTTCGGAGGAGGCCTATGCTCTGGCATCTTGCAGCCGACTGTTGGCTGTAGGATTCTCCAACGGCAGCATCCAAGTGTACCAGATTGGGGGTTCTCAGACGTTTGAATACATCGGAGCAGCACAGCACACTGGAAGAAATCTGCGGCACTTGGCATTCAACCGATCGTCTTCCCTTCTAGCTTCGTGTGGGGCAAGAAGACTGGCACTATGGAATGTCGGCGCATCACAGGGGCCTCAGTATCCGTGCATCTGGTCCATCAGCATCAGCTTCTCGCCCTTCTCCGTGGCCTTCAGTCCTGTCGGAGACTGCGTAACCCTGGCTGACCATGGTCGTAGCGCTCTTGTGGATTTTGATATTGCAGATGGCCAAGAAAGTGCTCCGGTTATGTTTCATGTGAGTTCCGATTCGGATTCATCAGAAGGGCAAGACAACCAGACCCTCGAATGGACGCCATCAGAGATACTCCGACTCGATGCGGTCCATAATGCGGTTGCACTTGCTGGTCGAAGCTCAGTCGTCACCATTTGGGGCTTGGAACCACTGGAACGGATTGGCAATTTCGAAAGAGAAGGCATGGAAGGTGTCTACTCCACACCGCCCACATCGGACATGATATTCAATCCCGCGCCTGAGCTTGAAATTCTCGCAATCTCGTACAAAGATGGCGATTTGGTCACCTGCAACCCCTGGCTGCTCGAACAGCGCAACCGGTGTCAGCTGGCACACACCATCACCTGTTTGGCTACCTCTTCCGATGGTAGAATCTTGGCAGGTGCTGATGAAGACGGAGAGATTCATATTTTTCTCTTTGAGACTCTACAGCCCATCCATCGTATTGGACGGCCCGATGACCAGTTCATCATCAACAGTCTCGCCTTCTCGGTCGATAACCTTCGCCTGTACGACATAAGAGGCAGAGTCTGCAACATTTGGGAGCCCATGGTCCTGGTCCCCAAGGAGGATGGCTCTGATGACAGCTCATCCCAGCCCTACAGCGAGGGAATTGCCATAGCCGATTCACAGGTCTCGATCCCCAGGCAAATACTGTGGGAGCGCGCAGTCACTGCGATTGAGAGCTCAACTGATAACAAAATGCTTTTCGTTGGCCGTCGTGATGGCACGGTTGACATTTGTGGTCTTGCGGAAGGCAAAGTCTTGGAGTGCCTCCAGCTTTCGAGTTCTGAGATATGCTTCTTGAAATGGAGCGAAAGTCAGCGTTGCTTGCTTAGTCTCGATGGCCATGAGAGATGCGTCATATCTCAGGTTGCCTCGGTAGGCAAAGGGTGCAAAGCATCCGTAACTCGATTGACTGAGCACCGAGGAGAGTTGCCTATCAGACAAGTCTTGCTTGAGCCCAACGCAAATGCAATCTTGGTGCGAACCGATGAGGCTATATCAATAATAGGACTAGATGGGAAGGTCGTGGCACAGAAATCAGACTACGCCGGGTGCTGGTTGGTGCAGCACCCAACCAATGAGTCACATGTTGTAGCAGTCCGGCAAGGCAGCATGATACTTCTTGGTTGGTCCTCGCTCGAGTTGCTCTCGCCTGAGGCTCCAACCAGCTCAGAGCATATATTGACTCTTCCCAATACCGAAATGCCCTGGATCAGCGGTAGTGGCTCGCCATTTATTGCGCAGTGTCTGAGACCCTCGGGCTCGCGACAAAAAGAGCTTGTCTTTATCGACTTATCCCAACTAAGCCCTGACAGGAGCGAGCTTAAGCCGCAGACACTACAGTCAAACAATCTTGGGATACAATCTGTTATTGGATACATAAGGTCGACCATGTTCTTCCTCAATAGCGGGGGATGGGTGTGCTCTATCAGCCTGAAGAACCTACCGCAGACAAGGCACTACACGAGGCACTTCTTCGTGCCACTAACTTGGCGTGCTGGCAACGACGATGTGATTACCATCATAAACAAATCAGTGGTGGCACTTGGTCGTGGAGAGGACCTACTTGTTCTCCATGGATTCTTGGAGTTTGAAGATAAGTTGGAATTGTAGGAGCTGTTGGTGGCATACATTCCATTATAACTCGTGTCGATGATAGTCAAAAATGTATTCTAGGACTAGTCTAGACCTAGATCTAGTCCTCAACAGTGATATATGAAAATTCTTGCCGACCTGATGTACCACTTTCCGTTCTCCCTCAATTACCTGTTGCCCTTCGCTTTTATATTTGTGATAAATAAATGTGAGTAATGTAAAGTACTGTGACATATTCTGCTGGACTACCTTTCAGGAGAAGGGCCAGTGACGGCTTGGGTATAAGCGCCCAGAAACTCATTGATAGTCTTGGCAAACATAGCCAAAGTTACATTGGGCTCAGCGGGGTTGGGGTTGAGCACCAAGCACTTTTCTTGATCTTCTCCATTGTTGGTAGGTACTTACCTAGGGAGGATAGCCACGGTGCCCCAATCCTCTCAGCCCACAACATCACCAGAATACTGCTGAAACATAACTGATAGGCATCTTGATCAAAAACAGACTAAAACAATGTTTAAAAACGGTAGCTATGACAGCAGGGACCAAGCGGGCTCGACAATACCAGCGACATCAAAAGAACCCACCGCATTGGAAGATGGACCGCCAGCAGAAAAGATGCCTTCCGTGCCTTCCAACACGGCATCTCCCGAGGACACTCAAGCTCAAACTCCACCCGACCAGCCTTATTCAATCTTCACCACAGGCCAGAAGAAATGGATCAGCAACGTAACCGCGTTCGGGGCCATGTTTTCGACCATGAGCAGCTACATCTACTTCCCCGCTCTGGTCCCGATGGCGCGAGATCTCGACGTGTCCGTCTCGCTAATCAACCTGACCGTCACTTCGTATCTGATTGTCGCCGGCATCGCCCCCGCATTTATGGGCGACTTTGCTGACCAGAGTGGCAGGAGACCGGCCTACATGCTCATGTTCACTCTAGTATTTTGCGCCAATATCGGTCTCGCGTTGCAAAAGTCATACCCGGCGCTGCTTGTGCTTCGTATGCTGCAGAGCGCCGGGGCTTCTGGCTCATACGGTGCCTCGTATGGAATCATTGCTGATATAACTACTACGGCTGAGCGCGGGTCATATGTTGGCAGTTTGATTTTCTTGTGAGTCGAGTTCGCAATTTTATGGGCTAAAAACAAGTCATGGTGCTTGGCTAGACTAACTCAGCAATATTGGTGATTGCAAGTACCAACGCTGCTCCATCGTTCGGGCCGGTGATTGCTGGGGTACTGACCCAGAAGCTGGGCTGGAGGTCCATCTTCTGGTTCCTTGTCATTTTGACTGGAGTTTACCTCGCCCTTGTCCTACTGCTCCTGCCAGAGACCCAGCGCAAGATTGTCGGGAATGGTATCATCCCAACGCATGGCTTGCACAAGAGTCTCTTTGATGTTTTGACCAAAGACAGCAGGAAGAAGGAGATGACAGGTATAGAGAGTGGACCGGTTAACGGTGCCAAGGAGAAACTGCGGTTCCCAAACCCCTTCAAGCCTCTTGCCATGCTGTTCTCCAAAAGTAACTTTAGCGTCGTAATGGCTGGGTCGATCACCTATACAGTCAAGATGACGTTACAATCTTCGCTTGCGGCCCAATGCATAGATGTGTACGATTTGGACTACCTGCAGTCGGGGCTTATATATCTACCATCTGGAATTGGAGGGGCAGCTGCCTCGTTCATTACTGGTAAAGTGCTGCTGTGCACTCCCTAGAAAAAAGATTTCGGATGGACTGAAAACTAACATCTTGATATATAAACCAGGCAAGCTGCTAGACTGGAACATTACACGAGCTTCTACCAAGTACGGCCATGGAGACAAGTACCGAAAGGGGGACGACATATCGGACTTCCCTATCGAGAATGTGCGGCTTCAAGGCATGTACACGTTGATAGGTCTCAGTGCAGCAAGTACAGCGGCCTATGGGGTTGCCTTGATGCAGCGAACGGTGAGCATGAACCAAATGATCTCCGTTAAGACCATGCTAATACCAAAGAGAGGCTCTGACAATAACCCCTGAATAGCACATCGCCGTCCCAATGGCAATGCAGTTTATCAGTGGCGCCGCAACATCCGGTATATTCACGGTAAGAACAGTTTAAACCCAACTCCCTTCTCCCAGAGGCGGACAGTGTATAGTAACATGAGCAAAATGTGGCTATAACTCTGGAGTGCCCGACAGTTTGTGATGAATATTAATGATGACACGGGCTTATATAAAAACAGCTGTGCGGTACACTCCTGACAGACTTGAACCCTCATGCGTCGGCGACGGTACAGGCTTCTTACAACCTTGTGCGCTGCATCGGTGCCGGGGCGGCGATTGCGGTACAGCAGGTCCTGTCTGATGCTATTGGGATTGGATGGTGCTTTGGGATTTTTGCTTTGATTATGCTTTGTACGGCCCCTTTGGCCTTGTTGCTGCACAAATACGGCCTTGGCTGGCGGACCACACAAGACTCAAAGTAAAGGTCAATAGTAAAGTATTGGACCAAATTATGAAAAGCGACAAGAGCCCAAAAACTGCCTTGTTCCAGGAATTCCCAATCCTCATGACCACCCTGTTGGGGGCAGGCAGGCTGCACGTCAGTCTGCGCCTTGCAAGAGCAGGGCCTGGGCTACTTCATCCCGTCTTGATGGCTGTCGACTATTGTCTGGTCGGCCCGGCCAGGAACATGGACTCTAAATGTGGCCTCCACTACGGCTCGTCGCTGCTTGTGGCCGTGGTGTCTTCTACGTTTATAGAGTCGCTGCTAGTGTTGTTTCTGTGGCTCCAGTCAATGCCGCAGGGGGGCACCAAGAAGAGGCTTATTGGAGAGGTGCCGACATCTTTCCGGTCCGGCTTAGAGTTATACAGAAGACAGATGCGTGGGATGGTCACTCGGGCCCGCCAACAGTGGCCTTTAACCGTTTACTGCTGCCATCATCTGAATTGGAGTGATTGATTCTCAATCTTGAGCTAACTCCCACGAGGTTCCTAAGCCGAAAACCACTTTGCCGTAACAAGTGCCAGAGTAGACCCTTTTGGCTGTTCAACACCCTGGTAGACGAACCTGGGGTCAGCCTCGGTGAGCAGGTGCTTCCATTCAGCCAGCGATCGCTCTCGGCCGTTGAACGTGGATGCCATGAGGCGTCGAAGCCTGGGCACTTTGCAAAGACGTTAAAAGAAAACAAAACCAAAAAAAAACAACACCAACTACAAACGACATCGGCACAAGTCAACTCCCCGGCTCGCGTGTCGCCGCGTAGCATTCGCTAGAAAATCGGGGATTCGCAACTTTGTCGGCGCTTTAAACCCCCTTTTTAAGCAGCGCCGCGCCCGAAGTATTTGTCGCAATGACCGGCCCATGTAACGCCCGCCTCTTCAACCAGGCTAGCCGACCATGAGCGCGGCGCGCCTGGGCTGCTGCACGTCCGTATCAGTGTTTGGCACGTAGCCCGACAAACACCTTGGTGTAGCCCTCCAGTGTCTCCCGCAGCGCCGCCTCGTCATACCAATCACCTGGCCTCTGTTGTTGTGTTCTGGCGCCCCTGATAGTTGTACTCGCCGTCCACCCGAGGCTGTGAAGCTCGTGTACCACGACGTTTTCCTAATTGCCCGTGGCCGGTCTCACAAACCCGGTTTGATGTTCCCAGAGGATGGCTATAATGGTATGGTAAGACGGACAAAACCCAAAAAGTCCGTCTCAAGGTGGATGGACTATCACGCTACATTCCAATGAAGGAAAACAAATGTCTAGGTATCTGATGAATAACGCACGCTGTCTGTTTTACAGCCACAAATGGCCCCGCCGCCAAGCTGCTGCTGGCTTACAATCGGCAGCCCTACCATCCTCCATATTAACATACCTTAGTTTACTGCAATGCCACCACACGATGAGACATAGTTCCCTAGAACTATGCAGCAAACTCTTCTAAATTCTCGACAGTGTACAGCATACCCCGAAGTACCCATCTGTGGATGGAAAGGCGTGTCTATAACAGAAAGCTGTTGGCCAAACACAGTCTTACCTTATCTATAGTCTCAGGCCTAGGCTAATTGCAGACTTCGGCTAACTCTTCCTGATCTTAAATCTCGCTTTTGAGGACGGGCGAATCAAGAGGGTGTTACCAGGGCAAAGGAAGCAGGGCGAGGGACGCTGTTTGTTGGAGCAGGATGCCTCGGAACTGGCCTGCTTTACAAACTCGGCCTAGGTCGTGCAGCAGTGTCTGAGTCCGATTGAAGTCGGCTGTCCCAGGTGATATGTCTGGAGATATGGAGAGGAACCTCGCCCAGCTAGGACCGAGTTACCTTTGGATTAGAAGAAACCCATACCACCTATGTTAAAGATTTTTGGCCTTGTGTTGACCTGCTGTGGCTCGTTGTACTGTTAGCTGGGTAGCCAACAAAAATGGGTAGCTCAATATTAAGCACAAAGCCGAAATCACCACCGGCAGCGCAGCAAACCTTGATGCATTTGTTGCAAGTTACAGCGAACCGAGAGATACGACGGCACCTGATCTTCTATCCGCACAGGGACACGACGGACTTTATAACAATATCATACAGACAGCTCTATGTGCAAGCCAAGCAGAACGCAGCTGTCATAAGGTCCTTGGACAAGTTTCGAGAGGATCATCCCATCCTCATCCATCTCGACAAGCAATGGGACACCATCCTGTGGTGCTGGTCCGTCATGCTCGCCGGGTGCTTGCCTGTCATTTCGACGCCCTTCAGCCGTGTAGAGGAACACCGGCAGAAGCACATCCAGGGGCTTTCTGCATTGCTACAGTCACCCCTATGTATAACCAGCGCCGAATCTCTCCTATTGTTCGATGGGGAATTCCACATGCATCTCCACACGGTCGAGAGGCTCACGCAGATGAAGAAGCAGAGACAGGGCGATAATGATGATCCCGGTGGCGGGAAGCGTCCTGGCGTGGCTTGGGAGACAAGATCCTCTGAAGACACCGCTCTCCTAATGTTGACATCGGGCAGCACAGGGAACGCCAAAGCCGTAGAGCTCAGCCACGCACAGATGCTGGTCGCTGTGGCTGGCAAAGCCTCGGTCCGTCAGCTACTAAAGGGGTGACCTATGCTGAATTGGATCGCCATGGATCACGTCGCGAGCCTAGTAGAGATTCACATCCGGGCTCTCTGGCTTGGCGTGGGCCAGATCCACGTGCACCCGTCGGATGCAATTTCGTTACCCGGTCTGTTCCTCGACCTGCTGAGCAGACACCGGGTATGCAGATCGTTCGCGCCCACCTTCTTCCTCGCCAAACTGATCGTCGAGCTGAAATCGTCCTTTTCCCACCAAGATGCGGCCAGTAGACCCAGGTGGGACTTGTCATCACTCACAATTTTGGCTTCGGGCGGCCAGGCCAACGATGTGCAGACATGCAAGGCCGTGTCTAGACTCCTGTCAACATACGGGGCCCGTCTTAACGTAATCACTACCGGCTTCGGCATGACAGGGACGTCCGCTGGCGCCATCTACAGCCTAGACTTTCCAGGATATGACATGGCCCATGGCCGCTCAGTCGCCTCTTTGGGTAAGTGCATCAACGGTATTGAAATGCGCGTCACCGTCGGCGAGGACAGGACCGAGTGCAGGTTGGCGGCTGCGGACGAGCCCGGATACCTTGAACTGCGCGGGCCTGTCGTGTTCAAGCGCTATTACCGCAACACGCAGACCACGGCCAAGGCCATCTCGGCAGACGGGCGGTTCCGCGCCGGAGACCAGGCCACCATTGAGAAGGACGGAAACCTAGCCATGATCGGTCAGTTCAAGGATGTTTTTAATATCAACGGTGTCAAGCATGAGGTAGCCGATGTGCAGGAGGCCCTAGACAGGAAACTTGCGGGGCGAGTGTCGCGGATTGTCTGCTTCCCCTCCAAAGCAGCCGGCACCGAACAGGTAACAATAGCATATACAGCACTGAGCCCTGCGCCGGCCGATGATGCACTGGCTCTTCTGAAGACAGACGAACTAGCTATTCAGGCGTGCATGCTAACCACGGGTAGCCGGCCGCTTGTCTTTTCGCTCCGCGACGCATCCCTGCCATCTCTCCCTGTCTCGATGTTGGGTAAAATATCGCGTGACAAGATGAGAAAGCTATTCGAAGACGGCGTCTTCGATCAGGACGTGGCCGTATATGACAGGGCTGTACGCGAGGCAAGGCAAGGTTTTAGTCCAGGGGAGCATCTCCAGTGCCTCACGGGAGCCGAGGCCAGCCTGATGCGAGACGTAGCCGAGACTCTGGGAATCAGTGAGACGGCGATGGGGTTTGACTCTCCCTTTTTATAGCCTACGAATTACGTCGATGGACTTGATCAGGCTTAAGAACCGGAATGACAAGCGACTGGGCACAATAATGCCAATTATTACACTGATGAAGCACCCGACGGTGCGACAACTTGTAGCTCGTTCGAGACCCATGTTAGAGGCTGCGGCGGCGGCGCCACCAATAACGACAATAACGTATTGCAGGGCGGGGCAGTGCCGTACGACCCCGTTGTGGCTTTCCAAACGGTGGGCGACAAGACGTCGTTGTGGCTAATCCACCCCGCGGTGGGCGAGGTGCTCGTATTCGTCGGACTTGGGCAGGAAATATCCAAGGCGGACGATAGGCGGCCTGTATACGCGCTCCGGGCACGCGGGTTTGACCAGGGCCAGCAGCCCTTTGGGTCTATCGTAGAGGCGCGGGATACTTACCTAGCGGCAATCCGACAGCGACAGCCGCGCGGACCGTACGCCCTCGCTGGGTACAGCTATGGTACGATGCTGGCCTTCGAGGTTAGCAAAGCACTGGAGGCCGCGGGGGAAACAGTCGCCTTCCTTGGTAGCTTCAACCTGCCACCTCACATCAAGCAGCGCATGCAGCAGCTGAGTCGGAACGCCTGTCTCCTGCACCTGGCCCAGTTTCTTGCCCTCGTTACCGAAGATTTTGCCGAAGAGAAAGAGGGGGGCTAGACGTATCTCGCCCTCGCGCCCGCCGATGCCCTGCGGTATATCCTGGACACCTCGGACGACGCTCGCTTTCGGGACCTGGCCCTATCCGAACAGGATTTGAACCGCTGGGTCGACGTGGCTTTTGGGCTGCAAGGCATGGCCACAGACTACGAGCCAGAGGGCATCGTGGCCGTTATCGACGTCTTCCATGCCATCCCCTTGCGACGGGCAGCTCGGAACCAAGATGAATGGATCCACCTGCAATTGGCCAAGTGGAATCAATTTTGTGCCTCCGTCCCTCGCTTCCATGCAGTTGGCGGTGCTCACTACACAATGCTCGGCCCAGATCATGTCAAAGCCTTTGCTGTGGAATTGATAGATGCTCTGCGGAAGAGGGACGTATGAGCGGAACTGAGGTGTAATTGCATTGTGTGTGAACAGTGTCTTGGGTGCGCGTTGTTTTTGTTCTTTTGTTTTGTACCCCTTGTGGTATTTCTTTGTTGGGGCTTCAAATTTGGTTGAAGGAACTTGGACTGTCTTGGATACCTTTGATGCTTGCTTTAGCTGGTGGTCATAATAATTGCTTTGTCCAATTGGGTTAAATTATCCGAGGCACATACGGTTGACGGACAGGCACAAAAGTCAAAGTCTCAGTTATTATTAAACCCACCAATTTATGCAGTTCGTCCGAGTCAGTTGAGTCTCTGCCGGGTCTGCACGTCTGCCAAGTATGCCCCAAAATTTGAGGGGATCAACGCCAGGGTTTTTGGTTAGCACCAGGCTAAAAGAAGCAAGCGGTGAAGAAATAAGAGTGGCGGGACAGACCCCTGCAGTTGGAACTTGCAAGCTCCCCCGACAAGCAAATGGGGGCGACTGAGGTTCGTCCAATCCACGCAACCTCATGGTCAGTTACTTGCATCCCGCACCCGTTTTTCTTGCGTAGAATTTCACCTGCGCGAGGAATCATTCCCGTTGGCCTCCATAACAGCCTGGCGGGGACAAGGCAAGCCCAAGAACCGACATCACGCAATCAATCCTGCAGGCCGCAGGGCATCACTACTTAGACTTTGGGCTCAATTGAACAAGCGATTGCCTAAGCTATCCATAGCTACCGTACCTTGTTTTCAACGGTCGCAGCAAAAAAAAAAAAAAAAAAAAAAAAAAAAAAGACCGTTTGGCGGCTGGCGCCACTATATCACGACATACAATAATCCCGGACCTCGACCCTCGCTAGGTAGAGCTCGAGCCCAGCTGCTACCTGTGCTTGATATCCATCTGCTACCACTCCAGGAAGGGCGCATCCACGTGCGAGCAGCCCAACAGCAAGCCTGGTCCAGTCCCTTTCACAAAGCAAAATACCCTGCCCTTACGCAGCCAATCCACCATGGGTCTATTCGACGACGCCGCCTCGGCCATGTCCGGGACCCAGTCCTCCTCCCGGAAGCACCGTTCATCATCGCACAAGCATCACAAGAGCAGCAGTCGCCGCGACAGGTCCAGGTCGCGATCCCGCTCCCCGGGCATCGCCGCGAGCATCTTCGGCGGCGGCGACTACCACAAGCGCAACTCGTCGCGCTCATCCTTCTTCGGCCTGGGAGGAGACAACCACTATCACAAGAACAATGCTAGCCGTGGTAGCTTTTTCAACCTAGGGAACGCTAGCCGGGGTAGTATCTTTGGGTTCGGCGGTGGTAAGTCATTATCCGAATTCTTGTCCCCCTAACAGCTGTGAAGAGGGAAGAACAACAAAAAACGGTCCGCTTCAAGTACTGACACGGTGGCACACCCGTCCCCCCGACACAGGCCGCTCTCCATCATACTACAAACGTTCCCCGCGCCAAAACTTCATGCAGCGTGCCTACAAGAAGCTCAAGCGTCTACTCCGCGACCTCGTTCACTACGCCAAGCGCCACCCCTACAAGGTCTTCATGCTCGCTGTAATGCCCCTTATCACCGGCGGGGCCCTGACCGCACTGCTGGCCCGCTTCGGGCTGCGCATGCCCCCGGCTCTCGAGGGCATGCTGGGTCTCGGGGCCAAGGCCATGGCTGGCGACAGCATAGGCCTGGTCGGCGAGGCCGTGCGGATGGCGAGTGGTGCCGGCGCCGGTGCGGCTAGCGTCAGCGTGGCGAGGGGGTGGGACGGCGAGCGAAGCTGGGAAAGGCGAACAGTAGACCGGGGTGGTGACGATGACTTGTTGTACGGGGCGCTGGGGAGCCTGGGGAGCTCATTCAATGGTGGTGGCGGTGGTTGGATGGGCAATGTGGCAAAGATGTTTTCCTGAGCTGTGTTTTCGGACCATTTTGCTGTAATTTTGTCTTGTTTCTTGTTTGTTTGTTTCTTGTGCTGCTGGGGTTTCTTGGCTACATTGGCGTTTCTGGGATTGTCGCAGTCAAGCGCCTGAGTTCGCGGTAGACTTTTGGGTAAATGGATTTTATGATCAGTATAGCTCTTTTCTTTCCAGGCTGTTAAATCACAACTCAGTTGCTTCCTGAGACAGTATCTGTGTTAATGTCATCAGCAGGCATCAAGAGAAGAAAGAATAAGTCGGCGACAATAATTAATAACATGGAATTTTGTGCTAAAGCAGCAAGTCTATGAATCAGATTACAGGTGAGGTATAGGTCAAAAAGAGAGAGAGAGAGGATTATGAGCCCAGAGAAACTTTTCCCAAACCCAAGGAATATGTCCAAACACGATTTTGTTAAAAAGAAAAGGGCCAAAGACTTTCAGTCACGACGTCGAGAAGAAGATTTCTGCCCATCGGCCCCACCAACAGAGCACCAGACCGCAACTTTGGCCGCGAGTCACCGCTTCTTCTTGCTGCGACTGCTGCTGCTAGTAGTATTGCTGCTACTACCAGCCGGCTTCCGTTTTGCGGGCGACTTGCTTGATGCCTTTGATCGACTCGAGCGCCGCGGCTCGGGCGTTGCCGTGCGGACTTCCTCAACGATCACAGGCGGCTCCCGAGCAGCTCGCCTCGTCGTCGGCGGTGCTACACGCGCTCCATGGCTGAAGTCGTCGCTTGTCGTGTCATCCCCACTCGAATCTTCGGTCGCGTCTGGGCTGACCCGTCTGGAACCGCCCCGGCTCCTTCCCCCAGCTGCAGCGGGGGTGGGGTTGGACACAGAGATACGCCGACGAGCCGCAGCCGCAGCGCCCGATGGCGGCGCACGCGGACCTGCGGACGTGGGCGCCATGTACTGGAAGGGGTCGAGGGTTGGACCACCATGCAATGAAGGCGCCGATGTGTTTGACAGTTGAAGCATTTCATCTGGATCCCGGGGAGATGGCACGCGTGAGCCGCGAGCACGGTTGGGGTCAGATGAATGCCGAAGCGCTGGCGGCGGGTGGTTTTGCGAGACGTAAGAATATCTGAATGGTGAAGTATCCTCATGGCGAGACCTTGGCCGAGCGGCCGCAGAGTACGCATCGGGTGACACATCACGATCGTATGGAATGCGGCCACGTGCAGCGGTAGCTCGCGAAGACGTGGTGGAAGAGCGCTGGCGGCCCTTGGGGGCCGGGAAATAACCGACCGGCGGGTAGCCTTGTCGGTCTTCGATCTGGGGAGGAGATGGTTGGCGGGACGAAGACTCGTCCTCCAGCAGATCCTCGAAACTAGACGGATCCAACTGAGATATCGGGATCGACACTCGCTGCTGTTGTTGCTCCTCCCTCCTCCGCCGCTCTGCCTCTCTACGCTTTCGCTCCGTCATGCGGTTGACAGCCTCCAGCTCTGCCCTCGTCAAGTCAACGTCGACTCTCCCTTGAGCCCTGGCCTGTCGTATTCTCGCCATTGCAGACTCAAACAACGCCTCTTCTCGCCTCCTGGACATGTTGCTGCCGTTCGACCGATCGTCGTCGGAATCCTCGTCCTCGTCCTCGTCTTCTTCTGATGAATTTTGAGCGTTCGCCGCCCGTCGTGATGACTGATTACCAGCCCGCTCTCCCATGTCTATACCTGTAAAACGAAGTGGATCGCTAGCAAAACGCCGCGAAGATGTAGAAAACCCAACGCCCCGGACGTCAGCGACCAGAGCACCCTGGTCGTCGACGTCGCTACCCAACTCCTCCACTCTATTGCGGCCGGCACCGCCACCACCAGCCCACGCATCGTCCCCTTCCCCGGCGGCGCCTCCATACCTCCTCCGACCGCGCCTCGATGGTCTTCCCCCATGGGGCGCATATTCGGGAGCTCGCGGCCGACCATCTAGACCGCCTCCCCAGAAAAAGCCTCATCGATAGGTTTGTCCATCAGGGCAGCGTGGCCAATGATGGTGACACCGCTGGCTCCGATCAGCCAGGCAATGGTAGAGAAGGGCGAGGCAATCAAGCCAACCGGTATCGCGATGACCAGCAGGCCGGTGTAAAGCTGGCTGGGCGAGGCTTTGAAGTTACCAATCTCAAGGTCACGGCCGTCGAGCTTGCCGATGAGGAACATGCCGAGGGTGACAAATATGATGTCGAAGAGCAGCCACCAGTTCGTCAGCAGAGTGTAGATGCAGAGCATAACAAAAATAACGCTGTAGTTGCTGCTGAAGTAGCTGAGGTTGTAGTTGACACGCGACTGAACCTCGCCAAAGTTCTGGGGCTTGGAAAGGCGCTTGAAGTCGAAGAACTCGGACAGGGGCCTGAGGTTTGAGAAGCGGCCGGTCAAGCTGCCCGAGTTCAGGCCCGAGAAGCGCTCCGAGAGGTTGAAGCGCGACGTCAGGACGTCGAGGGGAATCTGAATGCGAGACATTTCGGCAGTATGTGGGAAAATAACCGGGTTTGTTTGTTGTTATGCAATTGGCGTGGAGCCGTTGATGATGACGGTAATTCGGCGGTACAAAGGCAGGTAGGTGTAGATGATTCCTGAGAAGGAAGTGGTAAGACAGTAAATGTGATGGGGTGGCTATCAGTAGTAACGTTCTAGAGTTGAACCAGTGTGTAGTGCAGTGCAGTCAGTGGATTGATGTGAGAAATTGGATTGCGGGTAGATCGCGTCGTCGTGGCCTTGTCGATGTTGGTGCCTATGGTGCTTCTCGGAAGCAATTGGGTGTAATCTGTCAAAAAAAATTAGTCTCTTTTTTCGCGACGTCAGATTGGCCAGTTTGAGCGTGGAGCCCGAAACGAAACGTAAGTGCACACTAACGGGGAAGCCACGCCAGGAGAGTAAGGGGCCGCATACCTTTAGAGGAATTACGCAACCAGACCCAGCCGAAAATGGGCAGTGTAGTGTCTCGGCAGAAGACAGCCACGCACTTCAACACAGCCCTTTTCGTTGCATACGAGAAGGTCGTCGGTGGTGTTTGGCGATGGGGAATGAATACAATTGAGAGGTAGTCAGCCTCTCCAGGCAGCAAACTCTGCACTGAAAGAGAAATGAGAAAGGAAAAAAAAATACGCCAGGCCTCGAGGGCCCGGCAAGAGCACCGGTAGAGCTGCCGTTGTCGCCCCACTCAATTGCCGGGTTCAGAGCTGGAGCTCAGATCTCGTGCCTGTAGAAATGTTTTCGCTTTGTCGCCGAGGGCCGACTGCCATCTCTTTCTCTCACTGGTCCTCCAAGATTTAGGTGGGTGGTGAGGGAGGGAAGTCCCGTAACTGGAGGGAACAGACAAAAGATCAGGTTTGGAATGCTGAACAGCTCGTGTGATTCTATTATTTATTCGCTTCCGCCTCTACTTCCGCTTTCTTCTTAGCAAGTTTTTTTTTCTTTGCTGCCCGACCGCTCTCTTGCCCCGCCTTGACATGCAACTAAGACGTCGCTCCCGCATATCAGAGGCGACCAAGTAAGCCTTTGGCTTTTTTTTTCTTTTTTCTTTTTTTTTCTCTGTCAATACTCCCTTTCTCTTTGTCTGTCCACTTCCCCTCACGCTTCCCTTTCCAGAAGCTCCCAAGGTGCAGCGCCAGGGAATGCACCGCTTAGGTGGCACCTTGGTTGCCAATCATTAACTCCGAGGCTCCTCTTTTTGTTTTCCGGATTCGATTCGTTTGCCAGGATGCTTGCTGTTTTTGTTTACACAAGCTCCAACATCGTGATCAGTGATCTATTTGTCCGAATGTACCGGGATTACCTGTCGATAGCCTGCTATCTGCAGTAAGTACCATGGCAGCTTTTCGGGCATGCCATCACAGAACCGGGGCTGTCGACACCGACACCGCTTCTTCTCCATCCTGGGAGACTCCACCACGCTTCTTTAGCTTCGAGAGTAATGCAGATGGATGGATGCCTGCTCTTCTTGCGTATTCGAGTTTGATGGAGATTTCCATCGGGAAGTAAATCAATCCCAAACGTCTTTGTTTCTATTCAGTCATGTTGTTTGTTCTTTATGATCGTTTTGATACCAAATGCCTGCCGCCTGGGTCGCAATTAACGTGCCTGCGTGCCTACAGTAGTGTGCTTACTAGCTAGAGGCACTAAAATAGGTACCTACTTGGTACACAAGCTACAGTAAGTACAACAAAGTGAAATATCTGCTACCCCTGCACTAGCTGGAACCAAGTCCCTGCGGGTTGTCTTTGTAATTTTCCTTTTCTTCAGCTATTCTAGACTAAAACCAATTCTAGTCTAATCTAGTTCTAGGTCCAGTGTATACGGAGTAAGGTGATCTTCAATCCTATCTCTACCCAAAAGTCAACTACGAACCTACCTACTTAGTTCACCTCAAGTATCGAGGTTGTGCTTGTTGCATACGCAGTGCGTGACACTTTCGTCTCATTCACATGTGATAAGGGACCTTATGTCGTATCATGATTGGCCACTTGAGATCTTCCTGACTTGATTCTTTTGCACAAATAAGTACCTTGCCTAGCTTGCTACGAGACCATCTCGACAAGAGAGTCAGATCCGGTTACAATTTTAGTAACATCTCGCCTCATCTTGTCGCCTTGTCTGTCATGGCGCAGGGCCTATCGAGATACAGTAGCCGCGTATTGCGCCTTCATTCAGTAGTACCGTACATCCAATGTCCTCACCCACCCCCTACATGAATGACCCTATCTATACTCGTAGGAGTAAACTGACAAGCAAGCTCAGCCTCGGCACCTGCAGTTCATGTCTTTTGTGCAGCAAGATAACCACCAGTGTTTCATAACCATCAACGCGTCTTTTTATACTCTTGAATGGGACCTCAATGCGAGACCGTGAGTACAGAATGGATTTTTGTTTGACATTTTTTTTCTCTATCTCTCTTTCTGTCCCTGCATTTCCCACTCTCTCTAATTTAATACTGTGCTCTCTCAATCTCGTGGTCATCACCTTTCTCGTTTGTGTCCTGCTGGACAACCCCACAGCTAAGACCAGTTAACCTTTCAGGTGATTGCTGATTTCCATGCTTCACGTGCTGCTTTTCTACAATTAGCAAAAAGAAAAAAAAGACGTGTCTACTCTTCCTGGACGTTAACGAATACTGTTGATCACGACAAGTGTTCCCCACACTCGTTCAATTTATGGTCTCGCTTTTCTTTCGCTTGGACTTTCAAACCTAGTTAGGCGGCAGACGCAGATGTCCACGAGTCTCAAAAAGGTATTCGTTCAGTTGGGCTCCGACGATCATATCAGATGAAGTAAAACTCATATTCTTCCCGGCAGCTCCATGGTCTTATTCTTTATAAATAGAAACTTTCAACTACATACATACATCATTCTTGACAGTGGCGGACACTTTCATATCAGGGATACCTGGTCTTCTTTTGTCTTTTCTTTTGGCCGTTCTATGACAACAGCAGTGGCTCGGCTCTACTCCAAGCATACTTAACATCCAAGAGTCTCCAATTCAAACCTAATACAAAGACTTTCCAGAACAACCACAAGGTCACAATACATTCTCTTGCTACAGACATCAAGCATTTTGTTCCTGAAAGCATGCCAGACAACAACGCACCTCTTTCGGCCGCCGAGCTCCATGCTCTCTTTGATATATTGACACACTATGAAACCTATAGCGAGTTCGTTGACCTTAGGTATCCGGACACGCCGGCCAACTTTGGCTATCCTTTTGCCAAAACAGCCAAAGATGGGAGTCGGGTACATGTAACCAAACCCGCTGCTCCAATCCTCCAGCAATTACTGTCCACCTTTGTGACCGAAATCTTCGCTTTGCGGTCCCTACCCAATTCCTGGTGGAGCGTCCAGGTGCAAGGTGTCTTTGAGAATCTGGCCGAGGCCAACTTGTCTGAAAGCTACGACAAGGGCGCTCTCGGCACTCGCAAAACGCTGTGCACAGTATTCTCGTCAATACTGGAGCTTGTAGCTCGCGGTCAGCTTGGCGGCGTCCAAAGAAAGATTGAGAGTACCGGAAGCCTGAAGTCAAACGTCTACGACCTGAACAAAGCGGAGAGTCTCATCAAGGCATGGGACGACGCGGTGCAAGAGCTGGTGTACGGTAACCTGATCGACGAACTCTTTGATCATGCAGCGAACGTCAGTGGCAACCTCGAAGAGCATTCAGCAGCAACCGAAGCTGCAACGCACTATGTCATCTTACACTTGGCAACCATCTTACACCAGGTGTTTGTCGTCTCGTCAGAGGGGCCGTACATACTCAAGCTCCTTGATAATATGTACAAGATGCTTCCCTGGGTCATGATAAAACAGACACTGAGGATAGGGAATGCCGCGACGATGCTGAATGGGCTTGTCAAGTTGCTCTTGTCCAAGCTGAGCATTGGATCTGTTTCCAACTGGATCGGTGTGACAACTGATGCTGATGATGGGATGAATTTGATGCAGAGGTAAGCATATCAACAACTATTTATTCGAGGACATACCCTATGAGCAGGATGCTAACACAAGACATAAAAAAACAGAATTATTTCAATGATCTTGTCATGGGACTGCTCCGACTTCAAAAAGACGGCCGATCAGGTCAAGAAGATGAAGAATGGCCCGACAAAGGAGCAGCTTGCTGCAATCGACGAACACGTCAAACTTTCGCGAGACGAGCAGGATAGAGTGCGCGGAACGAGCATATCCGAAGGAAAATCCATCGTCATGGCTATCCTCAAATCCCAACACCAGAGCTGCTCCATCTCAGACACTGAACATAGTGCCTTATTGGACTACTACTCGGCCCGCCTATCGATTCGCGACCGCGAAGAGATCTCTCGCGTCATGTGCCGCTCCAAGCCCGATCTGATGACGCAACTCCTTCGAGATCTAATGAGCGCCTATGAGCCAATGATTCGGGAAGTCCACTCTAAGATACCGCTGCATGAAACTATGGGCGATATGGAGGCTTTCCTAGGCGAGCTAATAGAGACAGCCAAGGGCACCAAGTCCCAGGTGGCGACCATCACGGACTTTGTAGATCTTTTGATGCGGAATCGCTCAAGACTCTATAAATGGATGCATCTTATCGACAAGGAGTGTCCTGGACCAAGAGAGGAATTCCGAACATGGGCCCACGAGTCGATCCGGGAGTTCAGGAGGAAGACGGCTTCCCCCAGGTCCTCTCCAGCCAAGGGATACACTTACGGGGACATAAACGGTGGGCATGGTCATGAATCGTACTGCAGCGGTGCAGCGGGCGACATGTCTGCGGCTCTATCCGCCATGTTTGCCGCCCTTCCACGTGAGAGCAGGACCGAGGTCAGGCATCAAATCGATGCCCACGCAGCATACCTCGAGATGATCAACGGTCGCTCTGTTGTTCACATGCAGAATATCTTGGATTGCATGAGTGCCAGAAGGTCGAGCTCTAGCCTCAGCGCGCTGGAGGCCACTAGCAAGCTTCGAAGCAAGATCTCTTCAAAGGCCTCCAGTGGAGCTGCAAGCCCAGCGCCAGCTAGACTAGGGAGCCCCGAGAACGGTGCCGAGGCGTGGGAGGCTTCGGGTCCGGGTGTGTTCCTGGTCAGATGGAATGACCTGTTGGATGAGACATTGGTCACGCCTGCGACGCCGTTCGGCCCTCCCCGAGTGGGCAAGGATGTCAAGCAGAAAACATCAATGGGCAAGGCAGGCACGGGCGCCAAGGCCAAGGATAAGAAACTACCAAAAGGCTTCGTGGAAGAATTCGAGGGGCTCAAGGTAGACGGCGGCGCCGTTTCGGATATCGAAGCACCAGAGGTTGGAGCAGTTTTGACCGCTATGGGGAAGGGATTCTGGCAGCTGCTGGCGGGTAGACATAGCGATGCTCAAAGTAAGGCTGTGCCAGTGACCAACTTCATTTGAAGACAGCCACAGGATTTTCTTTTTTTGGGTCGTATGATGAGGCTGGTCTTTATACATGCGGCAGTTGGGGGAGGCTTCTTTCTGTCTTTTGCATAGTTCAATGCAGTGGCGTCCAAATCGTTTGCAGTGAGATAGGTTCTTACTCAATAAATATGGGTCATAACAGCGACAACGGATGAAAGCAATGCTTGCTGGTGAGATACTTCTCTCAATTGATATAATCAAACACGTGTTGATCAAGGCCAAGCACTAAATAAACAATATCTGTCCATCTCAAATATCGCTGAGCTTAGTATTATCTTCCATCATAGGGTATTGTCCATCAGTTCCTGGAATCTCCGTTTCGATTTGCTCCTGCCTTATTGCGGTTTGCTTCTCACGATCCAGCATGTTTAGCAATAGGTAGATGCCGGCGGCATAGAAGCAAAATTCTATCAAATACCAGAGGCCTTTCAAATTATTCAAATCAACTTCAATTGTCCTGGAGTTCTCTATGATGCTCTTCCGTTTTTCGGGATCCTCGATCCCGTACTTTTCTCTCAAAAGCTTATCCATGGCGTCTTTCCGTGCCTGGACTGACGTGGATTGGCCTCCAAACTTATTTCCGATGAATAGAGCCGGCCTCCGCCCTTGAAGATTGGCAGGTTTCTTCTTTTGAAACATTTTTTTAAGCTCTTCAAGTCCTCCCTTGTCTGCTGGAGGTGCTCTTAAACCCCCGGCAATCATTCCTCTGATCCACAGGCGAGTCTTGTAATCCTTTGGACGTTGGGAAAATGCATTGCTGTTACCACTGTCGGTGGCCTGCCGAGGGTCCTGGCGAGTATCCGTGGGCCCTTGGGTTGGATCCTTTTGTGCATCTGGAGCCTCATCAGACTTCTGCTGGCTACCGCTCTGCCGTGGATCTGATGGCTGGTGAAGACACCGATGCAGGACCGGCCGGTTCCAGCGGGCCAGTGTGGGAACGGGCCGAGTGAGGTTTTGTGAAAGCGACATTGCCTTGGTGGCCTTTGCGGTTTCTCCAAATGAGTTTTTTGTGTAACGGCCTTGGAATCTCGAATTGAACTTTTTTGCCCTTTACAGTATGTCGGGCTGATGAAAGCTCCAGCGTCAATCAAAAAAGCGTAACATGGGGTAATTATTTATGACGATATTGGAGCTTTCCAAGACGCTACCAAGTTGGGCCACGGGAATAAGCCTCCCGAGCTGTTTCTTGTACTGTACTGTACTGTACCCAAGTGCTGCAGCGGCCTCGTTGGGTGGAGTCCTAATTGGGTTACAGTACTTGGCAGGGATCTACTAGCGGGGAAACGCGCCTAGTGTTCACCGCCCGGTAAAAAAGTTCCAGTCGCGAAAAAAAAAGTTGTTTCCGCTTGCTCAGCTTTATCCCAAATTTCGACGGGTAAACCACCAGCCCCCACTCCGCAAAATCAGCTCCCTTGGTTCACCAGTTGATGCCATCACCACAAAATAATTAAACATGGCACCTTCAAGCAAGAGAAAAGCGATCAATGACGATTTTATAACCACCATTTCCGACAACGAGGCCGACGACTTCGTGGAGGAGGAGGAGGAGGTGATTCAGGAGGAAGCACCCCCAAAGAAAAAGTCCAAGACCACCCCGAAAAAGAAACAAAAGCAACCCAGCAAGAAGGCCAGCAACGATGGCGACGCGGAAGACGAAGAAGATGATCAAATAGAGGGTGTCTGGGGCCAGAACGATGACGACGACGGCGCAATGGACTCTGACTTTGAGTTTGTCACCGGAGCCGGTGTCGAAGACCTCGACGACAACCCCGAGTTCGAGGGCTGGGGTTTTGACGGCGCCAAAAAGGCCATGGGTCAAGGCAACGGAATCGACCTGGACGAGATAATCCGGAGGAGAAGGGAGAAGAAGGAGGGAGGGACAAAAGGTGCAGCGGAACCGGAAGCCAAGGCAGAAGAGGAGGACGATGTGCTGGGCCTAGACGATGACGATGACGAGGTCCTAGCCAAGGATGCCTTTGGAATGGGTGCCGGCTCAGACGACGAGGACTCTGCGGAAGCTCCCGAGGAACAAGATGGGTCAGAAGCCAGCGAAGGAGAGGATGGCGACAGCGACGACGAGTCTGTCGCCAGCCCAGTTCCACACCCAGATGATGATCAAGAATCGGAATCCGACCAGGATGAGGATGAAGAGGAGGCTGCCAAGAGGAAAGAGTTCTTCGCGGCAGATGAGCCCAAGTCCGAGACGAACAAGGGCAATGCGTCATTCCAGAGCATGTCGCTGTCTCGCCCAATTCTCAGGGGCTTGACAAGCGTTGGCTTCGCGAAGCCCACTCCTATCCAGAGCAAGACGATTCCGATTGCTTTGATGGGCAAGGATGTGGTTGGTGGTGCCGTCACCGGATCCGGAAAGACTGCTGCGTTCGTCGTGCCCATCTTGGAGCGTCTGCTCTATCGTCCCAAGAAGGTGCCGACAAGTCGAGTCGTCATATTGGCACCGACGCGTGAGTTGGCCATCCAGTGTCACGCAGTTGCCACCAAGCTGGCCAGCCATACCGACATCAAGTTTTGTTTGGCCGTCGGAGGTCTTAGTCTAAAGGTGCAAGAGTCAGAACTGCGCCTGCGGCCCGACGTGATCATTGCAACACCCGGACGTTTCATCGACCACATGCGCAACTCGGCCAGCTTTGCCGTGGATACTGTGGAAATCTTGGTGCTCGACGAGGCTGATAGAATGTTGGAAGACGGTTTTGCTGATGAGCTCAATGAGATCCTGACAACGCTGCCAAAGTCACGCCAGACCATGCTGTTTTCGGCCACCATGACGTCTTCCGTCGACAACCTGATCCGCGTCGGTCTCAACAAGCCTGTCCGCCTGATGGTAGACTCGCAAAAGAAGACTGTGGTAACGCTGACACAGGAGTTTGTGCGACTTCGACCTGGAAGGGAGGAGAAGCGCATGGGATACCTTGTCTACTTGTGTAAGAATTTGTATACCGAGCGTGTTATCATTTTCTTTAGGCAGAAGAAAATCGCTCACCACGCTCGCATCATCTTCGGTTTACTTGGTTTGTCCTGTGCGGAACTCCACGGAAGCATGAGCCAAATACAGGTTCGTAATTATCCCATTTTATTACCTTTCGTGCCATGTACATGACTGCTGACACGAACAAACCATGTAGCGTATACAAAGTGTCGAGGCATTCCGTGATGGCAAGGTTTCCTTCCTTCTCGCGACGGATCTTGCCTCTCGTGGTCTCGATATCAAGGGTGTTGATACGGTCATCAACTACGAGGCCCCACAAAGCCTTGAGATCTATGTGCACAGAGTTGGTCGAACAGCGCGAGCTGGTCGCAGCGGTACGGCCATCACTCTTGCCGCTGAACCAGACCGCAAGGTCGTCAAGGCTGCAGTCAAGGCCGGCAAGGCGCAGGGTGCCAAGATCTCCAGCCGCATCATTGATGCTGCTGACGCAGACAGCTGGCAAGCCAAGGTTGACGACCTCGAGGACGAGGTCGAAGCTGTGATGCGCGAGGAGAAGGAAGAAAAGGTACTTGCGCAGGCGGACATGGAGATGCGCAAGGGAGAGAACATGATAAGATACGAAGACGACATCAAGGCGCGGCCGAAGCGGACGTGGTTTGAAACTGAAAAGGACAAGAAGGCCGCCAGGGAAGCTGGCCGGGCAGCTTTGAATGGCGTGCGAGAGGCTCTTAAGAAGAAGCACGGAGGCAAGAACCTGAGCAACAAAGATAAGAAGAAGCTGGATGCCATGGCCGAGGCCAAGGAGGCTAGGGTCTGGAAGAAGGGTGCAGCAGAAAGGGCAGGCAAAGGTGCTGTGCTCAACTTCAAGAAAGACAAAAGCTCCAAGAAAGGTCCTGTCGCAGGCGGTAGGGTGGCTAAGAAAGGACCCCCTAGAGGAAAGCCAAGGAGGAGATAATTTAAATAGGTAGACTGAGCTCATTGGAGAAATCTGCTCAAGAGACTTGTCAAGCTGGACATACACAGCAGTTGGTTCCACGTCCATGTAACATCCATGTTTATTTGATCATGTATCATTGTCGCTCCAACAGAACACAAAAGGATTTGTTTAGTGTTGCCCCCCTTTCCATAAATCAGGGGTGTGTGGTGCTGAAGGCACAAGACGTTGAGAGGCACGAAATCACAGATAGACACGGTAATATTGACGCGACCAGCATTATGAGTATATGCCCATTCAGACTAACGAATAGACCGAGAGCATATCAATTTAGGCCTTAACCTGGTCCTGGTCCTGCAGAGCCTTTCGTGGTAATAGGTTCCAATATGAACCAGGTGAGTGACGACAAACCCATTCCAGGGGACCCTAACCCGAAATCCCAAGTGATAGGACTAACTCGAGATGTCAATATCAAAATCATACGTATACACGCTTGGGTACTCTTTGAAGCTGCAATACTCAAGGCAGATATCTGCATACCACAGGCTGCTTGCTGTTCTGTTATGCCAGGACGTGGCTCATACTGAAATGTGAACCCGGTATGAGAACGTTGTTATAATGAAGGAGGTACAAGAATCAGGGTACACTATTTTGATTGCTTGCTAGGAAGAAACAATTTAGACACCGTAACTTATACGAACTAACGAGACTCGCGGGCAGGCAGCTGGACTACCTTTCTACATGATACAGCATCAAGAGCTTGCCGATTCTGGTAGGGCGGATGACGACATGTTGGCCAAGAGCTTACCGACACCGTCCCGAAGGGGAAGTGGCCGTTTCACACAACATAAACCATACCCTACAAACGAGCCTCCAAGAGACATACTGACAATATCCCTGCAGGCAAGGTGCTAGAGGACGACGTGGGTGCGGCCATCCCTGAAGTACCGGCCGAGTTCGCCCATCCCCATCCTCACCTCACCTCACCTCACCTCACCTCACGTCCACCCCAACTCACTTCCACCTCACCTTGCCGTCGCCATAACCCTGCTCAAGAACCTTTCCATCCCAAACAAACCTTCACCCACCCCCAAACCGCCCTCCTCGAATCTCACTTAATCCCCCCAACAAACACATCCTACCAGCCCCGGGGAGCGCCAGTTCCCCGGGGCGCGTGGTTGACTGGTTTACGCCTCCATCACCACGGATTCTCTGGACGACACCAAAAAAAGAAAAAAAAAACACACAACAGCAACGACAACAATTCGATTCCGGCTGCGACTGCATCTTTCTCGACGACAACCGAAGCAAAACCCACCGGGGTTTTCGTAGCCGTCCACCTCCCTTCGGAGGGTTGGGCGGTGAGCTTTTTCTGTTTGCTCCTTTGGTTGGGGCCCCCTGAAAAGGCTTGATTTTGGCAGCTGGATATTTTGTTTTCTGCCTATCATTATACGGATCTGCGTAGTGCTCTTCAATTATAGATGACTCCATTCCCATCCTCGTTTGGCCACCACTTGTCCTGAGATATTCCTTTTCCTCCTACCCTATTTCCTCCAACCGTAAGCCTTAACCAGTGATTGATGTATGAACAACCACGCAACTAATACATTGATCTTTATGTGTCGTATAACAAGCAGCCGCTTACTTGACCTAGTTAGTCACTGTCTGTCGAAACCTCAACCAAATGTCAGGTTTCCGTTCTGTGTAGCTGGCAGCCTTCGATTATTACGAACAAAGTCAAACAAATCCTGCCAAGCTATATATATTCAATTCAATTTGTTGGCCTGGCTCGCTTTGAAGACACTTCGTTAGTTGCTACGCCTGCCCTTGATCCAACGATAACCTTATGAAACATCTCATCATCCAAGAAGATACGGAAACACATTCTACCTAGCGTCTCATGCTGCGGAGCAACTCGAACGGTTCTGCTATCACTCACTTCCAAATAATTCTATAATAGTATTCGAGACAACAGATGCCATGCACTATGCTAATTAAAGACGCAAGTTGACGACACAACTCCGTTCGTGATAAGTCATATCTTGACGCGATGTAACAACGCCCAGAATAACAAAACTTGGTAAATCGAAGCCATGACAATCCTCCAATCTGCCCAAGACAGATTCTCGATTAGGCTGGTTCCATGTTTGCCGATAAGATGTCATAACTCCATCAAGACTCGCAGAAGATAAGAAAATGACGCGAGAAATATGTGATAATGTATGCCAGCATGCTTCCTGAAGAATTAAAAGACCCCAAATGCAGTCGCTATCCTCAGTAGTCCATGCGGCACTGAGCAAAAGCTCCGTACTGGTCTTCCATTGTCTGCTGCCTCAATGCCCAGTCGATGGGCATGTGGACAGACCTGTAGTCGATAGGCAAGCAGGCAGACTTGTAGACTGGATCCGTAGCCGGCTTATACGCCATAGGCATGGCTGAACGCGCAAGCTCCTCGTAGCCCGAAGACATGTAAGGCTCCATCATGTAGTCTTGCGCCGTCTCGGGAACCTGCCACCTGCCATCACCCCCCTGGATCGGAACCATTACGGGCGTCCCATCCATGCTCATGGCCATGGCATCGTCCATCTGCTGCTGCTCCTCGTACCGCATCCGTGCCAATTGCTCCTCCTGCTCGAGGCTGGTGCTGTTGAACGCCAGGGCCGGGTTACTCTCGCGGGTTGCTGTTGGTGGGCATATCCTCCATAGCTCCAGCAGTCGCAACTTTTGCGCGTCGTCGGCCTCCTTGAACAGCTGCACCTGCGACTGAGAGAGGCCCGCGGGGTCGACGCCATGGCTGGTCAAGATTGCTTCTACTCCCTGGTGCTCCGAGCTCGGGGGCTCGGAGGCAGGTCGTTCCGGCTGTGCGGGCACTGGAGCAGCGTGGTACACCGAGTGATGGTAGTGTTGGGAGATGGAGTAGGTGATGGGCTGCGGCTCTGGTGCCTCCTGTTGGGGCTGTTCCTGGATCTGAATTTGTTGGATTTTGCTGGCATCGAGAATCAGATTCCGGCTGAAGAGGGCCGCGAGATCCTCATGAGCCTGCATGATGGGTTGTGTGACGACCATCTGTGCTCCTAAACTCAGATTAATGCATGATCTTCTGCCATATCGACTGGGTCGGACTTACTTGAAGGCAATAATGGCGAACAGAACGGGTCTTTGTGATACTAGTCGTAGAGAGTGTCCCTACTACAACGTTTACCGGCAAAAGTCTTTGATCCTCGATTGGACAAAGGTCAAGGCAAGCGTCAGGTTAGGTGATTTATGTCGTCGTAGATCGGTGGTGGGATAGAGAATCCCCAGTCTGGTCGGAGAGTAGATCTGATACAACAACTTTGTATTCTTGCTATGCTATGTACTGTAACAAGCACTCGAAGTAGTGGGGGCAGAGAATGAAAGCAAGGTCGGAAATTGTCACAAGGAGTTTGGAGGTCGAGACAGCACAAAACAACAAGTCCAGAATTGCCGTTTTCGTGAATGTAAGGTGAGGGGTATGGGCCGCGAAAATGGCGGTGGGGGAAGCGCTTCTAGCAGGCGAGAGGTAGGAAATTAACAAGTGCTTTAGAGACTTGGGCGGCGGTAAAATCCCACAGTTTGGTTCGCGTGCAGCTTTGTTCTTTCTCGAGGTAACAAAAGAAGAAAGCAAGTGGAAGCTGTTTTAGACACAGGCAAGGCACGCATACCCTGGGGCAGCGTGCGAAAGTGGAAGTCAGGCGCTCTTTTTTTCTCTTTGTATTTGTCCCCAAAAGAGACCAGCAGCAGGGTTTAGCGAAACGGTGTGGAAAACGGGGGTGCAGAGGCTCGAAGCACTGGCGCCCAACGGGGGGGTGTTGGGCATGGAAGAAATCGTCGGGTCGATATGCTGTTGGAGTGCAGAGTGAATCCACACAAACACAAATAACGCTTCAAGTCCGATAGAGACCCAAATTTCCAAACTGAGAAGTTGGGGGGATGAAAATGAGACCAAGACGCGGCTGGCGGCAACGACCAGTTTAAGACTGGATGATGACGACAGGTATTAGACATGGTGACGGGAAAAGGGGGGCAATTCAATTTATTAATTGGCGATGGGCAATCGACAAGCCGGAAGCAAAGTCCGGGATCGGGCACAAAGAAAGAGTGACAAAGCACAAGGCGTGCTAAATTGTGCTAGAACTTGACCTAATTGAAATTGTAGGAAGGACTCCTGAAACTTCTCAGTGCCTTGTTTGGCCAGTAAAACGGAGGGATGGCAGCAATGCAAACCTCATCTGCTTCAGCCATCAGATATTCACTAACTAGAACTAGAACGCCTACAAAAAGCATCAGCTGGTGACGTGATGCCGCCGCTGTTTGGAGGGGTCACCATGTGGCATCAACGATGATGCTTGGGGGTACCTGCCTATCAGGTCAGTTGGACCGCTTCGAGGACCCCGGCCCACACCCTGCTATCCCGCTAACATTGTTAGGCAGCACGCGTCATGTACTTATTCCCAGCTAAACAGACCCAGTTCACTAAATCGTATCGGCTAAATGCACACCGTAACATTGACCATGCAGGTTGGCCAAATTGGGGTTATGAAATCTGAATGGAAGGAAATGCGTTGTCATGTTCCCTGTGACAAAGACATTTAGAACTAGACTTGAACTAATACTAGGTCTAGTTCTTGTAAATCGACGTGGCTATATTTGTACTTATATATTCAGTCTTCTTGAATCGCTACCTGGAAAAGTTACTATTATGATACTTCGTCTCAAAGAAAGTTGTTCCAATCCCAATGATCTGAGGACCAGACGACGAAAGAACGACTCGAATGCGACTGCTCATCGTTAGCGACTAACTGTCATCCCTCGCCAGATATGGAACAAGAATAGAGGGAGACCTGACAAGTCGGACAAAACGGAGCAAGGACTGCATGACGATTCAGCGATTCAAGATGTAGACAGTTCTATCATTGTTTGTGTCGTTGTAATCACTCTTCCCACCCATTTAACGGAGATTATAGCATTCCAGACCAAGGAGAGAAGAGGTCCTCGTTTTTTCGCTGAAAAAAAGCCTGATCATCCAAAGTACATGAAAATGAAAATGTGCCCCAGAAATACATGAATGTATATGGGCAGACACCCAACGGGGGCAATGTAGCTTGGCAGAGGAAAGACGGAACAATCGACTCTTTACATCTTTCATGCCATCCGGTCAAATCGCACCCAGTACATACATAGCACATGTATAATCCAGATGGTCTACCTCTTCTTGTTCTTGCGCTTGCCGGGCTTGTTACCGCTCGACTTGCCACTCGACTTGGCCTGGCCCAGAGAGTCAATAGACTTCTCCACTAACTCAAAGTCCTCGGCTGAATCTGTGCTGGGTGTGCGCTTTCCAGGCTCCGAGGCAGAGTCCTCGTTGTCGTCCATCAGCGGGGTCGTCTCAGTATCTTCGTCATATACAGCCTCATCGTCAGAGTTCTTGCCAAGTACACGACCAACCGTCCGGTTGTAAGCCCAGATGGGAAGGCGGACGAGAGCAGTATCGCGGATGGTGGGCTGAGGAATTTCATTCGGCTATTTCGTAGATGATATTAGCATTATAAACAGTCTCGGCGCTTTGAAGCGCATGCAAATATAATGGATCCACACTTACGTCAAGCAGGTACTCGACAACCTGTCCTTCCTCGTTTTCCTCCTCGAGGTATACATCACCGAGCGAATCGACAACAAGAACTTTACCATTTTCGGCGACAACACGCTTCTTTGCGCCCGTAGGGCCCGAGCCCTGCGGTGTTGGGGTAGCGCTCCCGCTGGCGGCAGCACTGCCTCGAGCGCGACGAGCCGTCCTAGAGACTGCACCCTTGGACGCCTCACGGCGAGTCTCGCGCTCTTGCATGCGGCGCTGCTTGCGGTTCATAGCCATGGCGGGACCGGCTCCCTCATCGTCGTCAGCAGCGACCGGGGGCGGGGGCGTGCGGGCGCGGGTCTCAACGCCGGGAATGTTCAGGTTGTCACCCCAGGCGGTCTGACGAGCAAACTTGATGTAGCGGCCGACGAAATCGCGTTGGCGCTTCCAGCTCATATAAAGCGCCAAGTAGTGCGCAAGTCCGCCGCCGAAGAGAAACACGCCAAACATGGCTGTTCCCAGGCCGGGCCGGTAGCGATTGTAGTAGTAGTTAGTACCCTTCCAAGTCGGGAAGCCATTGCTGAGGAAGTGATCGTAACGGTCGCGAGACGGGCTCTTGAGGATATTGGCCACGATGGAGAGGCGGGCCTGGCGATCAGAGGCCTTCTTCACCGCTGCGCGGACCTCAGCTTGGGTCGGAGGCTTGGGCTTCTTGGACTTGTCTTCCTTTGCCTGGCGCGTACGCTCAGCGGTCAGCTGTTGCTTGACCTTGTCCGGGTGCAAAAGACGTGACTTTTTGCGATAGGCCTTTCCGATCTCGTCAACGGATGCGGACGGGGCCACGCCGACATAGTCGTAGAAGTTGACATCCTTGCCCTCGCCAGCGATGAGCTCGTCGCGGACGCGGAAGATTTCACGATCTGTTATTTGAGTGAAAAGAAGGGCTGTCAGTCAATGATCGCAAGTGACGAAGAGCAAACTCTGTGTGCGCAAAACGAGTGTATTCGCTGCCATGATGGCCCAGCACCGCCAGACAGTTGCTCTTCTCAGGGGGCGCGCATTATCCTTACCTTCGGCGGACCATGCTGCGGTGAGGGGCGAAAGAAAGGCCAACAGGCCCAGTGAAAGTGCAGAGAACTTCATGTTCTTTGCATGCTATGTCTTGCTTCAATGATTGAAGAGACAAAAGAAAAAAAGGAAAATTTTGGTTGGCTGATAAATAATTTGAGAAAGGGAAGAGGGATGAAACGTCCTCTCCCTATTGATCAGACGTCGGTTGCCAACGGCAGTCTCTCTGAGGCCAGTTGTCACGTTAGCGAAGGGTCTAACGCCTCCCAGGTCCCCGCGTTTTGTAGGGGTAGGTCAGCTTCAGTGGGTAGCTTGAGTGGGTACTGTCGCAACGAATGGGTAATAATATTGTGTACGTGTTGCAATTATCAATATGGAGACTGGCTGACGGGTTACGGTGATTGATTCTGCAGTCAACAAGTCAAAGATTATATAATTTTTTATTTTCAGTGGCTCTAAAAACCAGAGTTACACAACAGGAACGCTCAGCTTCGGCAGACTTTTACCGATATGAACCGGCATTCTGTGCAGGCCAGACATCTCTATACTGCAGCGCCATAATATTCCCCAAATTAAGTCCAAGCGGTTTCGTTATCGATTGTCCATATGATCCTTGTATCCCAAAAAAAAAAAAAAAAAAAAAAAAAGTAAAGAAAGAAGGAAAAAGGACAGACAGTCTTGGTCCCTTGCATGCCGAGAGCTCATACACCCACCCGTCTTTGTCATGGCCCCCAATCCCCAATCCCATGCCAGCCCGATGCATGAGAAGAAGTGGAGCACAAAACCCCACAAGTTCAAGGCACAGGCCTAAGTTTGGATGGTTTTTTTTGCCCACTCAGCCTCAATTCTATCAAATTCCTAAGCCCCTGTAGCAGGCTGCGACGCACATTGATTTCTACCGGAGATGATTGGTATGTGAGATAGGCAGTGCTTGTTCTGTATCATTGCCTAGAATAGAACGAGGCAATGCGACGACAGTCGTAAGGTCGAGCATCAAACATCAAGATACGTCACAGGGCCAGCCTCGTCTTCTGCTATGATGCTTTTTGTCTTGGCTTTCTTTTTCTCACAATACAATGCGGGCTGTGTATTTGAAAGAGAAGATCTTGTCGACATATTTGACTTTGAACCTCATGCCGCGTTGATGCGCTACGTTTATATTATGTTGCAGAACATGTGTCCTTCATAAGTGTCATGACCTTCTCTTCGTTGTGTAGTGGACAAGTACGCTTCCACCAAGGCCGGTTCGGCAACGCGGACGGTTTGTTGTCGACTGGCGGCTTCAGGTTTACCTGGTATAGCAAGCCATAATCATGTTTGTTAGACGTGGCGGCACGCTCATGCCCCAGAAAGGATATATTCTCTACTCAGGTCAGGAAAGACAGAAAGGTCAAGATTGCCCGACTGCTTAGAATTCCTCTGTCATCGGTTATTGCAGAGAAGATATCAGTACGAGAACCCGCTTTCCTCAACGTGCTGTCTCGTGTCTTTCACTGCCCCCGATTCCGCGAGTAAGTTCAGCAAGTCACGGGAACCCGGCCGGCGACAGAGCCTCAAGAGACAATATGTGGTCCGGAATCCACAACTGAGTCACAACCCTCATAGCAATCCACAAATCCATTTGGATCCATACCAGACAGCAATTCAGCAACTTGGCGCAATGGCAGCGCGCCGGGCTCATAACCCGGAGGTAGAAGGATCGATACTTTCAGTTGCTAAGCATTGTTAATGTAACTCGGGTCGAACCCAGAAGCTGTCATAAATTTTGCCCATTTTAACGGGATTTCTTTTTTCTCACAACCCGATGGCAACTGTAGGGGACCCACGTGATCCCATTATGAATGCATTCAGTTTTGTTCCAGAGATAAACTAACTTTCAACAATGGCAGATTACCTCGTCTTACCTAAAGTACATACCTACCTAACCTAGGCTCGTACTTGCTAAAGTTGAAACGATTCAGGTCGTGCGTGACAGGTCAGGCTTACGGAACGTGTGGTTACTTGTGTGCTATTGTCACCCATGGCGCACCGAGGGACCAAAGTACATCTTTCCCCCTTCGGGCGATATCCCATATAACTAACTCTCTGCTCATTCGAGCGCCCGATTTAAGATTCGCGGAAATGCATGGATGACTTGTACCTGAAAGCAAGCACTAGGCCCGCTACCTATATTACAGCGGCATATAGTGACCAAAATTACCTACCTAGTTGCTGAAATTAAGAAGTCACCGAAATGGCATCATCCCGATTAAGCCGATGGCGACACACTCGATCGATGTACAATCCGTGCTATTGTTGCGACGATATAAGATGGGGTCACTCGCCATCTCAGGGGAAGCAAATTCTACTTGTCATCATCGTCCTTTTCAAGAGCACGACTGTCTATCCCTCTGTATCACTCTTACATCAAAATGTTTAATTCTGTACCCCATTTCCTGCTACTGACCTCTGGGGTCGGAATAGCGTTGATACCACAAGTGATGGCAGTCAGGACCATTATCCCATCGACCAGCTTCGACAACCAGTCCAACTTTGACACAGACTGGAAGTACAACTATCCCTGGGGCACTGATCACAACGGCGCCGCTCGTATGGATGGTGCCAATGCGGTCCGGTTGGCGAGCAATGGCGACCGCACACTGGTCATCACTGCCCGCCGTACCGACAACCTACCGCCTGCCACTCACGGTGGCAAACAGATTCCTATTAGGTATCTCTCCGGGGCCATCCATGCCAAAGAATATTTTACTGTTCGGCAAAACGGCGGCTACGATTTCACTGGAGAGTTCAAAGCCACAACGACCAAGGGGACCTGGCCAGCCTTCTGGCTCTCAGGAGTGAACACTTGGCCACCAGAGATCGACATGGCAGAATGGAAGGGTAGCGGGAAAATCAGCTTCAACACGTTCAACACGTCGAGCGAAGTGGCTTCGCAAGACGTGGATTACCCTACGCCTGACCAGTTCCACAGCATCAAGTGCGAAGTGAGAGACGCGGGAAATGATGTCCGTGCCAATTTCTATATGGATGGCAACCTGATCACCACTCAGGTCGGAAAAGATTACGTCGGGAAACCACTCTTCTTGTGAGATCAAGCCTACTTTGACAAGCCTCCTACAGTCAGCGCCCACCAGTACTGACCCATAGATTACAGGATTATAAACTTACAGATGGAGGGATCTTCCGGTGCCCCAGGGCCTGAGTCAGGTGTGTTGCTACTTCGTATCTCGTGTTTATCATCGGTGTATCTGTCACGAGTAACTGACTTTAGTCATTTTCTAGACACGGAATACGCCATACGAAACCTCGAGGTTCTTTCCTACAATCCATAAAAGGACTATAAAAGTTTATGGTCTAGCAGATCGGTATCGCGGCCCTGAAACTGATATGGTCTCTTTTGTTTTTTTTATAACAATACTATTGCCTAATATAACTCTCAATTACACAGTGGGCAAACTCACTGAAGCCTAACAAGTTGTATACTTCTATTCAACATCAAGATATATTCAGGGCTGATTTATTGATCGAGATTACGCTGGGCCTGGGGAAAGACAAGATAATGCACGTTAGGCTCGAATGAAGATCGTTGAGATCATATCGAGCTTCAGGCTTGTCCGAGTCAACCAAGGAATAGTTAATTTGGTAGTTGTGTGAGCTTTGAGGCTTGCGTCTTTATATTCAAGCAAATGAAACTGCTTGGTATTGATATGTGCGTGCTGCTTTGCAGTGTCGAAGACTGTGAGGTCGTACCATCGTAGTGAACAGCGAAGTAAATACCGTACATTAAGGGGTAGGGAAATTCATGGGTTAGGGTTATCCTCTGATCGTGACGTAAGGGACCCGAGCTTGTGTCCACTGCCCACGACACCACCACATGGCAGGAGCTACCCACTAAAGCGTCGGCTCGGCCATCGATGACCACTTCAACACTTGTTGGCCTTTCCACCAACTTCCCCCATTGCGCTTGTGATCAACTTCGAAAGTTGCATCTGTACCGCCCTACCTACTCTTGTCTTCCGAGTTTCGGAAAGTCTTGAATTTCTTGGGTCTGACGAAACCACCTAAAGGTCATAAGACGTGACCGCATCCATTTGCGATCCGACCCGCATCGCGCGAACTTAGGTACCTTACGTCAATACCGAGGCAGCCCTGGCTCTGCCCAAGTTCCTTCGCTTCGTCGCATCTTCTCTTCGACCCAACCACTACCGAGCGAGTACCACACGTTATCAATCACCTTTCAAGGTTCGCCAGATATACCGCCAAAAGCTCCTGACCTTTCGACTCGACACTATTCCATTTGTTCAACATAAATTACAATCGCGCATCTGGGGTTTTTTCGTCAGGCGGGATAAGAGGCGTCGAGAAGGGGTGCGGATTGTTGACCGGCTGCTTAGGGGGCAGGAGTGGCATCGTGCGCTCCTACAGTCAACGGCCCTCGCCCGGCGCCACTCGAAGCCGGGGAGGGACGCCACGGTAGCAGGAAAATACAGAGACAAGATGCAACCGCAGTCGGCATGGGGCGGGTACGGCGGGGACGATGCAGCGCCACGAGAGCCCGGGGCCCGACGCAAGAAGCTGGCGGCCATGGCTGGAAGCGTCTACAGAGCCGGCGTCGCAGCAGCAGGGGAGATGAGGGAGCAGTATAACAACACACGCTTCCGTAACGTCGACAATTCTATCGACCCTCAGATGACCATCCCGGGCTCATTTCCCAATGTCAAGATCGTACACAGGGGTGACGAGCAGATGGTTCTCTTTCCGTCATATGCCAAGAGGCATGTTCGACAATTTGACGATCATGGGAATAGGCTGGATCATAGGCACCAAATGTCGCACCAGGATGGACAGGCAGCCATGAACGACGAAGAGTACTGGCACAACGAATGGGCCAGAGTCGAGGACGCAAAAGCCGTCGTGGATGTCGATGTGCGCGGTTGGATATACTCTCCACACAAGGGACCTATGACGAGAAAGAACAGAATCTTGATTGGATTGGCAAGGCGCATGAGCGGTATCCCCCCACCTACAATAACGCAGGACAGTGGCGGGCATGAGGATCTACGCGAACAGCAGAAGATTGCCAAAGAGGCCGAGGAAATTGAACGGAGGGGCAAAGGTGAAGAGGAAGTCGCGAACCGCGGAGGATACAGCGAGGCACCCTATAGTCGAGGCGGTGCTTACGACAATGACGCCAGCAGTATGACTGCTGGCCGCGTGCAAACCATCACCAGGAGCGGCGGCGGGACACCAGATTCTCCTCCCGGCTCGCCCGCGATCTCCGCTCGTACCAACACTATGGTCCCGACCTCTGCCTCTGAGCTGACTGAGGCAGAGATGGCTGTTGCAAATTCCAATTTGATGGCACGGCTGGGTCCCTTTCTAACCACGCCGTTAGTGCAACAAGCCGTTACAATTTTCTTCTACAATGAACAGACCTCGCAGTCTCGCACCGTAACGACCAATGATGCCGGCCACTTCAGCATACGTGCCGCGCTCGACTTTGTGCCAACCGATATTCGCGTGTTGGCCAATGAGAATCTTTCGGCTACGGAACCGGTTGAAATCATCGAGCCTCGTGGCATAAGCCTCATCAGCGACATTGACGACACCATCAAGCGTTCTAACATCTCTTTGGGTGCTCGTGAGATTTTTCGAAACACTTTCATCAGGGACCTGGCTGAAATGAGCGTTGAGGGCACCAAGGAGTGGTACAACACCCTGCATGACATGGGAGTGCAGCTTCACTACTGCTCAAACAGCCCATGGCAGCTATTCCCCGTGCTAGCCACGTTCTTCCATGGTTCAGGCTTACCCCCGGGGTCATTGCACCTCAAACACTACGCCGGTATGCTGCAGGGTATTTTTGAGCCTGTAGCTGAGCGCAAGAAAGGGACTCTTGAGCGCATAATGGAGGACTTTCCCGCAAGGAAGTTTCTCTTGGTGGGCGATAGCGGTGAGGCGGACTTGGAAGTATACACCGACCTAGCCATGGCAAATCCTGGTCGCATCTTGGCCGTTTTTATCCGTGACGTAACAACCCCCGAAGAACCCCCAAACCTGGGCTTCTTCGACTCGACTTTTGACCCCACTGCCGGGCTAAGGCAGAAAGCCATTGATAGAGCAGCAGGCGAACGTTCGTCAAGCCGACCAACTCCTCTCGTCCGCACACACAGCATGCCTACCAAAACAGAAGCGCCAGTGGAGGATCTCATTGACCTGTCAGATGAGCCGGAGCATGTCAAGCTCAACACCACAGCACAAAGCCTCGCGGGTCTTAGCCTAGACAATGGCCAGTCTGGGGCCCGCCGCAAGCCTGCGCCTCCAGCTCGCCCAGCCAAGCCTGCTGCGCTCAGGGGGTCGCCCTCCTTCACTAGAGATAGTGCTATGCATCCTCTCGCACAAATGCATAACTCGTCGTTCCAATCGACCAATAGTGAAAGTGAAGTACCGGCACCGCCTTTGCCTAGGAGGCCGAGTGGCCTTGCGACCAAGACGCCTTCGTCCTCGAACAGCTTAACGATGAGCAGTCATAATGGATCTGAAGACAGCAATGGCAACGGCAAATCCAAGCCCATTCCACCACCGCCACGTCGCCACGGGACACCAACGAGCCAACCTGGATCACAACAACGAAAGCTAGGCACTGGTAGCAACCCAGAAATGTCATCCCAAGGGAAATGGGAAATTCTACCTCCTCCAGCACATCCAGGAATATCCCGTACCTCAACTGGCGGAACCATGGCATCGACGACGACGGTTAGCAACGGTGCAACCACTGCGGCCGCAAACACAATCAACAAGAGAGTCGAGCTGTGGCACCGCCGATTAGAGCGGGCGCAAGAGATTCTCTCCAACCAAGGAGTAGCGCTGTATACATGGCGCAGGGGCGATGATGTTATCCTAGAGGCCACGGGAATTGTGAAGAGGGCGATGGCTGAGCTGAAAAGCTAGACTGAAAAATAAGGGGTGGTTTATGGTGTTGGTGGTCGTGGGGCATCGGTGAACCCAGGCATAAGCCCCAGTTCGGCTGTTCGCTCTGCCAATCCAGCGGGCGGGAGCTTCTGGAAGTTGGCATTGTTATTACGATTGGTCATGAATTATGAAGTATTGGATATGGGTGCAAGTCGGGAATGCCTTCCCGGAGGCAGATAGATTGGATATAGATAAACCTCTGTTGCTAGGTTCCATAGCCTCGACATATATTATCTGATTAATTTGGACTTGACAAGGCCATCTAGGGTTTGAAGAACAAAAGACACAGGTGCATCGTAAATGCGTCGTCTTTGTTTGGCAATGGTCTTGGGTGTCTTAGGTGTCTTGAGGTCATAACTTTAGAAGGCAAGTTCATCATAGTCAACTTATATCTGATGTTGTCAAGACTATAGACGCAGGACTTTTATCGTGCACCCTGGCTTGAACAACTCCTGTAAACACTAAACACAACCTCCCCGAGGTAATAGATGGATGACTGAAAGCAAACCCTGTAGCCGGGGTCGCCGGCCTGTCTACCAGTTTGTCGGCTGTCCTAGATATCATCATGATTACAAGAATCATTCGGCTGGTCATGATCATCAACGCACAGCTCTCCAAGTACCATGACAGCAGCGGTGCTGTTGTTCTGAGCATTATCCCCCTCGACATACAGGCGTATGGTGACATCTCTGCGCAAGTACCACAGCTCAAACTTGTGCTCCGTTGACTTGTTGAAGATGCTCAGCTCCCTCTCTTGATCGGCCTCGTCGTCCTGGACAGTAGCGCGGATTGTGACACCGTGTGCCAAGAAAGTGGGTATGAAAAGCATGTTCGTCTCCCATTTCTTGCAGACGGCGGCTTGCACTTCACCCTTGGTGCCGTCCTCAGTGATTTGACTGGCAACGAACGGCACGCCGAGTACTTGGTGTTTCGGCGGGTGGTAGTGTCCCACAGTGCAGTTGACAGAGGGCAGTTGGTTCATAATGTCATAGAATACGTGGACAAAAGTCTTGTGGATCTCCTTCCTCCACGGGGTATCAATGGTGTCTGTGTCGGGGTTGCGCGGCGCGTCAACATAGTTGTCCTTGCCCTTCCCAAACTGCAATCTGCTCGCAAATCGCAAAGGGTTCGGGGCCGCGTTGCCGGCTGCTTGCTCGCCGGCACCTTCAACTTCCGTTTCCTCAATTGCAGGATCCGTAACCCAGAGTGCGCGACAGTGAGACACAACAGTCACAATGTGGGATTCGTCGTCGAATCCGACGACGCGAAAGTTCGGATCTAGCATATCTCGGGGCGACCCTGTAAAGGTGCGTACGGTATGCATGGCTGCTGGCTTGTTGCGGTGAACTCCAAGATGCATACGTTTTCTTCAGGCTGGGGTACACGGACTGAGTGCCAAAAGATGGGTTGCATAAGTTGTGACGGAGGATCTCATCCTCGGGTTGCAACTGATGCCAGCAGGCAACTTTACCAGCTTTAATAGATTTCGAGGAGCAAACAGCCCAAGGGTCCACCCAACCTACGAATCTACACTGCATCCAGTATTGAGGGGAACGTAATTCTGCATGAGTCACAGCGGTGAGAGGATATTGAGTGCGCCAGTCGAATGGTGCCATTTGTTACTATTCCCATGGTAAGGCTGTAAATTTCTGCAAAGTTGCAAAGAAATCCGTCACGCCGAGGGATATATATTCAAGGGTCTCAGGGGACTGGCCTAGCCCAAAGGCTTCTATAGCTCCATCCCATTGTAAATTGTGGGTCTGCAAGGCGGGCGGTACGACCCACTTGCAACATTCAGTTGTGTACAGTACTGTACCTTGTGCAGGTGATTACCCTGTACCGTACCCTCATGCCATGTACTTCGCCACTCGGCAGGGTCTCACTCCCGCCGCCGAGGCACATGCGCTAAGATCGCAGATGACGTTGTCATTCGCCCTACGACATCAAGACCACCAGGCTGGCCAAGACGAAAGCATTTCTACATACCTTACCGAGCTACTTCATCGACAAACCGTGTTATACGTACCTTGGGTTTTCAAAACCAACACTACTTGCTCTCTGAATTTTACTCTATTCATTGCATCACTTACTAAAATTGACGTATTTTCTTTGGGCACGAACCCCTCTAGCCAAGATGGCGCAAGGAGCCCCTCCAAACTACTGTAAGTACTGTCTATGCCAATGCACAGCGACCCGACTCATATGGTGCAAGTGGGTACTTGGATACCAGAACAGCGTCTTACTGAAGACCTTCAACTCTAACTCTCATAGATGCCATCCTTGAGGTCAGCGAGACGGCCACAATACAGCAAATCCGCGACGCCTACAAGCGGTAAGTAAAGTCCTCGCAATCGTTACGTTTTGGCAAATCAAAGCTAACCGAGACTTGCACCCAGAGCGGCCTTGAAGACACACCCGGACAGGCTTCCGGCCGAGTCACCAGAGCGCCCCGAACGCACGCGCAAATTTCAACTTGTCAACGATGCTTACTATACGCTCTCCGACCCCTCCAGGCGACGCGACTACGACGCCCAACGGCGTCTGTTCGGCGGTTCCAAAACAGCGGAGCCAACAGACCCATTCGCGGACCCCAACGCCAACAACACAGAGAATGCGCAACAGGCTCCACAGGACGGCTTCAGCTGGGCCTGGAACTTCTTCACGGGCCAGCGGGACGGCGGCGAGGCGCGACAGCAGGCCGAGGAGTCGCAGTTCGGTGACGTCTTTGAGGAGATGCTGCGCGAGGAAGGAATGGCGCAACCCGACAACAGTCAGCCGACGGGCAAATTCTGGGGCATGCTCGGCGGCATGAGCGGCGGGGCGCTAGGGTTCATCGTCGCCAACGTGCCTGGTATGGTGGCTGGAGCCGTCGCTGGCAACAGACTCGGCGCGGTGAGGGACGCCAAGGGGAAGAGCGTGTATGCTGTCTTTCAGGTGAGTCTGGATGTTAATGTCGGCGGAGGCGCTTCTGGTGCTCGAGTTGGGTGCGGCATGGACACAGGAGTTCATGGTCGACAGGGTGGCCATGCTCGTGCCGAGAGGCGACGTCGGCGTCCAGGCCACCCAAGAAACGACACAGGATGAATGATTTGTTTTTATACATGTATCGGTGCTGTTCTCCAGAGAGGATGGTTCGTCACACGCATTTGCGCTGAAGAAGCTGGGCGAGTTTGTAATGCCATATGCTAACTATTTCCAACAGGATCTTCCACAAGGAGACAGGGCAAGGCTGCTGAGCCAGCTGGCGGCAAAGGTCTTCAGCCATGCTGTGGGCGTCTGAGACGATTTTAGACAGCTTACGATGGATGGGGTTTTCTGCTGCTATTGGGACAAGGTAATACCCGGAAAGGGAGTTAGGATATTAAACGGGTAGGGTTTCTTTGGTGGCTTAATCAAAGTGGGATTCGCCTCTCCGTATAGGTAGTTTAGGTAGCTATTAAACCGTTGGCAATTTCACTTCACGGTCTTGTTTGAAGAGTTTGTCGATGCCTCGCGAAGAATTTCATATCCCTGATTTTAAGCATCCACGTGATGTGACGTTATTAGTCGAGTTTGTCACCGAAAGCGGGGCTTCTCCAGCGACGCGGGGTGGGCAGAGGTACCTTGTCTTGCTTTGTTGCGCGTCAAGCTCCGTGCGATCTACAACGTAGCTTCAGTTCTGTCAAACAAACTACCTTACCTATCTTAGCTACCTATCTTAGGTTGATCTTTGAGAGTACCACGACAAGTCCATACTCATCCGAAGCTTGATCAAGTAAAGATGGCCCCTGGAACATCGGCCACAGAGATCGCCTCTCTTGAGCAACTCACTCAGGCCATAGGCTCTGATTCGAACAGCACCGTCCTGGTCTATTGTATGATACGTCGACTACTTGCCCCCTGTCTCGACCCCCTTTCCCCTAATACCAAGATACTGACAGACACACTCTCTAGTTTACAATGGTCTCTCCAAAGAATTGAAACCGTCGCACATGTCCAAAATTTTCGAGGCGTTTGCCAGCAAGTCCCAGGCTGCCGGCTCTGCGCTGGGCCACGTCCGGTTTCTCAGAGTAGATGTGGCGAAGAATCAGGATATCGCTGCCACCTTCGATATTACGAGCCCTCCCGACATCCTCGCCTTTCGAGATGGCGAGCCCATACCACTCGAGGCTCTCCTACCACAGCTTCAGCAAGAGCTGAAGGCTGGCGGAGCTGGCTCCTCGAGCGGGAGTGCCGCAGAAGGCAGTGGTAGCCAGGCCGCGTGGCTCGGAGCAGGCCTGCCACGCAGCTACAAGGATGTCACAGAGCAGGTTGAGATGAAGAGAGTCGAACTTCTCAACGTTGATGGCGAGAAAGGAAACGTCAGGGTCCTTTTCTCCGGGGCGAAACCAAGTGCTCTTACTACCGGCAAGGGCAACGAGATTGACTGGGTGGAGAGCGACACAGACGAGCAGCTCCTGCTTTTCATGCCTTTCCAGGCAATGCTGAAGCTTCACACTCTCCAGGTTCGTGGCCAATCAATATCTCAGCCCCCTTTTTTCACTACAATGTGACACGGAAAACGGCTGACGTTTATATATCTTGGTTGATTTAGATCACTTCAATCCCGCCAACTGGAGACGATGTGGACGAGGACGAGAAACCGATGCGGCCGAAGCTGATCAAGCTCTTCACCAATCGCCCTACCAATCTCGGTTTTGACCAGGCCGAAAGCACAGCACCTACCCAGATGATTGAGATTGCCGAGAGTGACTGGAATGCCGATGGAACTGCCAACATCCCATTACGCTTTGTCAAGTTTCAAAACATCAACAGCCTAATTATATTTGTTGAGACTGGTGACGGTAGCTCAGAATCGGAGAAGGTGCGGCTGGACAGGCTACGACTTATTGGAGAAACCGGCGAAAAACGGGAGATGGGCAAGCTGGAGAAGATTGGCGATGAACCTGGAGAGTAGAGTCAAGTCGAGTTGGAGTTTGATTCTACAAAGTTCAGCCGACATCTTGGACGCATGGGGGAGTCACGAGCAGCCCAGACATATACAATTGGGCGGATTGGGTTGCACAGAATACGCATCACGCCTGTGCTTGGCTTGGGACATAGATGATGGCGGGAATTAATCTCGATAGATAGGTTGTCGTTGCTGGATCCCAGTGCAGATGGACCGCAAAACATAGAAGGGATGACAAGATGTGGCTCATTGAATGATTTGACTGGCCATGTGTGATCAATCTGGTTCACTTTGCGAAAAGATGCTACGTCGACTCGCACCACACACGCAATGTGACAGATTTGAGTTCCCTACCACAGCATTCTAGACCATGCGAAAGCCAAGGCAAAGGAAAGGGGCTTAGTATTCGAGCCTGGGTTTGCCGAATCTCTGTTGGAGTTCAACAGTATTCATGAAGATCCGAATGATATTTGTCCAGTCTCCCCAAGCACCCGAAAAGCCAGGTAAAACCAGCCAAACGGGACAAGTTGATGAGGCATGACCGGCCTGCAATTTTGATTAATCTGGGGCCCAACTGACGCTACGAATGATCCATTAAAGTCACTTCCCATAGAGGAAAAGAAGGGATTTCGAGCAACACGGGAAATGTTGAGCCAGCCGCACGAAGGGAAGAAAAGAAGGGAGAAATGTCAATGGCTCTTCCCGACGATCAAGATTTTTTTTAAAGGAACCGGCCCTCAGATGGGGTGGCTTAGTCATCGGGTGCATTGACATTTATGTTCTGATCCGCCTTTCTCGGTTCACACGTGACAGTTCATTCTAAGATTCATTGGGAAGAATCCTAATTCCATCCATCGTGCCTTCCATCTTCAGACCTTGCTTTGCACGATGAAAATTCCCGACTACCAAACCTAGAGGTACCTGACCTAGGTAGGTACCGTACCTATCTAACTTCCATGGTTGTTGGTTTCAGGTTTGCTGCCACCTGAGCCTTACCAACTCGAGTTCTTGCATTCCATCTCATGCATTGAATGATATGGACTCGCATCCGAGCCGGTCAGAAAGTTGACGCTACCCGATCAAAAACAAGAAGAAAGAGGAAGATGAAGGAGATAAAGAGGGTTTAAAAAAAACCATAAATAATAGTAAATAACGATAACATGGCTGTGCCGGCGGATCGATTAATTGCCTCGCTTTGGCGTAGAAATAGATTAATTGCCCCGTCAGATGCAACAACCACTGCGGGCATATTCCACCATCATCGGCAGCCACCGTCTGGTCTTTGTCATGATTTGTGCGACCACCGTCACTGGTTTGTCAGACCAGTGATGCCCGAGCTGACACCGAACGAGCCGAACTAAGATGGTAGTCTGTCTTGTGGAGTACCGACAGATAACTGTTCTGGTCATTTGAGTTGAAGCTATTCAGAATACACCAAACAAGTCATGTTGCCCGCTGATCACACACCATCTGGAGCAATGACTCCGTCGTTGCGCGACGTAGTACCACACGCTATGGAAGCCGCCCCGCCGCCGAGTTCATTCCAAGGATGAGCGGCGCCGCCCGCCTTTGCCTCCCGGCCCTCTCGGACGGACGCATACCCAGACAAACAGTACTTTAGACTTTTTATTTTTTTTTTAAAAAAAAAATCTTAGTCGCCGGTTTCTTTTTGTTATGTTGGCCACCTAGGTATCAAGAGCCCTAGGAGTGCGGGGGATGGATTATCACACGGCGGTTACCTTTGGTCCGTTTGCCGTGGATCACCGCCGGTAAGCCATCAACCAGCATTGCACACCTGGGCCAACCTACTAATTGCTTGTGTCCCTGCCGTCTGCGACAACTGGTTCGGCCGCCCCTCTCCACAAGTCCTTTTTTTTATGCCGGTGTCGCTTGCGGTAAGGTGTTGATGGAATCAAAGCCATATGGGGGCGTTTTGCATGCCCTGTGATAATCCGCCTGTCATTAATGAGTAGCTTCGGTTGTGTTTTCTGTCGGCCCAGAGTCGATAGCGCGCTCAATATGCAACCACTGAAAGTTGCCCCCCTCACTAACTGTAAGGTTGCTCGATTGCGGCGCCGAGAGCAGCTGTCACTCACGCGAGGGTAATGCAGTCCTTCAAACTGCAAATCCGTTTCAGCGGAACGTTACAATGTGAGCAAACGTGGGTCGCCAAGATTGGTAAGCGATCGTACCATTTTTCGGCAGGCTTTCTCTCTTGCTGCAAAGTGTTTTGTATGACTTCTTTTTCCTTGCTTATTCTCTGGCTATCCGGGCAAGCGAGCAACACGGCAAGCAGGAAAATCACTGCAAGGGCGACACTATGTGGGCTGCTATACCCCAATTATAGCAGCGGTCTAGCAGCAGACATGTCGGTTCCGGGTTCGTTTGATCTGTAGGAATTGCTTTACTCGAAGCAGTTAAACACTTGCCCCCCCACACTAGACCTAGACTAGTTCTAGTATTTTTTTTTCTTGCCCGCCTGCCTTGTCCTGCTGGCCTTTCCTTGCGGCGACGTCAAGGGCAGCTTCTACTCAGCTGGCCCCCCTCCAACAAAGACTTGGGGCGCAATGGCCACCTGCTAGCCCGTAGGCAGTTTATCAACGGCGCCTCGCCGGGCTGCCAAGCTGCGTCCATCGAGTTGCCTCATTCAGGCAGTTAATACGCAGTAGCCCCCAGTGCTGTGCTCCCTTGCCCAAGCGGGCGCCGCGTCCTTTTCGACACGTTGGCTCCGGGGCGGCCAAGACGGAGCGCCGAGTCTAGGTTAAGTAACCGCAACACAACGAGCAGCAAGCCAGACGTTGCAATGCCCCTCATTCCATTCCAGTCTGTCCCCCATCCGGCCGCTCTGACCACACACACACACACACACCCACAGTCACTACTCACTCACACATCGACTCGCATATGCCCATGCTGTGCAGTGGTTGTCGATGCCGCGTCTGATGTGATGTTTCCGCTTGTAGAAGGTTCTCCATCTGTGTGTTGATTTTTGATTTTTGATTTTTTTTTTCTCTTTTGTTCGAAACAACGCTGGGCGTGCGCATCATCCACACCATATGCTTTTTTTTTGTGTCTGTGAATGTAAATGTGAGTGCGGGCGATTTTCTTTTATCCCTAACTCTCCCTGCATAATAATTCTTTTTACCCTTTACCCTCTGGCCTTGTCAATAGTGCATCACAGGTTTTCTTTTCGGCCCATCCATCCCATCCATTATTCATCCATCCGCTCCCTTTCTGCCCTTTCGCGCCCCTCATCGCACCAGTCAAACAAGCTCGTTCTGTACTACGTCTGCGACTACTACGACCACTATGTTTGGTAGCCCAATGTTTCCGAACACGCGCATCCCTCCATTCCCGGCTGGCGCCCTGATGTTAAGCTCCGGTTCGTCGCTCCTGGGCCTTGCTCAGGGTGAGACGTCAAATGACTGACCCGAGCACTTCGTAAAGCAAAAGCTCAAGCTCCAACGAAAGCTTAACGCATCAAGTCATGTTTAGCTACTTCGCTTCCTGACGAGGGAATCCTCATTAATTAACACCCTTCCCCCTTATCCTTTCTTCGCCCCAACTTTTCCGTCTGGTCTTTTTTTCCTTCCCTCTTTACTTATTTTCTTGTTCCTTATTTTTATATTAATTATTTCAACCTTGGCTTTTCTTCGTTCTCTTGACTCAGCCCCTCCACTTTATATATATAAACAGAGTACCTTACTACCTGTACCTTTTGGCCACCAATTTATTGGCGACACATGACACCTTTTCTGGTCTCTCCACCGTTTGACTTGGGCTCATCTCATATAATCCTACCAAAAGAAATAATAATCTTTCATGTTTTCGGTGCCAGTTAGAAATTAGAAATTTCCAACTGCTCGTCCTCCCCCTTTTTTTCCCCAAAGCAGCCACCTCTTGAATTCCACATTGGTTCCCGAAACTTTTGTCAACCATCTTCGATAGTGTGTGTGGCAGACACCTCATTCGACAGTACTCAGGACGGGAACCGGGTACCCCGCGCATACTTACCGCTTGCTGCCCTATATTCGAGCGCATTATAACGAGTGAATGCGCCGTCTGCTTCTTCTTGTCCGGGCGGTGTGGTGCTGTCTCCCGTAGAGGGACTCTTTTTTTCTTGGTAATTTGGTCCTCTGTTCACCAATCCGAGAGGCTGGGCCCGGCTATTTGAAGACATCGACTGCACCGAAGGTACACGAAGTCGATCTGCTCAGCTCCGTCTCCTTATTCGGCCAATCCGAGGATATAATCAGCACCAATGAGTTTACACTACGACCCCCTGCGGCATGAGCCGACCGCGGCCAACAGGGACGCAGGAATGCCTTCACAGTTTGTGAACTTCCCAAAGCTGCCGCCAGAACTTCGAACGATGGTCTGGGAGTACTCTCTCCCGGAAGGACGGGTGTACGAGGTTTTGGATGCGCCACACGCCAAAGCGAAGACGCCAGCTCAGGAGGGCTTGATGTTTGCCAATGTCCATCCGGAGCCACCCCCGGCACTGGCCGCTGCTTGCCGCGAATCCCGGTACATCGCACTACATCGATATAAGCCGCTCACTTTGGGCAAGACGACCAAGTTTGTCGATCTGTCGCGGGATATGCTCCTGCTGGAGCCATACTTACTAGTCAAGAGGTTACACCGGACACTGCAGTTCATGAGCCAAATTCCTTTGGTCCGCGACAACCTCACCAGGCTGGCCATGGGCACCTCGTACGGCGTATATACTGGCATCTGCCATCCGGTGCTCAACTGGAAGGTATCCAAGAGCAACATGGGGAAGCTTGTGGCCCGACTGGCGGACTTTCTCAACCTAAAGGCGCTAGTATTCGTGGTGCATCAAGAGTTCCAGTTCGAGTTCGACTTTGCGCGACATTCTAACTTCAACGGCTACAATCCACATTTGCAGATGCAACAATATCATTACCAACAAGCGGCTACAGGGCCAACGATGCAGGCACAACTGTCGCAACCACCTCAAACACTTCATTCTTCTGCTGCACCAACGGCGCCTCTATACAATATGCCATCTGCAAATATGATGGCGCCATCACAACCACAGGTCATACACCAGGCATACCGATTCAAATTCGACATCGAAGCCAACATAAATCAACACCCCCACCGCCCTCACCTCAATGAAGTATTGTTTTATCCGCTTGACGTGGACGAGGATAAGGACGACACCTGGGATCTGAACGCTGCAATGGCCATAGGCGAGGATGCCTCTGCCTGGTGCCTAGATGACCCCTGGCCTACGAACGACGACTACAGGCGGTTCAGGAAACGGTTCGCCCGAGCTGTGGGTCTGGCACTCGAACTTGATCTAGTCGACGGGAAGAGGCCAAAAGTCATTCCAGCGCTTCAAGGGGCTAGTCTGCTATGGAGGTACACAAGGGGGAGGTATTCATGAAGTTCACTTTGCATATTTGGACTAGGCATCTGAGAGATCTGAGGGCTAAACCTGTTGTCTCCATTGTGTGGGCGGAAGAACAGACGCAACTTTTGGAGGCCGAACAATACCCGCGGTCAAAAATCTTGGAAATGACTTATGACAAAAACAAAAGACCAAATTCCTCTAGAGAAGGTGTTAGTGTCTTTTTTTTCCTTCTTTTTTTTCGTCTCTTCTTGTCTATTATTTTTTGGCTTTTCTTTTTTCCCCTTTGTGCTCTATTCGGTTCGTTTCAACCAGTATACCCTAGAGAGTTCTGACACGATTTGGCTTGTGCAAGGGGGTCATTGCACTGCTTTTCTTGGGCTTGGTGCTGGGACATAGCAACACTACAAAGAAAGAAAATAAATACATCAGGCGTACGCTAGAGCGCCTTGGCTGCATTTCAGAGAGTATTTCCGAATTTCATGTTTTCCCATCATCCTTCGACTAAGTCGTCGCTAATTACCTTAGTCATTGACAACGCTTGGATATAGAGGTGCCTACACAGAGACATCTGGTTGGTACATGAGTACATGACTTGTTTTTTTTTTCTCCTTTCTTACTCGACCGCTGTTAGCGCGAGTTTCGCAGTGTCGTGCAGCCGCAGCTAGAATGGACTGGAAACGTTTTGCGAAGCAGGCTACGCAGTAGGCCAAGAATCGAGTTTTGGCTGTACTTTTTCTTTTTTTTTTTTCTTTTTTTCCCCCAAAAAGTCGTACATTAGCTCGAGGCTGCGACACCCTTCCATCACATTAACCTCCTTGAAGTTGACATTTCTTGCGATTTTCCCGAGGTTCCAATTACTCACTTCCTGACCAGTATGTGCATGTGCATACAAGTCTATCGGGCTCGGGCTCGGCCGACCTATTCGAAGTTCGGTGATACACCCAACTCTGCGCTTAGCAGACGCTTGGCGGTGCAACTGAGCTTCGGACTTGCACTTTCTTTTAGCGTCACTGGAGATTGCAGCCTTGCTTCGGTTCTCACCGGTCCTCTGTACGCCATTGTTTACCTGCTTTGGTTCAGCCATGAGTTCACGTTGCAGTGAGAATATTGGTGTGAGAGCATCCGTAGGTTTGTATACGCATCTCCAGGTCAATAATTCATGTCAGTCACTAATCATGAACCCGTTTAGTTTCTCATAGATATCAAGGTGGAAATCGTCGATCGACGGTTTAGCCGCTCACTTATCATCATGGCATATAATATGGTATGCATCTGAATACATCCTCCAGAGTTTATATTTACATTGGGCTTGGTTGGCTCGAGACTCTAGTGTCACACCACGACGCACCGCAAAACCAAGTACATCAGTCAAAGCCAGATATGTCCTTATTCACCTTGGACGATATAGTGTTAATCACATGTGCACATGCGGCTGAGGATCTTTAGCACGCACATTGTTTGAGATGGCAGCAAAAGCCAAGAAGGTCTCTTGTTGTCCGATGAACTCAAGATGCGTCAGGGGTTCTTCTGGTTTACGCGGAGTGAGTGAACAGAGTAAAAGCCGAGAGTTACCCAATCATCACATGTACCGTTGCCTCCAAGGCAGAACAATCTTGGACCGGATGCCAAAGAAATACCAGGTCCTAGGTTTGATCAACGGGTGAATCTCAGGGTTTTCTTGGAGCAAGACTGCAGATTTTCTTCAAGTATCGGGATCGCCAACGTGCTCGTGGCCATATCGTAGGACAATGGGGAAAGAAATACATCCAGCGTATCCGGCGTACTCGAAGAAGAATCTGCTGAACTTCCATCCACAGTTCCGATTACCATCCCATGGTATTGCTGTGGTATATATTTCTAAAGATAAGAGCATAGGGGTCAGGATTTCATAGCTTCGCTAGTCGCCCGTGAGAAAATATTTCCATCTCTACGGTCAAAACGGTTCAGCTCACTGTCGGGAACGGTGAAAACACCACTGGTCAAACATCTTTTGGTCGCCAAAAGGCTCAACATGCAGCTCGTTACCTCTTTTCTGAATGAAAGGTTTGGTGCAAGCACGCATCCTGGCGAGCTGCTGGTGCAAGCTGTTGACAGAATTGCTGCCTGTTCTAGGGTTGGTTAGTTTTACATTTTCAGTCATTGTCAACCACAAAACTTTCAAAACGAACAAGAAAATGGTAGTTGTCAGATCTTCTGGATGTATATTTAACAGAAATACGGCGTAGTTGTATTTAAACCAATTTTACCAGTATTACAATTGAAATGCAAAGATTGGATACCGATGCAGCTAGTTTTCGCCGAGGCAAATACATCGTCAGGGGGACTCGCTCGCTAACATGCCCTGCTACAAGCGCGCCAACAACAGAGTGATGTGACTTGACTCACAAGAAAAAAGCTAGGGTCGGACCGACAGGCATGGATCTTCTCAGGTTTAAATCCTGGCCAGGTTCCACGTTATCCTCAATCCTCCTTATCTTTTCACGTTACGCAGGCAGGCTTATGATAAAAATATCCTCCATCTGTTATTTTGAGGCGGGTAATTGTGCTTACGGGAGAGTTTTTTTTTTTTTTTCTTTTCTTTTTTTTTGGGGGGGTTTGATGTCAAGCTGTATCGAGCAGCAATGCTTACAAATCCGTGATCTATTGAGATTCAACTGGTTTTTTTATATTCAATCTTTACTTCTTTCAATGACCACGATTCCTCTCAGTTCTTACGCTGTATAAATTTACAGATCAACGTCTTGATCCGACGCACTTCTTCTTTCCTTGGTTCTGTCCTCACCACTGCTGAATGATGGCGCCACACAGTCCCAGAAGCAGTCCCCAGCGGGTCAGCGAGACGACGCCGCTTCTGGCTGCTGGAGAGATATCAACGGCTGCCGATCCAGCCTCGGCATGTGCAATCGCCAAGATCGCCGATGAGACCGGGCAGACACCCGCGTCAGACCCAGACCAAGACCATGGCCCGGCCAACCCGGCGCAAAATGATCTGGAAGGCGACACTCAAGGAGACCATGACGATGTCATCCCCACAGCTCAGGTCTTTTGGCTTTGTGTGGCGCGAACACTCGAGCCCGTCGCCTTTTTCTCCATCTTCCCCTACATCAACGAGTTCGTGCACCACAACAGTGGCCTTCCCGTCACCCAGGTCGGCTTCTACAGCGGCGTGATTGAGTCCTGCTTCTCGTTGGTTCAGGCCATGGTTATGGTCTTTTGGGCGCGCTTGTCAGATCGGATCGGGCGAAAGCCTGTCCTCATAGCTTCCATGGTCGGCGTCACCGTTGCGACGTCCATGTTTGGTTTTGCTCAAACCATTCCACAAATGATCATGTTTCGAATGCTCGGTGGTTTGTTCTCAGGTACTCTAGTTATCATCAGGACATGCCTTGCCGAGTTGAGCACGCCAAGGACGCAGGCTAGAATCTTCAGCTGGTTTGCCTTCTCCGGCAACTTGGGCATATTTCTGGGGCCTATTATCGGTGGCATGTTGGCAGACCCTGTCAAGCAGTATGGAGGCATATTTGAAAGGGTTCCTCTCTTCACCCAGCACCCATATGCACTATCCAGTCTTACTGTTGGTGCCATCAGTACCGTTACTACAATTGTATGCATGTTCAAGGTTAAGGAGACCAAAGGAGCGGGCAAGACGGCATCCACTGGTACCGAGTCCGCAACCGAGGATTCCATGTCGATCCGCAAGCTTCTGCGCCAGCCTGGGGTCCTCATCGTGCAGTACGTCGGGGCTCATCTCGCCCTGCTGGCGTTCGCATACACAGCCATATGCCCACTATGGTGGTGGACTCCCGTCGAGCATGGCGGCTTGGGCTTCACCTTCTTTCAGACATCATGCATGATGGCTTTCAACGGGATCTGGCAGGCCCTATGGATGATCTTTGCTTTCCCGCCTCTACACCGACGTCTGGGGACCAACGGCGTCATGAGACTGTGCGGTGTCGCCTACCCTTTCTTTTTTGCCATCTCTCCTGTAGCCAACTATATGCTACGCGCCGGATACACGAAACTCTTTTGGTCTTTCTACCCGCCGGCGCTGATGATCGGGTGCGGCGTCGCCTTGTCTTTTACTGCCAGCCAGCTTGCCGTCAACGAAGTCAACCCCGGCCCCACGGCGCTGGCGACTATCAATGCCATGCAGTTAATGGTTTCCAGCATAGTGCGTGCCTTCACGCCTGCAGCGGCCAATAGCCTGTTTGCTATCGGCGCCGAGACGCAGTTCCTGAACGGCTACGCGATATGGCTGCTTATGTCCTTGCTAGCAGCAGGATTCGGTATTGCCACGAGGTTTTTGCCGGACTACGAGGCCTTGCGTCTGCAAAGGCTCAAGCGGCAAGCCGACACGGAAGGTGTTGTTGTACCTTCTTGAGGATATTTGTGTTTGTGTTTTTTTTTCTTTTTTGACATGCTCGAAGGGACAATATTAAAAGGATAGACTTGGTTTTTTTGGGGTTTTTTTTTCCCGTGTCAAGGGCTTGACACGAGTATACTGATGGATATCTCCGAGATCAATCAAGTTATTTATGGAAGAAAGCATATAGACCTACCACGAATATTCAGATGCTCTAAATAAAAGTACCATAACAAAGGTCAGTAAACATTTAACTTCTAAACATAAAATATTCAGTCCCCAAGTGTCTACCTGGCTTGCTGGGTGTAGTACGCCTACCTTGGCTTATTCAGCACCAATTGTAAACCATGGAACGGATATTATCGGGTTTTGCTCCGAATTGAAAGTGGGGTGTCACTACGGAACGGAATAGTCCCCCGAGCACCTTTCAAATCACGACTCAGCCAAAGCTGCCAAACAGGTACCTACCTACCTAGCTTTTGAACATTAGTCTTACATTTGTCATATATAAGGTAACGTACATCCATGCACACACATCCTCCGGGTCTGCGTTAGCTTGATCGATGTTCTATCCGCGTCTATCCTTATCGGTCCGTAGCCGCACTGCTCTGCCTGCATCAATTGCGCCATCCCCCGCCCTCTTCGTCAAGTTTGCACCCCGCAGCAGCAAAAGACATCATCGCAACCACCACCGTTACTATTCAGACTCTTCCCCTAGTAAAACTGCCAATATGTCCTCGGCCGCGGAAGCAACGGCTCGTAATGAGGCTGCCCTCGGCCGCAACCCCCACGGCGACTTCAAGTCCGTCGAGGCTTCGCGCCCACCCTTTGACGGCAACACCGGGTTCCGATACACCCAGACCCCCGCTCCGGAATGGAAGTACGGATCCGGTGCAAACACCCCGGCACCTGAGTCGGCAAAGCACATCACCATCGACCCGTACGCACCGGACCGCCCCGCCCGTCTCAACTACAAGCTGCTCATCGGCGCCGTGGTCCCGCGCCCGATTGCCTTCGTGTCGACGGTGGGCGCCGACGGGTCGCACAACCTCGCGCCCTTTAGCTACTTCAACATGATCAACCACGACCCGCCGCTGTTTGTCATTGGATTTGCCTCGGCCGCGTCGGGCGAGACGGCCAAGGACACGGTCCGTCACCTGTCCGAGACGGGCGAGTGCGTCATCAACATCATCAGCGAGAGCTTCGTCGAGGCCGCCAACGCCACGAGTGTCAACGCCCCGCACGGCGTCTCAGAGTGGGATCTCAGCGGCTTGACGCCCATGCGTGACTGCGAGACGGTCAAGCCGCCGAGGGTGGGCGAGGCCATCTTCAGCGTCGAGGGCAAGGTCGAGAGCCTGCGCGAGTTCAAGAGCAAGAGCACGCCGGGCAAGACTTCTGGCACCATGGCAGTCATTGAAGGGACGAGGTTCTGGGTCAGGGAGGATGCCATCAATGCCGAGAGGGACTTGATTGACCCCAAGGTAAGACACTGCGATTTCTTATCACCAAACTTACTCCCCCCCAATAACCTTTGGGCGAGTAATGATATTGACCGATGATGCTACGAACAGGTATTGCGTCCAATCAGCCGTCTGGGTGGCATCACTTACGGTCGCACCACAGATGCGTTCGAGTTGACAAGACCAGACTTTGAGAAGGACGTTGGTGGACAAGCGGGTTACGAAAAACTCAAATCCGACGCCGCAACCAAGTGAGATAGATGTACGATCAACCCCAAAATAAACGATTGTCTCAAGTAAAACATTGGATATTGGAGTTTAGATCTTTTTAAGGAATAAACATAAGATCTTACAATTCGCTACTGGATAAAAGTCCCCAAGCACCTCTCCAGAGTCAATCGTCTAAACGCGTGTATATATCACAGACACACACAAAAGCCTCCCTAGAACTACCCAATCATTTTAGCTAATGCTTCGGCTCACTCCGAGCCAGCAAATCACTGCCGAGTAGATCGCGTCTCCTAAAAATAACCAAGCCCACCGCAAGACATATTCTATAGTCATTGAACAAGGCAACCAGACACAGAGAGAAAGAAATAACAATACGCAGATCAAGCCCAAGATTAGAGACATTTCAAGAATGTACAAGCCGCCCGACGCCTCATTAGTGAACCGAGAAGGTAGGAACCCCTAACATAGGTATGTTTACGCAGGGAACTAACTGCCGCTGGTTCACATCACAAGTACAGTGCCTCGCCAGCTCGGGATAGTATAAACTCGCATCCGGTCGGTGCCTCGGTCTCGTGTTCTGCGAGCTCCTGCATAATAATATCCCCTGCGGGAGTGTCATCGTCCATCCGGTCCTTCACATGGATGAGCACTATCTTCAGGCCTTTTAGAGGCAGCGATGCTGCCTCGGCCGTAGAAGGTTTCCTACTCGTGCTGGCGTTGTCCGAGCCAGTTTCCATCTCCCTCAGCGACAACTCAGCAGTCGGCGTGGCTATACGTGGCGAATCGATCGGGTCCCGGTACGCGCTCTGTTGTTGGCCCCGTTGTATTGCCGCCTGCGACTGGTCGTCAGCTGAAGGAGCCCTAGGAGGCCTGACCGTCCTCGGCGATACCGGGTCTTCCAGCAAGCCCGTGCTCGAGTTGTATGCCGTCATTCGTCGTCGAAGGCCGCCTGGGGTAGCCACGCCGCTGTTCGGGACGATGCCGTCTTCGCCATCTCGCTTCCTCTTTCTGCCATCTCTTGCGATGTTCGCACGCACATGTGCAACCTCAGCCGACAGAATCGCCAGTTCCTCCCTGATGTACCTCGGCGTCATATGTCCGTACAACCGATCGGATTCCTGACTGTCATCATAGCTGCACTCTATAAATATGGCCGACAGTCTGCCTGTGGCAATCTTGGGAGCCGCTTCGGCCCAGACTATGGCGTTACGTGGCGTGAAGCTGACGCTGTCGGGCTCGACGTCACCAAAGATGAGCACTTCCCGGCCCGTCGCCAGGTCGCGGATAAAGTACGCGCTGCTGTCGTAGACACAGGGAGTATCCATGAGTTGCTGGTGCCCACCAAACATGGCGCTTATGCTGCTGCCACGGGCTCCCAGACCGGCATGGGGCGTCTGCATCCCACCTGTCATGTCTCCACGCGCCACTGCCTGCTGCTGCAGAAACAGCGAAAGGCTTGGGCCTGCCGAGTTGTGGTGCGCCAGTGTCCTTGGACTCATCATCCCAGGCGGGATAATCCCACCCATCCCCGTGGCATTCATTGACGGCGATGCGCCATCCATGCTGCCGAAGCGTGTGCTGCTGCTTCCGCTGCCCCTGTGGCTGTGTTTCTCCATACAGTGGCCATGACTGACGCCCCAGACCTTGACCGCCAGCCCATCACTGATCTCGATATAACCTCGCCCATCGCCCTCGCCGATGGCAGGAGACCCGCCCTCGACAAGACGATTGTAAGTAACCAGGCCTGCACCATTGTTCTCATCTGTCAGGTTGGGCCAAATTATATTGTTGAAGATGTGGTTCTTGAAGGCCTCGATGGTGTTGGGCAGGCCAGCGAGGCGCTTTGGCCGGGATCCCTTGAGCCCGGCGGTATTTACCACAAAGCCAGCGATGTGGTCGAGGTGAGGATGTGTGATGAGATAGGTGTCCACCAAGGTGCGCTGGATGTGCGACGAGTTTGCCGACGGGGTTGCGAAGGGTAATTCCAGTCCCTTGAAGGGCCCTTCCTGTAAGACGTGGGGCAGGGGTAGCTCTCCACTGGTGAGACCAGGCGGTTGGGTGTCTTCCAGAATGCGTTTGATGGCTGATAGATGCACCCCAGCGTCCACAGCTACGATGGACCCCTTGCCCCAGCCTGTTGATGTTGACCTTACCAGAAACGCTGTAGTATTGGACTCTTCTGGACCACCACCTGAGCCCTACCAAAGAGATGGACAAAGTCAGTTGTCTTCGTTGGTGGCACGTTAGAAAAAGAAAAGAAAAAGAGAAAAAAAACAGGCAAAAACCACAACCACAATCACAACAGCTCACGATGATGACATCAGACCCGCCAAGTCAACCCTAATTCGCTTTCTCAATGGCGGCGGTGCCAGATGCAATCGCGCGATGTTGCTTCTTTTTTAGAAAAGCAAAAGCGTAAGCAAAAGCAAAAGCACTCAGAATGATAAAAAAAAAACACAAAAAACAAGAGTCATAGCCGATTCGCGGCCTTAATACTCCTTGTTTATTGTTGCCTACCTATGAGGTAGTAAGTAGACAAAGACATCCTTGTTCATATCCCTTTCGAAGTAATGCCAGATGAAAAGTGACCAGTAAACTTGAGATATCATATCTGATAAGACTAGCGACGAAAGTCGAAGAAATCCAATGAGCCCAGTCGGCATGAGGGAGGGACTCACGGATATGTAAAGCTGGACAGAAAGAGGGCAGAAAAGAAACAAGAGATGAAATCAAGCTTTTGGGGGATAAACTCACCAAAACAACAACCTGGATCGCGGCTGAAGGTATTGTAGCCTCAACTTCTGCGCTGCCCTCGCCCATCGCGATCTCTGGACCAACCGTACAATCCCAAGTCACCCAAGGTTTATCCGCCCGTCCCGTCTCACCTAGGACTGCTCGCACAGCGCTAGAAAATAAGCTTTAAACGAGTTGCAAGGAAACGAAATCGTGTACGTGTGCGAGTTTGCGCGAGAGATGTTCAATCGCGTCGCGCACGATCGGGTGGGCTGATAGGGTAAGTGTGCCGGTACGATGATACAAAAAAAGTAAAGTAGGCAAGTAATGTATTTTTTCCTCCCGAGTTGTGCTTTTTGTGTCCCTCAAAGTGTTAGACAGGTGAGTAGGACCAGGCTGGAATCAAATGCGATCCAACGCGCTGCGATGCGCTGCGATGCGATGCGATCTCAAGTTGCGCGCATCGCCAAAAGAGTAAAGAGTTGAGAGAGGCCCAGGCGGCTCGTGTTGGTGAACCTGGTGGCGCTGATTTAGGCGTGCGCGCGCAACGTAGCTGGTCAATGTACTGCAGTCGCCAACGTTTCCAAGATCTCATGCAAGGGACCCGGATCGTCGGATGGATAAGAACAGCCGCCCTCGTCGAAGGGACGGTTCTTATTAACGGCCAGGACGCTAAGAGCGAGAAAATGGCACCAAAGTGCACGTCTCTGCAACCTCTTCCTTTGTCTCTGCCTCACTTTTTTTCCCTTCCTTTTCTTTTCTTCCTATCCTCTCTTCCACCCAACAACGGTCAATCCAATGGTAAACCGCCAATGCAGCAGTATAGACTGCACCGTCTCAGAACAAAGCAGAACACATCCCTGGAATCCTTTCTTTGTTGGCTTTGTTCCGGAAGCTCGTCACGCGCCAAATGTGACGTCAGGTCTCCGAGTAACGTACTGACTGATTGTTTGTTACTGGTAAAATAGTTTCTCACCCACCGTTTAGAACAGTTGCCTGACTGACGGATGAAATGGATTGACAAAATTTAGGGTAGGCAGTTAAGGTAGGTAGGTAGGTAAGTATTGTGGCTGGGCTTCGGCTGATCGGCGTTGGCCAAAGGTAGCAAACGTTGGGTAGAGTAGCTTGAGAAATGTATGCGGCTCCGTGGCCGGTTGAGGTCTAATTTAAATCTTGATGATTGGCTGAGACATAGAAATGCCCCATTTAGGCTACTGTTCCTCGGTTCTGTCGCGTTCCAACTCCTACAAGCTAGACTTTTCAAATTCCTACCCAGGTATCTACCATCTGTATGACTTGACCGACTACTCGGTTTTAAAGTGGTTAAGGGTTGCAGTACGGTACTCCCGACGGCGGAACCAACGGCTCCACCAAGGTACCCGACCGACTCGGCTACTTCCCAAAGTAGGCAATGTACCAACTAAGTACCGTACCTCCCCCCCTCTTGCCCCTCAACTTTCTTTCTTCTGCTCTCATGGGCTGTCGACGGAGAAGACCGATGGCGACCCACAATCAGCCAAGTCCATTTTTCTTTCGGTGCGGAGCAATTATTCCAACACCCCCAAGACCCCTCCCAAAGTAGCAAGAATTCCCGTGTTGGCTGTGAAAGTGACTTCCATTGCGCCTCACCCAGGTTATTGCTGCACGCGCACGCACTCACCCACGCACGCCCTCTACAGTGTCCTTACCTACTTCGTGCCTACCTACCTACCATGCAATGCGACATCCCAATTGGAATGCTCCGAAGCTTCTCTAAACCCGGATTCGGACTGCAAATTGTATGCGAGCATTAAACATTGATCCGTTGGCCAGTCATTCCAGCAAGCCATCGTTCTTATCAGGTGTTACCAATAGGTATATGTCGGCATATAAGGGTTGCGTTGGGTTGACATTAGTTGACACCTCCAGATTCTATTCCCTCGGCTGATCCATTTCACCCCACGAGGATCACGGACATGCCGTCGAGCTATGAACACAACTAACTATCTAGGTTACTTTCGTATGTCCTGACTGCACTGCTACCTTCTAGAACTAGACCTACCTAGATAACCGTAGTATGGGATTAGCGCCATACACACCTTGGTCACAAACACACCTTCATATGATTGACTTTTCTTTTCACTGTGCATGATATAATGTCGCCTGGGGGTTATAAACAATTCTTTTATTCTCCTTGTCATTCGGTTGTCAATCTGGTGCCTCGACTAACGCCTGCAGCACCTCAGACACTATGTATTCCAAGCCAGTCTACACCAGCGCTTTAGCATCCTGAGCCTGGGCCCTAGTAGATGTCGGCATATCAGTGGCCATCCGGATCCCAGTCCTCGTAATCTTCGTCATCCTCGTAGCTGTGGTCATTCTCAGGTTGCCCCCAGCAGCGGTTTGTCGCGCAGTCGATAGCTGGCTGTTTGTCCCGTTTCACAGACCGGCGATCTTGAGCGACTCCTAGAACCGCCCTGCGAACCTACTCGGGCCCGGGTCCTGCCGCGGGCCTCCTCTTGGCACGGCTTGCCAGCCTTGGCCGCCTTGTTCGCGCACCTTAGGCGGATCTTCTCTTCTGGGTTACCCATGTGCTTGGCAAAATCGGTCAACTGGCGTTTTTGACGATTCCTCTGCTGGTAGGGCAGTTGTGACTCAACCGCCCCCTTGGTCATGTACCAATTGAGTGTTTTGTCCCCTTCTACCGATTCATTGAGGCTGTTGTTGAGCCAGCTCTTTGCGAGAGCGAACCACTTTATGTAGCGCCTGTATGGGCCAGCCTCGTCCGCTACCCCCCGGATGTACATTGGGTCCTTCTCTTCCATGGGAAGAGTATGAGTATGAACCACCAGTCTGTTCTGATCAAGGAGCTCTACCATTCTGCGTACACCCAGTGTGGACTCCAGGCAGTAAAGATGCACATACCCGGCGCAGTGGAAAGGGTCAAGCATACCACCGTACAAGGAGGGGTGCTCGCTAAGGGCAACGCGGAACTCGCCGCGGTTGATGGTGTGGTGTAAGGCGCGGCATTGGCGAAATCTACACTTGGCCGATAAGAGACGATTGGGATAGCGATGGTTGTGCCGTGTAGGTGTTCTCTGGACGAGAAGCACAAGCTCAGGCTGCGTCAGGTAGTCCAGAAATTCCAATTCCTCAAACTTGTAGAGGAGATTGAGCTCCCCCTCACAAGTATAGTGGAATACACTACGCTTATGAGCCCACGACGGAGGAGGCCCCGGGAGTCGCCAGTAGAACTCGTTCGGGTCATCTCTTGACCCATCTTTGCCACGATCACGCCTCAATTTGTGGAGAGGACGGCCATGGGGAGAAGCTAATCTTGGAGGTAAGAGGCTCCTTGCTAGCTCGGCGGACGAGATGGGGTTATTCCTCAGATTGAAAGCAGAGTTCCCATTGCCCAGCTGCGTTGGCATCTGGGTTGCAATTTGGCTCGTTTCCAGGAACCTAGCAAGTTCGTAGTCAGTATTCCTATTCCGAACTGATTGGGGTTGAAGTGCTGTCGAGGGCTCTGCGACGCGGGTGCTCGACGTACCAAAATGTAAAGGGCCCGCTGGGCCATCAGCGGCAATATCATCATGAGCAGTGGTAGCGACCATGCCTAGGTCAAATATGTCTGTTGTGGCGTCAGGTGCGCTGGTCATAATCCGAGTTTGGTCGCTGGGGAATGCTATCGCTCCTGTCGCGATATCCATGGAGATGGAAATTCTCCCATTCCATGCATCCAGAGACGAGTCGAGGTCGGGAAATTTGCTATCGACCTGGTCAACATGATCGAAATCGAAATCATCACCGACCTCCAAATTGAAGTCTTGAGAGGACATTATGTCTTCTGCTATGCTAGGTGTCAAATACTCGGACGATCAAAACTGAAACAGTCTGCACGATGATGACTGGGGAATCATGTTCGAGCCGAGTGCATGGGCACCTTTGCATCTGCTGTTAACCCCCTGTCGAAATCTTATGGGGGTATTGGACGCATTCTAGAACTAGAACTGGCACTAAATCAACCGCCGGGGCCAATTAATTATTCGAGGGAAGGCCCGAACTTATATAAAACACCAGCAAAGGCAAAGAGATCGGAATGTTTCAAGTACACAAAGGGCTTTGTATTCGCAAAAAAAGGACATTATCATTAAGGGTTTAGGCACAATGAAGCCACACTAATAAGCATTATTGCAAAGTAAAACCCAGCGTGCATATCTGTCAATGTGTTCCTGTAGACGTGGTCCGGTCAGTAAAGAGTACCACAACAACAATAATAAAGCGTTTGAATGTAAAAGATGTGTTTTTTTTTTTTAGATCAGGAGAGCTTAGCATGTCATCTACATTTTGATTCAGAACAGGTCTGTGAATGCATACTTCTCATCATGTTGGTGGGTGATAGAGGTGAAGGATCGATGGTGCCAAACATAACGTACCTATGATAGCATGGCCAGCCAAAGTGTAATGGTGATTAGAGCGGCATTCCCACACCCTTTTCGGCGAACATCAAATCACTTTTGCTGCTAGGTAGGATATTTGCGTACCCCAAAAGAGTTCAGAGAAAATGAAGTTAGCGTTTGGAGCACTGGTTTTCTTTTGCAAGTCGTTCAGGTTTCGTTCCAGTGATTGGGATGTGAACGGGACAGGAAGCCAAATGGTAATGGTTTCGAATGAAGAAAAGAATTTGTACTTCTAAAGATTTTCGAAGTGGATACACGACGCGTGAGACTGATGGCCCAAGCTTTAAGCCCGGGTGGGGGCTCTTCAGTGGCGTCCACGAGGCTGGTGAATGAATCCATATTTTTTTGTTGATGGCCCCCCCCCACTCCGACTTGAGATTTGACGGGTACCTTGTACCATCCGAAGAAGCCGAGATGACTTAGATTCAAAATTTGTTTTGGTACTGCAAGCTTGATAATTGCATATGATTCTTTTTTTACACTGATAAATCAAAGGGTCCAAATCTCTGGAGGCCAATCGTCAGTGCTGCTTCCTACGAGGTACAACTCTTTTTGCAAGCGGGTTGGAGAAATTTGGCCGAAAACCCCTGGTCGTTCTTTGCCCTGGTTTCGTCCCTCAGCTCCTCCTCGTATTTTGGTCCCAGCTGCGCTTTTTTCGGGGGGGGGGGGGTTGCATATCTACAGTACCTAAGTAGGTAGGTAGGTAAAATAGGTGCGTGCGTATGTATGTAGGATAGGCGCATGGAGGTTCAAAAAAGGTAATTCAGGTTCAGTCATCTGCACTTGTGCTTTGTATTATTGATCACCTAGGCACCTAGGTAGGCTAGGGTAGGCTGATAAGATATGTCAGTTGCTGTTAACGACGAGGAAAATATGGCCCTGCTGAAATTCTTGTTCCTGGATTTATCTGGAGCTTTAGATGGAATGAACTGTCAACATCAACTCAGAGTGTCTGGGAGCTTGGGCGGATTTTGTACATGCTGGGGGAGCCAGCAGAAAAGACTAGCCCGTTGCATCACTCGAGCCCCTCATCACTCATTGTTCTGAATAACCGGGTTGGCAATTTTTAGCTCGGCGATTTTGGACACCCCTACAGGAATTATAAGGTCCCTTCCCTGGCTGCACACCCATCGAACCCAACTACGTCACGAGATCTGGGCCGGTTATTCACTGGTAACGTCGCCCCATCTTACCCGCCCACCTGCCCACCTGCCCGCCTCCAGTTTATTTGCTCCCTCCGCAATCACCAGCGACAGCGACGAACGAGCCTCGGATACACATAATCTCCATACCTGCCTCACTTTTCTAGAGCTCAGAGCACGCCTGACTGATCAGCGATCGCATTGAATTGACCAACCTTGTGATAGGTCGACCGGCGACGAGTCGAGTCGCCACGGACCAGCCGACCATGGCCGACCGCAATCCCGAATTGCAGGAAAAGCTTGGCGAGCTGGAGCGGGAGCTTGAGGTCAGTCTGATTCCAGGTCCCCGCGTTCCTCCATCCCGACATTCCAGTCGAAATGCATGCCCGACGCGATTTGCTTCCGCTCGCGCGCCCGTCCCAGACCATCCCCCACACATAACACCTTCATCCATGTTCCGCGCACCTAGCGCCCACGCTATCCTGACCATACCATTTCCGTACCTACGTGCTCGTCCTTGGGCTACCTGCCAATATGCCATAGCTCCTGTTCCAACTCTATGCGCCATGCATGTGGTGTTGGCTAATTTCATGCCAAAAAAGAGAAATTAAAAAAAATACAATACCTGTAACATCTCCGCTAACCATAGACTTACTTGCCTTTGAAACCACAGGAAGGGGATATCACAGCCAAGGGGTAAGTTGCGACTTCTAGGCTCAAGCCGAATCGTCCGATGTTACCTTCCAAAACCCAGGTCCTTCCTGTTTGCGTCCAGCCGACAGGGTCGTGAAAGCCTTTCTTCAGCTGACTTTTTCCGCCTGTGCTTTGCAGATACCAGAAACGACGGACGCAGTTATTATCCCAGTATCTTGGCCCTGGCGCCTTTGTCCCTCCAGAAGATCGCGGACCCCTCCGCATACATTCGCCAGATGATGCTTCTCAGTCCGGCAGCGATGGCCATCGTGCTGCCACCCTAGCTGCACTCAACTCTTCGAATCCAGACTATCAACCCACCTCCCCGACAAGCGTATCGTCGCCCACGACCGGCCGACCTCAGTCTCCCTTTGGGCTGCCACTAGAACAACCGCATCCCGCAAGTTTACTAGCCCCGGGCGGATCTTTTGCCGATCAGAGGCCAGTCATCAGGCCTCGCGATTCACTGTTCCTTGCCCCTGGGCCGAACCAAGGCACTATGGCCGAGCCATCCCGGACGGGTACCATGGTCTCGACCGACTATGCCTTCAACCCAGAACATCAGACAGGATATGGCGATCCGCAATACATGCAGTACGATGGTCAGAGCCGCTCCGGTACTCTGCTGGACTCCCAAGGGTTTTTCTTGGATTTTGCCGGCCAGCAATCCTATGACCAGGCCAACCCGGGCGAGTACGGTGGCCCCCAAAGGTACTCGACAGGCGACGCATTCTCGCCCACTGCTGCCATGGCACCCCCGATGTTGACTGCCAATGATTTACCGCCCCCGGACGCCTTAGAGTATCAGATGCCTCTTGACCCTCGAGAGCTTCCTTTTGCCATTCACGATCCGCACGACTCCAATACCCCCATGTCAAAGTTTGACAACATAGCTGCAGTGTTACGACACCGTGGGCGTACGACGGCAAAGCTACCGGCCTATTGGGTATTGGATAGTAGAGGCAAGGAGATTGCGTCAATAACCTGGGAAAAACTGGCTTCTAGGGCGGAGAAAGTTGCACAGGTGATTCGGGACAAGAGCTCGCTGTACCGTGGAGACCGCGTGGCACTCATATACCGTGACACTGAGATCATCGAGTTTGCTATTGCGCTCCTAGGCTGCTTTATTGCAGGCGTCGTGGCGGTTCCAATTAACGAATTCCAGGATCACCAGAAGCTCAACCTGATCCTAACGTCCACGCAGGCGCATCTGGCGCTGACCACCGAGAACAACCTCAAGGCTTTTCAGCGCGATATCACGACCCAGAAACTAACGTGGCCCAAGGGTGTTGAGTGGTGGAAGACCAACGAGTTTGGAAGCTATCATCCCAAGAAGAAGGACGATGTTCCTCCCCTTTCGCTTCCAGACCTTGCCTATATCGAGTTCTCCCGCTCCCCGACTGGAGATTTTAGAGGAGTTGTGTTAAGTCACCGGACCATAATGCACCAGATGGCTTGCCTTAGCGCCGTTGTCTCAACAGTACCTGGGAATGGACCAGCAGATACATTCAGCACCTCATTACGAGACAAGAACGGCAGGCTAATCGGAGGTGGCGCCAGCAGCGAGATCCTTCTTTCATATCTGGATCCAAGGCAGGGAATTGGCATGATTCTCGGCGTACTGTTGACAGTCTATGGTGGTCACACCATGGTGTGGCTAGAGAACAAGGCCGTTGATGTCCCTGGTCTTTACGCCCATCTCATCACCAAGTACAAAGCAACTCTCATGATTGCAGATTATCCAGGACTCAGGCGTGCCGTATACAATTATCAGCAGGATCCTATGACGACGAGAAACTACAAGAAAGGCATGGAGCCTAACTTTCAGACAGTGAAGCTGTGTTTGATAGACACATTAACGGTAGACGGCGAGTTTCACGAATTACTCGCTGACAGGTGGCTGAGGCCACTGAGAAACACGCGTGCTAGAGAAGTGGTTGCCCCTATGCTATGCTTGCCTGAACATGGCGGTATGGTTATTAGCGTGCGGGATTGGTTGGGAGGTGAAGAGCGCATGGGCTGTCCGTTGAAGCTCGACATGGGCGAAGAGAGTGACAGAGATTCCGAAGACGAGAAGGGGAAGGAAAAGGACGACAAGCCAGCACCGTCAAATGGTTTTGGGAGTTTGTTAGGGGGTGGGACAACGAGCACAACCGAACAGCGCGCTAAGAACGAGCTGAGCGAGGTTCTTTTGGACAGAGAAGCCTTGAAAAACAACGAGGTGGTCATTGTAGCCATTGGTGAAGAGGCTCGCAAGAAGGCAGGCAACGATCCCAACACTGTCCGGGTTGGGGCGTTTGGGTACCCGATCCCAGATGCTACTTTGGCCGTCGTCGAACCGGATACGGGTTTGTTGGCATCGCCTCACGCCATAGGTGAGATCTGGGTCGACTCGCCGTCGCTGTCTGGTGGCTTTTGGGCTTTGCCGAAGCACACTGAGCAGATCTTCCATGCGCGCCCGTACAAGTTCGAGCCCGGCGACCCCACGCCCACCATGATTGAGCCTGAATTTCTGCGCACGGGTCTGTTGGGGACTGTCATTGAGGGTAAGGTTTTCGTACTTGGTCTGTACGAGGATCGCATTCGACAGAAAGTAGAATGGGTCGAACACGGCAATGAGATTGCCGTGGAGCACCGGTACTTCTTTGTCCAGCACATCATCGTCAGCATCATGCGCAATGTGCCCAAGATCTATGCCTGCTCGGCTTTTGACGTATTTGTCAACGAAGAGCATCTCCCAGTGGTTGTGCTCGAGTCCGCGGCGGCGTCTACGGCGCCGGCCACGGCTGGCGGCCCGCCACGACAAATAGACAAGGCGCTACTCGACTCGCTGGCGGAGCGGTGCATGGACGTGCTGCTACAGGAGCATCACCTGAGAGTCTATTGCGTGTTGACCACTGCTCCAAACTCACTGCCTCGCGTGATGAAGAATGGTCGCAGAGATATTGGCAACATGCTATGTCGGAGAGACTTTGACTCCGGTCAGCTCCCGTCGGCTCACGTCAAGTTCGGGGTTGAACATGCAGTCCTGAACCTGCCTATTGGAGTTGATCCTATTGGTGGGATTTGGTCACACCTCGCCTCAATGGCCCGACAAGATCTCCTGATGCATAACGATAAACAATACTCCGGAATCGACCGCAGAGAAGTGGTTATCGATGATCGAACCTCCACGCCCCTCAACAACTTTTCGTGCATCACTGATCTTATTCAGTGGCGGGTCGCCCGCCAGGGCGACGAGCTGTCATATTGTACCGTTGATGGTCGTGGCAAAGAGGGCAAGGGCGTCACGTGGAGGAAGTTTGATACCAAGGTTGCTTCCGTGGCCATGTATCTGAAGAACAAGGTTAAGATCCGGGCTGGCGACCACGTGGTGCTCATGTACACCCATTCTGAGGATTTTGTCTTTTCGGTGCACGCTTGTGTCAACCTGGGCGCCATTGTCATACCAATACCTCCGATGGATCAGAACAGGTTGCCCGAGGATGTTCCCGCCTTTCTGCACCTCGTCAATGACTACGGAGTCAAGGCCGTTCTTGTGAACCAGGACGTTGATCATCTCCTCAAGATGAAGCCAGTTTCGCAACATATTAAACAATCGGCACAGGTCCTGCGGGTAACGGTCCCGAGCATTTACAACACATCACGCCCGCCAAAGCAGAATAGTGGGCTAAGAGAGCTTGGGATCACCATGGATCCCACTTGGGTCCAGCCCGGTTATCCTGTCATTATCTGGACGTATTGGACACCAGACCAGCGTCGGTTGGCCGTCCAGCTAGGCCATGACACGATAATGGGTATGTGCAAGGTACAGAAAGAGACTTGCCAAATGACAAGCTCTAGACCTGTCCTAGGCTGTGTCAGGAGTACCACGGGCCTGGGTTTCATCCACACATGCTTGATGGGCATCTACATTGGAACACCCACCTACCTGCTGTCGCCAGTCGAGTTTGCCCAAAACCCAATCTCGCTGTTTCACATCCTCTCGAGGTACAAAATCAAGGACACCTACGCAACACCGCAGATGCTGGACCATGCGATTGCAACGATGCCAGCAAAGGGTTTTGCACTCCATGAGCTGAAGAATATGATGATATCTGCCGACGGGCGACCCCGTGCCGATGTCTTTCAGAAAGTCAGACTACATTTTGCTGCAGTCAGCCTTGATCGCACTGCCATCAACACAGTGTACTCACATGTGCTCAACCCTATGATTGCTTCGCGGTCCTACATGTGCATTGAGCCCATTGAGCTCTGGCTCGACACAAGAGCACTCAGACGCGGTCTCATCATACCCACAGATCCGGAGGCGGACCCGAGGGCACTACTGGTCCAAGACTCGGGAATGGTGCCGGTATCGACGCAGATAGCGATCGTCAATCCAGAAAGCCGCTTACTCTGCAATGATGGGGAGTATGGTGAAATTTGGGTCGATTCAGAGGCTTGTGTAAAGTCATTCTATGGATCCAAGGACGCATTCGACGCTGAGCGTTTTGATGGTCGGACTCTCGATGGGGACCCAGGCATCCGCTACGTGAGGACGGGCGATTTGGGCTTTCTTTACAACGTCAGCAGACCTATTGGACCTGGTGGTGCCCAGGTTGATATGCAGGTTCTCTTCGTGCTTGGAAACATTGGAGAGACTTTCGAAATCAATGGGTTGAGCCACTTTCCCATGGACATCGAAAATACCGTTGAGCGCTGCCACCGCGCGATTGTTCCCCAAGGCTGGTATGTACTTTTCATACTCTTTTGACGGAACTTATACCGTGTGCTAACTCGATCGATTCTCTAGTGCCGTATTTCAAGCTGGAGGCCTCGTCGTGGTCCTTGTAGAGGTTGCCAGGAAGTCATTCCTTACCTCGCTCGTCCCGGTCATTGTGAACTCTATCCTGAATGAGCACCAAATTGTTGTTGACATCGTGGCCTTTGTTACCCGCGGGGCTTTCCCTCGTTCTCGTCTTGGTGAGAAGCAGCGTGGCAAGATTCTCGCCGGCTGGGTTTCGAGGAAAATGGCCACGATCGCCCAGTGGGCTATCCGGGATATGGATGCAGATGCTCTCCAGGACCCGGGTCCAGTTGACCACTCGCCAGCCGCCAATGCTGCCACAGCAGAGCTCAACCGTGCAAGTATAGGCAGTCATCGGTCATCCGGTGGTGGCACTGCTCTCCCCGGGGGCACATCAAGCCTCAGAAATGTGGAAGCTGCGCCACAGATCCTGGAGCAGCGCGAGCTGGAGCACCGAATGAATAGCGAAAGGGGAACTACCGGCGCAGCCTTTTCGCCCACGACTCATGTGAGCGAGATGCCTGCAGACTCAACATCCGGGAACGGTTATGGCTATGCTGTGAGTGAGAACCGCAGTCCCGGGATGCCATCATCGGAAACAGTACCGAACAAGGCGCGCGGCAATAGCTACGATATCCCGAATATAGGTGCTCTCGATCTGGGCGACTCAGAATCGCACATGAAACAGGCGCAAGATGGCTCAGGCACCTCGTCACAGCTACGACTGTCCGGTGTGGATGGACGTGACCCACTTGACAATGACGATGATTGGCGTAACGACGCCATCATGCACATGAACTTGGCAAGCAACCTGCAGAGGAGGGACGGATAGGACCTGCATTCTCCTTTATCACGGTTCCCGGGCGTGGATGGTCGAGAGTGGCTTGAAGAGTGCTGTGAAGGACATGTGTAGGGCTAGTGGAGCAAGAGAGAGCTCTGATATACAAGGGTCGGGTGTCAGTGTCACCTCAGACATGCTGCGGAAGGCTCAGGGAAATACACCTAGAGATGGTCGGCTCAAACACAAAATGGGCGCAAGGGCTCGGGAGACATGGATAAATTGAGGCTTGTCCACGGTTATTTGCGACTGCCCTTCTGGTAACAGTTCCAGCACAGGAGCAGTTCGCAAGTACCGATATAGGGAACAAGACATGGGGAGGATCGAATGAGGGCTCTAGGCGCAGTCGGCGTTTGGATCACATTTGTTCACCCTAGTTCTTGTTCAGCCATGGAAAATTTATGCACGCCTCGCATCCTAATGTGCGGCAGGGGTCAGAATCCTCTGGGAGAGAAAATTGTCGCGGTTCTCTCAAGCTTTTGCCTCGCCACGGAACGAGCTGATACCGTTTGCCAGTTACCGATGGCATCCACAATGGTATGCCGAGAAACGCCTGGATAAGACAGCAGTCATGACTATCGATCCATGCCCAGCTGCTCCATGCTAGTCACTTAAGGGCGATGCCAAATCATTATCATCGCGGCAGGTTAGGCCATTGCTGTTGTCAGATAGGGCTGCAGCACGCACGTTGTTGAAGATGAATATAGCAGCTTCGCCAGCTCTTCGACATGGATATTGAATACATGCGGCACTGGTTTGCCGCCGGTGTTAACTGCCGTTTTCGGATATGCGGCGCCGAAAGTATATAGTTGATGGGAATGCCAAGTTAGGCACGACCTCTAGAACTCGGTAATCGAGTAATGGACATTTTTGAAGCATGATTTTCTGGGGTATAGCGACAGTGCCCAACCCTTCAAGGCTTTGCTAATTGCCAAAAGTAGTGGCTTTAATGGTGTGTGGTTGCTCTGGACCAAGAAGGCTCAGGTAGATTTCTGGAGACTTGTCGTACCAATGGCGTAGGACCAAGCAGCCGAGGTGCCTGATAACCAAGACTCAACGTGGATGGCGGACCCGTCAATACCTCAGCCGTTACATTGTACTAGGTAAAATTGTCTCGTCGAGGTTGGTCTGGCCGTGTACCCGATGGACGCGGGCGCCATTGACTCTCCATTTTCGACCGATGTCGCTTTCCGGGTTGCGAGGAACTTTGGAGGGTTTTAATTCGCGACTTGTTCCCTCTGTTATCTTTCAAAGTGTCTCACGTAAAATGTTTTAGCCTCGTCGTTCAGAGTAGGCAGGTGCAAAGCATTCGGGTGCATGATGTAACGTAAGTTAATGGGACGGTGTTTGGGGAACTAAGTAATTTCGGCTTTACCGTACCTAGTGGATGGGATCAAGATAATCAAAGCGTCGCATGAGATCTGTGACAGATTTGGCCAATGTACTCGAAATAAGATGCATTAGTGACAGTTGGTCCTGCCAAGGTCGGCAGTCATGACCGCGCGCCCATAGGTAGTGACAGCGCAGCACCCTGCAACCCAGCTTGAACCTCGGGAGTCGGGATAATCGGAGCCAAGCTTGTCCCGCGTCGCATCGCACTTACTTGGCGATAGGATGTCCGATCGGGTGCAATCCCAATAAACAAGCATCCACAGCGGCGGGGCAAATGTTGATCACTGCAGATAGTATCGTCGGGTGGTAGGTGGTATTGTGATAATTAATGCCTCGACGAATAGTAAAGAATTACAGACCTTCCCGTTTTGTGTTGAAAGCCCGGGCGATAGAACGGGTCTTTTCGAGTCAAGCAATCGCCGGATTGATATTGTTGCCACCACAAGGTACGGTACATGGATAAATACCTACTCATGGTTGTTCCGCTAGTCTGTATGTACTGAATGCGGGTCTCGGATAAAGTACCTACCTAGGTAGGTAGGTAATTACGACGTAGGTAGGTAAGGTAGGTAGGTAATCATGATCGCCGGACAGACTGATCACTTGAGGCGAGCAAGGTAGATTAGGTAGGTAGCTACCTTGGGTGCAATCGGTTTGTCCAGAGAGGGGCGCGGTTTTTCGAACCAGGTAGGAAAGGAGGCACAACACCTTTATGCCATCCAATCAGTTTTATGGTTGCCTGCCAAAGTGTTAAAAGGTTACATGGGCTCCGCTCAAGACTTACTAAAGTTGCATGGGTCATGCACGACAAAAGCCGTGCCAAGTTGCCAAAGTAGGCGTAAGTAAGCATTCCCGGTTGGGTAGGTACCCTGGATGCAGGTATCCATCCACCCACTCCGTGCCGCTTACGATCAGACCTGCCTCACTTGCTCACCTACTGATGATTGATTCCGATAGCCATGCACCGTCACACCCCACAAACGGCAGGCTCTTCGCCATGTCGTCTGGTTACAAAACCAGCCCAATGGCCTTGGCTTCCGGCCGTGGCTGACATGCTGTTTCGTGTAGCACGGACTTCTGGTGTTTGCTGCAGTTCAGTGTTTCTTTTCCTCTTTTCTTCCTCCCATCTCCCTGCCCACCTCCCATCGGAGCGTACCAGTTGGGTTTCTTATATATCGCTTGAATTCACGTCCAGCCACCAACCATTCAAGCGAAGCATCAACGAGCCAATCTCGGGTTTTACTTATAACCCCTCTTCACCAATCATGAAGCTGCTCACCATATCTGCCCTTGTCTCCCTCACATGGGCATGCCTCTTGCCCGAGGAGAGGATCGGCGGTTCTAGCAGCCGCCTTGGTCGCCGCCAGATTACGGGAAACACTGGCATTCCGGTCGGCACTGGAGATCGTTTCAACGATGGCAAGGAGTTGCCGCGGGGAGTTGGGACACAGAACAAGGCCGTGACGTCTGTGCTCAGCGTCAAGGAGATCGACAGCGGATTCAGGGCGCTTGCAAGCCATTACAAGTTCCAGACGTTTGAAGCTCCCCAGAAAACATACGAGGGTCGTTCGGTCTATGGCGGCAAGGTCGGCGGCAATGGCACTTGCGATGACGCCTACAGGGTGTACCTCAACGGTGCGATCCACGCTCGTGAACGTGGTTCTGCCGATGGCTTGCTGTTCTTTGTCTCCGATCTCCTCTACGCCAACGAGAAAAACACCGGTATCACTTATGGCCGCAAGAGCTACACCAACGCCGACGTCAAGAAGGCCTTGTCGGCCGGTCTTGTCTTTGTCCCCTTGTCCAACCCGGACGGCGTCGCCTATGATCAGGCCTCCAACAGCTGCTGGAGGAAGAACCGTAACCCTCGGTCAGCCAGGGCTGGGGACGACTCGACAATTGGCGTTGACCTGAACAGGAACTTTGACTTCCTGTGGGACTTCCCCAAAGAATTTGCCCCGAGTGTTGCAAGCAGTGTGGCCAGCACAGACCCGAGCTCTGAGGTTTTCCATGGTAAGCAACAATAGCCCCATCTGGGTTGATCTCGATATTGTCTTGTTATGCGGATGCATTCCCGCCCCATTCAAGCAGTAATTGCTAACTATTTGTCTCGCTTGCTTTTATCAGGCACCAGTGCGTTTTCGGAACCCGAGACACAAAATATCAAGTGGGTTCTGGATACTTACAAAAAGGTTCGGTGGTTTGTTGACCTCCACTCATACACGGGTGATGTGCTCTACAGCTGGGGGAGCGACACAAACCAGGCGAAATACGATTACATGAACTTCCACAACTCAAGCTACAACGCCGTCCGTGGCCTCGTCAACGACACACCCGGCCGCGGGCGGGGTTACGGCGAGTATACGCCGGCAGAAGAGGATTCTGCCAACCAAAGTGCCGCTAAGCGAATGGGTGCCGCCATGTCGGCCGCAAATGGTCGCACATACACGGTTTCCCAGGCAGTTGGTCTTTATCCCACTTCTGGGTCGAGTGACGACTACTCCTACTCAAGGCATTTTACCGACCCTTCGAAGAACCTTGTACATGGCTATACTGTCGAGTTTGGATTTGGAAACAATGCAGTGCCGGACTGCCCGTTTTACCCGTCGGAAAGCCAGCACAATGATAACCTGAGGGAGATCGGAGCAGGTTTCATGGAGACGCTGCTGGCTGCAGTGGATCTCGGACTTGGCGATGCCACCAAGTGCTGACCTGCTCAGTAAAGAATCTTGAACATACGCCGGTTTGGATAATATCTTGACTCGGTCCCTCGTACGACACATACTTATCCAGTTTAATATGATTAATATAACGAAATACCCAATGACACCCATTAGAACGTTTGACCATGCGTGGTCTTCCCCACGTGTCTCGCTCAACATTGTCTCGGATATTTCCTATCGCTGCTGAATAGCAATCCTCGTTGGCTTGTTTTGTGTTGTTTTTATATTTGGATGAAAGCTCTCTGTCCAACTGCTACGATGCAGCTCGCTCGAGGGGCACAGAGCTAACATTTTCTCTCAGTACAAGGAGTACCCAAGGCTACTCTCTAGCTCCAGCCCTCCAGCTTCTCGCTCGACTTTCCTCAAATGGTCTGTTAGCCTCAGCCTCTCGATGCACTGCGGCTGCCGAGCAACGATGGTTTGGCGCTGGCCTGATTCAGGACTATGTGTCTCTGGCTTGCTCGGTTTGCTCGAATACAATGGCTTGGCGAAGACGGGGCCGATGTTTGAGTGCCAATTTTCGTGCATTTTCTCAATCTCCCCAGAGGCCTCGATTAGGACACCAAACCCGGCACCGTCAATGGCAGAGTTGGGGGGCCATGGTACACCGGAACGGTTGATAGAGGCTTGGAAAGCGTTACGGAGAAATTCATCGCAGCCAAGAGAGCAAACAGACACCTCCCTGCTACAGCCCAGCGCATCATTGACAGCATCTGCGGCCTGGATCAGGAGTTGTTGTCTCTGCCTATTGATACCGTCTGCTCAGAAATTAGCATGCCAGCCCTGGTCGAACCTTGGGTGCGCTATGTAAACAACAATCTACGCTTACTGATAATCTTCTGGCGAACTGGCAATCCATAAGCTCCAACAATCTCAGTGCTTTGCGACACGGCGATGCCAGTAACACGCTTGAACAGTGAGGGTTGCCGAAAGACGTAGGCAACGTAAATCCACTGCATTAGCGCCTTACCAACTGGCGCCTCTACTAGGTCGTGTTCTAAGCCCCTTATCCACCTGTCAACATGGGCCTCGACGGCATCGAAGCATCGGTATCGGTCCACAAAAACGGCGATATCGGCAAGTGTCTGGAGAGTAACTGCGCGAGGGGCCTTCTGGCCTCGGCAATGAATGATGTTCATCACCACGATCGCAGCAGCCGGGTCGACATCGTCCAGATGGATGTGTATTCTTCCATCCGACTGGACTGCAGCAGTGTGCCGAAGCTTGTTGGAAAGGTGGCGGGAGGCAAGGCTCAGGTGCTTGGACGAGACCTTGATCCGGAGCTCTGTGCTGAAGTGCTGGCCATTGATATGCGGCTCGGAGATGCCGTTGATCAGCCCGTCGTCCTTGTGACCGTTGACCACCGATCCGGAGTTCTTGGTCACCTCTGACGTGTGGTGGACAATAAGCAGTGTGTCTGCATCGGGGTCCACTTCGTAGAGCCTAGACATGTCTGCCTTCTGTGCTCGGGTCTCGTAGACTAAGGGGAAGATGCAAATGTTGAGAATGACAATGAAGGGATACCAGATAAAGGGTTGGAAAGCCGCTCTCTCACTCTCTCTCTCACTTTTCTTCTGTTTCTATTCTGCCCAGAACAGATGGGATTGGTTTCATTCACTTCTCTCCCACCCGCCCAACCAGTCACCCCCAACCAGCCACCCTTTGTCGGCAACATATCGAGGATAGAGGCTGGGCACCGAAAGGAACTCCTCATCTCGCGTAAATAGGCTATCCAAGACGGCATGGCGCGAGGCCATAGACTGATCACGCAATTGCACGGTCTTGACCCTTCTTTCTACCCCTTGTCGAACCTAGCATCCCCGCACTGGGCAAAACATTGGCCAATGAGAGGAGAAGCTGGAGCCGACAGCCGCCTCCGTCCGGTCGGTTCCAAGACTGGCAAAGCCGGCACCGACGCTGTCATAAAATGCTCTCTGGGGGATTTGTGCGTGCGTAGCGGTGGTGTACATGCGCTGTCAATATCTATATGTAGATAGAACTAGAACTAGACTAGACCATATGGACGCGCTTGTCGATGCACATAGAAATCCGAGACACCATATTTAGGTACACATTTTGCCCCGCAACTGGCGGGACTGGGGTGAATGAATGTGCTTTCGATTGGTTTTTTTTTTCTTTTACTTCTTCCCCCCTCCTTGTACGTCATTTGTGGGGTCTTTTTTGCGTCAATCTCATCTAGCACTTGTGCGTACTTCGTCGTAGAAGCCGTATGTTTCCAAGTAAAACTTGTCTATCCATATACTTAGGTACGAAGGTCAAGCCAATATTGGATAACACCCCAAACGCTCGACATCGTACACTCCTGAGTACCAGCGGCAACATGGTGGTTTCTGCCGGCAGCTTTCTGGATTCTGCTGCCCTTCGGTCCTATCTTGGCTCATTGGTACCCTCTGCCGCCCGTGCAGAGCTCACCGGCTCCGTACTCCCTGCCTTAGTCTACGCCATTGGTGATGTCTCAGCGCTTCTCAGGCGTGCTCATACAGTGGCGCAAGTGGGCACAGCCAATGCTTTTGGCGACCAGCAGCTGAACGTCGACATCGCTGCCGATGACGTGATCCGTGCTGCGTGCAAGAGCTGTCCTTCCGTCGTGACGGCAAGCAGCGAGGAGACCCCCATCGAGGAGGCCCTGCGTTCCGACGAGGGGGGTGCCGCCAGCTCGAGCGAGCGGTACACGGTAGCATACGACCCTCTCGACGGCAGCTCCATCATCGCCCCAAACTGGACCGTCGGGGCCATCGTGGGCGTCTGGGATGGAGCCACTGCTCTGGGCCAAAGTCCCCGTCGCTCCATGGTCGCTGCGATACTCGGCGTCTTCGGCCCGCGCACAACGGCCATAGTCGCACTCAGAGTACCTGGCATCGGAGAGCCTGCTTGCTTCGAGCTTGGCATTGATGGCCAATTCCTTACGATGGTGCAGCTGAATGTTCACCTTGCGTCGCCGCCTTTCAAAACTCGTTACTTTGCCCCGGCCAACCTCAGGGCCGCCGCCGAATGTGACAAGTACAACGCACTGGTGTCACACTTTATCAGCCAGAGGTATACTCTGCGGTACAGCGGTGGTCTGGTGCCGGATGTTGTGCATGCTCTGGTTAAGGGACATGGCGTATATATATCGCCCACAACAGCCCAGAGCCCAGCCAAGCTTCGACGACTCTATGAGTTATCCCCTATTGCGCTAGTTATCGAATGTGCTGGCGGAAAGGCTGTGGACTCGGACTCCGGACTTGAAGTTTTAGAAGCGACAATAACGGATTGCAATGAAAGGGGAGGGCTTATCTGTGGTAACATGGATGAAGTCGAGCTAGCTAGTAAATACTTATTATGTTGATTCATGGGCAGACATGCGAGTAAATACATCACGTGTACAACCACGTGACCAAAGGATACGATGCAAAGTTTTAACCAGACTTGTATAATTTTGTAAATACTTATTATTTTACTTGTATCGGGGTAACCTGTTCTTATGGTAAAGTACAGTGGGTTAAAGTAGTCTCAGTGCTTAAACTAGACCACCACTGCGAAGCAGTGGTGGACCGAGCGCTCCATGTACCTTTCAGCCACATGGCTTCTCGACCAATTAAAATTGCTCGAAAAAATCGCGCTCGTTCTAGAGTGGGCGACCCAGAAATGGCCAGGACCCTGAAGTGGCCACCTATTCTGTTAGCGAATTCTAGTAAATTGAACACATGCCATCCATTTCAACGCGCTGACGCACCGCAACCAACGCGTTTTTAAAGCCGAAAAAAACCGTAATACCTTCAGATTTGGAATTCAGGCTATCCCAGGCCGTTCAGGCCGTACGAAAGGGCTCTTCAAAAGCCGCAACCGCCCGCGCGTAAACCGTACCGAAATTTACCCTCAAACGACGCGTTAATGGTAACGTTAATCGAATACAGGCTTATAAATTGTAACAAAAGCTATTTAACAAACAGGAAAGATTTATTAACCGTTAGATTAAAGTTGAAAAATTTGTTGGAAGGACGCCGGCTCACCGATTAATTAAAAATTTCGCCTCGTTTTTGGTACCTCCCAACGAACGCGATCACGGTTTCGGTCGCGGTTAATTTAAAAGCTTCCTACGCCGAAATCCGGCTATTAGGGCTAAAAGCGGTATTTTGCTAAAAGGAGCGCGAACTAACCAAGCTACTGCAAAATTGATTCGAACTTTTTATAATTAACACCGAAAGATTATCGACGAAGTTAATATTAAACCCAAAAATATCGCGAATATAAACGAATACAGTTTTTAACAGGGCGATACAATCGCTGGAAGGGTATACGGTTAGGCCTCTGTAAAACAACTAAATAAAGCTAAAATCAAACAAACTTTAAATATAATTTGGGTGACGATAATCGAGGCAACTACCGACCGCTAAAGGCCGAAAATTTACACCTACCGTAATCTAAACAGGTAACATTTTTTAAACGCAATAGTTTCCACCGGAAATAAAAAATTGGACGTACAATTTATCGCCCTCCGGATGGTCCAACGCTAAAATTGCCCTTAAATAGCTTCGACAAATATATTTACCGGAAATAAAACCAGAAAACGACTTTAAATAACGGTTATTAGTACTAGATCAAATTACAACGCATTAATTAGCTAAATTTATATTCGAAACTTTTAACAACCGCATTTTCGTCGAATATTTACCATTTTACAACTTACATGTTACTTGACCGTTTAACGTTTCGGTTTTTAACTTTGTAAAAACGTATTATTGTGAAAATATAAAAACGTTCGCCTCGTTTAATATTATCGCACCTAAATGTTACGATCAAAGTATCGGGGTAACCTGTTCTTATGGTAAAATACAGTAGGTTGAAGCAATTGAACGTTTAACTGGGTAACGGGGGTTTTCAATAACTGGGGGTGAAATTAAAATCGTTCTCAAGTAAATATTAAAGTTAATTAAATTTAATTGCTGCTAAACAATCTGTCACATGCGCCCGACGATTTAACGCATACGTCAATAAATCAAAAGATCTTGCAGTACCTGCGCTTAGCAGATACTTCGTCGGTCCCAATTATAAGGTAATCCACTCTGAACGTGACACAATCCTAAAATCGAATTTATTAATATAATAATAAACGTATTTTATATAAGCTATATTCCAAATGTTATTTTCCTAATTTTACTAAATTAATAAAATCACTTCTTTTGATTTGTTATAATTTTAAAAAATTATTAAAGTAATTTTTGTCCTTAAATAATTTCTTTTTTACTGGTCGGTGATTTCTTTTGGGCAAATATCGTTAGGAAGGGTGTAACCCCACCTGGTTTTCTTAATACCGGCTCAACCTTTTAGCCGTAATACTAGGTTTTCTTTCCTTTTAACCAAATCCTGTTGGCCTTAAATAATTTGTATTCCCCTAATTTTTATTTTTAATTTTGTTTTTTTCTAATTAATTTTCCTGCGCTATATTTAACCGCGTAATTTAAATTAAAATTTAATCGTTTATCGACGGAACGTCGTTTTACTTTTTTTTCTTTTTAACGTTTACGGTGGAAATGCTTTTTTGTTTTTCGTATAAATCCCGTGGGGTAACCAAATATTCGATTTTATTTTAGGATTTTTTTCGCTGCGTAAAATATTTGCGTTTCAATCGTCCGGATTACGACGTTCTGGGTTTTTTTTCCGCGAAAATTTAGAACATTGGTTTCCAATACGCCCGAATAAAATTTAGAATGGAGGTTGCGGAGGAAACGCGTCGTTAAATTAATACAAAAATTAAACGTTTCTAAAAACAAAAACAAATATAATTTAAAAAAAGAATACGAGCCGTAATTCGCGGAATTAATAATTTAGAAAAGTTGGATCGGGTAAAACGTAAAAAGGCAAAATAGGAAAAGCAGCGACGATTAACCGAAATTTTGCCTAAAATGTTTTTAAAATCGTTTTTTCCAAATTCCAATTTTATTTGGAATTCAATTTTCCCGAGAAAATTTTTTAAATTTTTCGTTATTAGATAAAATAAATATTTCTGCGTAATATTTCGTTGGTAAATTATTTCCTGGTATTTTTTATTTTATATTATACATTAATTGTTTCTTTTTAAATTTGTTTGGTAGTATGGTTTCGAATTTTGGCCGGTTTTTAATTTTTGGAAATGGTAAATGGTGTTTTTTAGGTCGTCTTTTTTTTAGCTAATTTATTCGCAAATCCAACTTCTAATAATATTGGCGGAGCGGTTTTTGGCAATCCTGGAAATAGTTAAAAGGTTTCCAAATATTTTTTTCATATTTATAATTTTCCCATTTAATAAGGTATTTTGTTTTGCCGTAGTTTCGTTTATAGTTGAATATTCGTTTAACGCCGTAAATTTATTTTGCGTCGATTTTATTCGTTTTTTATATATTAATACCGTATAATACCGGTTCCAGTAATAATACGTAAAATATGGGGTAAACCTTTATAATATCTAATAATAATAATTTGTAATTGGTGTCCCTAATGTTTTACTAATTTTGAAAGGTCCAAACTTTTTAAAGTTAAATTTGCTATTGGGTCGTTATATTTTAATATTGCGTCGAATAAAATAAACGTTATTTCCCTTTTTAAAAAATGGACCTTTTATCCGACGCTAATTGGCGTATTTTATTATTTCTTTTCGTACGAATTTTAACTTTTGCTGGAATTTTTCGTATAACTGTTATGATTCGCTCGTTTATTTATGGGTTTGTAATACCGTAATTGTGGTTTTTGGTTTTTTATACGCTGTAGGGTTAAATTGATAATTGGTATAAAACGAGGTTATTTTAATATTTTTGTTTTTTAAACTATTATAGGCAAATTATATTATGGGTAATAATCGTACCCAATTGTTTTATTTATAATTTACATAATATTCTAAATACTGTTTAAATATTTAATTGGTTCGTTTTATTTATCCGTTTATTTGGGGGTGGAACATTGTTGATAATTTATAATTTATTCCAAATTATTCCATTAAAATTTTCCAAAATTTTAATGTAAAAAATTTGTTTTTATCCGTAACGATATTTTTTAGAAATCCGTAATTATTAGCAATTATTCGTAGGAATGTATAAGCAATTTTTTCGGCGTTATTACTTTTTTTATATGGTAGAAAATAGGCGTATGTAATAAATTTGTCCAATATAATTAACATATTGTTATATTTAATTTTTGTGAATGGTTTTTCCGAAAATGGTAATTTAACGGTAAAATCTATTATAATAATTTGCCAAATTTTATTAAAGGTTGGTAAAAGTTGCAATAACCCGTAAAGTTTACATTTTGCAAATTTATTTTTGGTACAAAATTCGCAATTTTTAATGGTTTTTTGTACTTTTTATCGTATTTTTTGGAAATTATAATACTGTTTTAACCGTTTTTATATTTTGGAAATTTTTTATTATCCGTCGGCTTTATTTCCGTAAATTTTCCGTATTTTTTCTGGCGTAATTATAAGAATAATAAGCTTATATTATAAGCTTAGCACGTAGTAAATACTACGATGTACTATAATGCATAATTAATATGCAATATATAACGTGCATTATATATAAACCAACTAATGCAATACAATTGCATAACAATACAAATACAATCTTTTAACCTATTTGGGTAAAAGAAATAAACGCATAATATAAAACAATGGTAAGTTTCAATGCGTTGCAAAGTTGGTTTAGCATTTATATAAAACAACAAAAACGTTACAATTATCCACATATATAAAACAGGTAAAAAAACGCCAATGCGCTGTTTTATTTTATCTTAATTGGGAAAATAAAATACAACGTTTAATACGTGGATTTGTAATACCTAGATTGTTAAATGCAATACCTCTGCAGATAAATAGGGAAGAATTGTAAAAAAGGATGAGAGGTGAATTGTAAAAGTGAATAAATTTACACCAGGTAAATATATATAAGGGGAAAAAGGTCACTTTTTGTAAATAAAATAGAGGTAAAAGTTGTACTGATATTGTGAAAACTGATGATTCTTGTAGATGATGAAAAATCCGATGTTGTAAAAGTCGATATCTTCAAAACTTCCTCTAATTCTAAGGCGGGAAATTCTTCCCTATTTATCTACAGAGGTATTGCATTCAACAATCTACGTATTACAAATCCACGTATTAAACGTTGTATTTTATTTTCCCAATTAGGATAAAACAAAACAGCGCATTGGCGTTTTACCTGTTTTATATATGTGGATAATTGTAACGTTTCTGTTGTTTTATATAAATGCTAAACCAACTTTGCAACGCATTGAAACTTACCATTGTTTTATATTATGCGTTTATTTCTTTTACCCAAATAGGTTAAAAGATTGTATTTGTATTGTTATGCAATTGTATTGCATTAGTTGGTTTATATATAATGCACGTTATGTAATGCATATTAATTGTGCATTATAGTGCATCGTAGTATTTACTACGTGCTAAGCTTATAATATAAGCTTATTATTCTTATAAATATTAATAATAAGTATTCGTACTATAATCGTGGCGATTGTTTAAAGCTATATAAAGTTTTGTTTAATTTACCAACTTTATTTTATATTTATTTATATATACAAACTAGTTGGTAAATTTATATATATTTCGGTATTAATATTTGTTTGTAAAAATGCTGCGTTCATATCGCATTAAACTATTTTATAACCTAATTTAACGGTTATTATTATTATTATAATACGCTACGTTTCGATTTTGCAGCTTGTAAAAAAGGTGTTCAAAAAACTTACACTAAATATTTGGGAAAAGCTTTATACGATTTAACGGGCTTTATAACAAAATTTGTTTTTATTATCCGTAATATAACGGTTATCGGTATAATTATTATTTATGGGTTTTTTTATTAAAACCCAACGCCTTTTAATAGCAGATTTACTTTTTGGTAAATTGACAATTTTATGTACGTTTTTGTTTTCGAAACTATTTATTTTATTTTTACAGAAATTATACCAGTTTTATACATCTGGCAATTTTATTACCAGTGGGAAAATAAATAGATTATCCGTATTATTAATGGTCAAAATAAAACTTTTATTATTGGTAAATTTGTAAAGTTTATTAAACACCGTATTGTTTATAATTAATAATTTATTCTACTATGCATTAAATTTAAGCATGTTTATAGCGAAAGGTCCGCTGTTATTATTAACATTTCTTTCGCTGATATTATTATTAACGTTGTTTTAACGTTAAAATTATTAATTTTATTTTTAACGTTAATATTATTATTGGAAATATGAATTTTTATTTTATTTAATATTTCGTTCGGGCTATTTCTAATATTAAATGAAAAATAATTTTCCAATATTGTCAAATCTTGAGTTAAAACGGTTGTTTCTCGTTTTAAATGCCAAACTTTATATAAATTATTATATTCGTTATACCCGATGAATAAATCAGGTTTGTTTCTAAATTTTTACTTCTCTGTCTATATATTTGTGTTAAAATAAACAATTAATTTCCATATCTTGAATATATTATAATCCGTATTTTTATTATTATATGATTTGTAAAGCAATTTAAATCCTAACGACAAATTCGGGGTTCGGTTATATATAAACGGCTGATGATAATATTTCACCCTAAAGGTTGTATATATATTAAAAAATATAACCCTCATTTTATTAAAGAATACTAGATTTATTTGTTCTATTAACCCATTTGGCTCTTTTATATACAGAGGAATTAAATTGTGGATAATTCCAAATCTATTTAATATTAATTTAAAATCGTCATTAATATATTCCCCCCATTATTGGTTAAAATCTATTTCACCCTTTTATTATCTGGATTATTATTAAATTTATTTATCAAGATTTAGAAAGCAATAATTGCATCCGACTTTTGTTTTAATAAATAAACGAATAAATATTTGGACTTTTTATCCAAAAAGGTTGTATAATATTTGTAATTATTATATGTAATAGGAGTGATTGGACCCTTTAAATCGCTATAGATCTGTTCGTCTATATAATACTCATTTCTATTATTTGACCTTTTATTTATAAGACGGTTGGACTTTGTTTGGAAACAAACTTCACATCGAAATCGTTTATATTCCAATATAACGTTCTTATTTATTAAGATATTTTGTGTTTTTAAACCCGCTAACAACGGTGTTAACCCAATATGTCCTAGTTGTAAATGCCATTTATATATTATATTGTTTTTAATATTAGAATTTTTAGTATCAAAAACATAGTTATTATTTTCTGAATTCTGTTTAAAATTTTCGGCCGGAATATACTATAATCCATTGGATTTATAACCTTTTGTAAGCAATTTATTCTATTTAAATAAAAAGACTTCATTATTTTCAAAAGTGATGGTTATATTTTGGAAACAAAAAACATTTAATAAATTTATTTTCAATTTGGGTATAAAATGGACGTTTTTTATCACAATTTTTATATATGAATCTTTAAATTCCAAATACAAATCACCAATTCCGGTTATTTTTAATTTATTTGCATTCCCTCAATTTGCATATTTTGTTATAAATTTATAATTTAATAAATAACTTTTATTGCAAATTGTATCTATTATTGCAGCGTTATTTATCACAAATTTGCAAATTACTCTTAAATCATTGAAATAATCTGGGATATTGTCAGCTTCTGCAATATTTAATATATTATTTAATATATTATTTGGGGTATTATTTGGGCTTACTTTTTCAATTATATCTCAATTTTATTCGTTAAAAGTCGAATCGTTATTATTTGATAAATCAATTAAAGTATTAATCAAATTGTTGTTATCGTCGGAATTGTTAACGTTGTTTTATCGTTGAAACGATTCTTTTGTGTTAAACCGTCCCATAATTTAGGTGCTGTTTTTGGTTTTAAATACCAGCATTTATTAATAAAATGGCCTGTTAATTTGCAAAATTTGCAAAATTTGCCTCTATTCTGCGATTTTTTGCTTTGCTTTTTAACAGACTTTTTTTTAATATTATTCCCAAATTTATTGGTAAAAAGTATTTTCTTGTTATTTTTGCTTTTAAATTCATTAATCAAATGTGCGAATAACAAATCTTTATTATATAATTTTGGATTATGTTTTAATACCTAACTGATATTGGAAATAAAGCTTACGTATAAATTATCCGATAAATTCAATACCCAGGATATAATTATTTGTTCAGGTATAATTATCTGTTTGGATTTTAAATTATTGGATAATTTCTTTATTTTATTAAGGTATTTTTTAATATTTTTGAATTTTTGCGGGGTTGTATTAAAAAACCCCTTAGCGATTAAAAGATCGGTAATAAATCCTTTTGGATTATATGAATTTCCCAGTTTTAACCAAGCTTTTTTTGTGGTAGTTTCATTCCTTATTTTTAATAAAGGACCGTTTTTCTATAAAAGCTTTAACAAAGTCAATGCTTTATTATTGTTTTAACCAGTTTCGGTAAGATTATTATTATAACCTTTTTCAGTTGAAATATTTTTGGTTCGAAGGGATTAGATAATATAATTATTTGTATTTTTTAGTTTAGGGATAGAAATTTTACTCCAAAACCTGACATTTTTAATAAAAATAATTTATTTATTAGAAAAGTTATGTTTTATAAATATATATTTAATATATATAAAGGAATATTATATAAATAATATACCTGTTTGAATATTGTAATATATTTTCTCGAAAGTAGAAACTATATTGTTTTGTATTTAGGCCCAACTTTAAAGATTAACGATAGGTAAGTAAATAAAAAGGTCCTGCCTTTTTTGTGGTTGTTGATAAAATAAGATTTGGATAGAGGAAAATGTATGTAAAAAAAAGTGGTAAAAGTTGTAAAAAGGGATGAGGAGTGAATTGGAAAAGTAAATAGATTTATACCGGGTAAATATATATAAGGGGAAAAAGGTTATTTTGTAAATAAAATAGAGGTAAAAAGTTATATTGATGATTGATAGTTGTACTTATTGATTTTTATAATATAAAAATTTGATGTTGTAAAATCCGATAATCTTCAAAACTTCCTTTAATTTTAAGGCGGGAAATTCTTCCATATTTATTTGCAAAGGTATTGCTTTTAACAATTTACGTATTACAAATCCACGTATTAAACGTTCTATTTTATTTTCCCAATTAGGATAAAATAAAACAGCGCATTGGCGTTTTACCTGTTTTATATATGTGGATAATTGTAACGTTTTTTGTTGTTTTATATAAATGTTAACCCAACTTTGCAACGTATTCAGACTTACTATTGTTTTATATTATGCGTTTATTTCTTTTACCCAAATAGGTTAAAAGATTGTATTTTTATAAATTGTTTATATGCAATTGTATTGCATTAGTTAGTTTATATATAATGTACGTTATATTTTGCATATTAATTGTGCATTATAGTGCATCGTGCTATTTACTATTTGCTAAGCTTATAATATAAGTTTATTATTTTTATAATGAACGTGTTTTATATAAATTATGTTCTAATGTAATTTCATTTTATTAAAGCAGTGAAATTATTTCCCTAATTTTTTATAATTTCAAAAAATCTTTGAAACTTCTTTTTGCGATCACGTGGTGTTATATGATCACGTTTTTATGTAATTATTTTTTGCCGGTCGGTAATTGCCCTGGGCGGTTTTCGTCAGGAGGGGTGTAACCCCATTTAGCCTCCTTGGTATTGGCCTAATTATCTGGTCGTAACAGGTAAAAAGCAATTGGGTTGTTATTACAACGGCGTAAATACGGGAATATTCCCTAACCGAATGTAGGAACTTTTTAAAATTGTTATACAGCTTGAAATTTTTGGTTATTATTTCGGACTACCACTAATATGTAAAGTTTGGTATAATAATGCTTTTATTTACCAAAGAGGTTTTGCCCAAATAAAAGTAGGGTGCCCCTCGGGTTTTTGTATAATAATATATAAACGTTCTATTTTCTAAAATATGCCTTTGGAATTTGTAATTTACAATTAAATTAGGTAGATTTTTTACATGGTAACTTTATTTTATCTTATATAAATAGTTTCAAATACGTTGCAGGTATCCACTAAATTAACTTTAAGTTTTATAGTTATAACTAATTATAGCGTAATGTCCGGTAGATTTAAAAAACAAGCTAATATTTAAAATATATACCGATAGAATATTGCCAAAATGTTTTAATTACCTGTCAAAATAGCCGTTTGTTTGTAAAAACTTTTCACTTTTGTTTTTTTGTTAATAACCATTTAAATTTCTGTCACGTTCAGAGCGGATTACCTTATAATTGGGACCGACGGAGTGTCTGCTAAGCGCAGGTACTGCAGGATCTTTTGTTCCATCGACGTATATAAGAACAATAAGCTTATATTGTAAGCTTAGCACGTAGTAAATACTACGATGTATTATAATGCACAATTAATATGCAGTACATAACGTGCATTATACATGAACCAACTAATGCAATACAATTGCATACAAACAGTTTATACAAATACAATCTTTTAACCTATTTGGGTAAAAGAAATAAACGCATAATATAAAACAATGGTAAGTTTCAATGCGTTGCAAAGTTGGTTTAGCATTTATATAAAACAACAAAAACGTTACAATTATCCACATATATAAAACAGGTAAAACGCTAATGCGCTGTTTTATTTTATCCTAATTGGGAAAATAAAATACAACGTTTAATACGTGGATTTGTAATACCTAGATTGTTAAATGCAATACCTCTGCAGATAAATAGGGAAGAATTTCCCGCCTTAGAATTAGAGGAAGATTTTTTTTTTTTAGATATCGGATTTTTCATCATCTACAAAAATCATCAGTTTTCACAATATCAATACAAGCTTTTCACCTCTATTTTGTTTACAAAAGTGACCCTTTTCCCCTTATATATATTTACCTGGTGTAAATTTATTCACTTTTACAATTCACCTTTTATCCCTTTTTACATATATAAATGCTAAACCAACTTTGCAACGCATTGAAACTTACCATTGTTTTATATTATGCGTTTATTTCTTTTACCCAAATAGGTTAAAAGATTGTATTTGTATAAATTGTTTGGATGCAATTGTATTGCATTAGTTGGTTCATGTATAATGCACGTTATGTATTGCATATTAATTGTGCATTATAGTACATCGTAGTATTTACTACGTGCTATGCTTATAATATAGGCTTATTATTCTTATATACCCCCGTAATTTGTATAATAAAATACTTTTCATTATATAAATTATCTGTATAAATTTCTTACAGTTTTAACATATAAAACCCAGTGGGAAAAAATTGTTAAAAGAAAATATTATATATTTGAATATTATTTTCAACTTATAAAACCCTTTGGGAAAGAATCGTTACAATATTATATATATAAGCAAAAACCTAATTTAGGTAAAAAAGCTTTATTTAATATTTCCCAATTCGAGGAAATATTTATGGGCTGGATTTGGTACCGCTTTTGTTAAAAGATCCGCCAAATTTTCTTTTGTTGGTATATATACCAGTTCTATTAAAATCTTTTAAACTGCTTTTCTATTAAAATGATATAATATATCAATATGCTTGGATTTTTTGTGAAATTCAGGATTGTTTGCTAAATTAATAGCCGACGTATTATCCACCAAAACGACAGGTATTTTTATATTAAATGCCAAATTTAAATTGTTATTTAAATATGTTATTATATTGTTTAAATATATTGCTTTTTTTATTGCGTTTGTTAAAGCCATATATTTAGCCTCGCAACTGTTTAAAGCTATTATTTTCTGTAAAATAAAATTCTAATTTATTATATTATTATTCGATATATTTTTGTTATTTTTTTCTGTTAAACTAAATATGTAGCCAAAAGTTGATTTTCGATTTTCAAAGTTATTAGCCCAATCGGAATCACAATATCCTTTTATTCGGATATTTTTATTTCCGTTATTTACTTTATAATTTAATCCAAGATTTAGATATTTTAATAAATATTTCCAAATATTTACAACGGATTTTAAATGCTCGTTGTTTGCATTTGCTATAAATCTGGCACATAAATTAACGGTATGACAAATATCTTGATTTGTTTTCAACGCTAAATATAATAGCAAACCAATATATTATTAGTATATTTTTATTTCGTCCTGAGAAGCGTTGTTCTTATTTTTTATTAATTTAATACCCGGTACCCCCGGAATTAATCCCGGTTTATAATTGTTATTAATATTAAGTTTATTTAATAACTTTTCTGTATATTGGGTTTGTTTTATTATTAAATTATTATTGTTAATAATAATTTCGTGCCCCAAAAAGCTGGAAACAGGTCCTAAATTTTCTATTTTAATTTCCGTTTGCAAATCGGAAATTAAATTATTAATAATATTAGTATTTTTATTTATTATTAATATATTGTCCACGTGGCATACCAATATTGTTTGGTAATATGTACTATCGGGGTTTTTATTAATAAAAATACCCTCGTCGTATGGTAAAGGACTAAATCCTAATTTATTTAATATTTTTAATAAATATTTATACCATAATCGTGGCGATTGTTTTAGGCCATATAAAGCTTTGTTTAATTTACCAACTTTGTCTTTATGTTTCTTTTTTGTATAGAAACCAGTTGGTAAATTTATATATATTTCGGTATTAATATTTGCGTGTAAAAATGCTGTTTTAACATCGCATTGGATTATTTTATAACCCATTTTCACGGTTATTATTATTATAATACGTCACGTTTCGGTTTTGCAGATTGTAAAAAAAGTCTCCAAAAATCTACACCAAATATTTGGTAAAAACCTTGTACGACCCAACGTGCTTTGTAACGATATTTGTTTTTATCATCCGTAATATAACGGTTATCGTTATTATTATTATTTATCGGCTTTTTTATTAAAACCCAACGCCTTTTAATAGCAGATTTAGCTTTTGGTAAATCAATAATCTTATATACGTTTTCGTCTTCCAAACTATTTATTGTATCCTTACAGAAATTATACTAGCTTTATGCATTTGGCAATTTCATTGCCTGTTGGAAAATAAATGGATTATCCGTATTATTTATTGTTAAAATAAAATTTTTATTATTGGTAAATTTATAAAATTTATTTAACACCGTATCGGTTATAATTAATAATTTGTCCTGCCATGGATCAAATTTGGGCATTTTTGTAACGGGAGGTCCGCTGTTATTATTAGCGTTATTTCCGCTAATACTATTATTAACGTTATTTTTAACGTTAAAATTATTATTAACGTTATATTCCACGTTAAAATTATTACCAACGTTTTTTTTAACGCTAAAATTATTATTAGAAATATTAATTTCTATTTCATTTAATATTTCGTTTGGGATATTTTTAATATTAGATGAAAATTAATTTTCTAATATTGTCAAATCTCGAATTAAAACTGTTATTTTTTGTTTTATATCTCAAATTTATATATATTATTATATTCGGTATAACCGATTAATAAACCAGGTTCGTTCCTAGCTTCTAGTTTTTTTATCTGTTTATTTGTGTTAAAATAAACAATTAACCCCCATATTTTTAATATATTATAATTTAGATTTTTGTTATAATATAATTCGTAAAGCGATTTAAATCCCAACGACGAATTCGGGGTTTGGTTATATATATAAACGGCTGATAATAATGCTTCACCCCAAAAATAATTTAGTGCATTTGTATTAAAAAGTATAGCTTTTATTTTATTAAAAAGTGTTAAGTTTATTCGTTTTATTAACCCATTTGGCTTTTTTGTATACGGAGGAGTTAAATTATGGATAATTCCAAGTTTATTTAATATTAATTTAAAATCATTATTAATATATTCCCCTCCATTATCGGTAAAAACCTTTTTCACCCTTTTGTTATTTGGGTTATTATTTAATTTATTTATTAAGGTTTGGAACGCAATAATTGCATCCGACTTTTGTTTTAATAAATAAACGAATAAATATTTGGACTTTTTATCCAAAAAAGTTATATAATATCTGTAGTTATTATATGTAATAGGAGTGATAGAATCCCCTAAATCGCTATGGATTCGTTCGTTTATATAATAGTCATTTTTATTATTTGACATTTTATTTATATAACGGTTGGATTTTGTTTGCAAACAGATTTTATATTGAAATTGTTTATATTATAATACAACGTCTTTGTTTATTTGGATATTTTGTGCTTTGAAAACCGCTAACAACGGTATTAGCCCAATATAAGCTAATTTTAAATACCATTTATATATAATATTGTTTTTAATATTAAAATTCTTAATGTTAAAAATATTGTTATTATTTTCCGAATTTTGTTTGAAGATTTCGGCCGGAATATAATATAATCCATTGGATTTATAACCTTTTGTAAGCAGTTTATTTTGTTTGAATAAAAAAACTTCATTATTTTTAAAAGTGGTGGTTATGTTTTGGAAATAAAAAACATTTAATAAATTTATTCCCAATTCGGGTATAAAATGGACGTTTTTAATTACAATTTTTATATGTGAATTTTTAAATTCCAAATGCAAATCACCAATTCCGGTTATTTTTAATTTATTTGCATTACCCCAATTTGCATATTTGTTTGTAAATTTATAATTTAATAAATAACTTTTATTGCAAACTGTATTTATTGTTGCAGCGTTATCTATTACAAATTTGTGAATTCCCTTTAAATTATTTAAATAATTTGGGATATTATCAGCTTCTGCAATATTTAATATATTATTTAATATATTATTTGGGGTATTATTTGGGCTTATTTTTTTAATTATATCCCAATTTTGTTCGTCAAAAGTCGAATCGTTATTTTCTGATAAATCAATTAAAATATTAATTGAATTGTTATTATCGTCGGAATTGTTTACGTTATTTTTAACGTTACTTTTAACGTTGTTTTTATCGTTAAAACGACTTTTCTTCGTTAAACCGTCCCATGATTTAAATGCTGTATTTGGTTATAAATACCAGCATTTATTAACAAAATGGCCTGTTAATTTGCAAAATTTGCAAAATTTGCCTTTATTTTGTGATTTTTCGATTCGTTTTTTAAACGAACTTTTTTTATTATTATTTCCCACTTTATTTGTAAATAATATTTTATTATTATTTTTGCCTCAGGATTCGTTAATCAAATGTGCAAATAACGAATCCGTATTATATGCTTTTGGATTATTCCTTAATATTTAACTGACATTGGAAATAAAACCTTCGTATGAATTATCCAATAAATTTAATACCCAAGATATAATTATTTGTTTAAATATAATTATTTCTTTGGATTTTAAATTATCGGATAATCTTTTTATTTTGTTAAAATATTCTTCAATATTTTTAAACTTTTGCGGAATTGTATTAAAAAACTCCTTAGCGATTAAAAAATCGGTAGTAAATCCTTTTGGATTGTATCAATTTTCTAATTTTAACCAAACTTTTTGTGTGGTAATTTCGTTCCTTATTTGCAATAAAGGACCGTCTTCGCACAACAACGTTAATAAAGCTAATACTTTATTATCGTTTTCACCGATTTTATTAAAATTATGAATATAACCTTTTTCGGTAAAAATGGCTTTGGTTCGGAGGGACCAGATAATATAATTATTTGTACCCTTTAATTTGGGGATAGAAATCTTATCTCCAAAACCCGACATTTTTAATAAGTAAATTCTTTATTTATTAAAATGTTATTTTTTATCAATATATATTTAATATATTTGAAGGAATATTATATTAATAATATACCTGTTTGGATATTGTAATATATCTTTTCAAGAGTAGAAAATATTTTTTTTTTATTTAGGCCCAACGTTAAAAATTAACGATAGGTAGGTAAATAAAAAGGTCCTGCTTTTGTTTGTGGTTGGTAATAAATTAAGATTTGGATAAAGGAAAATGTATGTAAAAAAGGTGGTAAAAAGTGGCCTTTTTAACAAACGAGCTCCGGGCTTATAACCTGTAAAAAGGGATAAAAGGTGAATTGTAAAAGTGAATAAATTTAAACCAGGTAAATATATATAAGGGGAAAAAAGGTCACTTTTTGTAAATAAAATAAAGGTAAAAAGTTGTATTAATATTGTGAAAACTAATGATTTTTGTAGATAATGAAAAATCCGATATAAATTTAAAACTTCCTCTAATTTTAAGGCGGGAAATTTTTCCCCATTTATCTGCAGAGGTATTGTATTTAACAATCTACGTATTACAAATCCACGTATTAAACGTTGTATTTTATTTTCCCAATTAAGATAAAATAAAACAGCGCATTGGCGTTTTACCTGTTTTATATATGTGGATAATTGTAACGTTTCTGTTGTTTTATATAAATGCTAAACCAACTTTGCAACGCATTGAAACTTACCATTGTTTTATATTATGCGTTTATTTCTTTTACCCAAATAGGTTAAAAGATTGTATTTGTATAAATTGTTTGGATGCAATTGTATTGCATTAGTTGGTTCATATATAATGCACGTTATAAATTGCATATTAATTGTGCATTATAGTACATCGTAATATTTACTACGTGCTAAGCTTATAATATAAGCTTATTTTTCTTATAAAATTAACAAAACTCCTTTTTCCGAAAAGAAATACCAAATAATAATAAAGAATTAGAAAATCGCATTACCTATATATAAAACCAAATTGATTTACTAAATAATACCAAATACAAAATAAGGCCACTATTTCGCACCTGTTCCGCGAAACTCGTTCCCGACGAAAAATTACCGCGATTATTATTAATACCGGTTCTGATAATTCGCATTAAAAATCCCGCGTAAATAATCCTCCGATATTTTCAATTAATTTCGACAAAAATAAAATTATTTTTGAAATTTGGTACCGCCGGATCGAAACCAAATGATTATTTGACGGAATATATTATCCTACCAATATAAACAAACGCGCTTACGTTAAATCCCGTCTCGGAAATAACGCCGCCGACATTTTGCTTTTTTATTTTAACAGTATTTACCCCGATTAAATCACTACGTACGACGGTATAATAAACTATTTGCGCGAAAAGGATAAGAATACCAAATTTAAAGATATAACGCGGAACGAATTGGACAGATTAATTATATCGACGAAAAACAAATTTATAATTTCAAAAAACAAATTTGTTAAATTGGTAGGTTAAAATGGTTTTCCGAAACAAAATTGGAAACAGAAATTGCACCGCCGTTTATTTACCAATTTGCGAATTACAATGGTTATATACTATTACAATACTAACGTTTTTTTAACGTTTACGTCCGTACGACCGATAGCATTTTTAATAACTTTATTAAAATCTACGCCTCGTGGAACGAAAATAAAAATAAAACCAAAACCATTTCGACCAAAAAAACCACAAAAGGGTTTGTTATTTTACGTATTAGAAACCCAGCCCGGATTATCGGAAACGACATTAACGAAAAACAAAAAAATAAACTGAATATAGAAAAAATACGTAAATTTATCCGAACAGGCAAATACTTCCAATACCGTAAACCGGGCCATATTAATAAAAATTACCCCAACGGAAATACCAGTGGTCCCACTATTTCCGAAAACCAAATCAACCAAATTATTGCAAATTATATAAAGAAAATACCGATATATTTAAAAAAACGTCGTTATGTTGAAAATTAATTTCTTTGGGAAAATTAGATTTTTTCCCAGGAAAAATGTAGCCAATCACCGAAATATGCAAATTGAAAAAACAAATCGCTGCAAAACAAAAATTGCTAACAAAACCAATACCCTACGATTTTTCACGTATATATCTAAACAGTAACCCCATATTTATAACGGCCAACATTTCCCTAAATGGATTTAAATTTAACATTCGTATTTTAATTTATACCGGAGCAAATAGTACGTTTTTGTTAGCAAATAATTTGTTCGGCGATTATATATAGCGTTAAAACCGCGTAAAACTGTCGGTTTTTACCCCTAAAAACTTGGAAATAATCCCGGAAAAACTTTGCAATAAATTATTATTATTATATTAGTCATTCTTATAATATAAAACCGGAAATTCCGCGAAACGGCGATACTGGTATTGGATATACCACAAAAGATAATCGTGGAACAATTTATTTTGGCGGAATACGGAATATTTACTAACTATTATTACCGACGGTTCCAATTTCCGGAAAGTTTACCCTTATTGGCGGTAAATTATTGAAATATTAATATAACCCAACTACCAAATCCGGAACTTGTAAACCCCCTATACCAATCGGACGCGGATCATTAAAATGCAATTTTGGAAAAGAAATTAATTGGTTTTTCAATAACGAATAATATAACGACGAATCCAAATTTTGAAAAAAATAACAAAACGCCTTCCGTTAGTACCTCGGAAAATAAAATTGCTGGCCAAATCAGAATAAACCTGGGAAATCCCCACGCCCCGAAAAATTTACGCTGATCCAAATTTACAAAGAATGCAACGGGAATTTTACAATTTACTAAAACCATAAGTTAAAATAACAAATTTGAATTATACGCAAAGGAAAAAAAACCAAAAAAAACCAAGAATTCCTTTCCTATATAAAACAACATTAAAGGAAAATATATATCAAAACAAAACGTGGTAATTTAATATAAAAGCCGACAGGTAAATATTGCTGTAATAGGCGTTATATAATTTATACGCTCAATATAAAAGCATATAACCTTTTATTGCATTTTATTAAACAACATCGACGATATTTTGCGGCAGAAAAATTCCGAAAAACTATTTCCTAATAACGACGGAAACCTGCGGATAATATTATTAAAAGGAATTCCAAAACATTACCACAACCTGTTCAACGTATTTAACACAATGGAATCCGATTAAATCCCGTTTTTTTAACCGGGATTAAACGATAATAGATTATTCAAACCTAACCCCAAAATATTGGAATATAATCTATTTTACAAAATAACGGAGGAAAAATTGGAAATTTGCAGGAAATATTTTCAAAGAAACCTCCCAAAAGGTTTTATAAAACCAGGATCGACCCCGTGGACTGCCCTTATTTCATTCGCACGAACATATAATATAATATTCTGGTTTTGCGTCGATTATTAAAAATTAAACGCTTTTATTAAAAAAACATCTGTTTTTTACTGTTAATTAAAAAAATACTAGTCCGAATTTTCAAAATTCAATTTTTCACCAAAATTAATATTAGGCAAATTTCCACCAAATCCGTATAAATTCGGAACATCGAAATTATATAACCTTTAAAACCCGATACGGGGTTTTCCGGTATAAGATATTACTTTTTGGTTTTATCAACGGGCCGACTACGTTCTAAACGTTTATTAACAAAATCCTAATAAAATAGTTGGACGATCTTTATTCCGTTTATATAAATAACGTTTTAGTTTGAAACGAAATTAAAACAAAACACAAAATTTACGTCCGGCAAATTTTAAAATGGTTAAAAAGATTAGACTTCAGGTTAGTATTAAAAATTGCAAATTCTACGTCACAACAATACGATTTTGGGATTTTATTCTAAATATCAAAAAAGTCGTTATCGACCCAAATAAAATAACCGCCGTAAAATAATGGGTATTATTTATTACCGTAAAAAGATATAATCTTTCCTAGGGTTTTGCAATTTTTACAAGAAATCTGTTCCAAAATACAACCGGGTAACCAGACCGTTAACGAATTTAATAAAAGAAAACGGTATTGCTTTAATAGGACGAATATTACCGCGTTGTTTTTGATGAGCTAAAAAAGGCGCTAATTTCCGCACCCGATTTTACCTATTATCAAACGGGTTAGAAAATAAAAGTAAGAAATTAATACGTCCGGAAAAATGGTAATTGGAACGTAACTATAATAAAACCTAAATACCCAAAAAGTAGTATCCAATTGCATTTCTTTTGAAATTATACAATAAACGGAATTTAATTATCCCATTTACAGTAAAGAATTGCTAACAATTGTCAAAGCGTTAAAAACCTAGAAACCAAAATCAATAAGCACCAAAAAGAAATTTGTAACAATTACTAATTATAAAATTCTAAAATATTCTTTTACGAAACGGTTATTTAATTTCCGGTAAACTGCTTAAGCTAATTTTTTTTCCAATATAACTTTAATTTTACTTACCGCCCTAATGACGAAAGCGTGCTGGCAAATATTAAATCCCGTAAAACAAAAAATATACAAAATTAAAAAAAACGTTCAAAAACAAAACGTTATATGGTTATTTTCCGTCCTATCGACAATATTAGCGATAACTTTTATATGATTAGCCCCTTTCTATACTAGCAAACTATTACCAATAACGGCTTTGGAATACTATTAATAGCGATTAAATTAATTGGCACAGCTGGACAATTGCTATTCGCTGAAAAAATACTTAGGACCAACAAATATTTACCATTATTAAAATAATATCGAATTAAACCCCGTTACCCCCAAAACAAACATTGGACGTTATTATACAACAAATACATATTATACCGAAAGATATTAGTAATTTTAAATGACGGAAAATGGCCCGCCAAAATAATTTGTAAAATTTATAGGATTATTGCTACGGTCCAATTTAACCGCAATAAAACCCGCCGTTTAATAATATAGCAATTTTAGTAACCAGGTATAAACCAAATAATGGGCCGTTATATTACCAACTGCTTTTATTAATCAGCCAAAATTCCAAAAACAAAACCCCTGGGTTTTTACAGCTATTACCCGTACCGGATTGATAATAGAATATTATTATTGTAAATTTTAAATTAATACCCAAATCAAAATTGGGAAACAATAACTTATTTGTAATAATCGATACGTTAACGAAACGGTCGTAGGCCGTTCCATATATAAAAGCTGTTATTGCAAAAAATACAGCTATAATATATTACAAAAACTTTTACCGCGTTTATACTTTACCCACAAAAATTATTTCCGACAAAAACCCGCAATTTGTATTAAATTTAATCGACGAAATGTCCAAATTTTTAAAGCTTAAATAGAAATTTTCGACGGCTGGTCATTTTCAAACAACAGGGCAAATAAAAATTATAAACGTTTATATCGACCAAAAATAAAACCTTTATATTAACCATTTTCAAAACAATTAAAATAAACGTATACCCGCAATTAATTTGGTACACGTAACATTACCCTATAATTCTTTCGAAGGATTTTTACCTTTCGAAATTAAAAACAATTACCCGGCCTATATATATTTCGATTAAACGCAAAAAACCGAATTAAAAGGATTATTTACCTGTAAATAATTTACAAAAACCGAAATTTAAACGATCACCAAAAAATTTGAAAATTACGTGAAAACGGTACGTACCTATTATAAGAATAATAAGCTTATATTATAAGCTTAGCACGTAGTAAATACTACGATGTACTATAATGCACAATTAATATGCAATACATAACGTGCATTATGTATGAACCAACTAATGCAATACAATTTGTTAATTATATGCATTCTTGTGCATAAGATTATAAGGGATAAATTGTGACAGTTGTCACAAATAAGCTCTGTTAATTATATGCATTATTCTGCATAAATTGATAAGGGATAAATTGTAACCGCTGTCACAAATAATCTTTTTGTATGCAGTATTTATGCTTTACTCTATTTGTATATAATTTAGGATATATAAAGCCGAAATGGGGTTGGTGGATTATCCGTTTATTTTGTCAACGCAGGCGTTGCGGATCGGAAATCAGAAATAGGAACTACCCTGTACCGGGGTTTTTACCCACCCTGTACCTACGAGTCAGCTACCTTATATCGGGTGCAAGTTTTCACCAAATTATTAATTGCGTGCGAACCCAAAAATCGTTTGTATGGTAATAAAGGTGTTTTTTGCAGAACCTATACAAAATAATTATTTGGAAAATCACTTGCGGTACCGGAACGCTTACAGGCGTACCGTCCCCCATTTCGATATCGGAGGGTATGTAAAAAAACAAAGCAAAATTTCCCCAACCAATACAACTATTTATTAATACCAAAATTACAATGCATTCCCACTTATCAATTTAGTACTTTTAGCATTAATTATTAACTAAACCGCACCTAGGTTACTACTTATAACCCCTGTTAGCACCCATTATTGTTAACAAATTATAAGCCCGGAAAAGTTCGTAGCTAGTGTATTAAAATGTATTTTGCACCGTTGGAAAACCAAAATTTCAAACTTTAATTTGGTTATTATGATATCCCTACAGCACGTATATTCGTTTAAATGTTATTGCATTTGTGCAAATTGTTGGTTATAGGGGCTTTTACAGCATTTATCCCCCTATATTTACAACGTGGGGTCGCTAAATTAGCGTTTAATTCAGGCCTACTTCTCAGGCATTGTAATATTCGTTTGCATTGCAAATCCCAAAACTTTCGGTGTGGTTTTTTGTGGATTGTGCACCCTTTTATAATTGGCGCAATATTTAATGCGGTTTCCAATATTCCACCACCTAAATTAGGACCAAGACCCTTGTATTTTAATGGATCGGTTTAACAAAACCGTTATAACGGACCCAATTTTGGATAAAATAATCCGCTAACTATTAATTACAACGCATTTTACTTTGCACCCATTTAACAAATTAAATTTCGCTTATTAATATATTTGGATTGGTACGAATACCAGGGCACCCACTAACTGTGGATTTTAGGGATTCCATCCCTGTATTATCGGCGGATTTTAACCGCCAATAATAGCAATAAACCCTATATTTTAACAAATCATAAACTTATAATCGTTAAAAGGCAAACGGTTGTAATAAATCCTAAATATTGGGTAATTATCCTATAAACAATTAGGTTTATTATTTATAACTAAATTTAAGCTATTTTATAATGGATAATAACTTTATATTGGGCTTTCCAGGCCCAAATCTACTAAATAGGGGATTTAAACCCGAGCCCAACGACATTTTTACAACTAAAATTTAGGGCCAAACTTTGCAATTACAGGCTTTTACCACCCAAATGGATTAAATCCAACGTCAAAATAACGAACTTTACAATAAGTTTCGGCGGTTAACAGCTATATTAGGCTCCAATTTAGGTATTTTTACTAATTCCAGTGGGATTTCGGGTATTTAAACCCCGAATAACGGTATTTTGGGGACTAATTTACAAATTAACAGCGCTAATACCGCCACCGTTATACTAAGTCCAATTAACCTAATTTTAAACGACGGGATAGGTAAAAAAACTATCAAAACGGGTATTTTCCTTCCCCGAAAACTGCAAATTAGTAAAAGCTAATAGTTATAACCTGTAGAAATAGGTATTTATAATGTAATTTAGGGTTATTAAAACTGCGGACTTTTTATCCAACCCTAAATTTGGTTATCCCCTACCGGAACACGAATAATTAGTCCTATTATTATTTATAAAAAATAGCTTAACGAAAAAACCTTTAAAATCTATTACGTGGCATTCTAACCCCGTGACGGCCTATAAAACCCTGGAAAAAAACTATTCCGTTACACCCGAAATTAATCGAAATTTGCTATATCGGAAATTCCCCGCCCTGAATTTTTCGAAATTTAAAGGGTCCATTCCAAAATTTAACAGTCGTTTTAACTTTTTGGTAATTAAATTAATTAACGTTAACGTGCAAATTAACCCTGTCAATATCCAAAATTAATACCTACGGGCCCAGGAAAGGATTTTCCCTACCTGGACCGAACGCTAACGTGATACCCAACGGGCTTTGCAGGCTATATGCCAAAAATCGGATAAATTAAATTTGCAATATTTTATAACGGATTTTATATCGGAAAATTTGATTTTAGGTTTTACCACAGCTAAAACCACTAATTACAGGGCTTAAAATCAAAAAAACGAAAAAAAGCCGCTAAAGAAGACGGAAAATAAGGAAAATCAAGGCAAAATTCCACCTCAAAATCAGATAAAAAAAGCAAAAACACCAAATTTGATTCTGTTATTGCAAAAGATCCTAAATCCTCAAATTTTAGCGATTTGAACGCTGGAATATTTATAATTTCAATGGATTTCGAGTTATTTAGGGGTTCGATTTCAGGTAACGTTAGCGAATACGCAACGTATAACGCCCTGGAATTAGCAGGCGATTTGGGCGGTAATACACCGTACCGGATATTGCGAAAAAAGGTTAATTCCGCTGTTAACGGGATTATAAAATTATGTTCGGAATCGGATTCAGACTCCGATTATACCGGTAAAACGCTAAAACTACAGGTATTAACAGCTAATTTTAAAAATAAAACGAAGCCTGGAAATAACATAAATAGGGACCTTAAACCCCGGAGGTTAAGTTACCCTGTCCTATATAATATAAATAGCACGTACCACATTTTTGCAAACAAGCAATTTTTTACCCATTATACCCCAGGTTGTATAATCTAAATCGGTACCGGAGGGGGTCAGATCAAACCTACAGGTAACGGGATTGTTAAAATACAGGTCCGATATAACCAAAAAGCTAATAAATTTAAAAAGGTTGCGTTAAATAACGTGTTATATATCCCCTCGCTTGGAATAAATATAATTAGTAATTTTATACATTATAATATAGGGGGCGTATTGTTAAAAAATACCCTGTACAATAAAAATCGCAAAACGTAAGGGCGTTTAAATACTTTTAAACATTCGTTTTGTTTGGAGGTTAAAAGGTGCGATATCTTTATTCGGTATACGTTTATTTCGAACTACGCCTGTATAAGCGGTAAATATAATACCGCTTTTAACTTACTTTTACAAAAGGTTATAAAAGGCTATACAGCCCCGTTAAAGGTAAAATTAAATAATATAATCCCTAAAAACTAAAACGATTATAGAATTTATACCGATTCGGAACCGGAAAAAAATACGGTAACGGAAATGTTAAATCCTAAGCAAAATAAAGATATAACCGTAAATTTACCTGTAATGCAAAAATTTAATGCAATAAACCCTGAAAATCCACGTAAAATTAGGCCCCGTAAACCCGGTAAACCGCTAAATAACCCTTTTAAACAACCAAATTTAAAAAGGGTTAATTCCGAAAAAAGGGGGTTTCCGTCACAAGAAATCCGTTGTTAAAACCTCCTTTAATACCGGATTTAATATAGGCCCCTGTAAATTACCTTCCTTTAAACCTAAATCGCATTACCGATAGTTGGGTTACGGTTAAAAAAAACGGGATTACAAGCGATTGCGACAAAATCCAGGCTTAAAAAACCCTGTTATAACATAGGCGCTTGGGGTATATAAGGTTATTATTATTTAACGAAACCGCTAAAAATGCAAACAATCTACCTAATTTTAACAAAATTAGGGCTATTAATTGTATTATTTGCATTAAAACCACCTTTGTTAGGCGCACAAACAAAAATACACTCCCTACGCCCCCTAATATCCTAAGTTTGATAAAGGGTAATACAATGCAATTTAAACCTAACTTTTACAATAAAAAGCCTGTATTTGTATTATTAATGGATCGGAAATTACGTTTTCGATAATCAATCTCATTACGTAATAAACTAGGACCTACGGTTTTAATAGCTATTAAAAAACATTTCAGGGCTTTAAAAACTAATTACAGGCGTTACCTTATTAAATTTCATTTCGATAAGGGGTACGAAATTAATATAAAGTTATAAAATTGGTTTGCAAATAAAGGTATTATTTTTAGCACCTTTAACCCCTATAACCACGGCCAAAACGGATTAACGGAACGGTCCGTCAGGGTTATTATGGATAGGCCTAAATTTACTATTTTAGCGGCGGGTTTACCATTATATTTATAATGCTATTTACTATTTACCGTAGTTAATTTAATAAACCGTACAGCGGTAATTAATAAGAAATTAACACCTTACGAGGAATTTTATTCCGAATCTAAACCTGGAATATTGCACAAATCTAATTTAGGCCATTTTCGGGTTATTAGTACCGTATATTAGGTTATTATACCATTGGAAAAACGCTAAAAATTTAACACATTGGTTCCCCGCACCGAAACAGGAAGGCTTTTAACCCATTTATCCAATTCGATAACGTTAGTTTACGCGCCTGCCGGACAAACTATATATAACTTTTACCGTAAAAATTATAAAGGGTATACCCGTTAAAAATTTAACTATTCCAGGGGAAACGCTATAAACTTTAAAGGGGGAAAATACAAATTTAAAAGGGGATTTTAATTTTAAACCTGAAAACAAAATTTACAGCGCCAAAAATTTGGATTTAGTGAATAATATTCCCCTACTTTCCAATATTATAATGCCGTCCGGGCCTGTATAATTTGCTATTCGCCCCCTAAAACTTATAACGGTAACGGTACCTAACCCAATACCTAAAATAACGGAAATTCCGGTGTATTTAGCACCTAAAATACAAAATATGGAATTAAATACGCAATTCGAAATCCCAAATCCAATGGACGTTAATTTTACTAATTATTCTTATTACGTATTTTAAAAGAAAATAACGAAAAAAAGTCCATTAAAAACGGCGAACTTAAAAACTACCAACAGGCCCTAGAGAACCCCGAAAAAGTTAAATGGTTAGTAGTTTTAACATCCGAATTGGATTAAATTGTTACCGCTAAAACCTTCTGTTTTATTCAAAAAATTAAAATACCCGCTAATCAAAAACTCGTTTTAATCCGGCCGGTATTTAAATTAAAAAAGGATAAAAATGATAAACTTGTAAAGTATAAAACTATGTTTATTATCAGGGGGTTTTTACGAGTAAAAGGTTAAAATTATTTAAAGACTTTTACCAGCACTAATATACCGCCTACCTGGCGTATACTATTAGACATAATTAACGCGCAAAATTGGGAAATATAACAAATCGATTTTATCGGTGCGTTTTTAAATAATAACCTTACCGACGTAAATATTTATTTGCAAAATCCAAAAGGTTTTACCGAATAGGTTAGCATTTATAATCCCAAAACAGCCAAAGTTTTGAAATTTATGGGTTATAATCTAAAGGAAAATAAGTAATACCATTGGAAAAAAGTTATACGGTTTAAAACAGGGTCCCAAAAAGTGGCAATAAAAACTAAAAACCTACTGTTTGCAAAAGGTTTTAAACCCACAATCTCTAATCCCGTTATTTTTTACAATGCAAAATCCAAACATTTTATTATTATTTTTGTAAACGACTACCTGCTAATAAATCTTGAATTGCAATATATTTAAAATTTAAAAACCCGTTTTAATAAAATATACGCATTAACAAACAGAGATTTTACAACCTATTTTTTAAACGTTTAAATTATAAACAATAGGCCTAGACGCCTATTTTGGTTCCATTAAAATTAATATATAAAAGAAATATTAGCAACGTTCAAATTAACTAATTGCAAACCTATTTTTATTCCTTTACAGTCGGGTGTGATAAAATATAGCGGGGGTAAACCCGTGAATGCGCTGGAAACCAAATTACTAAAGCGTATAATCGGTACTTTAATATATTTAATGCTTTTAACGCGCCCGGATATTAATTTCGCAATTTAATAGCTATTTTGTTTTTTAACAAAAGCTACAACAATCTACATAATAGCCGCAAAAAACCTATTTCGCTATTTAATAGGTATTAAATTCCTAGCAATTTATTATGGAAACAGGGTTTTAAAAGCCAAATTACCACCCAATTTATTTTAGGGGGTTTTAAAGGTTTAAAATTAATCGTTTTTAGCGATAGCGATTTTACCGGGGCTAAAACAAATTCAAAATCCACCTACGGATATTTGTATACTTTATTTGGGGGCCTTATAACGTGGAAATGCAAAAAGGCTAACATTATAGCTTTAAATACCCCTGAAACCAAAACCGATATTTTAACAAAAACCCTGCGTAAAGCATAATAGTTTAAATACCTATTTACGGAAATTGGATTACCCGTTAAAAGTCCTATTGCAATATTTGGAGATAATACAGGTTTTATAACTAACATATATAACTTTATGTACCACCAACGTACTAAATATACGTTACTAAAATTCCATTACGTAAGGGAGTTAATTACAAAAGGTTTAATGACCCTAAAGTATTTGGAATTTAAAGAAATACCCGCTAACGGTTTTACAAAACCCCTTACCTTCCAAATTTACAAGGTTTTTTTAAAGTTTATAGGGCTAAATCCTTCAAAAAGTTTAGTTTTTACCTGTTAAATTATAAGGCACCTAGTTAGTTTGTTAACTAATTACCAACACTTTCTTTTTTGTTATATATTTTTGGATTGGATTTTTGTTAGCCCAATACCAACCGCTCTACTTAAACTTACCCTGTACAGGTTAATTATTAAGCCGCTTATACCGTTTCCAGAGGGTCTAATTATCCAGGGGGTTTGTATTGGGGGTTTGAATTGGATTGGGATATGAAGGGGATTTCTTTTTTTTCCGACTTTATTTTGGATTAAATAGCAAAAAAAAGGGGGTGTTAATTATATGCATTCTTTTGCATAAAATTATAAAAGATAAACTGTAACAATTGTCACAAATAAGCTTTGTTAGTTATATGCATTATTTTGCATAAATTAAAAAAGGATATGTTGTAACTGCTGTCACAAATAAACTTTTTGTATGCATTATTTATACTTTACTTTATTTGTATATAATTTAGGATATATAAAGCCGAAATGGGGTTGGTGGATTATCCGTTTATTTTGTTAACGCAGGCGTTGCGGATTGGAAGTCAGAAGTAGGAATTACCCTGTACCGGGGTTTTTACCCACCCTGTACCTACGAGTCAGCTACCCTGTATCGGGTGCAAATTTTCACCAAATTATTAATTGCGTGCGAACCCAGAAATCGTTTGTATGGCAATAAGGGTATTTTTTATAAAACCTATACAAAATAATTATTCGGAAAATCACCTGCGGCACCGGAACGCCTACAGACGTACCGTCCCCTACTTTGATGTCGAAAGGTATGTAAGGAGACAAAGCAAAATCTCCCCAACCAATACAACTATTTATCAGTACCAGAATTACAGTGCATTCCCACCTATCGATTCAGCACCTTTAACATTAGTTATTAACTAAGCCGCACCTAGGTTACCACCTATGACCCCTGTTAGCACCCGTCATTGTTAACACAATTGCATGCAAATACAAATACAATCTTTTAACCTATTTCGGTAAAAGAAATAAGCGCATAATATAAAACAATGGTAAGTTTCAATGCGTTGCAAAGTCGGTTTAGCATTTATATAAAACAACAAAAACGTTACAATTATCCACATATATAAAGCAGGTAAAACGCCAATGCGCTGTTTTATTTTATCCTAATTGGGAAAATAAAATACAACGTTTAATACGTGGATTTGTAATATGTGCATTGTTAAATGCAATACCTTTGCAGATAAATATAGGGAAGAATTTCCCGCCTTAGAATTAGAGGAAGTTTTGAATATTCATCATCTATAAGAATTATCAGTTTTCACAATATCAATACAACTTTTTACCTCTATTTTATTTACAAAAAGTAACCTTTTTCCCCTTATATATATTTACCTGGTGTAAATTTATTCGCTTTCACAATTCACTCTTTATTCCTTTTTACAAAAGAAAGGTTGACGCCAGCCTGTTATAATTTCTAAAAAAGGATTTTTGCTTAATTATACTTTATTTATACCTGCAAGCTTATAATAACGCGGAGTCTCCCTGCATTTTGTGTATTATCCGTTTTTAAAATTACATTTAAAAAGTTTTAACGTTTTGGGTGGGAGTAATTCTTTTACCGTTTTTACTGTAACGTACGCGAAAATAAAAAGCACAGTCGCGGTTTACCCTACGCGAGTAAATATTGTTCGTTTCCAATCCTAAATATAAACAGTTTCGTTAATTAAAATAAACCGCGGATTTTGTTTTTGGGCGCGTAGCGCGCATGATTGGCGTTACAAAAGGGTATAACGTGGCCGCGGTTTTTATTGCTGCGAAGGGGCAACCTTTTAATCGTTTTATTTTCGGACGCAAAACCGCGATTATAAAGATGTTTTTGTATAATTACAAAATTATAGTATATAGTTACGAATTAAACCACGTTTAATATATAAAATATCGCTACAAAAATAAATTTTGAAACTATTAAAAAGGCCTATTACTACGTATTGTAACTGTATTACGTTTAAAACTTACCGAGCCCACCACCCCTATAAGATATTTCCCTTTTTTCCTCGCCGACTTTTTCTTCACCATTTTAATTTATTACAAACTATTATTTCGATTTTGTAACCGTTACGCGGAATTTATAACGAATGAACCAATATTTTATTAGGCCGCTAAGCGTAATAATTGTTACAATCGCGAAATTGCTCTTCAATAACCTAATAACAACTATTAAAAACTTTTTAAACATTTTTTAATTGGATAAAATCATTTATACCCACCCACTCAATTAGGGATTAATTTTATTTTTAACGAAAGTAGGTTTTTGTTTACGTATATATATTGTAACCATACCACCTATTTGGTTAAATCTGGGGTAGGTTAATTAACTTTATTATAATAATAGCTACAACCTTTAAATTTAAGCTCCAAAATTGTAATTTTAGTTATAATCGCGATTGTAAATCGCGATAATTTTGAAAAAAAGTAAAAAAAGCAGTGGGAATAGCGTAATTTTAAGTTTTACACTAGGATATATGCTTTCCAACGCGGACCTGCCGCCCGGTTTTATAATCCCCAAACAAAAAGCAATTCGGACCAAGGTTTTGAGACAAAATAATATTAATTTGATAAAATACAAACCGGTCCGTTGTATAAAAATAAAATTTAGCCAATCGCAAAAAGATCGCCAGGTATTACAAAATTATTTAAACGTAATAAATATAGCGTTGGATTTGTTTTCCATTTTCAAACCCGACGCGGATAATTTTACGGTTAATTTTGTAAATAAGCCCGTCGAGGACGGTATTATTGTTATGAATGTTAATTAGTTTACCAAAGGTAATATTATTAAAAATGGGGTTAATTAACCTGCCGAGGGTAATATTACGGAAAATAACAATATTAATACGTGCCCAGTAATTTTGCAAATATTTCCGCCACCCGAAATTCCTATAATATTACCGCCAAAAATCCCCACAATTTTGCCTGTTAGAACTACCCTGATAACGGTAATTAGGCCGCGTTTTAAACCAAATTCAACCTTTAATAATAAACCGGTAGATTTGGCATAAACCGAATATTATTATCTATCGTACCAGGATATAAATTTGTTAAATCGTTTACGTATTCCGTCCTGGAAATTCTTTTAAATAAATAAAAACCAAACCGTAACGGTAATAATAATTACAGTATGACAAAGGGCGGGGAGTATAAATATCGCCAAAATGGTTTGCATTTTCCCCCATTTGGGTTACGGTAATTATTTTACCGTTAATAATAATATTAAAACCCTCGTTTGGTTTGGAACTGGAAAAAATATTTTCCGCAATACGGACGAAACCCCAATCCTTCAAATACCCGAACGCATTTAATCGGTTATTAATATTGCCGCGGCGAAAATACGCGTTAACGGCCAAATTTTAATATATTATTTTAATAGCAATTTATCGAATACGAGCGAGGTAATAGTCGTTTTCGATTATAAATCGACTAATACTTTGGTCTAATATACGGATATGTTAGGTAAACTTTCTCCGAAATTCTTTTCGTTAAATTGTAATAATTGTTACATTTTAACAGGTGGTGGTCTTACTATTATTACAAAATCTAATAATTGTTACAATTTGGCCTTTTCGTCGATATTTTTTTTTGTAACGGTTATTACAATTTAAAATTTTATCGCTTTTTTTCTTTTATAATAATAATTACAATTATTACCTTTTAATTAACTATTTGTTTAGTGGCGGACGTATTCGGGTTTTTAACCTATTTAGAAACCGGTGACCCCGGTAAATTTATCAAAGGTAATAAAATACCCGGTTGGTAAAAGGTTTTGGCCTCCGTACCAAAAATATTTAGTAACCGGGGTATTAAACCTATTTTCGACGATTTAGCCATTTGACGCCGATTATTTTCCGTCCCTTTTCTAATACGCTAAAGCGATATTAATTTTCCCGGTTTTAAAATATATGCAAAGAAATTTAAACCCGTTATAATTTTTACTATTCTTATTACGATATTATTTTATTTGCGGAAAATAACCACCGGTCCTAATTTTTATTAAAGGCATCCGAGGTTTAAACGTGCAAATCCGGGACCTTATATATATAACGGTTTTTATATCGATTATTGGTTTAAATTTTGCTACTATTTTTTTTATTTCGTATTTTACCGGTAAAATAAAAATTATTATTAGCAGCAAAAAAAGTTTTAACGGTTTTGGTGGGGATAATCGAAATTATTTTAAATTTGATATCGAATAATTATCTACTTTATTTACCGCCGTTAAGTATTTAAAAATCGCCGATACCGTTATCGTTTTGAAAAACCTGCATTGAATAAAATTCTAATATTGTTTGGATACCCGTTTACGAACAAACTAAATTATTGACGTTAGCAATTTATCCGGTTTAAACCGTATTTGTTACAATAGGACGATAATAATTTTGGCCGTCGATACCTGGTCGCGTTTCGAATTTACCGAGGTCGGACGGCTAAAAAAAAGCGCGTTAATTAAATTTAAATATATCCGTTGGATCTATTTACGTTCGAAGGTATTATTAATAATTTATATGACAAAAAACGGTTCCATCGTCCTATCGTTACCAAATTTAAAATTAATATTACCAAATTTTATCCGAAGGTTTTTAACGTTAATTAACATTTTAACTTTATTAGTTTTATACAAATTTAATCCACCATTATCAATGGGTTGGCGGATATTAACCGCGGCGAAAATAAAATTTTTGAAAAGGGGCGAATTAGAATTTTGGAAATTTTGTTTATTTTATTACGCCCAATTTTCCATTTTAACCAAAAACTATTTTTAATTTGGTTATATATTTAACGCGAACGTTTTTTAAAAGGTTATACGCAAATTGCGATTTTTGAATAATACCTTTCCTATCCAAAACCTAAATACCGACGGAAAAATAAATCTCGATTACGTTAAAATTAAAGGCAAATACTTTTAATTAAATTGGGATTTTCCCAAAAAGTTATCCAGTCGTTGTTGGTTTTTTTATTAACTCGTTAGTAAATTGCTTTGTTATTATTTCTAAAAGTTGTAATTATTATTATAATTTTTAGTTTTTTTTCGTTGTAATTATTATTACAATCTTTTAATTTCTTACAAAATTAATTTTTGTTTGGTTTTAAATATTTATAATGTTTTTAAATTGAAGCAATTAATTTTAACAAAACTGGTTATTTACCACTAAAATGAGTACGGGTAAAATTATTATTTACTTTACGGTAATTTATATATGGTATTTTCGTCGTAAATATAACCAATTTATCCAGGATTTTAATGGATATTTTTTTACTTTGGTTTTCGTTCCCGCCAATTTTATTTCGCAAACCTTTAAAAAAGCTGTAACAAATTTCCCCGTTTTTAACCTTAAATATTATTACGGTTTAGTTAAAATTACGTTACCGACGCATTCCGCGCGGTTGCTATTTTAACACAGGTGTAGTTTTACGAAATTTTAACGAAAATATATACCCGTTACGGTAAAGGGCGAAAATAAAAGCGATGGAACATTTGAGTTGTTCACCAAAATACCCAACCGCAAAAAAAACGTAGCCCTAATAATCCCATTCCGAACAAAAAAGTTAGCCGCCGTTAAACTTAATTTTACTTTTAATTGGTTTTTATTTTCCTTTTGCGGATTTGTTTTAAGATATGTTAATAAAGTGGTAGGGTTTGTATATATATTATTATAACGAAAGTTATAATTGGGCCTTTTTTTAAATTTAATATTGGGGTTATAGTAGGGTACTTGGATAAAGGAAAATAAAAAAGGGGATAAATAGTAATATAATGAGTAGAAAAGAAATACGTGGTTTAATGGATGGGCTTGGAAAAATAGCACGTTCGTTTTACAATACAATTAAAATTACGGTATAAACTTATATTCCGGTTTTTAATCTTAGTGCTGTTACGTAATTTGCCCTGTTTTTTGAATCTGCGGGGAAAATAACTTTAAATCCTTTCTTTAGCTTTTAAATGAAATTAAAACCTGTTGTAATAAATATTTAACCCATCCGGCCGATTATATCCTTTTTTCTATATTCCCCGGCCTTTTTAGTATTCTCATAATTTAACACGTTATCGGGACGTATAATTCTTTGGTTAAAAACCTTTAATCTATTACCTATTAATTTTTTTATACCCAAATATAACAGGTTAGGGCCGTCGAAATTGAACTGGGGCAATATTTCGGTATTTTCATTTCCGCAGTTATTTTGGAATAACAAATACGCATAATATATAATATTTTGGTTGGTGGACATTATATGGTGTTTGCTATTAATAAGGATGCGGGCGACGTTTTCTAAAATTTTGCGCAACGTATTTGGAATTGGTTCTAAAACCGCGCAATATGAAAATCTTTTTCGCAAATCGTGTGTAAAATTGCGGTTATTTTTAATATTAATAGCAAAATCTTTGTTAAGATATTTGATTATTGAATCCGCTGGTTTAAATCCATTTCCGGCCGTGGTATATTTTGCGAACGTTAATTTTAAAATTCCCATTTTTAACGGCTGATTTGTAATTTTTAGCCGCAACAGCCAGGTTAAATATAACATTTCCGGCCATAATCTTTTGGTTTATACCCGTAAAAAATAAAACCAATTGCGGTATTATGGTTTCCAATATACCGTAGCTTATTTTATTGAAAACGCTAAATATTATCCACAAAAGGTTAATTATTTGCAAATAGCGGTGTTACGTACGGAAAACGATATTAATTTGAAATTTTATATTTTATAATCCATTATTTCTAAACCCGTTAATATAACCGGCGAATATGTTATTGTACCTTTGTTTTATTACAAAAATATATATGTTGGGTAATATATTTGAAAAAACCTGTTCCAGGGCGTTTTTTTAAAATATATTCCTTTTCTAAAAAATTATTTTGGATTATAACGGTAATAATAATATATTAAATACGGGAACGAAATGCATTTTGTAAAAATTGTAAAACGTGGGAAAATTCCTTTTTATTTTTATAAAATTTGTTATAACTCCCCAAACCTGTTATATTTATAAATATAATAAATATATAAATTGACTAAAATAATCAGCAAAATTAAATTCAATATGGAAAAACCCTGGTATAAATAATAGTTATTATTTTTTATCGAATAGCTGGGACGATTTTATATAGGATTTTTAAATGGTACGGATATATAACGTTATTTTTTGGTTTCCGTAAATAAAAAATAAGACGGAAAAATAATCGAAATGGTTGGGTTGCTGTCACATGCGCCCGACGATTTAACGCATACGTCAATAAATCAAAAGATCTTGCAGTACCTGCGCTTAGCAGATACTTCGTCGGTCCCAATTATAAGGTAATCCACTCTGAACGTGACAGTTGCAGGTTTAAAAAATATTTGAAAATCTTTTTATAAATTTAAATAATACCTGCGTATTTTTTTTCGTTTTTAGTAATAGTAGGGGTTTGGATAAAATATAATATTGGCGTAATTTGTGCAAAAGTAGGATATTATAATATTATAATAAGCAAATAAAAGTAATTAGGAAATAAAAAATTACATATTTGCTCTAGTATATAATATTTGGCGTTTTAATAATAATTGTCCAAATATTATAAAAAGTTAGATGTTAATAATTATTTCCGATTAAAAGGTACGGTAATATATTATTGAAATTATAGGTATTTTTTGAAATTTGGCGTTAATATAAGGAGATACGACGTTAAATTTTATATTAGGTTATATTTTCTATACCTGAAATTTTGCATTTTTGTTACGACCAGATAGTTGGGCCGGTACCAGAGAGGCCAGGTGGGGTCACACCCCTCCTGACGACACTCGCCCAGAAAAAATACCGACCGGCAGAACAACGATTACCTAAAGGCAAGGCCACGAGATCTCACGTAACCCCACGTAACGGCCAAGGGAATGGATCTCTATAATCTGTAAAATTTCAGTTGAGAATCACAGATCAAACAGATCAAAAAAAATCACACTTGGAACATAGTTTATATAAGGCACGCTTATTACCATATAAATAAATTCGATTCTAGGATTGTTTAGCAGCAATTAAATTTTAATTAACCTCAATATTTATTTGAGAACGATTATAATTTCACCCCCAATTATTAAAAACCCCAGTTACCTAATCAGACGCTTAATTGCTTTAACCCACTGTATTTTACCATAAGAATAGATTACCCCGATACCTTAATCGTAACATTTTGATTGCTTCTGTTCAGTATTTTGCCTTAAAGTATACCGAGTAGTACCGCCGAAATAATGTTTTCCAACAAAACCACCCCTCAAACCCCCTTTACTACCAACGCTCCGGCCAACGCTAACGCCTTGCGTCAAATGGTCGCGACGCTTTAAGCCGAGAATCGATAATTTTAGGAACGAGTGACCGAATAAGCTAATCGAACTAATAGGAACCATATCAAATACCCTTTACTATCACTATACGATGGTACCACAGGTACCCTGCAGGGATTTCTTACAGGAACCCGGGCATACNCAATATACCGTAGCTTATTTTATTGAAAACGCTAAATATTATCCACAAAAGGTTAATTATTTGCAAATAGCGGTGTTACGTACGGAAAACGATATTAATTTGAAATTTTATATTTTATAATCCATTATTTCTAAACCCGTTAATATAACCGGCGAATATGTTATTGTACCTTTGTTTTATTACAAAAATATATATGTTGGGTAATATATTTGAAAAAACCTGTTCCAGGGCGTTTTTTTAAAATATATTCCTTTTCTAAAAAATTATTTTGGATTATAACGGTAATAATAATATATTAAATACGGGAACGAAATGCATTTTGTAAAAATTGTAAAACGTGGGAAAATTCCTTTTTATTTTTATAAAATTTGTTATAACTCCCCAAACCTGTTATATTTATAAATATAATAAATATATAAATTGACTAAAATAATCAGCAAAATTAAATTCAATATGGAAAAACCCTGGTATAAATAATAGTTATTATTTTTTATCGAATAGCTGGGACGATTTTATATAGGATTTTTAAATGGTACGGATATATAACGTTATTTTTTGGTTTCCGTAAATAAAAAATAAGACGGAAAAATAATCGAAATGGTTGGGTTGCTGTCACATGCGCCCGACGATTTAACGCATACGTCAATAAATCAAAAGATCTTGCAGTACCTGCGCTTAGCAGATACTTCGTCGGTCCCAATTATAAGGTAATCCACTCTGAACGTGACAGTTGCAGGTTTAAAAAATATTTGAAAATCTTTTTATAAATTTAAATAATACCTGCGTATTTTTTTTCGTTTTTAGTAATAGTAGGGGTTTGGATAAAATATAATATTGGCGTAATTTGTGCAAAAGTAGGATATTATAATATTATAATAAGCAAATAAAAGTAATTAGGAAATAAAAAATTACATATTTGCTCTAGTATATAATATTTGGCGTTTTAATAATAATTGTCCAAATATTATAAAAAGTTAGATGTTAATAATTATTTCCGATTAAAAGGTACGGTAATATATTATTGAAATTATAGGTATTTTTTGAAATTTGGCGTTAATATAAGGAGATACGACGTTAAATTTTATATTAGGTTATATTTTCTATACCTGAAATTTTGCATTTTTGTTACGACCAGATAGTTGGGCCGGTACCAGAGAGGCCAGGTGGGGTCACACCCCTCCTGACGACACTCGCCCAGAAAAAATACCGACCGGCAGAACAACGATTACCTAAAGGCAAGGCCACGAGATCTCACGTAACCCCACGTAACGGCCAAGGGAATGGATCTCTATAATCTGTAAAATTTCAGTTGAGAATCACAGATCAAACAGATCAAAAAAAATCACACTTGGAACATAGTTTATATAAGGCACGCTTATTACCATATAAATAAATTCGATTCTAGGATTGTTTAGCAGCAATTAAATTTTAATTAACCTCAATATTTATTTGAGAACGATTATAATTTCACCCCCAATTATTAAAAACCCCAGTTACCTAATCAGACGCTTAATTGCTTTAACCCACTGTATTTTACCATAAGAATAGATTACCCCGATACCTTAATCGTAACATTTTGATTGCTTCTGTTCAGTATTTTGCCTTAAAGTATACCGAGTAGTACCGCCGAAATAATGTTTTCCAACAAAACCACCCCTCAAACCCCCTTTACTACCAACGCTCCGGCCAACGCTAACGCCTTGCGTCAAATGGTCGCGACGCTTTAAGCCGAGAATCGATAATTTTAGGAACGAGTGACCGAATAAGCTAATCGAACTAATAGGAACCATATCAAATACCCTTTACTATCACTATACGATGGTACCACAGGTACCCTGCAGGGATTTCTTACAGGAACCCGGGCATACCTTTACTTTAACGAGGATAATTTCGATAGCGATGCAAACAAGGTCATTTACGCAACCTCGCTTTTGAAAGGCGACGCGCTCGCCTGGTTCGAACCAACTTTGCGAAATTATTTGGACCATAATAAGGAAAAGAACCGTAAAGCTGAGACCAACCGCATTTTCGACGATTACGATAATTTCGAAAAATGCTTTAGGGGAGTATTCGGCAACCCAGACGAAAAACGCACGGCTAAGCGTAAACTGGTGCGCCTCACCCAAACCAAATCGGTATCCAAATATACCAGTGAATTTCGACAAATCACCGCTAAATTACTATGGGGTAAGGAGGCCCTGATGGTACGCTTTTATGCGGGATTTAAAAAAAAGGTTAAAAACGAGCTGGTTAAAAAAAAACGACCCGATACATTAGCAAAATATGTGGAACTAGCGGTTAAAATCGACAACCGACTGTACGAACGAAAATTGGAACGACGCGAAGGACGTAACGCATAGGGCCCAGCCTTGCGACAAGCCAACATAGGACGCAAATACCAATACCCCAAACCGCTTCGCCAATACAATACCGCGTACGGCATATATAGCGGACCCATGGACCTAAACGCAACTTAGCACCGACAGCCTCGCAAAAACCCCAAAAGTGGCAAATATTTTAAATGCAACAAGCCAGGACATATCGCGCGAAACTGTCCCGAAGTACATAATAGCACCCCGGGATTTACCACTGATTTTAAAGGCAAACCTGAGAAACCACGAAAATTTAATACCACCAACCACAACCAGACACAACCTAACCAATATAGCATAATAAATTGGACCACCTGCTATAACGACAATTATATAACCCACAATAGTTCCAAAATCGACGCAGGTTGGTACCCGCAAAAACCCCGAGGCATTCGAACCCTAGCGGTAGGAAATCGAATACCTATTGGGACAAAACAACCAATTAACTTATACCGACAAAACGCCCAATTACCCGAGCTTACAAACTCGGACGCCTTAGGAAAATCGGATGCGGAATTATTGGGATAAACCCACCGCATCAAAATAACAAATTAACCATTAACCGAAAAATTAAATAACGATATTGGAAAAAGTTCCAGCAATGAAAAAAACGTGACCCCAAATATGTATAATGCAATAGGGGCCAACGACCCGTACAAATACGAAAAAAAACAAATTGATTTATACCGAAACAACTAATCAGTACAATTCCCAGGTTACATTTTAATCCAACAGAAATAGGACCTTACAAAATATATAGCACCGACATTTGGAAACTACCCCAAATTAAGCACCGTACACCCAAAGTATACCCACGTTTTTTGGGCAAAATGTTTCAAAAACAATTGCGGAATTTATTTAAGTAAAAAAATTTACCACAACTTTTTCCCACGACGACGACTAGTGACCGAAATCCACGAAATTTATACAATCCAGGAATTGCCCAGTTGGGAAATTAAGATTAAACTCCGAAACAAACCAGCGGTTATTTTTACACCTAGCGACAAATACCCCATAGCATACTGCCACCAGCCCAATTTTCCATGGTACGAATATACCCGCAATATATATAAAGTCCATATATTAGCTAAAACCCAAAATTGGCATAAACGAAAGCAACGATATTAGGTACCTGCACCCATAACCAAAGTCGTATGGGATCCGCAAGTAAAAGACAAACAGGCACCCATGAACGCACGCAGGATACCAGTGCCAATAAAACACCCATTTGACCAGGTTAAAGTAAAAAGCAACCACACGCCCCGAAATAAAAAAACCAAGGACCTACAGCGCGAATTCAGCAAGTTAAAAAATTAGGACAGCCAGACGGTACAGGGCACCGGACGGCGAAAAAAGGAACGGAAACAAAAACCCTGAACGTTACGTAAAATACGGTAGCAAAATACGAATACATATTTTTTAACATACGACTCGATAGCAAACCTATACGAGCATTTTTCGACAGTGGAGCACAAAGCAATTACATATCCCCAAAAATCGTAAAGGAACGACGGATATTTTGGTAACAAAAAAAAAAACTATACCAGTTGCAAACCGTGGAAGGAAAGGCAATTTTATACGGGAACGGCACCATCGAAATAGAGACCGTACATTTTTGGATGGAAAGCTACGGACGAAAGGAACGAATTACTTTGGATATTACGGAAATAGAGGATAAGGATATGATTTTAGAAATCCCCTGGTTTAGGAGAAGTAACCCCCGGATAGATTGGATAACAGGCCAAATCCAATGGAAAAAGCACCTAATTATTAAACGACCTCCTGTCTGGAAAGGTTTATACAGGAAACGTAGGGTACGGATGGACCGACCAAAACAAATGGCGTATTTATAAAAAGGACGACCAACCCCGGAGCCAATATCGGAAAAAAAACGACTATCCACAAGTTAAAACCGATCCAATTATATAATATTAAAACAAGAACAGACCAACAATATACCAGACGAGTACCGAATATACGAACGATTATTTAGCCCAGAATTCGAAACGGGATTACCGGAACACAGTCCATTCGACTACGAAATACCATTAAAGGAGGGAATACAACCCAAGTTTTACAAAATATACGGTTTAAACCCTATACAGATGGAGGTATTCGACCAGTACTTAAAGGAAAACTTTAGAAAAGGATATATTAAATTATCGATAGCGTTAGCAGAATACCCTATCCTTTTCGTACCAAAAAAGAACGGAAAATTACGATTATACGTGGATTATAAATAATTGAACGACATTATTATAAAGAATTGCTACCTATTCCTATTGATAGGAGAATTTCGAGATAGGTTTTACTAAGCACAATAGTTTACAGCATTAAATTTTAAAAAAGTATACAATTTGATCCGTATAAAGGAAGGCGAAAAGTGAAAAACAGTATTTCGCACCAGGCGTGGATATTTCGAGTACCTTGTAATACCTTTCGGCCTTACTAACGCCCCAGTAACCTTCCAAACTATAATTAACTATGTTTTCAGGGAATGTTTAGATATTTTTATTGTTATTTACCTGGACGATATCTTTGTTTTTTCCAAAATATTGGACGAATATAAGTAACACGTCCACATAATTTTACAAAAATTACAAGACGCCAAACTTTTAATTAAGCCCGAAAAATGCATTTTTTACAGTAAACAAGTTAATTTTCTAGGATATATTATCGTTTCTGGACAAATTAGGATGGAAGTTTCGAAGATATAAGCCGTAAAGGAATGGTTTCGACCATAAAACGTAAAGGACGTTCGGGCATTTTTCGGATTCGTAAATTTTTACAGAAAATTTATTAAGGGATATGGTGCGATCGCCACCCCATTTACCAATATAATAAAGAAAAACCTAAAGTTTTAGTGGACGGAACAAACATAACAGGCATTTGAAAAGCTACGAAACGCAATAGCTAAGGAACCTATCCTAAAGATATTAAATTCAACGTAACTTTTCGAAATCGAAACCGACGTATCGGATTATGCGATCGGAGGACAATTCGGACAGCGAAATAAAGAAGGACGGTTGCACCCTTATGCCTTTTTTTCTCAAAAATTGCACGGACCAGAATTAAATTACCAAATCCATGATAAAAAATTTATGGCCATTATTCGAGCATTCGAAAAATGGAAACCACAATTATCTGGAATTAAACACGAAATGTTAATTTACACGGACCATAAGAACCTAACCTATTTTCCTATTAGCAAAATGTTGAACAAACGACAAATTAAATGGTTAAAATTCCTGTCAAAATTCCATTGTAGGATTATTTACCGAAAAGGAACAAAGAACGGTAGGGCCGACGTCTTTAACCGAAAACCAAATTACGAAAACACAATACTAAAAAAAACGCGGGTTATTTTTACGACAGACGAAAACGGAAACTTTTTACCAGCGCACCGAAGCCTGATAATAACAAACACGGTAATTACGTTAGAAAAAATACGGAAAATCCACGGAAATAAAGCCCACGGACACCAAGGAATTTCCAAAATATGGAAACGGTTAAAATAACATTATAATTTCCAAGGAATATAATAAAAAATACGAAAAGCCATTAAGGATTGCGAACTTTGTGCTAAAAGTAAGTCCGCAAAATATAAACCTTACGAATTATTGCAACCCTTACCAGCCCCCAGCAAGGCCTGGCAAACTGTTACAATGTAAAAAGAGATAGAAGGTGAACTGTAAAAGTGAATAAATTTACACTAGGTAAATATATATAAGGGGAAAAAGGTCACTTTGTAAGTAAAATAGAGGTAAAAAGTTGTATTGGTAATTGATAGTTGATGTAAAAATCTGATGTTGTAAAAGTCGATATCTTCAAAACTTCCTCTAATTCTAAGGCGGGAAATTCTTCCCTATTTATCTACAGAGGTATTGCATTCAACAATCTACGTATTACAAATCCACGTATTAAACGTTGTATTTTATTTTCCCAATTAGGATAAAACAAAACAGCGCATTGGCGTTTTACCTGTTTTATATATGTGGATAATTGTAACGTTTCTGTTGTTTTATATAAATGCTAAACCAACTTTGCAACGCATTGAAACTTACCATTGTTTTATATTATGCGTTTATTTCTTTTACCCAAATAGGTTAAAAGATTGTATTTGTATTGTTATGCAATTGTATTGCATTAGTTGGTTTATATATAATGCACGTTATGTAATGCATATTAATTGTGCATTATAGTGCATCGTAGTATTTACTACGTGCTAAGCTTATAATATAAGCTTATTATTCTTATATACAATGGATTTTATCGTCAAATTACCACCTTCGGAAAAACCATTTACAAAAACAAAATATAATAGCATATTAGTTATAATGGACAAACTTACTAAATACGCCTATTTCCTACCATATAAAAAAAGTAGCAACGCCGAGAAAATTGCTTATACATTTTTACGAGTAATTGTTAGCAATTACGGACTTTCAAAAAACATCGTTACGGACAGAGACAAGCTTTTTACATTAAAATTTTGGAAATTTTTAATGGAATAATTCGGAACAAACTATAAACTATTAACAGCGTTCCATCCCCAGATAAACGGACAAACAAAACGAGCCAATCAAACACTAAAACAGTACCTAAAATGCTATATAAACTACAAACAAAACGATTGGGTACGATTATTACCCACAGCACAATTCGCCTATAACAGCTTAAAAAACGAAAATACCAAAACAACCCCATTTTATACCAACTATGGATTTAACCTTACAGCATATAAAAAACTAAAAACCACGATTACGGTACCGCGAGCCGACAAACAAGCGAGCGAGTTACAACAATTACACGAAAAATTCCAGCAGGAATTAGAGTTCGTACGAGAAAGAATGATGAAATACGCCAATTAATATCGGATAAAGGGACCATCTTTCGAAAAGGGAGATAGCGTTTACCTTATTCGACGCAATATTAAAACACAACGATTTAACAGCAAATTCGATTTTAAAAAGTTTGGAGCTTTTAAAATTAGTAAAAAAATCAGCGATACCAATTACAAACTGTCATTACCAAACATTATAAGAATTTACCCCACATTTTACGTATTACTACTGGAACCGGTACCATACGGCACCAGCACATAAAAAACGATCGAAATCGACGCAAAACAAACCTACGACGTTAAACGAATACTCGACCATAAACGAAACCACGGCAAAACAAAGTACTTTGTTAAATGGGAAAACTATAGGTATAAAAAAAATATTTGGAAACCCTTTAACCACCTCCAAAATTACCAAAAACCGCTCCGCCAATATTATCAGAAGTTGGATTTGCGAGCAAATTAGCCAAAAAAAAGAGGACGACCTAAAAAAGCACCACTTACCATTTCCAAAAATTAAAGATCGGCCAGGATTCGAAACCATACCACCAGACGAATCTACAAAGGAATTATCAGTATGCAATATAAAACAGGAAATACCAGGAAACAATTGACTAACGGAATATTGCGTAAAAACATTTATTTCATCCAATAACGAAGGATTTAAAGGACCCATCGGGAAAATCGAATCCCAGATAAAATTGGAATTCGGAAAAAGCGATTCCAGGGATATTTTAGGAAGGACTTCGGTCGATCGCCGACGCTTCTCCTATTTTGCTTCCTTACGTTTTATCCGATCCAATTTTTCCAAATTATCAATTCCGCGAAATATAGCTCGCATTATTTTCTCAAACCACAATTTTTTTTGTTTCCGTAAACGAAACAGTTTTAGTTGCTTTTTCTAAATCCTTTGCTGCTCCGCCAAAATATCCTCCTCCAGAGCCTCGACTTCTGTATCCAGTTTCGAATGCTGCCGACCGATATTGCGTAATTGGGCGTTGGATACCCCCAATACGTCGCAACCAAACCGATTAACACGAAGGTATTTAATGCAACGAAAAAAGTTTTGCGGCGAAACAGCGCAACGTACCATGCCGCGCGATTTATAATAAAAATAAAAAAGTATATCCACGGAATAAGGAAAAAGAGACGTAAAAAGAGCGTGGCGACGTTCCGTCGACGAGCGACCAAATTTTGATTTAGCGACGCGATTAAATATGGCGCAGAGAGAGAAAGTTAGCAAGAAAGGAACGAAACCAGAGATAAGGATTAGGGGAGTACAAACTATTTAAAGCTAAAGGGATTTGGCCAAAAGAAAGGAAACCTGATATTACAACCAGATAATTGGGCCGGTACCAGAAAGGTCAGGTGGGGTTACACCCTTTTTAACGACATTCGCCCAGAAGAAATACCGACCGGCAGAACAACGATTACCTAAGGGTAAGGCCACGAGATTTTACGTGACCCCACGTAACGGCCAAAGGAATGGATTTTTATGATTTGTAGAATTTCAGTTGAGAATTACAAATCAAACAGATTAAGAGAGATTACATTTGGAATATAGTTTATATAAAGCACGCTTATTACCATGTAAATAAATTCGATTTTAGGATTGTTTAGCAGCAATTAAACTTTAGTTAACCTTAATATTTATTTAAGAACGATTATAATTTTACCCCCAGTTATTGAGAACCCCAGTTACCCAGTTAGACGCTTAATTGCTTTAACCCACTGTACTTTACCATAAGAACAGGTTACCCCGATATTTTGATCGTAACAATTTTGTCCAAAAAGTTAAAATTATTATATATAAAAGTAAAAGCTGGTTTACGGGCGATTTTTTTAAATTGGTTTAAATAAATATATTATTATTATTATTATTTTCGGTATTAGGTTGGAAATAACATTTATTAATTACGTATTTAAACAATAACGACAAATTGTTAGATTTACCGTTTAATAATTCTGTATAATAAATATATCCCAAACCCGGATAACGTATTTACAATACGTTTTGAAATTTTATTATACACCAGGTATATTATCAGCACGCGTAATAAGTAATTATTTTTTTAAAAGGAATATCCGTATGTTAAAATGGCCAATATTAAAATTGCGCGTAAATTTATTCACGTTAAAAGGTTTATTATTTGGAAAAGGGTATTGGTTTTCAAATATACAACGTTCGAAATTTGTAACAATATATAAACAGACGGTGGTTCCGGAAATATAATAAAAATATTATTATAAAATTAAATAACGTTGGAATTTTGGATAGGACTTTTTACAAAAATATATCAAAAACCTATTTAAATCAATTTATATCGTTTACGTTTTTGGCGGAATATTCCCCCGTCCCCGGGAATTGAAAATTTATAGGCTCGAAACGGTTAAAAATGCGTATAAATTATATTAATTGTTTGAATTTTTAACGTAAAATACCGGTGTTAATAGGTACAAAAGGTTCGTCGTCGAAACGTTATTCGATACCGTGACGGCGTAAATGTTATCAAACGTTAAAACTTTATAATATTTTTTTTAAAAAAATTATTTGCAATAATACGGGTCGAAATATTTTTTGGGAATTTAATATTATTACCCAGGCGTAAATAAATTGGCGGAAATTAGCGCGTTTAGAACGGTTGCGTTATAATTTAAAAATATCGCGTATAAAAACGCTACCGGGATTGAATTTGGGGGTAATAATTTCGGGGTCCAAATCAAATTCGTTTAATAATTAAAATTAATTGGGTAAAAAGGTCGTTAACTCCCAATTATTCTCGCTTTTAGAATCGGGTAATAAAAATCGCGGCAATGTTAAAAATAATATAATAAAGTCCAACGTAAAATAATGCGACGCGTATTACGTAATCGGGGGAATTTTCCCGGGGGGTGAGTTTAATACTATCGGTGGTAAATTATCTATTATCGTTAATAATATATTATTTTTAAAATATAAACGAGGTTATTGGTATACGGTAATATATGGTGTAGTAAATTCTTTTTTTCAAAATGGGAAATTGTTATGGGCGATATTGTAAATTATTGGTATGTTATTAAAATATTGCTACAAACGATTAAAGGCGATAAGGTGTTTTTAAATTAGAACGAGCGCGATTTTTTCGAGCAATTTAATTGGTCGAAAAACCATGTGGCTGAAAGGTTTATGGAGCGTTCGGTCCACCATTGCGAAGCAGGGGTGGTCTAGTCTGAGCATTAAGATTAACGATTTAACGCATACGTTAATAGAACAAAAGATCTTGCAGTACCTGCGCTTAGCAGACACTTCGTCGGTCCTAATTATAAGGCAATCCACTCTGAACGTGACACTGGGCTTCAGGGATAAGCCTTGAAACTATTTAAATCTCCTATTTAATAGATTTGGGCCTGGGAAACCCGATATAGAATTGTCGTCTATTGTAAAGTAATTTGCAATTTAATTATGAATGGTTACCTAGTTGCCTATAAGCTAAAATATCTAAAATTTGAGATTTTACAACCGTTTACCTTTTTATAATTATAGGCCTATAATTTGTTAAAATATAGGGCCTATTATTATTACTATTAAAAGTTGAATTTTATTTGGATACAAGGTTAAACTCCCTAAAATCCATAGTTAATAGGTGCCCTGGTATTTATTTATTTGCTTTGTTATAAATGCGAATCACAGATCGGTAATTATTTCACTGCGCTAATTCGTAACAACAAACATCAAATCCACTCATAATATTCAAGTATTATAGTAAACTTATATATATACTCCCTGTCTACTTGTATACTAACTTAAAGCAAGTTATAAAAACTTAAAGACACTTTATAATACTCAGCCTGTTAGCAAAGCGAACACGATTGCAAATGGTGCACTTAACTTGCTAACTTACCTGAGAGTAGTATTCGTTCTGCACCTGGCACGTGTATGGCGCGGCACACTGGAAGCTCCCGGTGTGGGTTCGTCCTCCACACTGGCTGTATCTAGGCAGCGGTGTCGAGGGCGGAAGCGCCAAGATGCGCTCGGCTGCTCGCTCCGAGGCTATGACAATGTAGGCGGATGGGTTCGTCGTCACCATACCGGGGAAGATGCTCGCGTCTACAACAAACAAATTGTCGGTGCCGAAGACGCGGGTGTTGGTGTCTACGACTGCGGTTCCGCCGCTCTGACGGCCATCGTCGGTGCCCAGCTTGGCCGTGCCCATCCAATGATTGGCACGACGGTTCGACGGAGAAACAGGCATCTAAGTCGGGAATTGCGGCTGGTTAGCTTGGCTCAGGCCGATACAAAAAGTGCAGGTTCTATAAAGCATCATTGGGGTGTAACTCACGCTAGCAACGTAGTCCGCGGCAGTGGTGGTCGCATTGGGGAACTCAAACTTGAGACCTGTTACGCCCTTGAGAGCGTTCTGGACGTTGACTATGCCCTGGACGACAGCAGCCCTGTCCCCCTCCGTATGGAGGTACGGGTGCGTCGACACGACGGTCGAGAGGCCGTTAGTTATGCTCATCTGACCGCGCGATGTCGATCCTGTACCAAGGTATTGGCTCATGGTCATGGTCTCTGTTCATCAATGTCAGCAGAGTGCCACTGTGTGTCTTCATGTCTCGGAGCAAAATATGGAAACGTACTCCCGTTCGGGGCACCAAGGCTGCCTTCAACTCTTGCTGTCCACTGAAGATGCCTAGTTTTGCCATCGGCCCCCCTGATCTGATCAAAGAACCTGAGGTACAGAATTTCAAGAGTTAGTTAGATATCCACGATCGATAGAATATATATGTGAGACTCACAGTGGTCCAATATTGGGAGCAGCTTGCGCGAGGATGCCAGATCGCTTGCCTAGATGAACGTGTCAGCGAATTTCGTATTTCAAAGGTATCGTGGTGTGTGTGTGTGTGTGTGTGTGTGCGTATGCGGTGTGTTTAATGCTCCACACAAGAAGGCCGGGAGTAGTCGAGCTGTTACATACTGAGGTATGCGTCCTTGTCTGCAGGGTTTGGTGAAGTCCAGGCCTCATAGAAGTCGTAGAAGACAACATTCGGATGGGAAACAACAGTGTCGGTCTGCAAGACGTTATTAGCTTTGCGATTTATCCAAAGACCGTCCAAGAAGCACGGTAACCAGAATCCAGAAGGGATGCATAGGTTAGCACTTACGTTGACGTGGTCCACCAAATTGTCGCCAACGGGCAGGGGAATCCAAGCGGCTTCATCAACCATGGTGGGTCCATCGCGCGAGCCTTTTACGATCTCAAGTTGATCCTTCCTGCCGATACCACTGCGCATCAGGAGCTTTGCAGAGCCAAATGTGCCCGCAGAGAGAATTACGCGCCCAGTTCCAGGCGTCAGCTGGACAGTGCCGACATAGCCGCCGTTGCGGAAGGCCTCAACTTCAAGCCCGGTGACATGTCCACCCTCACGGACGACACGCTTTACAGCCGTGTTCGTCCACAGCTTGAAGTTGGACCGCTTGCTGGCTGTGTCGAGGTAGGTTGCGAGGGGTCCTCCGCGCTCACCATTGGAAAACATGAACGGGCCCGGCATGACGGTACGGTTCTTGCGATCAGGTTCTCTGAGGGAACTGACCTCGGCCCAGCCAGCTGATTTGAGACCGCCCATAAGGGTGTTAAGCCCCTCAGTGCGGTAGCGCTTTCCATCCTGAGATGGGGTCTCTGTACCCGGAATCCTGTTGAACACGCGGGTTGTAGCACCAGCCATGTCGGATGCCTTCCATCCGCTGGGGAAGACCTGGTCCCAGTCGGGAGTGTACGGCTGCCGGACAGTAATGCGGAAGGTTAGCCACCCAAACGCCTAATATTGAAATCGCGGAGCAAGTGGGCAAAGGGCGCCTGCAAGCAGCACAAGGCGGGTGGGCCTTTCAGTGAACATGCTTACCTTCCACCACAGACCGGCGTTGACGGCCGTACCACCGCCAAGCACACAGCCAGCCATCTGATCAGTATCGTCACAAGCGATACCGTTGGAGTCGACCCAGATTTGGTTGCACAAGCCGGGCACGTCGAAGCGTGTCAGGTCGGTACCTTCGAGCCACGAGGGTTTGAGATTGCCGCCCCAGCGCCCTGTCGAAGGAGGTCCCTTTTCGATGAGCAGGACAGACTTGCCAGCCTCGCTCAGCTTGTCCGCGATGGGGATACCTCCGGCTCCGGCCCCAACAACCACGTAGTCATAAGTTCCAGGAGGAACCGGGACACCCGTCACTTCGGGTAGGGGTGGATCAGTCGACCCACCACAATCACCCGTGACCGTCTTAGTGGCTGTGGCCGCCCAGCTCGCATACGAGGGGTTTGCGATGGAAACGTCAAGGGGGGCGGGGAAAAGGTTCATTCCGTTGTCATGCTGCTGGATAACGACCCGATCGGGGCACTCCGGGTTTCCTACGGGCGTCCTGGCTTGCCCCCAGCCCAGCATGAGGAAGGAGGTGCTGGTTGACTGGCCACCCTCCAAGCCATCGTGGCTCCACTTCAGGCAGTTTTGGCAGCGGAAAATCAGCTTGTAGTGCGTCGAATTCATAGAGGAGGTGATCTGTGTGAGTTTTGCGTCGCCCTTGTACAGCTCGGGGACGACAAAGCCCGTGGCATAGCGGAACGATGTGAGAACCTCGTCCTCGTGAGGCCAGGCAACAAGCAGTAGTGCCCGGGTCATGGCGCCACCCATCGAGACGCCACACCATCCTTCACCAGGGGTAGTCGGAGTAGAGCATTCCTGTGAGGGGTGCAGGATGGCGGAGTAAGCATCATCTAATCGTCAACCCGAGCGGGGATCTAGTGTCCTCGACCGGACGGAGGTGTGCTGCAGAGGCCTACTTACGAGATACCCGATGAATTCGTTTGCATCGACGGTGAGCGCATCGGACGGCAGCGCCATACCAAAGGTGAAACCCCCCAAGCTTACAGACCCATAGCCTTCGCCTTGAATTGGTCCATCGGTTGCGCTCCAGGTATTGAACACGATGCCCGTCTCAGGGTCAGTGTACACCTTGGGCAACGGACCCTGCGCCAGCGAGGGCTGCAGATCTGTCGAGAGAGGAAAAGGGACCCAGCAAGTTAGTCAAGACGATTGATACATGTGATGGAGGTCGGCCCCCCCTAGACCAGTTGGCAAGGTGGACGGCCTAGTTGTAGGGTTGTCACCACTTACAGGTCACGGCCACCAGGAGCGTAGCAATAAACGGCGCAAGAGTCCTCATGGCGACTTTAGCTCGTCAAGACCAAAAGGCCTTGGGATAAGATCCGAGAAAAAGGGGGCTTCGTGCGCTGGTTGCTTGAGCAAGAAAGGTGCAATGGATGTTTGGGGAGGCATGGGCCGCCTCTATAAAGAAACGCTCGCCGCCCCCTCTAGCAAGTGACCGTCTCCGGGGTTCTGGCCCGGGAAACTCGGAGGTGGTATCCTTTCGGCGGCCAATGCAACGTACCAAGCAGTCAGGGTGGTACAAACCGTGGTCGCCGTTTGTGGAGGTGCCAGGTCAAGAATGGCGAACGCTGGTAGGTGGAAAGACGTTGGTAGGTGGTCCGCTAGGCATGGTGGCACGGAATGGGTAAAGGTCGTCAGGGCACGCACACAAGCGCGCGCGCCTCGTTCTGAAGTAGGTGTCACATCGCAACCTTAATCTCCGCTCCGGGTAGCGAGTGTGGAATTATACTTGCCACTCGGCCCGGGGAGGGGGCGGGGGACCTGGGGTTCAATGGCAACTGAGTCGAAGACGGCGAGAATGACCGAAGAATCCGTAGGGCAAACCTTGCAGTGCCGATTAATATCAGAGCTATGTAGAGCCGTGCGAGAAACAAAGCCCTGGATAAGGCAGAGGATACACACATTCTGGTGGCACTCCTCCTTCCATGTCAGATCGGTCATTGTCATTCCGGGAACAGAACGCCAAGGGGCGTTACATTGTCAGCATTGATGTACCGGGTTTTTTTTTGGTTGGTTTTGTTTTCTTGGGGGTCGCCCCCCTCCCCACCACACGAGAAAAGAAAAAAAAAGAAACTAGGTAACTACCATGACCGTTGGAATCTTCGCGCGACGCAGCTTGTCCAGGGTCGGGTTATGTTGGTGTTTGTTCTTGGTGCCGACCCCATCTTAGCAGTGGATTACTATTTCTAGATGCGGAAGCTGCTTATGCGAGTATAATTAATTATTTGCCAAGTGTTTCCGAGAGCCGCCGGAACCAACACAATTGCAGCTACCATGCACAACTTGCGATGGTGGGTTGATGTACTCCGCAGTAAGCTTGTCAAAGTTCATCTTAATCACAGATGGTTTAACTACCTACATGGGTAAGGTAGGTAGGTGCCACGTAGATACCAAGGTAAGGTAGGTACCTAAACTGCCCAGCCACCAGATACATAGTTACCTAAGGTAGTAGGCAGGTAGGTAAGGTAGGTAGGTACGTACCCAGGTAGGAAGGTTAGGTCGATACCTTACATACGTGTCGTTAATCAAATGTTTGCCAAGGCGCAAATAAATATCCAACATGAGATGAGGAGAAGGAAACTCAAAGCCAAGCTACGCAACCAGGGTTTGGAGTTCAGTTGTAGCAACAACTAGAACTCTTCTAAATTGCTACCAACGGCCCCACACATATCGGGCTCGCCCTCCCGCTGTGCCGGCGCCTTCCCCGAACCGTTCATTCTGTAAGCGGCATTGAGGCTCCGAGGTATCGAATCGAATGTCCAAGCCCCCAGAAGCCCCAGTCCCAGTATTACAACCAAGCCGCCAATGTCCACATTGGCATTGTTCAGCTAGGTAGCTGCTACCTAGGTACCTTAGCTATCTTAGCTACCCGCCAGCCCCAGGAACCAAAACCTTACTTTGTTCTGTCTACCGTATTGACGTCCCGCGATTCAAACATTTGGCCAAGCAAGACAAATAAATATAGTCAGTCCCACAAACACTTGCTCCCATTTGAGTGCCCTGCCCTGCCAGGCACCACCTGATGCCTCAATAATCCTCCCGCGTTCCCGCATAGTCGTACTGTAATGAACCTCCGCTGGTCACATGTTGATACTAAACCGAACATATTCACATGTCAGCTTACGACAAGCTTGTCTCGGATAACAAGGTCCGAATAGCTATATAATTTTTTCTTTACTTGGGACTTACCATGACCAGCCCTCCATGCCCAGAACTGACACCGTTATTCGCAAAACCACTGCTGTCGTTGCCGTAAGGCGTGCTGCTTGCCTTTCCTTTAATTCCTTGCTGCTGAACCCCTCCTCCTTCACCACCACCAGTGGCAACCCTTCTCCGGACCGTCTCAGAGCCGGGACCTTCTTCACCAAAGTACAAACTGTTCAACTCCCTGGGCTTCCTCTCCTGAACGAGCGATTTGTATCGCTTGATTGCCGCCTGTTCCTCCTCATCGATCGGCTTCAGGTTTCTTTTTCGCCCCGAAGCAGAATCTCGTGGCTGCCTGAGTCCCGTCGTTCCGAAGCTGGTGCTGTCGCCGTCGCTGGTCGTGATTGTAATTGCTGGTGCGCGAGGTCGCGCCGCGGTGAGTTGATCGCTAGAATCACTGGGATCCTTGGCATCGATTGACTCGCTTCGCGTCCATCCTCCACAACATGACAAGAGGTCTCGCAAGCCCATGGCGATGGATGCCCAACCTGGCCTATCGCTGATTCGCCTGGCGAGATGGGACTGGCTAGAGGCGCTCTTCGAATTGAAATTTGGTACGCTTAATTCACACCAGTAGGGAATGAAGGCTTTCTGTGGTGATTGATGGTGCGGTTAACCTTCTCAATCTTTCCTCTCTGTCGCTGTTCTATCTTGTCCCTGTATTTTTTGGGGATCGTCGCGGCGCGGAGACAAGAGGTAGATTAGATAGTGAGAATAGACTGCCGCCAACAAGCCAGTCTCGTTGCCAGTCGCTATCCTTTTGTTTCTTTTCCTTCCTGCAATTTGTAGAAGAGAAATTCGTCACTTGATCTCTTCACAGGACGTGTTGGATGATCATCCTCTTGATCTCTCTTTTCCATACCAGTGACCATTGTTGCCTCACTGCCATCCAAGTAAGCTGGGGCGCAGCACTGGCCAAGCCGGCCGGCCGGCCAGTGGTTTTAGCACTCTACACCCATGCAAAGGAACACATTCGAGTGGCTGAGCCTGGAGAATCTGACTATGCGACAGTGCTTTTCTTTAGTACATTTGACTGATCATTGGCTCTGAAAAAAGACTCCCGCTGGATTAGGTTGAGACATATGCTCACGTGTGATTGTAGCTAGTGACGCAACTGAGAAACAATCTGTAGGTGCATAATCGATCGCAAATCTTTATCTATGGAAGGGGTATCAAATGCGTTTGGCTCCTCTGTTCTAACCCATGTCTCTTAATGTGAAGGTGTGCGAAACCCGCAAGGGATTACAAAGAAAAGGACCGAGGAAAAAGAAATCACTAGGAGAAGCCAAAAACACCTGAAAAGGCGGAGATCGAAACACGAAGGGGGAAAAAAATCAATTCCGAACTTGCTCCTGCTTCACCCGCGCAACGCCCAACCACAACGTAACCCTCGCGTTCTTTCGGCTCTTGAATGGACAAAATCTAATATGAATCGCCCGTGCATATCAACCTGTGCAAAAAAAAGGACACAACAGTCTTCGCTTGCCTCATTTGATACTGCAACTCCATTTCATGCTGTGCGACGGAAAGAAATGTCATGACGAGTGTTTCGGTTTGCCATTGGTTGCCTCGATAACGCCAGTGGGATTCATCGACGACGGAACCGTAACGGGTTCTCCACGGGCTTTGGAGGTCAGTGTGATGAGCTCTTGGTGCATCAAATCGTACGTCTTTTTACAAAGTCCGTCTACATCCGCGGCAGTCATGCCAGTGGTAGGGATGGGATCGAGAACTAGACCGAGGTGAATACTTGGTTAACAAGAAGGGCAAAGGGTGGGCGAGTTGGGAGAAACATACCCTTGACGGGAATCTTGCCGGCGTTAAACACCAAACCCTTGATCCAGAGCACGTGGCTGTAATTCGCCACCACACATGGCACGATGGGTACCTGGGCCTGGACAGCGAGATGGAAGGCACCCTTCTTGAACGGCAACAGCATCGGCTCTCGAGTATAACTCCTCGTGCCCTCGGGAAACATGTAGACGGTCTGCCTCTTTGTCCGGATTTGGTTGACTGCACCGCTCATGGCTTGTCGCGCATCCGCACTGTTCTTGCGATCAATGAATATCGTCCCGCTCAAGCTCATGAACCAGCCAAGGAAAGGCGTGCGGCGCAAACTAGCCTTGGCCGTGACGCTGCAGTGCTCTGGAAACAAGCAACCCAGCATGAGCACGTCCAACTCCGTCTGGTGGTTGCCGACCAGAACTGCGGGTCGGTTCTCTTCTTTGGAGAGGTGGCCTTTCGGATCTATAATCTCGAACGTGACGCCGGTGGCGGCGAGCATGAGCCACATAAAGACTCGGGCGGTGTAATGTTGCGCATTTTGCTCGGCACTGAAAAGTCGCAGGATGATTGAGCACACAACACCAAAGCTCGCCGCGACGAGCAGGCAGATGTATGATGCGAGTATGCGCGCCACGAAGGCCGCCTTGGGTATAGCGAACGAGAGCATGTAGAGGCCTATCACCAGGCCGGTGTAGCCGCCGGCGAAGTAGTATAAGTACTCCAACATCTTGAAGGAAACGACGGCCGTGGCTACCGGCGAGTATTATTTGTTGAGCAACTAGGCGTTACTTCGTAACTGTGACTAGCGATCCGCCTCCGAACAGCGGGGTTGATCTCTCGTGATGGCCTCGCGTGGCGGGTGGTTTCCGCTAGTTTCTTGTCTGGTGAGCGAACGCTTGTTATGCCAGATCGACTTTTGGGATTAGCGAAAGTCAAGCCGAAGACGGCCCCGGCTGATTGGTGCAGGACGGAGAGGCGCCGGCAAAGAAGTGAATTTGCGCCTGGTCGGTTGAGGCCGAGGTAGGTAAATTTGGTTGTCTTTTGGAGAACTAGCGTGGACACCTTGGCCAACTTTTTTTTATTTTATTTATTTCATTCTTTTTTAAACCCGCCCGCTTCTTTGTTGGGGATGGAGTGGGTGGGACGAGACGGAACCAGACTTTACTGCGTCAGACAAGGGGGGGTCATCTCGACACATGTGACGCAGCTAATGGTACCTTTTTTTTTTTTTTTTTTTTTTTTTTTTCCTCCTTAGGCCCCTTTCGAAGGCTGGAAAACCTGCCGCGATCAACCGAATAGGAAACAAGCATTTTTAGTATACTCCGTAAATCAAAGTTCAGGGAAGAGTAGAGCTAAACTAGGTCCTCAAGCTTTACACCGCTACCCTTCCTTGCAAACACTGAAAATCTCTTTACTCGTTAACCCGATGCCATTTATTGATTTGTTATTGTTAAGCCCCCCCCCCCATCAATACAGGCCCTGCTTCTGATGGTCTTCATGAGCTTTGATATCTTTTTACCAAGAAAAGCATAGGTACCCAGCATACAAGACCAGAAAAAAAGAAGAAAAAAACGTGGGGTGTAAATGGGCCGCCATCATTGGCCGCGTCTATATTTGAGCAGGTGCTCTCAATTAGCTACACACCTTAGGAGTTACCCAGACGCCCAAGGTAATGTGCCTAGGTGGGTGCCTGTTTATTATACGCCATGCAAACTGACTGGCTGCCTTTTGCTCATTCGTTATTAGCGGTCATCTCAAACAATAGGGCTTGTCTCAACGGGTGGAATTTTGCATAACCTGCTCAACACTCTGCTAAGATCATGACCAGACGCCAGTTTAAATGCGTACATAACAGAAAAATAGAAAACAAAAAAATTACGCCCCCTTCTCCTTTTTGGACTTCTTGGCCTTTTTATGTCTTTTCTCGCCGAATGCCTCCTCGTACACCTCAGCGGCTGTCTGCTGCCCAGCCTTCCGTTTCGTCTTTTGACTCTTGACGCTGACTGTCAGCGCTGGGGTTTCCCCTTTGGAAGCAGCCTTGGCGATCGCCTTCTCTGCCTCTTTCCATTCGGAAGCTCCACCCTCAATCTCGAACCTGTTGTTTACGTTAGCATATGGTCTCGTTTTGGTGAAACGTAACATTTATGTGGGACTCACTGGTCGAGTGGAAGCGAGTCAATGAGCTCCTTCTGCTTCGCTCTGTATTCCTTGAGCGCCTCATCACCGACCTCCTCCAGCTCTTCACCAAGTCCCTTGGCCAGGGGCACAAATCTGTTGTCAACAATCTCATCGTCGTGCGCACCTAGTGCGTTCTCTCTACTGACTCCGATCGATTTGGGCTTGGGCATCTCGGCATCGACAGCCTGCGTAACGAGCGTCTCAAAGTGCGTCGTGATCTTGCGCATGATCTTTATAAACATGGCAAGAAGCTGCGAAGAAGGAAGCGACAGCTCCGAAGACACCGCATCAATGTCCTTCCTTTGCAATCCAACAGCAAGCAAAATGGCTTGTTGTACACCAGTGAGTTTGATGTTCGACTTGAGCGCTCCAGTGAAGTACAGATGAGCCAGCGTGGGCACCATGTCCAAAATGACGTGGTAATCCAACAGATTTTTCGCATAAGACTCTAGCCTCTTTTGGTCGAACGGAGTCAACAACCTGTCGAGATCCGTCTTGGTCAGGGGACTAGGCTCATTGGTAGAATCTGTCTGTGCCCCAGACACAGCAGATTCATCAATGCTGAGCGAGAGCACAGAAGGAAATTCGCGAAATTGGTATGAGAGAAGGTTGAGGAAACGGCGATGGAAATCGTTGGTAAAGGCACCCAGCCAGCTCTGGTCCTCGGTGGTGTTAAGAGGCCGGAGCATGACGCAGGTATGTTCGCCAGTGAGATCATTGGCAGTTTGTCTCTGGATGTAACGTATTAGTGGATGGATGTCTTGCGCACATAGCCCTTATCCAGCTTCCGATTGGGGACCACATACCAAGTAGACTGGCGCAAACGATGCGCGCTTCCAGAATTTGTGAAGGGGTTGAGTGAGACCGTAGCTGACGCCAACGTAGTCCAGGGGCGGGGGTCGACATTGATGCATATACGAGAAGAGGGGTGGCATCTCGTTCATGTCACGAACCCTGATGTTGTCGTCGAGAAGGCTGCCGGCTCCCAGTTTGGATAACTCTGCATCCGTGACTCTTGGCATGGTCTTTTCCACCATATCCTCCACATCCTCAGACAGACTCAACGACTTTCCCTCGAAGAAATCAATCAGAAGCTCCAGTGCCCGGGTGCCGTAGCCCATGGAAACATAGTCCGGGTTAGTCGCTATCCTTACTACGCGGGCGCCTGACAGAGAGGCAAACTCCTCGTCTTGAAACTGCTGGCTTACGAGCCACGGGATCAAATCTCCCGCCGGACGTTGACCTCTGCTCAAGCTGTTAAGGATGCTTTGCCTGCTGATCTTGCCCTCCAAAGCGACTTGGATCACGCACAGAGGCTCGGGCAGCGAATTTTCAGAAGGGGGCGGGGTTAGAACAAAGAGCTTGTGGGCTGGTGCGTCGCTCATTAGCTGCAGATCGTCTGGGGTGTTTTTGTAATGGCTTGCAACGTAAAGCGCCACCATTTGCTGTAGGAACCTTTCCGAGACGGGATGGAAGGAGAATAAAGTATCCCTGTTCACTTGAAGCAGCTCGCATTGCGTCGGGTCCTGGCAGGTTGTAATGTCAGCGAAAGGTTTGCTTTGAAGTTAGGACTGGGAAACGCACCGGGCAGCCTTGTGTGTTGAGTTTTGATTTCGGCAAAGTGGCATCGAGGCAGAGGAGGGTATTTAACCACTTTTCCACCGCATCACCAGGTCCATACCGGATTGGCTCAGACAAGGTGATTTCTTTGAGCGAACGAGCCCCTGCCATAGTAGCAGTTTTCTCAGCCTTGCCGCTTGACCTATCTATCTCCACGTCGACATTGCTACCCGCTACAGGTGCTCTTGACTGTTCCCTTAGCTGCTTGATGAGCTTCAGTGACAAAGATCTGCCTGTTCCTTCGTAACCGTTGATGGTGGACGCCATGAACACCAAGTACGGTCCCATTAATTTCTTGACCAGCGGTAGAGGTATGGCAGCAGCCTCGTCAATAACAACCAGTTCGGCTTGACCCAAAACGTGCGAGTCCTGTGGGCGGATGTATTGGACCGTCTGACGATGGTTTCTGTGAATGTTAACCCGCACAATAGCCTTGTTGAAATCTGGATTCGTCGATTGCATGATGGAGTAGTCGGCATGATCTTTGTAATCAAGGGCGTCCAACCCTTTGAAGACGAACTCAAAGAGAGTCTTCAAATTCTCTGGGGACGGCGAGGTAATGAAGATGTTGCTGTAGCCGTAGGCGACGGCAGCGGCAATGGCGACACCCATTGCTGCCGACTTACCACGACCTCGCGCTGCTGTTAGTGTTACAGTGTTGCGCAAGGTCTTCTCGGAGATTGCATCCACAAAGGTGAGCAGAGCCTTGGCTTGATCATTGGTCCTGGCGAGCTGTAGCAATGATCCAACCGGTTGCGTTTCTCGAAGTGAATCCTTCACCTCCTCCAATTCCTTCTGCGCTGGCGTCTTGGCATCCTCAGATGACTCTGGTTCCGGCAGCTGCTTTACGTTTTTACCGCCAGAGATTGGGAGCACGTTCAGCTCATCGTCGACGACCAAGCACGACTCGCAACTACCGAGCGACAGAATGAAGCGCTCGTTGAACCTGGCAACAACATCGTCGTATGCTTCGGTTCGATATCGGGAATGTACGTCCATAGTCATGGTGTATAGTTGTTTCAAGCTGCTCATGCCCTTCAAAAGCAGAATGACCATGCCGCCACCTTCGACTGTTTCGATCGTGCGCGCAAGAATGTTTGGTGTAATGCTCTCAAAGTCTTGAAGAATACACTGCACTCACAGTCAGCCTTCTCCCCATAACTTTGCTCCTTCACGCACGTGCAGCCATGTTTAGAAAGGGGGGATGGTACGCAAAAAGGAACTTACCATGCCATATGTGTTTCCAAGAATCTTCTCAGTCTCTTTGTAGTAGACATATCTGATGTTTTGGAGCGAAAGGAACAGCTCGAATGGGTCCGCATCGTTGGCCTCCCGTGTGCCGCGCTTAATTTCCTTCTTGATCTTGGTCTCCCTCTTTCGCCGGTGACTGGTAAAGCCAAGGAGCTGCTTCTTGTAAGCCCATAACACAGATTTGTTCTGCTTGAGCCCGACTTGGGTCATGATGTAGTGAAGCTGGACAATGGCATCTTTGGCGTGGTCGCCAACCAAGACGAAGAAGCTTCGTCTCCTCTCCTGGATTCCGTTCTTGATGAGAGCGGGGATCCGCGAGTCTCTGTAGTCGCAAGCTAGTCAGAACAAATATTCATGTCTCTCACACCTCTATGAGTTATCCGATTTTGAAAATGGCTTACACTTGTTTCCGAGACATGCTTGCCTGCTTTTCCTGCCGTGGCCAGTGGACGGGCAGACCTTGGATACTTGACTATCCGTTACTGCAAAATCGCCCAGCGTCGCAAGCACCGTCCGCGGCGCGTTTCCAAAAATTTGGGCGATAAGAAAAGTTCTGCCGGCCCCACTTAGTCACCGCCTTCTGCATCCCACTTAGTTGGGCGAGTGGCAACCAGGTGGGGAAGGACCTCGAGGTACTGGCCCCCTGCTGAGTAGCCTACCCAGGGTGCCTTGCAATCCCATGTACTGCATGTTTACCGTTCCCAGCCTACTCGTAATTGAATTTACTTCATCTTGGGTTATTATTCCGAAGAGTGGCAGACAGGACTGGAAACCGCGGTTTGGATGGTTATGGAGATTGGCATTTGGTGTTTGCCATCAAACACAATGATGCAGATCAGTAATGATGTCGCCGGCTAAATTGTACCTTCTTCACCCAACAAGAAATGGACTGGAAACGGGCTGAGACGGGAACCCTCTCCAATCTATTCTATTCTAGGACTACGACTAATAATTACGTGGTACGTAGCAATCAGGCCAAGCACGTTGCGTATTGACCCTTGCAATTCCGATCGCCAGCCATTACCCGCCTGCCGCCACTGCCAACCATCCTCCTCAATGGGCGCAGTTATCATCAATCCAAGACCCCCCGACTCCTCAACTTTCCAACACGACCAAGCAAGCCTGCAAGATACCTGGAAGAAACAAAGTCTCCCTCAACTGTAAGTCGCGCCTCGTGAAACGCGACAGTTGACTCTTAAGCCTTTCCGTCCTTGGCAATTCTGGTGCCTCAACATGTGAGCTGGACTTCCGGTCGCATTCAATCTCGCCGCCTCAAGACTCCAGAAACAACACACGGAACCTGGGCGCCACCCGGTTTCCACGATGACGTCCCGACCGGCCCCGACCCCGATCAGCGTACCAAAGCCGTCTTTGCTATCCGATCTCCCTCCAGTTTCAGCCCTCTTCCTCATCGAGTTTGACGTCAAGGCTGGTTACACTATCACTTGGAAGAAAGCCGCACCTGGGATAAATCTCGATGGCGCCGTCGAGTACAAAAGCTTACCCTCGGGGCTTCACACCGTGTCACAAGACCTGATATATTTCATCCACGAGGGCGAGTATGCTGGCCTCAGCGCATTCGTCAACGCAAAAACCGAAGAGGAGGCTACCCGCAACGCGCGCATGATTGCGGTTGGAGTGTTGGTACCTTTGAGTTACGGGCGCCTCGGTAGATCATGGAGACATGCCGAGGGGCTCAGAGACATGGCCATGAAGCTTGCCGTTGAGAATAAGGACTTGAGCATATTGGAGACCTACTGGGAGAAGAACAAAGCACACGATTCAACATCTCCTAGTGCCGAACCCCCGAAAGAGTCCCCACCAAGCTCGCCATCTGTCACTTTCCAGCCGGGCGCGCCGCAGAGCCAGTTTAGGAAACGAACCGGCTCAGATGCACAGGCTCTTGTACCGCCAGGCCACCAACTATCCCCTTTTCACCCGGCCTGGAGCCTTAGTGATTTACTGGACTCATTTGGCCCGTTGATATTCCCTATTCATCGAGCAGCCTTGCTGCGGAAGCGCATCCTTATATCGACACATGCACCCGTGCACCAGGCCTGTGACTTTGGTATGACAGCAGGATTTCACTGACCACTCGTCTGAAAACTTACTAATGTGCTCTACGCTAGTGTATGACATATCAATCTTGTCAAACATTCCTCTTTCTCTATTCGATCTTCTCGAGCCTACAGCCCCGGCTCAGCGTCTAAGACCCCTTTTCAATATTGGCGTAAATGACATCGCTTTCTTGTCCGAAGATGCAGCTGCCGCAGTTTCCAAGAAGCGTTGCGCCTCATCAGCCTCCGCCAGTAACTCTGAACAGAGCTCACTTCCAGAGCAAGCTGCGGGTAGTGGGTGGGTCGCTTGTACAACCGATAGTATCCTAGCGATGAAACCAGATTTATGGGATATGCTTATCACCATGCCAGCACCGCATGCTACGGGCGCCAAGGAGCGGGTGTGGCCGACAATAGAGCTACCGGGCCATGTCCCCGTTCGTGCAACTCAGCGCGACCTACGGCGGTTCCGGAATTTGCGAGCAGGCATCGCACGCCTGGCACGTCCAATGAGTGCTCGATCCGAACGCCCCGGCACATCTTCAGGTTGGTCGGCCGCCACTGCTGTTGCCAAAGGAGACGATGACTCTCTGCTCGCTGATGCGGTCGACAAGGTGGTCGAGCCTACAACCTGGGCGGCGTTGGCTTACAGTGGCTTCATGTGGTGGGCGAGTGCCGGGGAGCAGAGGCGATCCGAAGAAGCCGAGGAAGTGGCTCAGGATTCCTCGCTGCTGGCTGACCTTGCGTCTGCCCCATCTCCTAGGCGCCGTGGAAGCAGCGTGAGCGGTGGTGTCTCAGGTCATCTAGCCAAGAACGGCGCAGTAATGGCGGACTCAGTCATGTCTCTGCCAGCAGCGGGGCAAAGGAATGTTGGAGGCAGGGTCACAAGCGGGGTCAGCGATATGACCGCGATAGAGGCCCCGTCGCAACAGAGCGAGCACGGGGGTGCAGTTGATCATGTTGAAGAAGAGCGAGCTCGGGTGGAGCTAGCCATTATTGCCTACTTCCGAAGGCTCACGACACAAATGATCACAGTTTTAGGGGGTCTGGTGGACAGTATAGATGACGGCGACGATGAAGAGATGGATGAAACCGAAGCGACTGAGGACTCGCCTCTGAACCAACCAGATGACGGGGATGCTGCTTTCGTCGGCTCTTTGCATGTCGACAGCGACGCTCTTGCCCGCATGGGCTTGGATGTATGGAGTGACGCTGACGTTGCATTTGTTAAGGAAGCTACAGCATGCTACTTTGCCAGGAGAGCGAGGGTCGAGTCCAAAGCTGTCGAAGTTTGCGGGCTACGTGTTTGCTGAAGTTGTCAGAATGGAGGGTCTGTACAGATCATGAGTTTAGCGGGTGCTGCTAGGTAAATCAAACCGCAGCGACTCACCGTACTTTTTGGACAACAAACCGGCAGTTCATAAAGGCGTGCATAAAGCCAAGGCCATCGATGAAGACGGCCATGGTACCGTTGATAGAACATATTCTAATTGGGACCTGACTATGCAGGTCTGCCATCTGCTTGAGAGGTATCTCTCTTGCGCGTGGTACAAGCCCACCAAAAGGCATCCATGTTGCTAGACTATAAAGGGGAACTGTGATTAAATGGATAATTTCGTGCAAGGTGTCATGATGAAATTTCGTGTGAAATATGTGTCATGTATATTATTCCCCTTTCCGCTGCATGTGGGACAGCGGGCAACATAGTGACGCCTCCATGTTCCTACCAATGTTTCATTTGCCATCAGTGATTGCAGGTTTGACAGGAGGGTTGCGTTTACAACGTCTAGACATGAGGATCGGATGGCAGGCGGCCATGTTAGGGTTCGGATGACTCACGGTTATTTATTTGGATGATTTTAAGTATAGTGTTTGGGTAGTAAGTATCGCTTACATTTCCAACTATATATCATAAAAAGGACATTGGACGACGCAAGTTTAATAAATAGCGATGGTTCATGTCCCAGACGAGAGGCTTACATTAGCCCACTGAACTGGTTGCCATGTCTGGTCTTGCATGGCTTTTGTACAAGACGAGGGCAATCAGAGAGAGCATCATCCATGTTGGAAGCGTGAGATTTTTCCATGGTCCTTGGCTCAGTCAGATAAAGGAAAGGGGTGGTGACATGTGTATATTATTTAAACTTTATACTCCATCTGCTCTTTGTTCCATTAGGTCCCTGGCTGGAGCCCCTCCACAGAAAGGGTTGATTATGGTGAGAGGACCATAGCCATTCCGAGAAACAACAGTACGTACCCTCGCCGCCGAAACAAGTGATGCATATAAAATTGTCCAAAGTTTTAGCACCCCTGCAAAAGAAAAAAAAGATAAGAAGAGGAAAAATAGTATATATTTCGTTGAAGGCGTGGCCGTCATATTCTAAGGAGTGTCATGAACGTCATCAAAATGAAATTATCAGAGGAGGCCAGCCGTTTCAGGATCCAGGCCTCCTACTGTTAGGATATAATCAGGGAAAAGAGAAAAAAAAAGGTAATGAGGAGGCCACAGAATGAATGCCTCGGATCCTTCAAGAATTGCTTTAAGCGAGGGCGACGACACCGATGATTCCAGCTACCAGGGCCATGATGGGGGCGTTGTTGGCATCGGCCGCGGCAGTGGGAACAGGTGAAGTGGTCACCGGAGGAGCCTGTGCGGAAGTGGCCGGAGCCTGCGTGGTCAGTGTCGTAGGGCTGACCAGCGTGACAGGGGCCTCCTCGCGGGTGGCTGTAAGTGTGTTGCCCACTGTAACGTAGTGAGTGGGCTGGTGAATAACAGTGGAGGCACCAGGAACGACAACCTCGACGGTCTCGTCCTTGTAGTGAGTCTTGGTGATGGGCTGAACCTCGGTCACGACATGAGCCGAGGTAACTGTGATGGTCTTGGTGTTGGTTGCGGTGATGACATGGGTCTCTCCCTGAACGATAGTGGTGTAGGTGGTGACCGGGCAGGTGGTGGTGACATATACGTCCGTCTTTTCATGGACGGTAGTCTGCATTGTGGTGTCTAGATGTTTGAAAAAGAAAGTCGGCATTTGAGGATCTTGATTTTGCGAGCTGTCAAGTCCGACTAGCTAGTGGAAGGGGGAGAACTCACAGACTGTATCTGTCACAGGGACCTCAGTAACAACGGCCTTGGTCTTGGTGTAGGTGACAGTCACGGTGTTGCCATCGATGGTCTTCACTTCAGTGACAGGAATGAGCTTGGTGTGAGTCTTGTGGACGACCTCCTTGGCAGTCTCGGTGACAGCCGGCCCATGCACGGTCTCATAAATGACAGTAGGGACCTTGGTGTACACCTTGGAAGTGGTGGTGAAGGTGGTGGTGTAAGTATGACCAGGCTTGTGCACAGTCTCAGTGACAGGACAGACAGTGGTGTAGACGACCTCGACAACAGTGGTCTTGGTCACTACATCGCCGTGCTTGTAGCCAGCCATGGCTGCCCCAACCAGGCCCAGAAGCGCAAATGCCGACCTCATTTTGGAGCGAATGTTTACAACGAGAGTGATGGTTGGAGTAAAAAGGCTTGGGATGACTAAAGTAACCTTAGCGAGCGAGTTACTCGTGAGAGGCACAAGATGGGGAGCGGGTTGGCCTGTGGTCGATCGTGGGGTTGAAGGGATGAAAGGTAAAAGGCCACAACTGACTACGAAGTGGGAGAGCTCGGGGGGTTTATATCAACAGCAAGGAGACTATGCAGCAACGTGCAGCTATCCGCTAAGGGTGGGAGGGGAAGGTGAGGTGATGACATCTTTCACGTCGCCCAGCAGAAGCTTGATATGGTTTGCAGTCATGATGGTAACATAGGCTGACAGATGTTACACCAGGATGTTATCCAATTCTAGACCTAGTCTAGATGAGATGGACCTTGTCAAGAGCTGGAGAGCACATCCAATGATGATCAGCTTCGGTACAAAAGCAAGGCTGGGTCGAACAGGGGGCTGGGAAAACAGCTCCAGGGTGTACGGCAGACGATAGCCGACCAAATGTTGTGGGAGTCTTGGCAAACATACAGTACTGTCAAGCTGTGTATGTATGTATGCTGGTGGGTAGCAAGGTAGGAAGGTATATAGCGGCTCACCGTACCTACAGTACTTGGTCACGCTAGCTACATGCGGTACTTGCCTGCATGTCTGCCTACTTGCCTTGCTGTAGGTAGGCTTGGTAGGTAAGGTACGGTACACAGCAATCCCAACCACCTCACCTACATCTTACCTCTCATGACATGATAAATTAGACCATAGATAAATAAAATTGAGTAAACTCAGGCGAACTAGCAGCAACCTCACTTTGGACAACCCACTCCATGTAAGAGAAAAATAGAGTAGTGGTTAGCTTTTTTCTTTTTTATAAAGAAAACCAAAAAAACACCAAAAAACCCCTTTATAAGGGCACAAGAAAACAAAATCCAATACAGTTTACACTAATTGGGACTTGCAGCACAACATGCTCCATTTGCATGTACATTGTACATACCTAGGTAGTCTGACAGTATTAGCGCATGAGGGGGGTAAAAATGGTTGTGGCTTGTTGGCTGGCCCCTTGGCTCTTAAAACCCCTGCCTTGCCCACCAACGGCAGCCGTTTAGTGCCGCCCACAAATTCAAATTCTGGGGGTGGGGAGGGCTGTGATGCCAAGATCTCGGCACATGTCAATGATGTCGTCCGCGCTCGTGAAGAAAAACAGGAAAAAGTCCATCCTCCCTGACTTGTGGTTGGGTGTCTACCCAGGTACCTACCTACCTTAGCTTAACTTGCTTACCTACTGTATACCTACCCACATTTTGTTATACCTTAGGCTTGTGCGCTCTTTGGGCAGTCAGCATCAGCACATGGGCATAAAAAAATAAAGATGCCCTCCAAGCAGTGAAAACCTGATGAGTTCAATAGACGATCGCCTATAACAAGGATCGGAGAATTACTTGGAGATGTCAACCCAAATGCGTCACCGTGCGAACCTCCCTCTTTCCCTCGTCTATGCCGGCAAGCCGGAAACAACGTTCGTTTGTCGGAGAAACAAAAGACTCGCGCCATGCAGCTTTGCGCGGCCCGGAAGCACAACAGCCCACTTTGTGCCCAATTGATGCAGATCCGTGGAGTCGTCGATCAATGGGCCAAAAAGCATTCTAGTCTCTTCGTATCGGCGGATCATCGCTCATTCGAGGGGAGATCGTGGACAGGCAAAACAGGGCAACAAAGGCGGTAAGCTTATACTGTACCGGTAGGTCTTTGTTGATAGGCACTTGGCTTGTTGGGTAATTTGGTCGCGTACCAGGTTACTTCCAAATTAATTTATGCATGGTAGAGAGAGAGAGAGAGAGAGAGAGAGAGAGAGAGAGAGAGAGAGAGAGTATACAGCAAGATAGATAATACCATTCAGTCACTTTCTGTCCTCCATACATACCTACAACATCGTCATTGTGTGATAAAAACTGCTGATCAATATTTACCGTCAGTGTACTTAAAAGATTTTTTGCTCCTGCTTGCATCCTTGCTAATGTAAACAAAAAGGAAAAGAAAAAGCCCATGACTGCCAAAGCTGAGTGGATCTACGGATCGGATCCCCTTTTGCGTATGAAAGTAAAAAGAAGCAAGGCAACACGAGCGAGAGAAAGAGGTACAAACCATGTGTGCCGAGAAACTTTCTTTGTTTACCCTCAAACAATAGTTAATTCTCTGGAGAAAAAAAAAGGTTGAATATGTGAGCTGGACCTGGCACGCGAGCGTCAGCGTCATGCTTGGCTGAGTTGTTCATTTCGACCCATGCTCTCCCTCTCTTTGTCTACTGTAACATCATTATACCGGCAAACTGGCAAGGAGGTCCGATGGCAGCCCATTTGTCAGGCAAGCCAGGTACGGTTTTCCGGGTGCAACGGGTACGCCATACTAGCCCGGCCCATTGCGGCGGCATGGCGTCACATCCAACGGTAACGGTCTATTGTAGACCGTCGATTCTAGACTAGACTGTACAAGCCCCAAGATGCACGATGCAACCCTCATCATATTTTTTATCATGCAGCAGGGAGTTGGGAGCCCTAATGTTCACCTAGCCTAATGTTCGATCATTTCTTTGTTTTTTTTCAGGACTAGCGAAACAAACTAGTCTAGTCTATCTATTCTAGTTCTAGAACTAGACCTAACATATTCTTTCCAATATTGTTATGGGCTGTTTCTGTTCTTCACAGTGACATCGCAGCCTCGCAGCTTTGTTGTGAAAAGTGTGACAAAACAAAATACAAACTGGGTTTTGCGCTGGCCAAACACCGGAATTTTGTGCTCCATGAAGCCCAGGTAGGTATTAATGCCTATAAGGGACCTACTAACATACGTATGATGTGCCGTGCTTAGGTCGGGAGTCAAGGTGGGGCAAATCCATGGTGCAAGGGCAAATGCCAGATGTTGAAGTACGGCGGTTGTAAGTAATAGTGTGCACATAGATTGCCAAAAGCTTCGGAGTACACTGCCAACTAATGCTATCGTGGGGTCATCCTTGCGGGGTATCTGGTATTATTCATTCATCCAGGTGGTACACCTAGCAAGGTGTCTACCTTACTTAGCTGCCTTTTCAAATGACTGCTGTTGATTAAATTCTTGTCGAAAGCCTTTTAAGCTATGTACCTAAGCTACCTAATGGCCAACTCTCTTCTCAGCATGCTTAATTCTGAAGCAGAGAACCGACTAGCAAGTTGCCTTCTTGGGCTCTAGGTAATTACAGCACACTCGTACTTTAGACTACCCCACGGCCAGGATACTCGCTTCTCAATTGGTCCAACTAGGGGTATGACAGCCCGACAAACCAGTTCCGTTCTAGGTCAGGCACGAATCATTTTTTTTGTCGCAACAGGGCGACACCAAGTTTTTAAGCTGGCAAACCGACTTGGGGGTGACGTGACAAGATTCCCCCGCTGAAGGGTCCTGCACCCTTGTCACAGATTGTGTGCGGAGGGGTCTGTTACAATGTTACCTACCTATGTTTGTACAGCAACCACCAAGACACTTGGTCTGTGCCAGATTGCTAGGTCGAAATATGAACCAAGAGATGCTTGTTCGTTAGAAGAAGAAATCATTTATTTTACTTCTGTACCACGTAAAGTAACCCCCGTGTGATTTTATCATCATAAGTTCAACACCACAAGATTACCTAGGTACCGTCGCCATAATACTTACTGGACTTGACAAATTTACACTTCGTTTCTGACTCTGTCGTCTCACTACCAGACGGTCCAAACCAACGGCAACAACCACCTATAAACGGTGCATATCCGTGTTCGGGGTGTGTCGCCGACTGGCAAACCTCGTCGTCTTGCAGCTTTCCTCCAGCATCAGAGACAAACTCCCACACCAGAGGGAGCGGAGGCCAGATGCAAAGAAGCGACTCCCACCAGGCAGGAGGCGGGGTCAGCGGCGATGCTACCTCGGTGCCGACCTTGAATCCTGTGCTCGGTCGTTATGTCGATGCCGTTTTCAAGTCACATGCCGACAAGAACACTGGGACATGGCCCAAGGATCAGATCGCCACATTTCTCCGGGTTGTCCAAGGCGAAGATGGTTCTGGGCCGCAATCGGACTTGCTCAAGCAGTCCGATCTCGACCTGGAGGGCTTCGTCTCCTACATGCTCTCCCCCGAATCGAGCATAATTGGGCCTGCCAAAGACCAGGACCTATCGTGGCCGCTGGCAAGCTACTTTATTAGCTCCAGCCACAACACCTACTTGACCGGAAATCAGCTTTACAGCCTGTCGAGTACCGAAGCATACACCAACGTTCTACGCCGCGGCTGTCGCTGTATTGAAGTGGATGTATGGGATGGAGACGCCTCGGATGCCGAGGTCTCAAGCATCAGTAGCGACGATGACGATCCCGAGAAGTATGCGAAACGGAAAGAGCGCGTCAGTCAAATCAAAGATAAGATACCCAAGTCGCTCACTTCTCGCTTCAGAGAATCATCTCTTGCCAAGCGTCTGGGGCAGTTTGTGGACAGCAAAACCGAGCCCAAACAACCGCAGACTTCAGTATCAAACTCTCAGAGCTCTGGTGGCCCTTCACCCTCACCTCTGACCCGTGGCAGTGATGGGGACAGCACAAGCGATCAGAGCTTATCTGCTCTTCAGAAGACACAGACTCACGAAGCCCAGATGATCGAGCCAAAGGTTTATCACGGCTATACTCTCACAAAGGAAGTATCGTTCCGTGATGTCTGCTACGCCATCAGAGACGATGCGTTCACAGCCTCGGACCTACCGCTGATAATCAGCCTTGAGGTTCACTGTGGGCCGGAACAACAGCTGTGCATGGTTGATATAATGGAAGAGGCGTTTCAAGGGTATCTTGTTCCCAAGCCAGCTGAAGATGCAGCAGTGCTGCCACCCCCCGAAACTCTCCGAAACAAGATCTTGATCAAGGTCAAATACGCTCCGCCAGTCGATGCTCCTGATGTGGTTGGTTCTTCGCCATCGTCGGCAGAAGATGTGCAGGGTGGCGCTGCCCTGGCTGCCACAGACTCTACCAAGTCGGCCCCGTTGTCGTCAACGTCAGAGACGCTATCTCCTTCAACCACGAGTCCAACTTCGGACACGCCAAAGAAAAAAAAGAAAAGCAAAATCATTCAGAAGCTCAGCGACATGGGAATTTTCACTCGCGGCATCTCCTTCAAGAGCCTCTCCCAGCCCGAGGCCGTGATGCCCACCCACATCTTCTCGGTTTCAGAGAAGGCTGTGTTGGACTTGCATGAAAAGTATGGGCAAGAGCTATTTGACCATAATAGGCACTACTTGATGCGGACTTATCCCTCTGGTATGCGCATCGGCTCGTCAAACCTCGATCCTGTCGTATTTTGGAGAAAAGGGATTCAGATTGTTGCGTTGAACTGGCAGAACTGGGATGAGGGCATGTGAGTACAAACCGACACCGTTCCCATTCGAGCAGCCCCCGGGAGGCGCTGTGTGCCCTTTAAGACTCCGTCAGTGTTGTGACGGGGTATTGGGCAAACCGTATCAACAAGTGTTTCTTTCGATCGGCCATACACACGGTGCATGCAATAGCTAGCCGACAAATTTTCTAACAGGGAATTATCCTAGGATGCTCAACGAAGGAATGTTTGCAGGCACCAGGGGCTACTTGCTGAAGCCAGAAGGTACGTTGATGGGATTTCAGCACCACAACCCCAAAGCTTACTTCAAGCCCATCTCAGCCCCGTGTTGAGCTCTGAATGATCCAACCTGACACTGCTACCTTCTTTTTTGGACAGGTTATCGAGGCAGTAAGTCGGCTGCCAGTCCGACCTCAACTTCGGGGCAAACGCAGGCCACGGCAGTCAGACACCGAACCCTCGACCTTGCCGTCGAGGTATTTGCCGCACAGGATATCCCTCTTCCGGTGGGAGATGAGAAGGTGAAGTCCTTTCGGCCATATATCAAATGTGAACTCCACGTGGAGGAACCCGGTGAACGGCATGGGGGCGCTGATGCCGTTCCACAGAATGGTCGCGAGAAGGAAGGCGAGTTCAAGGCTCGGACCAAGACGATCAAGGGCACGGTTGACCCGGACTACGGTGGTGAAACTCTCAAGTTCTCTGCTATTGAAGGTGTAGTCGAGGAACTCTCATTTTTGAGGTTCACTGTTCGTGATGATGAGCTAGGTAGGGATGATCTAGCAGCTTGGGCATGCGTCAGGCTCGACAGGCTCAGGACTGGGTATAGGATCATCCGACTGCTCGACGGTAAGGGAATGGAGAGTGATGGGTTGGTTTTGGTCAAGATCTCCAAAAGGATCTATGACTGCTAAATGCTTCAGGCCTTGTATTGGCGAACAGCGGCGCCGGGGGGACTTATTACACTCCTGATAGTAAATATGTTAACTTGGTTGCCTTACTGTTATGAACTGTCTGCTGTCATTACCCTATTACACTATCCCTTTTGAATTGGAGAAGAGCAAGAGCAGGATCTGCATAGCGCGGTACGTGAAAATTCAATACGCGACGAGCGGTGACATGCGGACCTTTGACGATGGGAAATATGCCAGTGGTTAAGTGAGTCGAATGCAGCTGTCTTTCACCCAGTTTACAAGTGACCTCGTCAGGCATAAAATCTTCCAGGGGGGCGGGGGAATGGATTGAGCCTGTGAAGATGATGGTGAAAACATTACAGTTTAAAGTAGGATTATGGATCGTTGCCCTTGGCAAAAGCTCATGTGGTCGTACACGATTACTATCATGTGAAACCCAGAGCTCGTCGATTTTACATTGACTTGTAACGAGCAAAGAAAAGCCAGCGCCGGCAGGAGGAACCCCAATAGCCCGCACATAGCAGGAACACATAAAGCAGTGCCAAAATACAAATCTATCTCCTTTCCTCATGGTATAAGAGGAATCTTGGTCCCAACAGTCCTCTTGTAATCATTGTACTCCTCTCCAAAGAACCTCACGAGGGTTTCCTCTTCATGCCGAATACGTCGTGAGAAGAAACGGTACAAGACAAAACTGTACGCCATCGTGCTGACCAGATTTCCCAGCACGAGTTGTGTACCCAGAGCCCAGTAGAAGTAACCAAAGTAGCTTGGGTGACGGAGCTTGGCGTAGATCCCCGTGGTGACGAGATGGTGCTGCGGACCCCTCGCCTGTTGAACGATGTGATTAAAAGACAGGCCGGCCTGGATCATGGCTGCAGACCGGATGAGCTGACCGACTGCCGTGAGGACGAGGCCCAGCAGCAGAAGCAGTGGGCCTGTGTGCAGTGGGGCCCAGGCGCGACCCGGAGATACAAGGCAGACCAGCAGACTCTCAAAAGCGGCGAAGGCGTATGCAATGGTCTGCATGGGCCAGTTGGCTGTCAGAAGGTAGCTGTCGACATTGGCCGCCGGGGTGTTGTAGGCAGCGGTGGTCCAAAACTCGAGGAAGTGGTGTGTTGCCAGGGCGCCGGCAAAGAAAGGGAGACGCCATAGTGGGCTCGAGGTCAGAAGCAGAATGGAGATGGTAGATACAACAGAGACTGCGAGGACGGATCCCAAGCAGAAAGCGCGCATAGCAATGCCGGCGAGAGACTTGGGCTGGCCTGGCATATAAGGATGGACGGGCGAGTTTTCGGCCGAAGCGGACTGGGCGACGGGGCTGAGTACAGGGAGAGTCAGGTCAGTCTTGGTCATTGGCTCGTAGTTCTTGGGGCCTGTGGTGTGATCAGGACCAGCACCGTTGGCGTTGATGGGTGCGGGGGTTGGCGGTGCGAAGAACTGCCTCGAGCGGCGTCGGCGGGTGGGTTGTGCCGGTGGTGCCGACGAACATTTCGCAGAGCACTCGACGCCGCTGCCATCCTCCCACGAGATGTGCCTGGTGCCGTGACCTCGCCCGTTTACTGCAGTCGCGTCGACAACGCAGGCCGGCACCATAATGCTCAGCTTTTTGGGTGGCGGCTGACACGAGGACAAGCTGGTAGGGGAAGGAGACGGCAGCATATTGACGTCCGTGTTTGCCTCGAGGCTATCGCTATCTTCCATCTTATCAAGACCAGCGATTGCGCAGTCAAGTCATGGGCGAAAGTACGCGACCGGTCGTTGTATGCCGTATGAAACAGCAACGGCGGGAAACAAAAAAGTATGATAGCGTGGGGAAGGCGAGGCAGGCGAGAGAGATAATGAACAAGGACGGGGAGGATGGGGAAAATGAAAGGGGAAGGGGAAAAAGGGGGGGTCGAGAAGAAGTCTCTTGACGTAACGCAAGGCTTGCTCACCTTTGAGGATGGCCAACTCGCCTCCGTCGCTGACCAGACGATTCATCCTCCATTGTTCCTCTGGGAGTGACGAAGTCACGCCGTTGGCGCCTCGGGGCGGTGATTAGGCTAGAAAAGCACCTAGGTAGACGCCTAAGGTAAGGTAGCTCAGTGTTGTGGAATGCAGGCGGGATGTACCTACGGGACCACGGCAGCCACCGTTGACCTGTGTCTTTTGGACCAAGCTGAGGAAACAAACAAGATTCAAACAAAGCTCTTCAGAAGGCAAACTGAGCTGGTGGTATTTAAACCGGACGAGCGACAGCTCTGGTCTTTATCCCTCTTGACCAATGTCTCACAAGCTTTGAGGGAATGGAATGCAGTCGAGTGAGCTTGGCCGTTTTTTGGATATGTTCAACAACTCGGTATTGTTCCTGCGCAGGGCTGCGTGTCGCGGTATGATGTTCCGACTCTGCTTTGTTGCTGTGCCGCATTTGGATGAACAAGGGTGTCTGGGAAGAAAGTTACATACAGTACCGTACGCAAGGTAATTAATATTAGGTACAGAATCTACTTCAGGTGCAGCAAGCCGGTACAAAGGCTAGGAGAGCGGGAGATTTTCTTTGGACCTGACTGACCCACCAAACCCGAAATGCACCTGGATCGATTCGGCATAGCGCAGTCCACCTCCGCAAACGGCGGGTGTCATTGTTTACCCCTCACCTCAATTACTGTACCGGTACGGTACTCAGGTAATAATTACTGGGTACTTCGAAGCATAGACCAATAATACCCCGAGAAGCGCAGCCCCAACACCTTAGCCAAGGTACGTATCTAGATAAGATGAGCGTAAATCAGGCGAGGACTATCGTACCGTAGGATAGAACCTGGTGACAAAAACCGACACAAAATCTTCTCACTGACCAGAACCACAGTATGCTAGACTAAAACCGGGCTTCAGTAACAATGACTTGCTTTTGATTTGCTTACGCATGATATCTAGTAAAAGGGATCGCTGCCGCTAGAAAAGAAGTCGTACTGCCGGCAAATAGCTTAGCTACCTACCGTCCCCCGAGTACCTTGGTCATGGCCGCACGCACACCCGATGGTCAGCCGATTGACCCGGCCGAAAATCGACGTCGTATGGCTGCCGGCGAGCTTTACTACTCTTTTGTTTCAGATCTTATCGCCGACAGGCAAAAATGCCAGATAGCTAAGGACAAGTATAACGAGACGTCCAAGCAAAACCTCTCGCGTAGGGAGCTCGTTCAGATTCTCAACGAGTAAGTATCTAAACCACGCTAGGTCTGGTTCAATATTACAATGAACAGCGCATGATATCCCTTACTTGGTATCAACAGGGGTCCTTCCTATTGTTTGCCCTGCTCCGAGTCTATCTCCTACCCAGCTCATTGCAAAAAGCAAACAACATCCATGATCCATATCTGAGAACATGTTTCTTTACTTGATAGGCTGGCGGGTGATGAGTCCCCACTACCGCCGGTGGCTGCGACGGCTCAAGACGACGATGCGCTATTCGAAGAATACCCATGGATTGATACCCCGATAACCAAGATGGACTATGGCTACAATGTGAAGTAGTAATTTCCACTATTTTATCCTCCCTTTTCCCGCAAGGGTCGCCGCAAGATTCACAAGACTGCCTTGGCTTCGTTTTGTGTCCAATCTATCCGGTTCCCAATCACCCGCTAACAGCGCCTCGGTCATGCGTTTCGTGTCGTCCAGACTGGGAAAAAATGTCTATGTGAACTCCAGCAGCACGTGGATCGATACGTGCACCATCACTGTCGGCGCGAGAACTTTGATTGGCCCCAATTGTTCATTCTACAGTGGCACTCATCCACTGGACCCCAGAGTCCGCAATGGCACCCGCGGTCCTGAACTCGGCAAGCCGATCGTTATTGAGGAGGATTGCTGGTTAGGTGGCGGCGTCACCGTCCTCGCAGGGGTTACCATCGGCAAAGGATCCACCGTCGGTGCAGGTAGCGTTGTCACCAAAGACGTGGCCCCTTTCTCGTGCGTCGTGGGAAACCCGGCGCGCCTACTGAGGAAGATTGACGTATCGGCGGAGCCGTCTTGGTCCTAGTTCTTTCTACTGGGAGCAAAAGACAACTATGGTCGGGCGGGTCCTGTTAAAGGGACCGACGGGTGTTCCAACCATGTTACACTCCCGCGTGGGTTTGTGTATTTTGCGCCCGGTTCTCATAAGCCACCCTGAATTGAGAAGGACGAGATAATCAAGACGAGGACGTTGACGAGGCCCCACACAAACGGAATCCATGTCGACATCTGGAAGGGGCCGGACATGTAAACGGCGCTGAGTCTGTACCACGGATAAAATGTTAAAACGCGACCCCGCTCCTTTCCTTCGATCAACAAGCAAGCACTCATGTCGCTAGCTGCCGGCTGTCTGCCTGAGCGTAGACGTCAAGTGGTAGAAGATGTAAGGGCTACAGCACGCACATAGCACCGACGAGACCCCCGGCCAAGACGGCCTCACTTCCCGCTACGAGGATGTAGAAGACGGGGACAATCCACACATATTTCCAATTGGACCAATGCTTTCCCAGGTGCATGGTAATGGCGATGGCTGCCGCGCCGACGTGTACGATCATGTAGATGCTGAGGGTCCAAAGCAGGGTGAAGATGGTCATGTCGCGGGCTCCATAAAGAAAGCGCCCTTCTTCATATAATGGCCAGTGAAGCGACGGGAAAGGCGGCGCCTTGTAGTTTGCGGGTGGGTTGCTGCCGAAAAAGACATCGGCGCGGGCAAAAAGTCTGTAATGTGCGTGGGGATACGTCAGTCGTGATGCGAGCGTGGGCCGTTTTTCGGTTACTTGACATGGTAAACAGGTTCATTATTGAAATGACGGCTTACTTTGTAAACACCATGATTGCGCGACGCGACGGGGTCAATTAGTCCCGGTCGTGGTGGGCAGCTGGAAGCTCTGTTGGTTTTGGCTTTGGTTACCTAGGTAGGTTTGGGAAGGATGTCTATGGTAATTAAGGTGGTGCTGGCGAAGTACGGTAGGAAAGTCGGATTTGGTCAAGGTTGGTTAGGGTCACCTTGATCGGGCTTGGCCAAGGAAACATCCAGCCCGTATGTACAACAACTGGAGTCCATTGCTGAGTAGTGAGTGTAGTGGATACTACGCGCCGGTTACATGTGGGGTAATTGATTGTCGCTAAAGCACCTCACGCGAACCTCGGTGGATCGCTGCATGTGAATTGACGTTTCGGTAGGTAAGGCACTCATCTCAAAACACCCAATATTTCATTTCCTATCACACAGTTTGGTATTACCTACCTATGTAATGACAGTGTGTTGGGGAAAGAGAGAAGAAACAAAAGAAGCCGCGGGTATCAAACATCGAAAGCGCAATGGCGACAGACAGGCTCTTGACCACATTGCTTGGCCTCTTTCAAAATGTGCACGATGCGCCAAAGACGGACCAGATCCTCGGCACAACCGTCTCCCTACTCGCGACCTTGACGAACCCGCTCAACATTTCGCTGCTCACCTCACACTTCCTCAGCGCCCACGCGATATGGCACCCGCACGTCAGTCCGAGTCAGACCTGTCTACGGGTCATGTCCGTCTTCAGCACGGCTGCCCTGCGTGTACGCACTGCCGAAGTAGACGGGAGGCTTAGCCACACAATACACGGAAGCGAGGGATGGGCGCGCGCCGTGGCCCTCGGCGCGGACGATAGGTCGGCGCGCTGGCAGCATCTGCTATGCTTGACTGGCGTCTTGACAGGGTTCGAAGGTAGCCACCGGCAGTCGCTCTCTCCCACCATGAGGCGCACCCTTGAAGATGCCGTCGCCAGGGCGGCAAGCATAGCGTTGACCGACGCCAAAGAAACAAACACTCCAGAACCGACGAGGACTGCCGTCGCTCTGGCGCTCACTTATGCATTCCCACTACTTTCGGAACAGGCAAGGGCTTCGATAGATACCGACGCACTGGTGCCTGCTGCCCTGGAATCTATGTTTGGCATTGAGGGCCTTGATGGTGGCATGTTTATCGGCGCAAACGTAAACAATGACCTACGGGTTGATGGACTTGGACTTTTGGAATGGCCACAGACCTCGCCTTCCTTTGTCGGCCTACAGCGCGTCTCGTCGCAGCCCTTGGTCAGGTCGTTAGGACCTCTGGCCAAGATGGCCGCCTATGCCATCGAGAACGCAAAGTCTCTGCAACTGGTGCTGTACGCACAGGACCGCCTCCTGAGCTTCTCAACGCAACTGATGCAGCACTGGAGGGCAAACAGACTGTCACAGCTAGAGCCACTGGACGCGCCCGCACACCTCACCCAGCAAACTGCGCAAAGTACATGGCCGATCATGCTTCAGACACAAAAGAATATCATGTTTGCCTGCGCTTTTGTTTTGCAGGCAGTTGTATCGCGAGCCTTGCTAGACTCGCGTATCAGCAGCCATCTAAGACTCGCAACGACTACTGCGTCTAAGACGCTACTCATTCTGCGGAACCTGCACTTCATCTCATCACGGCCAGGAAACAGCGCATTCCAGGTGTATTCTTTCATCTATCTCGGATCCGTCGACATCCTGACCAAGGACGGGGGTGCGTGCGTTGAGCTTCTCCGCCAAACATTCCCACCAAGCGCCAGTATCGGGCAGGTGCCGCTCAATGCCCTTGATCGAGTGTTGGATCTCTTCTACCTCTCTCTAGCCGAACATCTCCCTCTCTGTCTCACACCGGATGCGTGCGAAGCTTTTATTGTCCGGCCAGCAATGGTATACATCTCTCCTGCTTCAAGTCGAGCGATGCCGACAGTCCGCATCCTCGAACTTTTTGAGGCAGCTCACAGCGCCGTACTATCGGTGCTCTGCTGCCCCCAGAATGCACCTCTTACCGTCAAACTGGTTCCCACTTATGCAGAGATTTTATTCGAGTCGTTTCCACGGCGGATATCAGCTCGGCAGTTTCGCATGGCAGCCAAGACCATCATGCAAATCATATCACCGCCTTTCCCAATCTCGGCCACACATCCTGAACTTGCAGAGACGCTCCTTGAAATGATGCGCTTCCGTGCGGATGCCACAGCCGCCAAAATACCACTGCCTCCAGGACCAGAAGAATCTGCCGCAGCCTTGGCTGCGCAGGAGAGCGGCGAGCCAGCTGCCGCCGCGGCCCCCATGTCGGAACAGACTGCGCTTGTGCTCGCCATGATTGATTCGCTCCCATTCCTGCCCTTGGCTATTGTGGAAGACTGGCTTACGGTCGCTGCGATATCACTCAACAAGGTTGAAGATGCAGAATTGAGGGAGGTGGTGAAGCAGCGCTTTTGGGACGTCCTTGTGAGTGGAGAAATGGACGTCGAGAGGGCCGCCCTTGGTGTCGCCTGGTGGGGAACAAAGGGCGGTAGAGAGATGGTCTTATTTGGGCCGGCTCACGATCCGACTAGGCCTGCTCCGTTTCTAATGAGCGGTGCTATTGTTGATGAGGTGGAAAGGGGCAGCAAGCTGTAAACTGTAAGATAATTTGTAATGTCCGAGTCTTGGCACTGTGCATGGATGTAGCGACCTCTTCGTATCGACTTTTTGCACCCAACAATAAGACGAGCTAGCCAGCATCAAGCCTCAGCCTCGATAATATTTGACTTGAGTATACCCGCTCTAGTTCTAATCCACAGCAGACTTGGGAGACGTTGTAAATCAAAATTATTCTGCGACTTAGGCGCCGAGAAAGAGTCAACAAAAAGATTTATCGCAAAGTCAAATCAGTTATGCCTTGCATGTTTCCATCCTGGACTAGCATTAGCGCTACGCTGGTAGTTGGTACAGGCGGGCCAGATAGGCTACCATTGGCGTGATGAAGCTCACAACTTAGGATAAAGGGGTCGCAGTTCAACAATAGAGCCACCAGCCGTGATCAACAGCAGACGCTAGTCTAGTGCTGTCTGAAAGTCTGAGGCCACGCAACTAATACCGACAGTCAACCAAACACTGCCTACCCTAGCTACCTATATAACCAAGAGACTCGAACTGAAACTGAAGGACAATGTGAGTGGTAGACTAAAGTCGTAATTTTTTTACTCTTCTTTCTTCCCCTTTTCTACCTCGTCGATTCTAACATACTGATATCTCATTACGATGACTCGATTCAGCAGTTCAAGGTCGATATACTTGGCAAAGATGACAGGAGAAGACCGGAAACCACACAATGTAAGGAAGCCCATGGGAAACACATAATACAGTCCGAATATTTCCTCTTCCCGTCCGTAAGAAGTATATCCACTTGATATGCTACAGAGCTGGGCTAAAATAGAGAGACAGCGTATGCCCACCATGGTCTCTCTAGCCAAGTCAGATACCGTTGGCGAGCCTCATTCCCATTCACCACCGTCACCACCCCGAACGAAAGCTTGCGACCAAAGCTCCGTCTCCCACCGTGACCAAAGAGACAGCCTCAGTCCCGATCCAGATAGCCGCAAATCCAATAGTGATGACGATATACGAGGCTGCGGGGAGCTTGCGATTTCAAAGCCAGTGATCCACATCACAACCGTACCATCGATCCCGGCACATACTTCCTCGTCCATAGCCTCCATGTCGAGCACAACCGGAGCTTCATACGATGGCTCCTCGGGCCGATCATTTCCCCTAGTAACGGAAAAATGGATCAGGGACCACCCAGAGGAAGTACAACAGGCCAGAGATGCTGAAAAGCATGAGAGTGACGATGACAACGAAAGTGTCGTTGAGGATTATCACGCCAATCGGGACGGGCTGAGTGCCATGTCTTATACACAAGCCTCGGAAGAAGGCGACACGACAACAGATACTCGGAACGGTGATAGCAAGCTGGGGAAGCTCTTGGAAAAAACTGGCGAGAAGTTGGGGAGCGACAGATTAGCAGAAAAGGGCAGGAAAAAGCGCGCGGGCCATTCCATCCCACCGTCATAGATATCTAAACACTTCGGATACTGCGTGCACCGCGTTTCGAGGGAGAAAAAAAAATCATGGCGCTGTATTTTTACGGTTGCCTGTCCTATTTTCTGTATACCTCAAGATGTCAACAAGGTCCAATGCCACATCGGACAACAAACGCTGGGCTTTCAAAGGTCAATGAAGACAGAAAATTGGTCGACATTGTACCAGAAATAACCTGCAAGATATTATTCCATACAAAAAAATTGACAAGAAAACAACATGACACGCGTAAGACTTGTACCGGAGCCGTATGCCACAACCGCCCAGCTAGTTTGTGAGCGCTGTCTTGTCAGTAGCGTAGCCCATCTTACTGACGCTGCCATACTTGGCCTGCCACGCGTAAAAGTACATAAGAGCCGCAAGTGGTTGACCGAAAATTGTGAACGACACCCAGAAGATGGTGTTCCCGATCAGCTTGCCGGTAGGAGACTTTCGCTTCTCAAGCGGAGCGGTTAGTATTATAAGTGGCACCTGCAGAAACATTCCCATAAAGGCGACACCTGTTTCTCACTTGTCAGCGTTTGTACCGTGGACCTCCTTGACCGAATAGACAGCGTATACTCCCCTGAGGATAGACTTACCAATGATGTTGTGGGTAGGCACGCCCACAAGAATCTCATGCAAGACTGCCGAGATCAAGAACACGGAGGCACTCGCCGTCCTGGGAGCCCACCCGCGGCCAAGCATGGGCGAGTAGACATGACGTTTGAAGTATTGGTAGACCGGTTTGTTCCATGTGCGCCAGTAGACGCCTAGTGACTCCGAGTTCCACCAAGCCTCATAGAAAGATCTGTCACCAAACCTAGTGATCTCGGCCAGCGCGTTAAGGAAGGACTGGAAGAGAGCGAAGAAGCCGGCCAGCCAGATGGCCAGCGAGATTGTGGACAGCTTAAGAAGACGCTCTAGTATGGCCGGCATGTCAAGCGACGCGATCTTGTCTAGGGAGTTGACCAGTACGGGAGTGGCGTACTGTGCACTCAAGAACCAGATGCACACGCTCAGGCAAAAGACCTCGGCGACGCGCTTAAAGAAGAAAACCCAGCGAATGCGACCGCTGCGTGGGTAGACGGGCTGGTAGATGAGGGTGGGAGCCCACCAAAAGTAGCAGAGGTTCTTCATTGTAATGTTGTTTGGGTAGGGACACTGCTTGTATAGCTCGGGCAAGGCATCTAGCTCGCCCTTGACGGGATGAAGGTAGGCATGACGCAGGTCGCGATTGGTGAATGCATACGATGCCGTCTTGAGCCAGACGATTACGGCATGCATCTCGGTCAGAGTGCCGATAAGGGGATGGTGGATATGGAAGTACACCGTGTAGGTGGTGATGAGCAGAGCAGAGTTCACGTTGATGCCATGGACCAAGGCAATCAGCTTCCAAGTGGAGACGAAGCGGCGAGATTCATCCTCAGTAGGGCTCGTGCTGCCGTCGCGAGAGGAACTGGTGCGGCCACGGTTGAAGTACCCTCGCGAGTTCCTGGCCTGCTGGGCGGCCAGAAGCTCTATCAGATAGGCGACGAAAAGGTGGCACGGAATTGCCAGGTAGAGCAAAAGGCCCAGGAGAATGTCCTGCTTCCTGTAGTCGTGACAGTGAATGCAAATCAAAACACCATATTTCTGTATGTTCTCAATCATCAATCGCAGGTTTCCCACCACTGCACAGATGCGGATAGACAAAGAAGGCAAAGTCAGCTAATTAACGGACTTTGAGGAATTCAGAAACCTAGAAAGGGCAATTCCTCATACCGAGGACAATAACCATGAGATTACGGAAGCCGACGAAGCTGGGCGATGCTTCCGAGTCGTGACTTAGAGTCGACGGGCGTGCTTGGGAGTGCAGGGCCGCGACATGGCGGTATTTTCTAGTGAACGCCTTGCGCAGTGCCTTGGTCTGCTCGTCGTCGTCAAGGTTGCCGTTGCTGTTGCCGTTGGTGTTTGCTGTCGTCCCGTTCGACGACGGAGCCACCACCGCCCCATCGGGCTTGGTGGTTACATCATCATCGGCTCTCTGGTTGGCGGCTGTTGATCGCCGCTGCTGCGCACCTTCTTGTGCCGAAAAATCCAGGCCTGTGGCTGTCGCCGCTGCCATGATTCAGGAATTTCAGAGTGTTAGGCTCATAGAGGGCGTAAACTCCATACAATTCAGATAGTGAAGCAGAGGAGCCTTTGATTTTTCTTTGAGGGCGAGATGAGGAAACGACAGCATGTCCCGAGGTGGGACGACGATAAAGGGGAGGGTGTCCAAGGGTTATGAGTGGCACCAAGGTGGTGTTGCATAAGAAAAAAAAGGATAAAAAACAAAATAAAAATAAAAAAAAGCCCAGCGACACCGGTGCTATTAGGTCTAGTTTAGTTGTTCGCATCCAAGCAAAAATAGCATTCCATACGTCCAGGGGCAATCCTACCCACTTTGACCAACTGGCATGGATCATTGATGCATTGATGGGGTGAGAGTGCAAGTCTTGTTCAATTGGGAGTGACAGCTCAAGACTGGAACACAACCCCGCCTAGATTAGATGCCCTGTATTCGTACCGACCTCGTACCTACCTCAAAGAGCCTCGGCCTGCTTTGAAAGATTGGAGTACAACTAGTCTAGCTAAGGTACCTTACTTTTTGATTGGAAGTATGTCAAATGTCAAGAGCGATGGACGAATTGATTTGATCGATACTGCCACGGTGTATTATGATAATGCTCACTTTGGTACCTGTACCTGCCTAAGTAAGAACATGGCTACCTACCTTACTTAGGTGCCTATCTAATCCACCTTGGGAATTGTTATCCGTACTCAGGTTTATCCACGGCCTTGGCCCCTGCTAGTTAACTTCAAGCCGCCCGCCTAGGATTGCGGTCCAAGTGCTTGAAAGCCACAATGTGTAACGAGGCTTTTGCTTTATAATTAATTGTTTATTCTTTGGTTATCTTTATAGTTTTGCCGGCCCCTTTTCTTTATCTTTCTTCCTTGACCATGTCAAATCTCCGTTGTTTGCCAACCACCTAGGTAACCGGGCAGGCAAGTTCCTAAATTTCAGAGAACAATTGTTGTGTATTGTACGGATACCTTTTCATGCGCAAGGGCTGGGCTTTCGGGCCAAGACCTACAATTTTCACATTTTACGAGTCTCCCTGACGCCACTTGACACTAATTGCTCCATAATGGATAAGGAAGCGCTAGGAATTACGTTGGACCGTACTTGCTTGGCGCCAGCACTCGGTAATTAGCAGCCAGATGAAAGCAACATGCGCAATGCAGTGTGACGAGGCATTGACCCCACGCGCCAGGCAATGGGTAGGTGCCTTGTGCAATGGCAAGATCCAAGTCGAGCTTGCTACAGAGTAATACAGGGCAGTTTTTTTTTTTTTTTTTTTTTTTTTTTTTTTAAAAAAAAAAAACTCTCACCATAAATCCTTCAACCTTGGCACAAAGCAAAATATATCCATCCACCTTAGCTTACTTAAGGCACCTACCTACCTATGTATTTCAGTTCACTTTCAAATTGCAACAGCATTGGTGCGCGCATATGAAACAAATTTAAACCAGAGTTATTTCAAGTAAAAAAACCATCCACCTCGAGGCCCAAATGTCATATTTAGCGGTGGGCTTAAATAAATCACGTGACACTGCTTCCCGAGGTTGCCAAACAAATCCTTGCCGAGTCTCCATTGAAGGTTGAACAATTTGAATGGACGCGCCTTGGACCTACCCAAGGTAGCCTAGACGTGTCAGGTCAGTCAGCTCAGCAACCAGCCAACCACAACGCTGTTGACTTCCGCATCGTAAAGTCGAATTTATGGCGGTTATTGACGAATATATCCAGAGCTGGGGAAAATTTTCAAACCAACCAACAGTGAAGGTGACATGAACCAGAGATACGACAAACTTCTTCGCGCGGCAACTTTGATTACGATTTTCAGCACCCAGTCAAGTTGGAATCTTGTCAACTCGTACGGATCGGCATTGCGTTTCTCCAACGCGCCGCTGTCATTGTTTCCGAGAGGCCGAGACAACAATTAGGGGGAATAATACTCTCCTCGGCGGCTTCAAGTCCAACCAAATCGGGCACTGAGTGGGAAAATCGGGTCACTGCCATGGCTTACGAGCCGAGAGGCGGAGGAGGAGGCGGCGGCGGAGTTGACCGTGATTTTGGCGGCGGCGCCGGTGGAGCCGATGGGATGCACATGCGTGCCAGAGGACGAAGTGAGTTGTCATATCTCACTTCCTTGCTGCCACTTTTTCCCGCATCATGGTGATATTGAGAGAATGCCGCAGTCATGGCACAATATCCCGACGTATCATGTCGTTGCCGGTTCGGTTGTGCCAGTTGCCATTCATTCGCTGTAGCCATGTTTGCGTCGGGAACGCTTGATTACTTCTAATCAGCTGTACTACTGGACTGGACTGCACTACTGCACCCTCTTTTTCGTTCAACTGTCATCATGCCTGTCGTTGTTGCCCAAGATATATGTTGCAGCCTGGCAATTAGAACCGCCTGAGATCCCGAGTTTTTGGATGCTAACCACTACACAGGACCCGTAACCGACTACTCGTCTACTCTGGTACACTGGATGCGTCATCGCGAGCCGAGATATAGGGGCTCATATCATGGCGAGGTCGAGAGACCAAGCCCCAGCTATATCGTCGATGTACGTCGCACCCTACTTGACCCAATTCGAGAGGACGAGCAAAGATCATACATAGTGCTTTACTGATAGCCAGCGGACCTTAGATGCTCCCACCGCATGCCAGGCCAAATAACGCCGCCGACACAATACCGGTGCGGCATCTTCACTCGTCCCTCAACAAGGTCAAACACCCCATCAACGTCGTCAAATGGACGCCCGAGGGGCGCCGGCTCTTAACGGCCTCTAGTGGCGGTGAGTTTACGCTCTGGAATGGCACCGGCTTCAATTTTGAAACCATCATGCAGGCACACGAGTCCGCCATTAGGGCTCTGGCCTACTCCCACAGAGACGAATGGCTTCTGTCGGGCGATCACGACGGCATCATACACTACTGGCAGCCCAACTTCAACAACGTCGAGACCATTCGGGACTCCAAGGATACGGTACGCGACATTGCCTTCTCCCCCAATGACTCTAAGTTCGTTGTGGCAACCGACGACGCCGCCCTGAAGGTTTATGACTTTGCAGGTGCGACCCGAGAGGCAACCCTGAGCGGTCACCACTGGGAAACCAAAGCTTGCGACTGGCATCCCACCAAAGGCTTGATAGTTTCCGGTTCCAAGGACCATCTTGTCAAGTTGTGGGATCCCCGAACAGGGCGCTGTCTCACAACCCTGCGCGGCCATAAAAACACCATCACAAAGACCGTCTTTGAAAAGGTCCGCGGCATGTGCCTCGCAACCTCGGCACGTGACCAAACAGCTCGTGTGTTTGACCTCCGCATGATGCGCGACATCTGTCTTCTCCGTGGGCACGAGAAGGACATCACCACGTTGACCTGGCACCCTGTTCACCCCAACATGCTCAGCACCGGTGGGTCTGAGGGATCAATGTGCCATTACATACTTGACGAACCCAACACGCCCGATGGGAGACAACAAACCATCGCCCCTTACGACAGCCCGGACCCTGCCGAGGCCCCCGCACAGGTCATATTTCCCGCACATAAGCTGCCCTTTGCACACGATTTTGGTATCTGGTCGCTTGACTGGCACCCCCTGGGGCACATCCTGGCCTCGGGCTCCAACGACCGCATAACACGCTTCTGGACCCGCGCCAGGCCCGGCGATGATGACGAGGTGCTCAACGACCGCTACCACATAGGTGAGGCCGCCGCTGAGGCCCGTGGTACCTACGATAGGCGAGGCCATCGCCGTCAACGACAGGAGGAAGAGGAGCAGGAGATGCAAGACGAGCTGAACGGACTCGTCGACCAGAAGGCCCCCGTGGGCGGCAACGGTGTGCCTACACTACCAGGACTAGCCGCCACCGGGGGCGGTTTGCCTATTCTCCCTGGTCTAAGCCTCAACGCAAATGGGGTGACTGCCCCAGGTGCTAAAGTATCGGTGCCAGGCTTGACCGGGGTGCCAACATCTTCGGGCGCGGTACCACCGCCTCCACCGCTACCCTTCCCCTTACCTTTGGGACCAGACGGGCAACCCCTCCCGCTACCCGACCCGAACAACCCGATGGACTTTGCTAAGATTGCCGAGATGATGCAGAAGGCCGGCTTACCTGTCCCCCAGCCAGGGATGATTCCTCCGGGAATGCTGCCTCCGCCTCCACCGAATGGTGCTGGCCTGCCTTTCCCGCCCCCGCCTGGTTTTCCAGGGATTGCACCACCCCCGGTTCCCGGTATGGCATTCCCTCCGGTCATCGGGGCTTCCGCTCCACCCGGCCTGGGAGTGGGTGATGCTTCTGACCCAAGCAGGAGGGGGCGCGCGCCGCTGCCCTCGCAGGAGGACAGCCTGCGTGCTGAACAGTCAAGGGGACACTACACCAGAGCGCGATAATGTGGTTTTTTTTTGCAGTTTACTGGCCCTGTCTTCTGTCCGTTTAGCATGTAACCCTATTTGTAATTTCTTCTTTTGAAGACCAAGTCGCAGGAGCCTGTTCTCTTTACTGCGCGCGCGCGAGAGAGAGAGAGAAGATAAAACAAAAGGTGCATGTCCTCCGGTTTTGTCAGGTTTTGGCACAGTTCTACTCAGATCTGTATTGGCTGTGGCGTCAAAAAAGCTTGTGATCGCAAGGAGCCCCCGGTTAGATGAGAGAGACAAAGGAAGAGCGGTGAGGCATACAAAAAACACTTAGAGACACATCAGGCAAACCGCAAGCACAGTGTCCAGTGCCTTGGACTTCTGAATTCCGGCATAATGTATGGAGCTGAAACTCCGTCCAAAAGGGAACTTGTAGCTGCTGGGAAACAGACCGGCAAGCCAAAGAATAAAGCGGATCGAGGGACTAAAGGAGCTCGATATGCACCCTCTAAACTAATATGTGTGTAATATGTAGTACACGCCTTTCCAGGGCATGGATGTTATACAGACTGCAAGATGACAAGACCAAATATGCCCCAGAGACGGAATCGTCTATACAAACAAATGGATTACAGTAAAGATTCACAAAGTGTCAAGGTGAATATGAGGGCCAGGCTCATCACAGAGTCTTCTGTGGAGGAGCGCCTTTGGTAAAGGCCTTTTGCCTGTCGGCATAATCTTTGATGATAAGGGCGCAGTTCGCATCGGCACATAGCCTCCTGCGCCTTGACACGGGCAGCTTTTCTGCAAATTCGAGCCCCGAGGCACGTTCCACAGCCTCGAGGGGCACCTCAAAGTCGGTCAACGGCTTCTCGTTTGGAATCTTGGCATTGGGGAGGACGAATGCGCCCAAGGCAACGTTTCCGCCTTCACGACCGTCCTCGGCGAATATGACCTTGTAAAAATGGGTCGGGACTGCGACGTTTGGTGGGTTGCCGATGACCTCATACTTGACATACCACTTGCCATCGGCCGGGTCGCGCTTGGGCAAGTAAAGCGGACCTGTGACGATGCGCACACTTGGGTATCTGGTCGTCAGACGGCGGCAGAAATCCTCAAAATGGGCCCAGTAGTCCCGGTTGAACCCCTCGCCGACCTGAGGGCACATGTTGCTGAGAAAGAATGTCTCGTCCATGGCGGTCTGCGACCACTTGCAGTCGGCGGCGGGCACCTGGTGGCCCCTGTCGAAGCCGGAGCGGAAGTAGTCCTTCAGTTTGGCGCGGAACTTCTCAGGGATGCTGGCATCTTCGAGGAAGGCCGAGTTCTTGCGATCGCCGTCGCGTTTGGCAAGTGACTCCGGTGTAATGTGCTCGGCAACCCAGTGGGGGTTGCGTAACCGGCGATCATAGGTGGATATAAACGCCTGGCGTGCTGCCAGATCGGCGACTGGGCCTGGGAAGCCGTATTTGAAGAGACCTGCAGGGTCGACGGGTGTGGAAGGCAGGGGAGGGCCACCCGCATTACCCGTTGTTGGTAGTTTGTGGAACTCTCCGGGTTTCGAAGTGATGTCGGCCACAACCGGTGTGGCTGTTTTATCACCAGAGATGAAGCTAAACGTGGCAGCTGCACCGGTGAAAACACCAATGGCGGCGATGGTGGCCTTTCCAAATGTGGTCGACATTATGTGTCTGTACAGGCAGGACGCCTTGTCGAGGTTGTAACTGAAAGTTACGCACGTCCTTTTGTCCTCGTGATCAAGTCAACTGCTGCGGTTTGCTGGCACAGCTGGCGCAAATGCCCGTGTGCCGACTTGATCTCACAACGGGTCCGAATATAGAAATATTGCGATCTTGTTCTTTATGATCCCGATGCTTTGATGTTTTGAAAATGGAGGTTTTTTTAATCTTGTCATCAAAGTTCACGTCCCTCTGATAGACGCGGTAGGTAACGAGGTATCCAAGTTCCTTTGACCATCCCAATTCTCAAGGTACTTGACGGTACGGTTTTTTTTTGTTTTCTGACCATTTTTTCTCTTTCTTGGCCGTCTGGCCCGCGCCACGCGTGGCATGCAGTGGGGACGAACTAAGCTCTGGCCAGCCAATGAATGAACGGGCTTTCTCAAAGATCCGTTTTGTGGCAGGTCAAGGCGCTCTCAAAATACGGATACTGACCTCCACCATGTGTGTACTGTATCATCGTCGGTTTAGAACTAGACTAGTCTTGTCTAGTATTACCTTGTTGACTTTATCAACTGTCACTCCACTCATTTTACATAGATTTCTCTGGATATTAATATATTATAGAGACCATTAACGCTTCAGTCTCTGACGTATATGTACCTTGGGTAGTTGGGTAGTTTGTTGTCAGGCCGTCGACCTGGTCGGCATTAAACTTTCCCAACCCAAATCCATAGTCCTCAATCAGCGGCCCCACCTCTAGGGCGGGGGCATACGGACAGGGCTGGTCAGAGAGGGATGGAGAAGGTGAGTTTGCGCACCTTGATGGCTATGAGGCAAGCCGTGTCATAACAAATGATCATGCAGTGAACAGCGGGTTCCCGGTCTCGGATACCCTGATGGGTTTTCAGTTGGACCAACAAGGTGTTTCGAGCTAGCGCTTCCAAGTACCGATTTCTAGACCTGCCTAGTTCTGTACCGTACCGTAGATGGCTTGCGATGCAAATTTGTTATCATTTGTCGATCTACTGCAGGGGTCATCCGCGCTCTACGGAGCAGAGATCTACCTACTCTTGCTACTGTACTTGGTACATATTTACAGCAGTTGTAATTCTCAATGGAATGGTCACCATAGGTGGGAGGATTCAGATACCGCGGGTTGGTTTACGTAGTAGTCTAGGTAGGTAATCGCCCGGTAGACTCCCTTGACCATAACTAGCTGCTGCTGATGAGGACAGCCGGATTACTATCTCTCTACTATATTGGCCATGTCTTGCTTAAGAACGCAGTAGACTGCAAGATCTTATGATTTCGCCGAGTGTTAATATCTTGTTTGGTCATTCGTGACCATGAAAAAAAAACCAAAAAACCGTTGACCTTGTCTGTTGAGACTGGCTGCAACTTGCTGCAAGTACTACTTACCGCTGGTGCTAACGAGCCAGCCTAGCCCTAGCCTAGCCCCCACCCAGCACGCAGTCACTGGAGCCAGCATCGCAATCCACGTCGTCAAATGCTACGAAGCTTATCCCTGATCGATCAGCTTACCCCTGCTTGCGCGCTCCCCACTTCGACGTACCGTGTGTTTCCATCCAGAGGTGGGCTTGGTGGGTTGGCCAAGCCGGTTCTTACTTACAGTAGGACATCGCCCTTGGTATCAGGTCCCTGACATCTTACATTTTGCAGTCAACGGTACTCTTCTCGCCCTCACCCACCGTTGGAACGACCAGCTCGATTTGCAGACCTGCGAAGCTCAATCTCTACGATTGACCACCATAATTTTCGTTCAAGTCAAGCAATTCGACCGCCTTACAGTCCTGACTCTAACATCCTCATGTTGCCGCTCCGCGTCTGCGATACAAACAATCTCAACCAAGCAAGGCTCTCTTTACCTTAGCCCGGAACTGCTTCATCTTCACGAGTGCTTGCAGTCTCGCGCATACTGTATACGAAAATACGTGCTACACGAAGTAGAACCATTCGAGTCACGGCACGAAAAACATCAGCGACCAGCGCCTCCGTCGGCTGCTCTTTGCCATAGTCAAGATCCCAGCCTGTAGCTGCGCAGTCGTGCCTGGAGTGCGCCTCGGGCAGTAACGGCCAGCCAGGTGCTCCTTGAAGAGCTCTGGTCTCTGGCATTTGCATCGCAACCGCGGATATGCTGTCAACCGAGGCTTCTATACGTTCTTCCGCGCCGATCATGGATCAAGATGGCACTCGCGGCTGGATCATGTGTATAGTGAGCGGTATTGGTACGCTTTTGTTCTTCCTCCCATTATCAACCACACTCTTGATTCGAATCATGCGAGCAAATGCTGACACTTGGATTTTGTGTACAGCTTGCATTTCGGGGGCCTCTTTCATCTGTGTCGATATATTTGTGCGCCGCTTTACGAGGAGCAAAACTTTCAGAATCGAGGACAGTAATGCCTTCCTCGCTTCATCACTAAGCCTGAGCTTCGGCGTCATGGTAAGTTGTATTGAAGTTTTTCGGGCTTGGGGTTCAAATGCGCTGTCACCAAGTCGCTGACTTTAACTGGTTGCGAAAGATCTACTCGGCCTTGGCAAACATGCTTCCAGAGGCGAAAAAGGAGTTTCTCTTGTCCGATTATGGAGAAATGCCTGCGGGGCTCCTCATGATGACCTTCTTCGTCGTGGGTTTCATGGGAATTCAAGTCATTTCTAGGCTTATGCACAGGTTGATGCCGTCACACGTTGTGGATTGTGACCACACTCACGGACACGGCCCGGTGAACGACCAGCTTGATCAAGGAATCCCCTCGGGTCCTCATTCCAGGCACGTTTCCCGGAGCGTTTCCAAGGCCAGGTCTGCCCTTTCGCCCGAAAGGACCGCCATAACACAGCAAAACGGTGCCGCAACCGAATCAACACCTCTCCTCTCCTCACAGGCTCCCAAACCACATGCTCTCGCTGCCGATTCTCAGCAAGACGGAGATGAGAGCACTATGCCCCATGTGCATTCTCACGGTCAAGTGCACACTTTAAGGCCTCGAGCGGGCTCTAGCTCTCTGGCGACCAGACGGCCATCGATGCTTCAGGTCAAGGATCGCGTGTTATCATTTGTCAAAGATACAAAGGCCAACTGTGACGAGCTTGGCCCCTGCTTCGGTTACACTGATCCTTGTGGCCAGGAGTGTTTCAAGCACATGAGTGCCCGCACTTCACTCTCACGTGCGACAACCCGTATTTCATCAGGTCCTGTCTACAACGAGGGGCCCGAGGAAGCCATCGATGGCAGCTTCCGAACTCCTGCGTACCGCATCAGCCGGGCACAGTCGCGCGAGTTTTCGTACGCTCCGTCGGAGGCGGACGACCACCACCATCACAACCACGGCCACGGCCACAACCACAACCACAACCATAACCACAACAATCATGCTCATGGTCAAGAAGATGTCGAGGATGACGATGACCACACTCACGACACTCTTGCAGATGATGATCTCGAGGCTCAACACCACCATCATGTGCCAACAAATGCTTTTATGTCAATTGGTCTACAGACAGTGATCGCGATCGCCCTGCACAAGTTTCCCGAGGGCTTCATCACCTATGCCACCAACATGGCAAGCCCGGCTCTGGGCTTCAATGTTTTCATGGCCCTCTTTGTTCACAACATTGCCGAAGGGTTCTCAATGGCTCTACCCCTGTACATGGCCCTGGGAAGCAGGCTCAAGGCGATTGCTTGGTCGTCATTACTTGGTGGACTAAGCCAACCTGCTGGCGCGGCGCTTGCATGGCTTTGGTTCAAAGTCGCACGCCGTGCTCACGTCGAGGTTGACCACAAAGCATATGGCGCCATCTACGCCATCACCGCCGGCATCATGACGAGTGTCGCCTTGCAACTCTTCGTAGAGAGTCTGAGTCTCAACCATAGTCGAAACCTCAGTATCGCATTTGCATTTATCGGCATCATACTTCTGGGCTTTAGCAGTTCCATTTACGACTGAGAGGCTTGGGTAATTCATTTGCTTTTTAATCTAACCATGACTGGGACGCGCCCTAGACGAATTGAGAGGGGTGAAATCCGAGAGGAAGCTGGCAGGTTTCTGCTCTCGAGTAGCATCGCAATAGCCTGTAGATATAAACAGAAGAACCAAGAGGAGGAAATCGATTTTACGGGCGTTTATATATCTCTCAGGCGTTGTTGTTTGACCCTAGGTTGTTTTTGCGTTCACCACCCGATTCTGGAGTTGGGGGTTTTCACGGCCTTTTAAGGACATCATTCTTCTCAATTGTATCTATTTCTGTTTTGCAGTAGCATTGTGCATTCAAAATACCCGAGAGGTTGACACCGTTGTTTCCCCGCGTAGCCTAATCTCTAGACGTTGGCTTCTTTGGCATTGAAAACAACCGCCGTTATCTTGGTCTCAACATTGATACATGGAACTATTCAATGGGATTCCAAATGTCTACCTTGAGAGAAAGTACATAACTAGCCCAGTCAATGCCGCATGGAGTACTGCGTCCCTGTCTCGTAAATTCATACCTCATGAGCTAAAAAAGAAAAAAAGAAGAAAAAAACCCCTTATAGCTAGCCATGATTGTAACACCAGGATTGGGCAAACAAAGAAGTAAACCACACATCAGTTGAGGAAGAGACTAGGGTCAACCAGAGCTTCTAAGCCATGGTCAATGTCGCCAGAGCCTGCGTCGAAAATATTTAACGGCTCAGATCCCTGGCAGTCGAATATTACATCAGCCGCTACATTTCCACTCGTTGGCTCAGCTGAAGTATGGTAATCAACCATTGAGTTCCAGTCGTTCCACTGTGCGTCAGAAGTAGATATTTTCTGGGAACGATCTTGACCCAGGTGGAACGCGACAGCATGAGCATCACGCTCTTCTGCCGTTCCGAATCCTTGTGAACAGGCTGGAAACCCGCATGGAAACCGAGAGCACAAGTCCAGCCCAGGCTGAGCAGTGTTTGAGAAAGCCTCAGGCTGAGGAATCAGCTGCTCAGCAGAAGCGTACATGTTGAAGAGACCGGCAGACTTGATGGGGCTCTCATGGTTAATGCGCACGGTTCTTGGGGGCTTTTGCATCCCCAGGTGCGCCACACGCACGTGGTCTTCAAGCTTCTTCTTGCTGGCAAAACCGTTACCGCAGCCGTCTCCAACCCGATCCCATGAGGCCAAATCGGAAACCTCGGAAAGGTCAAAGTCTCCGCAGACGAAGCGATAGCCTTCGTGTACCATCCTGATATGGACGTTGAGATTCGCCTTGCGTGTGAATTTCTTATCACAGTTCTTCCACGTGCACGAAACGGTTTTGCGGTCCGAGGTCGTGGATCCAGAGTGATGCATTTCGATATGTCGCTCCAGCTCCCACTGGCTGGCACACCTGCTTTCGCAAAACATGCAATCTACGTGGCATGTACGCATATGCGCGTTCAGTAAGCCCATGGTTGTGAACCCGGTCCGCCTCCCCGCCTCCCCGTCTTCCTTGCCACATTCCTCGCACCAGAAGCGAAGCTCGCCATGCTCTCGCTGCACGTGCTTTCGTAGCGCGTTTGCCGTATCGAAGCCAGCGTCGCAGTTATCATGGGTGCAGACAAACGCAGACTGACCCAGGTGGTCGGCTCGCACGTGTCGTTGAAGTGTCTGGTGCTTGCGGAAGATCTTATCGCAGCCATCGTAGCCTGTGCAGCGAAAGCGGCCTTCGCCCGAATGTACGACAGCGTGACGGCGAAGGCGGGTTCCGGTCAGAAAGGTCTTGCCACACCCCGGCTCGGGACACGCGTACTGCCTCTCGGTGGAGTGTGAGCCCTTGATGTGTTGCTGCAGGTGCTTCTCGTCAAAGTAGGCCTTGTCACAGCCATCGTGCGGACATCTAAGTGCCCGGTCGCCGGTGTGCGTGCGTAGATGGGCGGCCAGGCGAGCAGGTCTATTGAAGGTCTTGTCACAGCCTGAAAATGTACACTTGATCGTCTTCAGCATGGATGGGAAGACCTTGCGGGCGGTCGATGTCGAGGGTGGGGGTGCCGCAGACTGGCCATGTGCTGGCTTGATTGTGGCTATTGTCGAGGGGGGCGTCGAGTTGCCATCGAGGCTACCGTCTAAGCCATCGTCGAAGTTGGTGACAGAAGCTATGGATGACTGTTCATCAAGTTCAAGGCCGCATGTAATAGTTTCGTCTTTGAAACAGAGGAGCAATGTCAGTTTAGATTAAGCCCAAAGCTAGCTTCCCATGAATGAGTAGTTTGCTTGTGCCTTGAAAGAAACAAAAAAAAAAGACTGACCTGCTGTGGCGTCGGTGTCAATGGCCAGACGCTTGGACGGCAAATATGCCTCATCCCGCTCCCGTTTTCTCTTCGTGATCATGCTCAATATATGGAAGAAATTCCAATAAAGCACCTCCTCAAAGCGGTACTGGCAAGCGGTCGACTGTTAGCGAACATTCTGATTGCAACCCATGCCGCCGCCAGAAGCCAAAAGTTTGTGCGGAGCAAAACGCTTATCACTTATCGCAACCAACAATGAATTGCACACGAATGTACCCATGCTTGCTTACAGCAACAAGTCGGGGGGGTTACGCTGGGATCCACTTCTGTGGGGTCGGCCCGCCGGTGAACTTTTTGGAAGCTCATCCAATCGGGGGGAGGGGTATTAGCTCTTTGAGAGGCACTTAGACTAAAAGTGCTTGTTCACGAAAATGGAGCCCCCCGACGCGACGGCTCGTGATTTGGCCCCAAAATTTTCCTGAATCAACGGACTGACATTCTTTGCGACTTTGGACCAAGCACGCCCACTCCCAACTCATTCGCTTCACCCAATCGTAACAACATCGGCGATATAAACCACGACTGATCTAATTATTACATTTTTAAATCTCGTCCTTGCAACTTCACCCTAGTAAACGCGCAAAAATGTCTGACTTTGGCGGCGATGATGACATGGGAGGTGGTGGTGGGTAAGTTGCGACAACTTGTCAACTTGCCGCTCCGGTTCTATACCCTCGCTGACCTTGACATTCTCATCCTCCAGATACCAAGAGGAGGCCGCTTTCGATGATGTAGAGCCCGAAGAAATCTTTGACGAGGAAGTCCCACTCGACGACGATGAGGAAAACGAAGACGCCAACGTGGTCGTTTCGGGTGACCCCAACGCGGCCGCCCGCGCTACCGGCCAGAAGTTGTTGCACAAGGACAAGAAAATCCCCAACGACAAACGGACGACGACCCCTTTCATGACAAAGTACGAGAAGGCACGCATTCTGGGAACGAGGGCATTGCAAATCAGCATGAACGCTCCTGTTTTGGTCGATCTCGAGGGCGAGACGGATCCACTGCAAATCGCTATTAAAGAGCTGGCCGAGAAAAAGATTCCCTTGATAATCCGGCGCTACATGCCCGACGGATAGTAAGTCTGCCTGCCTGCCATTTGCTCGACGATCACAGACACGGAATTTGTTGCTGACGGGGCTCGTTGCAGCTACGAGGACTGGACGTGCGAGGAGCTACTCCAATGAATTCTTTTTTTTTGCGGGGTACGTTTGCAACGAGTGTTCCGATTTTGGGGAGGAAAAAACCCCCCTGATTTCGAGCTGTCAGAGCATCAAAGTAACGTAACAGTCTGTCATGGGTTGTTAGTTGTCGTTCTACCACAGCTTTCTGCTCTCGAGTGGCAAACGGGCGGACAAGGTTGAGATTGCATTTAGCGTTGGCGTTTCTGGATTGAGAAGACTCACACTCACACTCATACATTCTCTCTCTTTATACCTCTTCTTTCTGCAGGGTTTATCTACACTGGCGGATCATTGAAAACAATGCTCATTTCGTCTTTTACGGCTTTGTTTATCTTGACTGTCACCTTTGATCAAGCCGACGCCCGTTTCCCACGGTTGGTTAGAAGGTACTAACGCTTGATCTGAATGCCAAACGTCAACCTAGTTGTTTACGTGAAAAATAGCCGTCAAACATCAGCTGCCAACCTTATAATCACGTCAAATGACGCCCAGATGGGAACATGTCTCAAATTTAAACTAACTTCATGATATCTCTTTTTTTTTCTTTTGTAAACTTGCCTACGCTTTTCATACGAGAATCTGCGAACAAAAACCGTTAATAAAAAATCAAGCCCTTATGCACCTGGATGTGTGTGTTCCCGAAAGGTATGAGGGGATCTAGACGAAGCCAATGACCCAGACGCAGCCAAGAAACGCCAAAGACTCATGTACAAGAAACAGCTAAGAATGATGCATGTACTGCCCGGGGTGTAATAGTAACAGAGAAAGAAGAAAGAAAAACCAATCACATAAGCAGATCGAACACGCTGGACGAGCCATATGCCGATAACAACAATGAGTATAAATTTAGTGCCAATGCCTTCTCATGTGAGTGATCCCGCCGGCAAGCCTGACTTGAGAAATCGAATTGAAATAGACAGAGAGACAGTGAAAGAGGGGTTGCCTCAAGACTCATCCTCGGTGTCAGTGTTCGTATCGCTCGTATCATCCGCTTCTTCTTCCGTTCCACTCTCGTCATCTGATTCATCTTCCTCGACGACCTGCTTCTTCTTTCTTGGTGGTGGTGCACCACCTTTGGCAGCATTCATGATGCCCGCGATGGAGTCTGAGAGAATGGGGGTTAGTGATTGCGTCTGGGCGAAATCCGTAACGAAACATAACAGAGAACTTACCTTCGTCCGGCTCGCTGATCTCCTCCTCATCTGTCATTTCGGCCGCCCTGCTCGCCTCATCGACGACTAGGGTAACTTCCATCTTAGTGTCGAACCCAACATAGCTGTCACATACTACGTGCATAACGAATGTGTAGTGGCCAGCTTGCGGAGGCGCCTGGAACTGGGCCTTGAGCGTTTGCATCTCGTATGTTGGGGTCTTGCCATCGTCCTTGAAGATGGGCTTGTCAAACTGCGCAAATGTAAACGGCGGCACGGCCATCTTGCCTTGCTTGGAGTCTGTGAGGAAGACATTCCAGCGTGGTGAGTGGTCGCGTGCAAAGTATGGCGCATAAGCCAGAGGCGGGACAACAGGCGTCTCGTCATCAGCTCCATATACAGGCTTCCCACGTTCGTCTTTGCCCACTTGTTTCTTTTTGCGTCCAAGAATAGCGTCCAAGTCATCCTCGGCCGGGTCCACATCCTCCAGGTCTGCTTCGACAATCTCGGGGACGTTTTCACTTCCAGGGGGCACAAATCGGCCCTTGACCACGAGTGTGACTAGAGACGATGGAATGATGTACTTCTCTCCGGTGACCTTGAAATAAGCCTTGGCAACACGGAGGAAAGGCAGCTGCTTCGCGACCTCGACGGCTTCTTTATACTGGGCTTCAGACAGCAGACCGTCACCGATAGCTTGGCTTCGGCGCTGGGAGTCGGGCTGGTCCATGAATCGCTGCAGTGACATGCGTACCCTGGAGTCTCCCTCGATGGCCTTGGCGAGGGACGGTGTGAAGTGGGGCAGTTGAAGAAGCGGGGATGCCTTGGGCGGAACTGCCTGGATGAGGATCTGGCTGGCGTAGTATGAGGCCAAGATAGGAGCGGTGTTTCCATAAGCCAGCGCGATGGCTGTGAAAGACTTTGTGAGGGAGTGGGCGATGGGAGCGACCTCAAACTTGGCCTTGGTAAGCTCAGCGTCGTCAAGCTCGATGCGTCCCAGGTATGCCCAAAGTAAGTCCAGAACCTTCCGCCGCACGCCGTTATCGAGGTCATCGAGCTTCTCCTTTTCCTTGAGGGACATGCCCGCAGCGAATTGCGAGGTTTCGCCGGCTGCCAGTATCCTGGATTCGATCTTGGACAGTCCAGAGTCGGCCTTGTTCCCCCTGAAGACATCCTCAAACTCCCTGCCAGAGCTCAGTGCGGAAATGACACCGCCTTCGTCGATGTCATCCTCGTACTCCCTAAACAGGCGGTTTGCGCTCTCCATAAGCGGGCCTTCCTTGGAGCGCTTCTGGGTGCCGTACCACCACGAGCCGACCCAGTAAGGCAGCAAAACTCCGAACAGCATAAAGTATACAAGAACAACGTATTTTCCATTTCCGTCTGAGACAATCACCTTGGGAAGGGCAATGTTGATGCTGAAACCTTGCTTGCCGTCGGGGTGACCAAACTGGATGTAGTTATTCCTGACGTCCTCGTCCGTCAGCGCTTGGTATGCCTTGGAGATCTCGACGTATTTCTCGTTCAGCGACTCCATCGTCTCATTTTTGGCGGGGTCAGGCTTGACCTTGTCAGGGTGCAGGCGTCGTGACAATTCCTTGTAGGTCTTCTTGATGACCTTTTCGGATGCAGTTTCGGAGAGACCCAGTATGTCATAGGGGTTCCAGAGCTTGTTCACCGGGGCTTCGGTGATGCTAATCAGGTAAAGCATGTAGCCCATGACGGCCCATCCGCCCAGGACAAAGAGGGTCAACCCAAGCGTGCGATTCTTCCGTTTGTCTGCCGACTTTTGCGCCTGCACCAAGTCGCCATGCTTGGGCTTGTACTCGGTCTTGATCCGCGGGAACTTGGCTGCGGGGTCCCTCGATCGGTTTACGAGGGCATATGTGAGGGGAAGAGTGACAATTGTTGTCACTGTGAAGACGAAGAAGGGCCAAAGGTGGCCCGTCTCGTCGTATGAGTAGTCGCTACTCATTGTGACGGAAGAGCGCGAAAGCGAGAGTAATTGGTATCAGGGCCCTAGCAGGCCCGGGGAGGCAAATGTGAAAAGATTGCGTGTTCTAACTGCAGTTTGTTCTGGTCGCGCGCGAGCTGTCGTGATGTGCGTGTGTCGTACTCAAATGATGGTAGGGAGCGTGTTCGCGCTCCTTGTCGTGCAAGCGACAATGATGGGTACCGGTGTGCGGCCAACCTCCAATGCCCAAGGTCTCGATTGAAGCTACAAAGAAAAATAATCAAGGCCAGAAAAAAAAAACATAAAAATGAAAATTGTCGTTGCCTCGGAAGTTGGGTGCGCCTTTGGATATATGTGGCCCCAAGATATTTATCTTACCTCAGGTTAGCGACAGGCAAGGTGGGTAGGTGGCTCTCGCACAATCTGTTCAAAAGGGACTGACTGACTTGGATCTTGCCAGATTGAATCGTGGCCTCGAAAACTCGGACAGGGGTCTCGGTTGAATTAAGCTGCAGAATGTGGGTCCCCACATGCTGGTCTGATACCATCAGTAGACATCGCTTCAACGTCAAGGCTGGTGGCGGGGAAGTGCCGAAGTCTCCTTGACCCTGTGCTGCATCAACATTGTGAGTAATAATAAATACCTACCAAGGTACCTCCCGTTCATCTTGGTCCGCATTATAGCTCTTCATAATTGCAATTTGATGCTTCAGCTGGGACTCCCATCAGTTCTGTCGTTTCTTTTTTTAAACTCCCATACTGTCAGCTTGATTTATTCCAAAAGCTCGCTTTGTTATGGTGGGCAAGCTGCATTGTGAATAACTCACCTCCGACCACACATACCTTGCATTAATACCTGCCTTAATTGGCATGTGTGTATTTGCTACCTTCCTAAGGTAAGCATCCAAGTCATGCCAACTGTCCAACAATTAATTGCCTTAACTGCCGCATACTATGGAACAGTAGGTAGCCAGTCATTATACAAGGTTAGCTACCAGCCGAACCCATCACAAATAAAACCACGAAAACTCTGAAAATATTAGACATTCTATTGAAACAAAGACTGCTCTCCGTAGCGCCTGTATGATGCCGACCCGGCCACACATGATATCCTCACCACGATCATATATCTATTTTCTTGTGATACATGCTTGACTCGAAACATCACTGGAGTTTAGTAAGAAGTAGCCATGTTTTGGATGACTTCAACTGTAGAGGTGACCAGAGCTAATGGCCATGATCCTCTACACAGTCCCCTGGTTCTGCGTGGCAGGTTTTGCAGCTTTGATGATAATGTACATAACTCCACAAGCAAATATTAGAGGAAAACTCAATGTGGGAGGCAGAAGCACTACCACAGCCGCCAGCCACGGCCAGAACTTGCGCAACTGAGCCAAGGTCGTCTCTCGGCCTTTCTCTGCTGTGCAACGGTCTCGTCTATCACCGTAGTCGGTGTCTTCTCGCTCCTCGTCGTCCGCGGCATACCACTGCGCGCTCTGGGTCGGGTCATTGTCCTGGTGAGATTGTCCTGGATCCCCATCACTGTAAGGCCTTGACTCGCCGGTGCGACTGCTTCGCCCGTCGTCATCATCGCCCTTTGGTGACTTGGGTTGTCATGAGAACTGGAAACCCCCGGGGTACCCGCGCTGTCGCGAGCCACCGCCGCCAAAAGAATGGAAGCCGCCACCCCCGCCGAATCCACCCCCGCCACCAAACCCACCTTGGCCGCCCATCATGCTGAACAGTATTTCTGGGTCGATGCCGCCATGCATACCATGGCCTCCTCCCCCGAACATGTCCGACGGGTCCTCCAAATCGATGCCGCTGTCGTAACGTTCACGTTTCCTGTTGCAATGGTCAACATCCATATGAAAGAATCTTTCTTCCAAACAACATCAGGGTGGGCTCTTACTGAGGATCGCTCAAGGTTTCGTAGGCTTCACCAATGTCTTTGAACCGTGCTTCCGCCGCCTCGTCGCCCGGGTTCTTGTCAGGGTGGTGGATGACGGCGAGCTTGCGATAGGCCTTCTTGATTTCTTTGTCGTCCGCATCCTTGGTAACCCCTAGAATCTTGTAATAGTCCTTCCTCTTGCTCTTTTTGAGCTCAAGCTCAGCATGCCTAAGCTCTTTGAGAATCGTACGGTCGCCTTGCTCTGATTCAGCAAGGCTCTTCCACTCTCTGACTGCATCTTCCCACTTCTCGGCCAAGCCCAGAGCAGTAGCCTTGGTCTTGCGTGCCTTGGTGTAGCTGGGGTCCAGACTGAGTGCCTTCTCGCAGTCAAGGATCGCCTGATCATACTGCTTGAGCTTGTTGTACGCAAGGGCCCGGTTCTGGAGAATCTTGGAGTTGGTGCCCTTGTTATCCGGGTCAACTTGTAAAGCAGCCGAGTATTTCTCAATAGCTGCTTGCCATTTCCCGGCCTTGTACTCGATGTTACCCTCTTCCTTCATGCGATCAAGCTTCTGAACAACCCTCAGCCATTTAACTGCATCCTTGAAGTCGGGGTCAAGGCTAACAGCCTTGCGGAAATGCTGAATGGCCTTGTCGTTCTCCCCTTGCGCATAAAGAGAACGTCCTCTAAGGACCAAGGCCTCAGGGTCTTGGTTGTTGATTCTCAAGAGAGACATGGCGATATTTTGAGCATCCCCGATTGAGTTGATGTCAGCCATTTTGAGAAGTGCCTCACCTCGCATGAGCTGCCATTTTCTCGGCCTAAGAACGCCGTACGGCAGATGCTTCTCGGCCAAGTCAAGAGCTCGCAGCACAAAGGAGGCATGACCACTCCTCAGAGCAGACTGAGCCGCCTCAACGTGTTGCAGCATCTCCTTGGCTGGGGCCATGTCCTTTGTGGACGGTGGAGGACGGATGCGACCAAAGGTTGCAAGGGCCTCCTCCGGCTTGCCCAAGCCAGTGTAAATACGGGCAAACCTAAGTAGGGTTTTTGAGTTGTCAGGATCAAGTTCGAGGGATCGTTTGCAGTCCTCAAAAGCCTCTTCGTATTTTCCGGCAGACATAAACGCGGCAGCCCTGTTGCTTCTGTAAATGGCAGAGTTGGGAACCAGATTCACAGCTAGATGGTGAGTTACATGGTCAGCAGCTGGTCGCTAAAGTTCTAGACTCGTCTCGAAGGTGCAAAGTCTTACCCTTGGTGTACTCGCCAATCGCACGTATGTACTCCTTGTCTTTGAACAGCTTGTTCCCGGCTGCTTTGAAGCCTTCGGCCTCCTCGGCGGGGGTTGGTCCCGGGGGAGACTTGTGTGGCGGGGGCACCGGAACGTCTGAGTCTGTATTCATCGGCCGAGCACTACTTCCGTTGGTGTCGGCTGGGCCGGGTTGATCGGAAGAAGGCTGCGGTGTGGGTGACTGGGCCTTTGGTGAAGCCGGAGTCCCATTCGGGGGCTCCCGATCGATGTCCATGGACTCCCCGCGGTTCGACATGGCTGAGAGTTCTGAGAGGCGCTTTCGCTCCTCGGGTGGCAGATTCAGAGGGTGCGTGTCTGGATCAATCTTCTTGCGCCTCGAAGACGACCCTTGATCCCTCCCAAAAGAGCGAGACAGGCGAGGGTGCTTCGGCTCTCGTGAAAGCGAAGGCAAATTTTCCTGGTCGATCTTGGAGGGGTTGTGGGAGTGCAGATGTTTGACAGGCGATTTTGTCGGCGAAGATTTGATGGGAGAGGATGACTTGTGAGAGGGGCTTTTGATGGGCGAGGAAGGCTCCGAGTGGGAGAAATCGTCTGTGTCCTCACCACTGTCCTGGCGTTGGTTTTTTTTGAGCGACTTCTTGCCAAAAAACTTCATTTGAGTTTGTAAGCCTGGGTAAGGTAGCTAGGTGAGGTATCTCTGAGTCGCCGCTAAATTTTCTTTATCGGTGCCGGTTGGCAGGAATGGGGGCGGCCCCAAACGGATGACTGACAAGGTCAGGCCGCGTAGCTATGAAAGCTGTGGAGGCCGTTGGGCTTCTGCACGAGCAACGCAGACGGGAAGTGAGTAAGGAGGGGGAGAAAAAAATTTAAAAAAGAAAGAAAAGAAGCAACGCGAGACTTTTTGGACGACGTGCAGACCAAGCAACAAGGCGATGTATCTCTCCTTTGATGCACACAGGCGACACGACCTTTTTTTTTCTTCGCAATTCGATGCTGTGCTCCAGTGGACAAGCGCAAGGACTGGGGGCAAGCCGAATGTATTGGACCGCGCACAAGGCAAAAGGTACCTTAGCTTGCTTACCAAGTAAGTTAATTATGTGACAGACAATGATCAAGAAGAGAATGAAATTCAACAAACAACGCAAAGGTTTGATTTTTGAACAGATTCGCCTAGAAAAGAGGAAACGAAAAAGAAAGAGAGCAGTCAGAGAGAAATTACGAAGAGCTGCAATCGTGGCGGCTGGGAACACTCGTTGGTTACAATGTAATTACTGTACAGCCTAGCTACCTAGGTACTGCACCTTAATCTTCATCCAGTACCTACAGTTACCTTGCTACCTACCCTCTGCGGTTCAGCTCAAATGGAGAGCTGCGCCAGGCAAGACCAACCTCCACGTAAATTTTTTTTCTCTTTTTTGCTTTTTGGTACAAGGAACGCGAAGCAGCCCCCCTGCTAGGCACAGTCCGCCTACTTTACCTCTTGCCGAGTACAATCATATTTTTGTCTCCACTCTGGTGCCGCTCTCCTTTTGCAGTGATCCAGTTGTTTCCCTCTCCCATAGCCAATCGTCATACAGTGATGAGCGTTTGTTTATCCAGCCGGAACCAGTAAAATCTCTCAAGACCGCAATGCGACCTCAGCCTCTTTGCATTTTGGCCACTCCTCACCATGGAAACATGATATCTAGGCGTAACGATTAGATACGCTACGTTGGGGATATATTCCATTTGAACCTTTGCCAAAGGGAAGCCACGATGCTCGCCCCGCAAAATTTGACTTAGCAAAAGACTTCAATGAATAAATTCGCCTGGCGCCAGGCCCTTGGTAGGCAGAGGTTTGGGTGCCATGGTAGCGGGTCGATGCCTGGATCTCATTTCAACTGCTACGTAATGCCAGGGTGCTAGGGGTTTTGTGCTTGTTGATCTGAACTGAATGTTTGGAGTATCCGTAATAGTTCTCGAAGCTTCTGTGGGGACCGGCTGGGTATAATCCAACGCAGCGTAATGTACCTAAGGCACCCGCTTACTATGCAAAGCACTGAGATGTTCTACTGGTAATTAATTAATTACCTCTTCGTACCTTACCTAGGTAGACGTACCCACAATGACCTGCGCTTGTTTTGAGACCGACTTCATAATACAACACAACCCGGTATGGTTATTCTCCATACTTTCGGATCTACTACTTATTCCTGTTTCCAAACCCGTAGACTGCTCACTTGTACCTACCTATGTAATGTCAAAAATAAGGAGGAAAGCCACTAGCAGATAATTCAGAATCCATGTCGCGACTTCCGGTCAATCCAGTAAAATTTCTTACATTTCCTTGTGAACCCACCCAATTAATGGCAGAGATACACATGACCCGGAACACCCGCAGCCGACGCAAAGCAGAATTGGAACCAGTAGTGGCGGCAGTTAAACATCCTCCTCCGAATCGGCAGCCTCGGATTTGCCATTACTACCACCCAGGATTGATTGGACAAATTCCTGGTACTTGAAAACTTCCCCGCGCTTTCCCAATCCTCCTAATTTGCTATTACCCTTGCTGAATGCTCGTCTTCCCGTGAAACCGTCCATGACCCGGTCTATTTCATCTTCAGTCAAAGCCCGCTCGCCGGGCTCCGGCGCAGTATGCAACAAGGCATCCCGTAGCTCTACGAGGTCAACTTGGCCACTATCATCGTCGTCGAAGGCAGAAAAAGCAGAAAGCAACTCGGCACTAGGCGACAGGGCGGCAAGTACCGCAGATAGTGAGCTGAGGAATGCTGCGAGCGTGGTGGTTTGCGGCGACGCTGGTGGGAAGAACGGCGATACATCGGAGGGGTTGGCAGGGAGTCCTGTTAAAAGAAATGTATCCAATTTTTTCACCTTGTTAGCGAAGGCTTGCTTGGAAGATAGGTGATGTGCATCAGACCTACCTAACTGGGTCAGCATGTCGGCGACATCCTCCCTACCGACGACGCCGTCACTGTCACGGTCGAGTATCTGGAATCCCTCTCTAAGCATTCGCACCTGCGAAGGTGGTAACTGTGACATGGCGTTGTTGCTGCCCACACCCCTTGAGTTTGCGGTCTTGAGAGGTGGTCGTGACGCTGTCGCTGTACTGGCGCTCGTGTCTGGGAGATTGAATTGTGCCTTGGGTGTCCATGTCTCGGTGGTTGCTGGTGTCGACTGATAGGATAATCTAGAACCAGCAACAGACTGTGTTCCAGCACGAGTGGGAGACCCAAGCGGGGTGGACTGTCTTAGCGGTGAAGGAGAAGCTGGTGATGATGGTCTTCGGAAGGGCGAGGCGCGTTGTGAGCCGGAGCTGAATGAAGGCTTATACCCCGGGCCTGCGGACGCCATTGCTTATGTGTAAAAGGTTATCTCGGGGATGCGATGACTGATGTTTTTGTGGCTACGGCCGGTCTGTCGAAGCATACGATCTATCCGAAAATGTTTTGGAATAAGGTGGTTCAGCGACAAAGTATTAGCTTTAGTGTGCTACGATGGTGGTTTTTTTTAAAAAAAATTGATCGTGTCGATAGATGCTCTTTGTTGCAATATGTGCTGGCTAACATCCATTCATCAACGGTTCATTAGAAAGACAAGTTTACCAAAGTGAGGACGCCAACGAAGGCTACTCCAAATTGACCCCAAGTCGAAAGTAAACATGACGGCATGGCTAACCCGACAACCGTGGCGCGTGCACGGGACTTTGGGCGGCTCAAACCGTGGCGGCTGCGGGGTCCAATTATGTGCGGCAATTCCTGCCACGTCCCGGTCAACCAAATATTAGTAGTAGCCAAGGTAAAGGTACAAAGTACCTTATATGGTGGGTAGGTAGCTACCTAGGTAAGGTAGGTAGGTACATGTACCTAGCAATAGTATAATTTACAGTATAGCCGAATCTGTGTCAGTGCAGGGCATTGCTTGCAGTCATCATTGGCAGTCTGAGAACTTGCAAGCATCGTGAGCGACAATCGCTTGAGTTTACCAAGGCAATACTCGGTAATTGAGAAAGTCGAGATACCAAGGAAGAACAATTGTAGTACGTAACCCAACCCAGGTACCGAATGTGTTGTTTCACACATGGACCAGAATCTTGCCATGTCCAAATACTTTGTGGTATGAATTAATCCAAAGCTTAATGGAGTTATATCACTACTATTAATAATAGAAAATCCCTGGACGTGGTACGGTACATTGTACATAAGGTATGTATTTTTCACAGATTGAAGCCACATGCAGGAACAGGACCAAGAGGCGGTCTGCGCGTATTCGCAGGCGGTGGAGAGTGTTCTCACCCAGCCAGTTGCTGCTTGTGGAGGGGCAGGGGACGTAGACAGACGGTTGGTCGAGAAAAAGGTGGGGGATTTTCGGAGCGAGAATCCATACAAGTCGAGCCCGCTCGTTTCATCGCAATGGACCCCTGAAGCGGACGGCACTGTTGCGGACAACTTCGCAGAAAAAAAAGTAGCAACCCCTGTTGAAGCCCGAAACCCCGGTCCCCGTTTCCTTTGAACCCCTTTCCTCCCCCCTCAATCCCGTTTTTGACGCCCATGCGACAATTGGGATACAACACATGCCGCGTGATTTAACAATGGGGCTCGCCGCTCAAAGTAACTGTTAATTCAATAGTTACAGTAAGTTAAGACTGCTTACCTTGACTGCCTACCTAGGTACCTACCTACCTCACCTCTACCTGCCCCATCTTACCTTTGCTTTGGTTGCTTAACAGGTTGCGGAGAGGGTGGTGTCCGTCCGCCTCCTCGCTGCTACAAGAACTGTCGGTTCGCCATCCTTCCGTGCACTGACCGGCTCAGGCTCCTTCCCGTGCGGCGACGTCGTTTCGAGACAGCTATCACCTCGACTAGACTGGACGCTACCGATTACTTAGCACCCTGTCCCTGCTCTTTCACCCAAGCATCGCGACGAGCCTCTATCGCATCAAACAGACAACGCGACGGGTTGTTGTTCGGAAGTGATTGGTCAGTCGCAAAGGATCGAAGGCCGTCAAGTCATACCAATCCATCGCGCAACGAATGGTTACCAACATTGAAAATCCGAACCCGCAGCAAAGCCCTCCCGACTCATCACATATACCTACCGACCTACCTACCTAGGTACCTAGGTACGATACTTGCGGAAGTAGGCACGAGGGATTCTGGCTCCGCGCAACCCTCCCCGTGTACCGATTGTTGCCGATACAACAGACCGTTGTTCGCCCTGTCATCACTGGCCCCCATCCGGATCTAGCTCGCTCACCACCCGCCCCAGCCACGTCTTCCGTCTGATGCCAGCTTACCAAACGCTCTGATCGTCAAACTTTATAAGAGGCCACACACGCGGTTGTCAGCGGAATTCAAAGCACCATCTTTTTCTGTCAAGGCATCCAAAGCGTGACTCTTTTCTTGCCTTTCCAGGCCCGTCTGTCCATCCATCTCCGATCTCAGGCCATCTCCTAGTCTAGACTAGTACCTGGAATAAACTTTACCGCCAACGAGAGCTTGGCTTGAGAGCCTTGTCTCGTCGCCACTAAGCTCTACTGGGCAGAGAGAAGGAACACTGGGATGTCCGTGGTCTTGGTGACCTAAACCTTTTTTTTTTGCCTGACGGAGTATCTGGGTGGTGCAGTCAGCCGAAGCATCAGGCCCGTGCCACCGTCCGATGGGGAGTGGGAGTTCGTCTTGGCATCAATTCTGACCGCCTTGCTGGATCGACGACTCCTTTTCTACTTTTGACTGACGTGCTCGCAAGTCAAGGTGCAGGTACACGTATTCGAGGGCCTGCCTCCCAAAAAGCCAATACTCAAGCCTGTGCCCAAATCAGCCGAGTTCTCGGTGGGCAAAAGGAACAAAGGGGCCAATACTATGGCATCAGCCCAGGCTGTTTCTCGGCCAGATCATTTGAACCGGGCGCCCGGCAGTAGTAACGCCAATTTGTTTGTCCAGCTGTACTCGGATGGCAGCAGCGGAGTAAATACGCAGAACAAGAGAACATCACTGTCGTCTTTCCCTCCCTCCTCGCGTTCTGGGTCGCAAATGTCCCACATCTCCCGACCACCCCAATCACCACAACCGCCTCCGCCCGTCATCATGTCTGAGACAGACCGGACTTCTGATCCCAGCTCCAAGAGCAAGACATCATCCACCGGAACCGGCGTGTCGTCGCAACACTCATCTCTGTCCGCAACCCGGCGCTACAACCCCGATGCACATCCGCCCAGGAAGCTGCGCTCTCAATACCCTCGTGGCGCAACAGAAAATCATGTCGAGTACATTCTTGTGGCGTCTTTCGACATTGATCGCGGATCTGTAATGGATCAGCAGTACCCTGTTGCCATCACTGGAGACGAAAATATGCTGGCTGAGCTGATGCTGCCTGACGGCGCTCACATGCGGCATGAGGATTGGACGATATTTTTTCTTCACAAGGACCAATCCGAGGAGGAGGAGGACCAGGAGCGGCAGGCCAAAGATGCGCGCAAGAGGAGAAGGCAGTTCAGAAGGGACAAGGCGCTAGGTCTGGCGGGAGGCCGGTATGAGGGAGATGCCGAAGATGACATAGAGATCGAGGACGATGAGTACGGCTGGGATGACGACTCTACCGATAGCGAGGCAGATGGTGTAGAAGGCCCTCCGTTGATTTACGTGCTTAACTTGGTCAACACAAAGCTGGATAAGACGGTCAAGCGCGGATCCATCGTGAAGGCAATGGCAATATGCACGAGGCATCCCTTTCTACACATCTACAAGGTGAGCCCGACGATGATAAACTGTCTGTGGTCTGCGCTGCGCGCTGTAGCAGACACGACCGCTTGGCCTTTTCAAGTTTTGTGTGCGTTATTTTCTCACTTTGCTGCCCGGTTAACTAACTCATACTTGACAACATAGCCACTCCTTTTACTTGCATTGGACGAGTATTTCAAGGCCCCCGTGCCGGAGACTCTAGCGATGCTTTACGACGCGGTGAATGCAATGGACTTGTCTCTTATGCCGAAGCTCAGCTTCCTCGAAAGGCACCTTCTCCAAGCCAGCGAGAACAAGGATCTGTTTATGGAGAAGTTCGAGCAAATGGTCCAGATGAGGATGGTTGAAGACCGCGGGGAAGACGTTCCTGACCAGGTCTTCGACGCAAGCAGAAGCCCCGCCAAGAGACCTGGGATTTCCAGAGCAGGGACCAAAGCCCATTTTGAGGGACAGTCCACTTACTCGATACCGAGAGATACTCATGAGTTTGAGAGCAAGGTTATTTACAAGGGAATCCCAATTCCCATAAAAGTGCCAGTAGCCGTCATGCCGGAGACCGTCGGCGACTTTTCGCTCATCAAGCTCATCCAAACATTCTCAGAACCGCACATAAAATCTCCACAGCCCTTCACATTGCACGCGCACCTGACAACCAACGGGTCAAACACGCATCCGATCATTGTGCTCATCAATGCGTTGCTGACGCAGAAGCGTGTCGTTTTCCTCGGTCACAACATGCCATCTGGCGAGGTGGCTGAAGCAGTTTTGGCCTCGTGCGCGCTGGTCTCGGGTGGTCTTCTCAGGGGTTTCACGCGCTTCGCGTTCCCCTATACGGATCTGACCAAAATCGATGATCTTCTCAACGTTCCCGGTTTCATTGCCGGCGTGACAAACCCGACATTTGACTTGCATCCGGAATGGTGGGATCTTCTGTGCGACTTACAGACAGGTCGAATGAAGATCAGCAGCCGAATCGAGGACGCAGCCCCGACAGAAGGCCTTTTATACTTTAAACAGCAGAACCCGGCTTATGCGAATCTGGTGACGAGTGGCCCCTCGAACAGCGCAACTGCTGACTTGACGGGCGATAATGCCTTCATGGTCGACATACTCCGGAGCATAGCGGCCCGGGCCGGAGAGCGGGTAGTGAGGTCAAAATGGCGCGACTGGGTGGTCAAGTTCACCAGGATAGCGGCCGCGTTTGAGGAAAGTGTTTATGGCGCCAGCGCACTCTACATCGGAGGCGACGAGCCAGAGGGGGCGGTAGTCCCCGTAGGTGGGCATGGATATGTTTGGGCGGATGACAATGCAAAGATGAGGGAGCTTGCAGGCAACGTGACCAGGATAGAGGGCTGGAGAAACACTCGGAGCTACTACAGCTTCATCCAGGTGAGCATTGGGCCCTTCACATGTCATGTGAGCGACGGCATTTTGTGTATACTGACCACGGCCCCAGGATCTTGCCCAGCATTACTCTATCAAGCCCCTCAAAGGCTTGGATCTGCACCATATGCACGATCGTCTGCGAACGCAACGGCTGACTCCAGCTCAGAGCCGTGAAATTTACACAGCCTTTGCGCGGCACGTACACTCGTACGACGAGATTTGCTTGCTGCTCACGGTAGCGCCCGAGTCGCACGCTGGGCTTTTCTACATTGCCCTCGGGTTATTTCACAAAGACCGCGATGTCCGCTTGCGCACGGCGGACCTGCTCGAACGTATTAGCGAGCACGAAGCCGGGCAGCACTGGTGGAAGGCACTCACGCGATTTGAGAAGCTAGCGTTTGCGCGTATAAGGCGCGAAGCCGAGCTAGACATGCGAGCGAAGCTCGAGAAGGAGGGTCTGAGTCCGGTTGAGAAGAGGATTAGTTAACGAACTGATAATGAATGGTGAGGTGTGAATGTTGGAGGCCACCCTGCCTCCAACATTGCAGTGGCACCTTTTACAGACCACAGTCTCGCTCGAGGTTCGCCATGGTTACAACGGGCATTGTCGGAGGTACATGGCTGGACGTAGGAACTTGCTAGTCTGGCATCACTGTCAACTACAAGAACCGATTTCGATCACAGAGTGATCCATGGACCGGATTGAGAGGAACGACAAGGACGTTCCCCGACTTTGTCTCTTTATGACGTTATGATATTTGACAGAAGGCTACCTAGGATACCGATGAGGACGGGAAACTCGGCCTTTGCTATACAAACACAACATGGTGATACCCTCGTTTTGCAATACATTTTTTTCTTGAATACATTTATTCGTTTGAAAACACATGGCGAAGGTTATGGAACTAGGCCTATGTTTGGCAATCTCTATATCAACTGTGAATGAGTGACATAGTTTTGCGTTTTTGCACGTGAATCGGCTCCCTTGACAAATTGCCAAATTCCCCAATAAGCTTAGACATCTAGATACTTGGCAGCGTGCGCAACGTGGTCGTCGCTAAAAGCTGTTGTATTGTAAGGCCGGTCAGTTGGGGATATTCTGATTTGTCAAGATTTGAATATGTAGGTAGTTAACTTACAGGCCATGAAGAAATACGAATGGTCGTAGTCCTACAAATGCAGCCGAGCAACGTCATCAGTATTGCCACCGCGGGAAGTGTGGCTTTTTTTTTCTTTTTTTTCTTTTTCCTTTTTTTTCCAGAGCACTCACCTCCTGATACCGCATGGTCAAGCCCTTCAAACCGGCATCCTTGACGGCCTTTTCAAAGTTCTCGGGCAGCAACTGGCCCTGCTTGTAAAAGTTGTCCCCGGTGCCCACGTCGACCAGCATCTTGAGGTCCTGGTCCTTGTTCCAGCCCTTGACCAGCTCCGTCGAGTCGTGCTTCTTCCACTCCTCCTTGTCGTCACCCAGGTAGCCGCCAAAGGCCTTCTCGCCCCACGGGCACTTGCTGGGGTTCGCGATGGGCGCAAAGGCCGACACGCTGCGGTACATGGCAGGGTGCTTGAGGTAGAGCGACAGGGCGCCGTGGCCGCCCATGCTGTGGCCCGTGATGCTCATGCCCTTGGCCTTGTCCAGCTTGTCGGCGAAACCATCATAGAGCAGCTTGGGGAGCTCCTCTGTGATGTACGTCTCCATGCGGTAGTTGCCCTTCCACGGGTCCTGCTTGGCGTCCACGTAGAAGCTGGCCGCCGACCCAAAGTCCCAGCTGTCGTCCTCGCCCGGCAGGCTCAGCCCGCGCGGCGAGGTGTCCGGGTAGGCGATGGCGATGCCGTGCTTGGAGGCGCCGTGCTGGAAGAAGCCTTTCTCTGTGCAGTTCTCGGGAGAGCAGGTCAGGCCCGACAGGTAAAAGAGCAGCGGGACCTTTTGTTTGTTGGCCTGTGGCGGCAGGTAAAGGTTCACTGCCATCTCGGTGCCTGTGACGGACGACTGGTGCGAGAGCTTGAGCAGACGCCCGCCAAACGATGCAATCGTCGCCTTGGTTGTGAAGGCCATCTTGACGTGGATATTAATTAGTTTACTTTGTGTGAAGGAGAGAAAATATGGTTGGACGTAGTCTACGATGTTTGATGATAGAAGATGGTTGTTGTTAGGAAAAAGAATTGGCCTGCTTCTATCGGAATGGATGGACGGAAGACTACGCTTTTCAGGGTTCTGAGGCATGCAATGGGATGAGCCGGCCGACGGAAAACAATACATCTCCACTCCTCTACACTCGCAACTCGAATCATCATCACATAAAATAGCAACAACCCAGACTACACGCGGATTTGTCTCGGCATGAGCTTAATGCGCCGAACAAATACCAATGCGACAACGGCAATTCCAGCTCGAGCCCGCCCCTTTTCTCCGAACTCGGGTGTAGTTGCAAACCTTATCTGGGAAGGAGGGCCCCAGAGTTGTACAAAATGCCACCGTCAACAACCCCTCATCTCCTCCAGATCGACAACTCACTTACTTACACCTAGCCAAACCAGTCTTGCATTTCAGTCTTGGGCCCGCTATGTATATCGATTGGCTAACTACCCCGCCAATTTTTGCAAGTACTGGTAGACAATAGAGGCCTCTGGTAGAATGTCATTCAGTACGTAACAAGCAAGGTACCTGAATGGAGAGGGGCTCATAATGACGACATGCCTCCACATATCAGCCATATACAGGGATTGTATTCACGCACTGGAGCCCAGATAAGATCTTGACGAGTCGGCATATCTTTTTCTTTGACATTGATATAATACATGTGTACCACATAGCTGAATAACTGGCCGGCCATCAATTACAAACCAGTTGCCCAGGCAACTGCCCTCAGAAAAATACCCAGCCAACACACCACATAGATCCAGTCCTGTATGGACGCAAATCGCCAGTGATCCCCTCGTTGTAGAATAGAACTACCTAGGACGATCTAGTTCTAGGATGGGGACAAGCGCCAGATCCAGGGCGTCTCACGCCTCAACAACGATTCACCGAAGACTTTTTGAACTGACAACACACATAACGGTCATGTGGAAAATTCTTCCTTCGTTGCGCAGACGCAAGCTCCGAAACTCTTTCCCACAAAAAAAAAGACAACGCAAATAGGACTGACAGAGATCACGCGGAGATGTTAATTCAAATGTTGTTCGAGGTATCGAACCCTTCAGCATCAAGGTGCGGCTTTCTCCGAGCGCTTTGCTCCGGGAATAGGGCGACACTGCTTGTGATAACCCACTAGGTCGAGCATACCACTCTTGTGTTGATGACTTCCATGAATGACGAAAAGTTTCTCGAAGCCGAATCTATCCTGGAGAAGCTTGTCGTAACGCTTTGCGTTCGGATCATGCTCGCCAGTAACGAGTACATCTGCGTGAACGTGGTGGAAACGGTGAAGTGAGGTGTGCGCTCCGCGGTAGAGCGACACGGCGCTATCATCCACGAATTGACACGTATCCATGTAGTTGTAACGGGGGCAGATGAGCTGTAGCATCTTGTCGATCAGCGCAGTACCGATGAACCTGGAGCGATAGTCCGGATGGATCATGACGTCAAGTTTAACTGATGAGTCGCCCGCAGAATCCAAATCATTCAAAAACCCTCTGTGGTATGGGGACAAGAAGCTGAAACCTAGTACGGCGCCTTTTGGCGGCTCCTTGCTCTGCCATGCGACCTCAGGAGTTTTACCGTTCCGTACGTCGTGAGGGGCCCCAGCCACAGCGACAATGAAAGGCAGTGACCGGCCTTGGCACATCTTTAAAAGAGAAATATACGATCTGGGCGACAGCTTCACCTTGTCCCTAGCCTGGGACCCTTGGGTAAGTTCCAATTCGTAGATCTCTTTCAGGCTAGGTAGATCCTCCTCTGCTGCCGGGCGCATGTGGCAAGCGAATTGCGGCTCGAGTGCCTCCTGGGGCAGTACTTCCCTGGGTACAGCAGGAACACGTGTACGATCCTCCTTGATGCACTTTTGCAGAATCGCTTTCATCTTGCGGTCCCTCTTTGTATCCATGTTGTTTGGATTGTCTGGGTGCGTCTTGGTATCGGCCGACTCCAATGGAGACTTGAACTTAAGAGCCGCAGGATCGAAATCACAGTCTGACCGGTATTGGAGCTCCCGTGTCAACTCATCGAAGTCGATGTTGCGAGCGGGCTGTACAGAAGCCTGCCATGCTTGAACGGTCTCTATGACATATGACTCCGAGGAAAGTGTCAGGGCCGGGTCATCGGTCCAGGCATGCTTGAACATCTTTCCATCCATCGACAAGTGAAGGTCATGTGGAGGCCCGATAGATCCTCTTATGTCTGATGCGAGTGGTCGATCCGTCGGCTCGGGGCAGTGATCCATATCAAGCTTGTAGCCAGTTGGCCGTCTCATATCTACGGAGCTTCCCAGTCCGGTATAGTTGGAGACGTTATCAACCTGGCTATGGTCATGTCTAGGCATATCATAGCTGGTCTCTTCGTTGTGCTTCTTAGTCTTGACATCAGACAGTGCGAGATTGCTGAGGGGCTTGTCAACTTTCATGCTGACAGGAGTCATCGGGTCACCCAGTTTGCCATGGTCGGCTTGACTATGTCTAACCAAGTCGAGTACTGGTACGTCGAGCTTCACGTCTTTCAGCCGTGTGGAAAGTCCTGAGTCGGAGCCCGCATACTGATTCTTCAATCCTGCTGTTTTGGCCGCGGTATCGTTCGCAGAAGTCTCAGGGGGAACAGTCTTGGTCTCATTCAGGTGGGACTTTTGTTGCTTTGGACGATGATTACCGTGTTGAAGGCCAGATCCACCGTATACATGGTTGCTTAGAGAATACTCTCCAGAAGTGGGATAGCGACCGCTTACCAGCGGCCAGTTGCCAGGGTGCCAGGCACCGGGCCCGTGAGAGTACCATGCGGGAGGCGGTGGCATGGCGGGAAAGCCGTAGTAATTATGGTAAGAAGGAGGCTGTGGATAGTAGGGATGCCCGACAGGGCCGTACCGAGGGTCAAATGCTGGCGGAATCTGTCCATCCTTCATGTCACTCTGGAGAAGTTGGTCTATTGCCGACCGATCAGGTGATTGGTGCTCTGGACTATTCCAAAACTCTGCATAGGCGTGTCCGAACAGGCCGTATCGAGAGTTTAATGGAGGTAGAGAATGGCCGTGTCTTGCGTGGCCTCCTGGGACTTGATCTGGAATCACTCGATCAAGTACCTGTTTCGCCGAGCTAGTAGTAGCCTCTGGGGTCTTGGTGGCGCTTGCTTCTTTGACAACCTGCTTGGCATGAGTCTTCTTCTCGGTATCACTCAGAGGTGATGACATTGTAAAGCTGTGGCTCAGGTTCTAAACAAATTTGGAGTAAGCGGGTGTATTTTATCAAACTGATGCTTGCGTGAAATCAACGCCAGGTGGGCAAATGGTTCGTTCACTCATTGCTTCGGTAGAGATCTCAACGAGATAAAGATGGCATAATCTGATATATGGCTCAAGGGCCAAAAAAACCAAAGCGATGCCGAAAGCATGCAGCGAGAAGCGGTTGTTGGTGAATGTGATGGGAGGAAGACGAAAAGAATAAGACAGCAGCAGCAGCAGCAGCAACAACAACAACAACAACAACAACAACAACAACAACAACAACAACAACAACAGAATGCCTCGAGTAATCAGAAACATGATGAGGAACATGGAACTTACCACAACATCTGAATTGTTACCAAGCCAGGCGTGTCTGGATTGTTGCGAAGTATTGGGCGTGACGCGTAGACATGAAAGATCTTAGCGAATTCAAGGCCATCTCAGTTCATGCTCAGAAACTGATCCAGGCGGGCAGTATGGTAATTTGACGAGGCAACCTATCTGGATGCCATGTTAGGCTCTCAACAGTAGTGCAACTTTGTATTCGGATATTGATGCGTGTGGAAGGTGTTTGATGATGATACAAGTGCAATGAGATCGTGACTTCCAAGGGCTACTTGGTTCAACTCACCGTTGGAATGAGGTATGGTCAAGAACAACTACTTGTACGGCACAGAGGCCATGTGGATTTCGCAGGTAGTATGACTGTACGGAAGAGACAAAAAGTCCGGGAGTAGATGTCGTAAAAGATAGATGCTACGAGACGGAAGGTGCCATTGGTGGCGCGGTAATTGACGAGAAGGTTGTGCGTGGTGATGTTTTCCTGTGAAATCAAGGTGGAAAAGGTGAAGTTTTGTGTTTGTTTGTTGGAAAAGTACCGGTACTGTATGTTGATAAGTCCTCAGGTTTGTGGTGGGGTAGGGTACCAGGTAAGTCGGTAGGAAGAAGCCCGGGCAGAAATGCAAGTAACAACAGAAGATGGGGAACTTTCAAAGTATGACAAGAACCTCATTCAGCTTCCACTCAGATCGGACTCAGCGGAAACCTCAAGCCGGGAGAAAACGAGGGCAGGCACGGACGCCTTTCTGTGAGCCCTGGAACTGGGGGAAATTTCCTACCTCCTTCCTTGTGTGTACTGCTATGCTTGCTTGCTCTTTCCTCACGAAGCTGCGAAGTCAGCCCAAAAGGCTCTGTTACTGCTAGAGGTGCCAGCCAAGGGACTTTGACCAGGAAATCTAGTCCAACAATAGAGAGAGGTACCTTATGGAAATCATGCATGTTCTGTGGTGGAGAGGAATCCGCTCAAGATATGGGTAACAAAACTGAAAATTCCACATTTCTAATGCCGCCTAGCCATTGCCGGGTCATTTTTCTTTCATTTCAACTTTGAGGAAAGCATGACGGCAGCTCCTGGAAGATACGTATTATGGTGATGGGCCTGTGTTATGTAAATTGTGACCACACTCCCCCCTCCGGACCCGAGTAGTGAACAAAGATCAGAAAACATGGGAAAGCTATGTGTTTGGCCAGTAGTTCTGATTCTCATACCTTCGTGGAAGCAGTATTCTTCTCATGTAATCCTACAATCCGTGGTAAGGATTGTTCCTTGTCAAGGCTTCTGGTGCTTAATCACTCTAAATATCGGCATATTGGGGATAAATTCTGGGAATATGCAAAATTACCTGCCAGGATAGCTAGGAATGAGAGCAGCATACCCAATCGAGGTAAAATCAAGATGCAGAAGATCATCGAAAGCCATTATGATTCGAGTTCTTCGTATGTCTGGTTTGGGCGTGTAAAGAGTTGATAAGAACAGGGAAGGAGGGCAAGAACGCTGTCTACCAATCTAGGTACTGAATATATTGCTACATTAGTTACCAATCGATACAGGCGACCGGTGAGTGGAATCAGCTGCTGTTTGAATCGCGACAATATCAGGTATGGGACGTGGAGGAGTTGAGCGGTAGAAGTTACGTGGTGTGAAGATATCCCCAGAGGTACTTACACCAATAGAAATTGGGAGTCAAATTAAGGATGCACGTAATAGGACATGGCAGATGTGCTTGATCATTTTTTTTAATAATAATAAAAAGATCACGTGGAATAAGCGGGGCTAGATCGTACTCATAAGGACCTGCTAGGTAAGGTGAGGTCGGTACCTGCGCTCGGCACGGTCAGGTTACTTCCTGATCAATTATACGGTCGAGTTGAAGCCAACGTGAGCCTCCATCTAGGCCTCCTTCAATATCTCCCAATCCTTGCTTCCTGCCGACTAGGTAGATATTTTTGCCCATAAATCAAGCTGCGGTATCAGCCAGACGCGATCGCAAGTATCCCGGCCTAGGGTTGCATCCCTTGAACAGGCAAGATGTTGTCAATCCTGAGGAAAGCAAGACTAAAAGACAAGGAGCTGAGGATTCTAATGCTGTAAGTGCAGCACATTAAACTATCATTACAGTCCCACTGGTAGACAGTAGACCTTGAATTACATGTTGACCACTGTGGGAACAAGTGGACTGGACAATGCTGGCAAGACTACCATCGTCAAGAAAATAATGAATGAGGACGTCAATACCGTCAGCCCCACCCTGGGATTTATTATCAAGACTATAGATTACGAAGGGTGAGTGATTCTGAACCCATCTTGTGTCCATATCGCACGACTGACAGCTGTGAAGGTACAAGTTGAACATATGTAAGCAGGCCGCCCTACCCAAAAAAAGCCATAGATCAAAATCACTATTTGAGAGGTTAGCTAACATCATTCCAGGGGATGTCGGCGGCCAAAAGACACTGAGATCCTACTGGAGGAATTATTTTGAAAAGACAGATGCCTTGATATGGGTAGTTGATGCTACAGACCGTCTACGAGTGGAGGACTGCCGTGTGGAGCTTCACGGCCTACTCCAAGAAGAAGTTTGTTTTTCTTTCTTTTCCTTTTTTTGCTGCATTATCGAGTACCAATGGAGGTCGTGAGATGATAATACGACAACTGACAACGATCTGCAGCGACTCTCGGGAGCCAGTCTTCTGGTATTTGCCAATAAAACCGATGTAAACGGATGCATGCAAAAAGATGAAATCTTAGAGGTATGTACATTCAAATGGATAGAGTCTAAGCAAACCAGGGGACATGTCGGTTGACCAGCAATGAACTAACTACCTTGTCCAGAGACTACAACTGAAAGAGATCCGCACACATCGGTGGAGCATATTGGAGTGCAGTGCAATGACGGGCAAGAATCTCAAGGAAGGGCTAGCTTGGGTCGTTGAGGATGCACAAGCTAGGTTGTTTCTATATTAGAAATAACAACCCAGCAGGTCGACGGGGGAATTTTTGATATGAAGCCTGGGTAGGCCGAATACGGAAGCAATTAATTTATGGTTGTAAATTGAAGACCTCGTGAAAAGTCCGTGCAAGCTTCTGTTTGTCCATTAATATTAAGGGACGTGCTGATATGGAAACTTTCTAGATGGGAATAGGGCGGGCACATTTATTCAACAAAAACAAGGGACATTCTGCATCCGAACAATCAGGAAAAGCTTAGAGAAAAGCAATGGCACGATTCGTGGTGCAGCATGAAAAGAGTAGGCTGGCATAAACAGCCTTGTAAAAGCATACGGAGGTACATTAGGTAGTTTTCTTCACAGTCCGTAGGTACCTAGGTGACTGTTCACGGTTCGCGTTCGGCATTGCAGCCCAGTCCATCCTTATAACTCTGAGTGTTTTCCAACTGGCACCACAGTCGATAATTTTCAGGGATTTGGCACCAACAAATCGGCTCCCAGGGGGCGCAGCAAGGATTAGACGGATTACTTTGCATAAGGTCTGTCGCTAGGAGTGGATGGGCAAGGTAGCCCTCGGGGGTAGTGATCCGTCGTTCCTACTGTTCGGGTACCAAGCAAAATATGTGCGACATCAAACTTTTTTTTTCTTGATGGCACCGCACCTCCAAAACCCCACAGATTAATACGAAGTAGATTACGCCCACAAGCTCCAGTCGCGGCGGTTCCGGTTGTCGTAGATTTACTGTATTGTACCTAATTATCTAATGCGCAGGTTGTACGCACCAACCAAGATTGTTGCACACAAGTACCTGGCCTAGGCAAGTAAGGTATCCATCAATGCCAAGGTTCCTTGCTCACTCCACTGCTACGTTCGGTGCAACAGCAACGCTAAGGCATTAGCCTGCTGCATCATCGAACCTACCAAGGTACCTAACCGACCCCTCCACTCTCGCCCGACAAACAGTGCCGGGTCTACCTACCTTACTTACCTCAACCTTACCCTACATGCGTTAGGTACATTACCTGGTACCTAGCTTAGTTTCCACGTTTTTGTGATCTCCTGTTTGTAGTTAAGACACCGAAGGCTTCCAATATACCAAAAACGTACGACGTACTCGCATATTCGCAACCCACGAAACACGAAACACCCAAACTAACCCTCGTCCTCCTCTGTGCCATGCAAGGCTGCAGAAGCAAAGCGAAGCGAGAACCATGTCCGACGAAGTATCGAGCTTCTTGCGAGACGTGGAGCAGTTGAAGGGACGCCGCACCGAAGAGGACGAAGCAAGATCGAGAGAGCTCGAGGAGAAGATACTACAGGAGAGGCGCGAGAGGCAAGCCCGCCGCGAAGGTACGTTCCACGCATGCCTACGCACGAACACACCTACCTACCTGCCTACCTACTCGCCTACATCCATCAGACTGTATGCCAAGTGTCACGAGCGCGCTGTCTCGCTGTCTTTTCCGCTCGTCCCCTGTATTTTAGCTCATGTTTCCTGTCCATTGGTGCATCCGCACGTGCTCAATTCACTCGGGCGACGGCCGATGCAGGTTTTGTCAACAAACGAGCTTGTTGTAAGCTCCAGCCCTAAGAATGAAAGCTTCAGTTGGCGCGGAACCAAAACGCGCCCCATCAAATATTAGCTTGTTGTCCGCGCCCACCAAGCTTCTCGCTCTTTTGGTTTTATTTTTTTCTCTTCGTCTTGTTGTTGTTGTTGTTGTTGTTAGGGACCAAATGTTGACCATTGTTTACTTTCCATTTTCTGCCCCACAGAGCGAGCAAGATCCATCTCACCACAGAAATCCTCACCTGCCAACACTCCCCCGCCTTCGTCGCACCGCAATCATAAATCATCGCAGGCCTCTCTGGATGGTATGGGCCTTGAGAAACCACCAAATTTCCGAGTTCTGGATACCGCGAATGCCTCCAATGAGGACAGAATGGGCTCCCCAGAGTACCACCAGTCTACATCTCCTACCAAAGAGAACGACTCGCCATCCGACGTCGATTCTAAATCTGCGAGCATGATGTCTCCCACCGACGCAACATCCCCGACGCGCACACTCTCATGGCAACGAAGACCCCCTTCACGTGGTGCTGAGCGACCAAAGAGCCGCCCGCTATCCGTGTTTGCCGCTGAAAACGCAGTCGCTCGGTCTTCGGCTGAGCAACCCGATTCCACACCATCTCGGGATCAGATCGCCCAGTCGCTGTCATCCAAAGACCCTGCGTGGTTCCGACAAACCGCAGACCGAGGCCAGAGCTCGCCAGCCTACCGTCGCAGTCAGGTCGAGGACGATTCGGAACGAACAGACATGTCTGCTTTCAAGGTAGAAATGCCGGGCATGTCGACCCAGTCCTCCCAGGCTTCAACCGATCAAAGACCGCACTCGACTTCGACTCATGTGAGGACCGGCTCGGCCTTGTCCCTTGGGCCTCTCCAGAGGTTTGACCCTCCAGGCGCGGAAGCCTCGCGAGATGCCGATTCACCGTCTCATGATCGATCATCTGTCACATCACCCACTCTCGGAGGACGTCGTTCCCCAAACAGGCCACTTTCACCGACCAAAGGCATGGGTGGCTTTGTTCAGAGCGCCATGATGAAAAGAACCGATAGTGTCAAGAGATGGAGCGTGAGTTCTCCGACTGGTTTGCAGCGTGCCGACACGGTCACGTCGCACCGGAATAGCGTCTCGGACTTGAATCGTGGCGGCCCCTCTCAGTCAAACTCTCGACCGGCTAGCTTCTATCAGAGTGTCTCGAGGCCATCGTCACGCCCTTCATCAAGGCCGACTTCCAGTCACGCCAACGATGCTGCGACTCCACCTGAAGCGAGTGCGAGTGGCAGTGGCGAGGCACCACCGGAGAGCATCGAAGAGAAGAATACGGACAAGGATGCAGAAGACAAGACGACACCGCCATCAAGTCCGTCCAAGACGATGGACCCCAGGCGCTGGAGCCCATCCAAGAATTCAAGTTGGCTGGAGGCAGCGCTTAACAAGCCAGACTCGCCGAAGCCGAAGCCGGCCCCACCAACAAGCTCGCAGCCAGCTTGGATGGTCGAGTTGAACAAAGCCAAGGCCCAGAAGGCCAACAATCCCGATGCTGAGATTGCCCGTACGTCCTCAGTGAAGCATGAGGTCAGGGTGGGTGGCCTAATGCGTGCTCCACCCATGGGTACAGGCGTGAAACCGACACCGCTCCCCGGTAAGCTTCACTCTCAGTCAATGTCAGTGGGAGGCGAGAGCTCGCCTGTACCCAGTCTGCGCAACCGCTTCTCCAACCCTGCCTTTGCTTCGGAAGATGGTGGCCAGGCCCAGGGTGGTGAACCTGCCGAGCGGAGGGTTGGCTCCCCTGCTTTTGGCAAGCCGAAACCCGAGACACCACCAAAGAAAGATTTCCGAGGTACTCTCAAATCTTTCCAGCCTCCTCCGTCGGCTTCTCTTGGTGGAGATGGCAACGAGCTCAAGAGCGTGTTCGGGAGTCTGCGAAAGACCAAGACGCAGAACTACGTTGCGCCAGACACGTTCAAGGACAATATATTGCGTGGCAAGGACGCTCTCAATATTACGGGCGGGCCCAAACCCTCGGTACGAAAGGACGAATTCAAGGATGCCATTTTGCAGAAGAAAGCCGAATTTCAAAAGGCAAAGGCGGAAGGCCGCGGCGTTACTAGGGCAGCAGGCGAGCCTAAAGATCAGCCAATCCCAGAGGGGCTTGCCAAGGCACTGGAGCAGCGAGGACGTTCAGGCACACTGTCTGCCGCTAAGAAGGAAGCAGCACCGTTCGAGCCCAGTCCCGAGGCTATTGCCTCGACCGCAAAGCCCGAAAGGACCAGCAGCGTCCCTACGGCTGATCAGGAAACAGTTAGCGTTGCTGCCAAACCTCACGCCAACACTGTACCCAAGGTCGCAGGTGGTCGTCTTGCGGATCGTTTCAACCCGGGCTTGGCCAATCTTCTGGCCCGCGGGCCCCCCGGTGCCGGGGGTCCGAGTAAATCATCGGAATCAAGCTCAGCAGCTGTCGTCTCCGAGGAGCCTTCGAACCCTGGGCCTCAGTTGACCCATATGACTAAGGGTCGGGCGCGAGGACCTCGCAGGAAAGCGCCGACTTCAGTCGCCCAGCCAGCGCAATTACAGCCTTCCGAGTCCCAGAAGCCATCTCAGTCGCAACCAAAGCCTGAGCCAGCTCATACTCTCCAGGATGAAGGAAAGGCCTCTCACGTGGGGAACCCTGTTAAGTCCCCGATAACTGCACAAGAGAAAGAGAAATCCCGTCCGATATCCCGCGGTGGCCAAGCGGGCCAGACCGATGTTGTCAGTTTGGTAGACTCTTCCAGACACGCCGTGGCTACGGCCCACGTGCCGGCACCCGTAGGAAGTGTTATATCTTTGGTTGACTCAACGAGGCCACGATCGCCAACACGCAAGATTCACGAGCAAGTGGCCGCCCTGGCAGCCCGAAGCAAGCAAGGTGAGGCTGATGGACCCGTATCACAGCCATCTTCCCCGAAGAAGTTGGACGTCAAACGTATGTCGAAGTTTTTCGACGAGCCCAGCCAACACAACCAAAACCCTGAGGGAGAAGCACCGCGTCCACTTTCACCGCAGAAGACTGGAGGGGCGCCGAGACCTCTCTCTCCGCAAAAGACAGGCGGTAGGCAATTACCCGAGGTAGAGGCACCTCGGGCTCTGTCGCCGCAAAAGACGGGTGGCAGACAATTTCCCGAGGTAGAGGCGCCTCGGGCCCTGTCGCCGCAAAAAACGGGTGGTAGACAATTTACTGAAGCGGACGTGCCTCGAGCTCTGTCGCCACAAAAGACAGGCGGTAGACAGTTCCCCGAGGTCGAAGCACCGCGCCCGCTTTCACCGCAAAAGACGGGAGGGGCGCCGAGACCTCTCTCTCCGCAAAAGACAGGCGGCAGACAGTTCCCCGAGATCGAGGCACCTCGAGCTCTGTCGCCGCAAAAGACGGGCGGCAGGCAGTTCTTTGAGGCCGAGGCACCACGGGCTTTGTCACCACAAAAGACAGGTGGCAATCGATTTCAAGGTGAACCTACACGGGCCATATCACCGCAAAAGACTGGGGGTGGTCGATTCACCGAGGCGGAGACTCCTCGCCCACTCTCTGTGCATAAGACGGGCCCATGGCAGCAACCTGTCGCTGAGACGCCACGCCCGCTCTCCCCTCAGAAGACCGGAGGGCGTATGGTTTCGGACCAGGCAGCGGTGCGGCCTCTATCGCCTCAAAAGACAGGTGGACGTCGACTGCCCGAGGCACCTATGTCGCCCTCCAAGGACGCACAAACCAGCAAGCCAAGCTCTCCTTTTGAAGGTGCTTCTGCCACAATTGAGCAACCAGTAATTGAAAAGATTTTGCCGTCAGCACCCGAACCACAAAGGAGTGGCATGCACTCGCGATCCTGGTCTCAGAATAAGATTCGCCCGCTGCCTCTCCAGCCCCGGGATGGCCCAAGTTCTCCTCAGCCAGCGTCTCCTGTCCGCTCGCCAACCAAGTACGCCTCAGAGATTGCGACGGAGCTCAACGAATTCTTTGGCCGCAGCCGACCGAAACGCGATTACAGTGTGGATGCGGCTGAGCTGTTGATGCACCGCCCGCCCGAGCCTGCCAAGGTCAAGACGCAATCGGTGCAGCTGTTCCGCATCGGCCCCGATGGCAAGAAGCAGGCCATCCCCGCTCACCAGGAAAGGATACTGTTTGAGCGCGAAATGTACCTGTGCGGTCACACGTTCCTCGACGGGTCCGGACGCAAGACTTCCGAGGTCTACTTTTGGGCCGGCGACCAAGTTCCCCCATCCGCCATTGAAGACGCTCAGCTCTTTGTGGGTCGCGAGGCGCGTGCTCTGGGCGGTAAGCTGATTGGCTTCCCACAAGGCAAAGAGACGCCTGAGTTTCTCCAGGCCTTGGGTGGCATCGTAATCGTTCGCCGCGGTTCCAGCAACAAGTACGACTCACTGGCTCCGAGCATGCTTTGCGGTCGGCGATTCCAGGGGCAAGTTACCTTTGACGAGGTTGACTTTTCCCCTCACAGCCTTTGCTCCGGTTTCCCTTACCTGATCACACAGAACGGGAAATGTTTCTTGTGGAAGGGAAAGGGGAGCGATGTCGACGAGCTCTCGTGCGCCAGGCTGATAGGTATGGACCTGGCTCTGATGGGCGAGCTTGTCGAGGTTGACGATGGCAATGAAACGCCCGAGTTTTGGAACATATTTGATGGCCAGATGCGGGCTGGGTCTGCCGATCATTGGCGACTGAAGCCAAATTATCAAAAATATTGCGGTAGACTGTTCCGCTCTGATGCTGGTGATCAGCAGCAGGTAAGAAGAGATGCCATTCTAGCTGTCGCTGGCCTAGTTGATGTCCGAGGGTTGACTAACCAATATATCTTTGCCGGTTAGATCGCGGAGATTTCCCCCTTCAGCCAGGTAGATCTAGATCCCGCAGGCATATACATCATTGACTGCTTCTTCGAGATGTATATTGTTGTTGGGTATGGCGCTCAACCTCAGTACGCATCATTCCGCAACGCACTCGACTTTGCGCAAGAATACGCCATACTTGCATCCTCCATGGAAGATCGCCCGTTTGTGCCCATATCAACCGTCGTTCTCGAAGGCATCCCGAGAGATCTTAAGAGCGTTTTCCGCAAGTGGAGGGACGCCGCCAGTCCGACAAAGATGAATGCAGGCGGCAGCGGTTCAAGTAACGGCAACACACCTCTGGGAAGCCCTGGGTTGCAAAGGGGCCGGAGTCTGCGCATCGTCCCGCTCAACCAGGCGCTTTTGGCATTGGCCGAATAAACGCAGCGTTCGAACTGTAAAAAGACAACACCTCTCTGGGAGTTATGCTGTACATCCCCAGCACTTGTCATTTTATGTTGTTTACATCTACTTATTCTCCCACAACCATATGTTACCGGCAGACTTCACGGCTGTCGGCTTGTTTTTTTTCATATTTTTGTCCTTGCTCTTCTCTTTTCAAAAGGAATTCTCTTACTCATCTGTTCATTGTACTCTGTTGTGGTTTATTTATCGTCTACTGCATTGTACCCCCGGCTCGTTTCTGGCACCAACCCAGCATCGTCTACGGATGGTAATTGAAGAGCAAGCTACAGCCTGGAGGACGTATCTTTGGTATATACAATAGTTTCACTGTGATCAGAGCTCAGTCAGGTCGTGTTTTGCGGGGGTGGCAGTCTGTTTTATTCAGTTGAGGGTCGGTCAAACAAAAGTAGAGAGAGCAAAGGAGGGATATCGGTCATTCAGCGTGTCGAACATTATGACTGTGAGCGATCACATGTTAGTCTAGTTCTTGTTGCTGTGTGTCGAGTGAGGAGTTGACTGGCTTCGATTTTTCAGTGTTACGGTGTTTCATGGTGAATTAAACACTGTCTTACGAGCGGAAATGCTGCAAGTAATAAACGTCACAAGGCTCAACTGACTACACAATCATATCGGGACTATGACGGGTGACCTCGCATAACATGTATTAACGTCATCGTTTTTCAGTCGAAATACTACTGCTACCCTATGTTTCCAGCTGAGGGTTTACCGAGGTCAAGACCAGCGCTCCATGGCTAATGATATTATGCTGCCTCTTCTTGGTCTCGCGAACCCTTCCGCAGGAGCTGGGCCTTGTGCAGGCCACGGGAGTCTCGACATTCAGCTGGCTTTTAGGCACGCACCAAAGTGGCATCCAAACAGCCAGCGTCTAGTTGCGGTCATGAAGCCAAAGATATCTGCTGGGCTCGAAGCGCGCAGACCTCCCCAAGATGATATGATGCAGTAGCAGCACGCATGCCACCACTGTGCAGAAGGACAAGATAAAAGACTCGATCGCTGCGCTGACTGCTGATCGCGTGCTGAAGCGCAGATACTCCGACTCGATCGCGGTGTGGGAGAAGCAGGGACTCGCCAGACCGCGGCGGGTGGCCATGTCCCGCAAACGATCGCCAAGGCCGGAGAAGTGCACAAGCCTCCGGACGGCGTTGCGGCTCTGCTGCTGCTTATTCCTAGTGACACGGCTGTTCTTGGGTAGTGGTCCCCCTGCCGCCTGGATGGTACGGCCATCTGCGGCATATTCAATGTTGCTGAACTGTATGATGTTGCGTGCGGTGACACGCAGTGCCCCATCGGATGAAACGGTAGTATCGGGATAAACACTCTCCCCGGCATTTTGCGCCATCTTGGGTGGTGGTGGTTGTCGTCGTGGTGTTTTCACCGCGCCGGCGCACGGGGATGGTGACGAGGGCGTCCACACGGACCCGCCCACGTCGCCGCTGAATCCGGAGCCATTCTAAGTCTGCCGGGTGGCAGCGGATTGTGCAGTGGCCGGTGCGCTGCTGCTGGTGCTGCCGTTGCTGTCGCGTGCGGTGGCCGCCGCGGAAGACGCCGCGCCACCTTTGGCGCCGCCGGTGGGGGCCGTCGTGGCGGCGACGACCCTGTCGACATCTTCGCGGACCTCGGGCATGGCAGCGCGCATCTCCTCGGCCAGTATGTCGCGGAAGGACTCGAAGGCGTGGGTCTTGCCGCGCATGAGCTGGTTGCCGCGGCGCAGCATCTCGACGAACTCGCGCGTGTAGATGTCGGGGTTTCGGCCATTCTCGACGTACGCTATCAGCTCGACGGGGACGTGGGGGAGGCGGGTCGAGGGCGCGGCGGCCGTGTTGTGGATGTTCTGAAGCGTGGACGACAGCGACCTGAGCTCGCTGGCGACGACTTCTTTGCTGTTGGCGGTGCCGGCGTTGTCGTAGTGTGCCACCTGAACCATGACCTGGTACAGGCCCTGGATGACATCTTTGAGCTGGTCTGCAAGAGGTGAAGAGAGAGAAAGAGAGAGAGAGAGCACTGGTTAGCTGGTGAGAATGACAACAACGACTGGCAAATGACATACCTTCAACCTCGTCAATGCTATCGAGGCTGGCTCCGTTGGTTCGCGCCATGATGAAAGACTGGCGGGTCAATTTGTTGTGGAAATCAAATGCGCAGTTAAATTTGAGGTATTGGTTTTGAAGGTGTTGATTGTGGTGTTGGTGGTAACAAGAAAAGTCAGTGTAGTTTATCAATCAATTAGGTAGGTCCTTAAGGTAGTTTAGGCGGGGATTCATTCCTATGTATTTGACAATCGATAGCCAAAAGTGTGTAAGTTTGGCCATGGCGCGCCCTGCAGGGGAGCTAAAGACGCGCCGAGTGCCGAGTGTAGATTGCAAGCATTACTGATCAAGGTACAAGTAATACCTCTCACCTTACCCAGGTGGCAGCTGATGTCACCGACACTGACAAGGTAAAAGGCTAAAGAGTGGTCGCCGTGGTTACGGAGTAGCCCCCACCAAAGTACCTAAATAGGATACTACAGACCTGTAGCACATGGCAGTTCAGTTGCTTTACATTGCATATCGGTCTATGCTAGTGAATGGACAATCAATATGAATTTAACCTTCTACCATATTTACTTTTGTACATCAAGGTATATGTCAGGCAGATAAATTACACACTGTAGATACCTATTAAGGTTTATTCCTATTCGACAAAGATCAACCCCGTCCACATGATCAACACCAACGTTTGAGACTGAGCGATCTCAACGATGCACAACAAGAACAGAATTAGGATGTAAATTATCAAAGTAATAATTAATATTTTAACAAGTGCAGCGTACCTCAATGACCACACGCATATATTGCACACAAAATCAGATGCACTAGATTCTAGAAAGTACTTACTTACCTGCTCGCTTTGGCTCAGCGCCTGTCACGATGGTCGCCAGCCCTCGGCGGAACTGGGGTTCTCACCGAGACCTCGGACACCAGGGACATTACGCGGCCGCTGCTCTGTTGGCCCGGGGCGAAAGGATCTCTAAAAGGGACGGGCAGATGCGTCGTGGCCGGCTTGTTGTTGATGCTCGTGTAGACCGTGACCGAAGAAGCCGTCGACACCGTGTCGTTATCCGAGTAGATGGAAGACGCACTTTGTTGTTGGTAGAAGCCTTTGCCGTCGATGATGTGCTGCGACCTCGAAAAGCGTCTCTCCTGATATTGAGACGGTATCCTGGGCACGGGTGGCACGTCCGTCGATGCTGCTGGTTTCCGGCTGCTCTGGACCCAGGTTATGACGGATGCAGATCGCCACGAGTCCGAATCGTATCCGTCATCCCCATCCGCTTCGGCAGCAACGCCGGTGCCCCGCAGCCTGAGAGGCGGCACGATGGCGCTCAGGTTCGTCATGGTCCTGTTTGAGGAGGGTTCGTATGCCCCCTTGCGGCTTGCTGAAGTATACTGACGACCATCGGCACCAGAGTTTGTATGAGATGCCAACAAGGGCTTGTCTTCAGATGGCACGGTAGTCTCTGGGCGTAGTTGACGCTGAGAGCTCCACTCTCGCAGTCTAGTCTGGACGTCCCAAGCCTCGTCGTGCTCCATCTCCTCGTCAGCGGCAGCCTCCTCCTCCTCCTTCTTGTTCGGCAGACGCCAGTGCGACCGCGGGCCAACATACTGTTGGTTCTCATCTAGTTCGCAATCATTGTGTTCCTCGGCCTGGCGAATCGAGGCGATATCCGGTTGTCTGCTGCTACTAGCTTTACCGGCGCGCCTGTTCTCTCCTATCTGGGTGCACTGCCCGTCGTAGTCATCATCGCTGAACATTTCGTCATCGTCTGCTTGGCCGTTGTAGTCCCGATGACTATAGCCATAAGGGCCGGCATAGTAGTCGCCATGATAATAATCATTGCCAATACCGTAGCCCTCTTGCTGCGCTGCATACCCACCGACGATGGGGTCCGATGCAACTGGGGCTGTAGGTACGTATGGAATATGGTCATAGCCGTCGGCCCCCTGAGGGTGATGGCTGTTAAAAGAGTCGTCCGCAAAGTCATTCCTGGACTCTCTATTTCTTCGCGGTCTCGTGGTAGACGTCCCGGACACATTGTCTTCTAGCAACCGGCGTGGCCTGAAGCCTAAGTCGGTGGGCCCCGGTCCAGCCAGCCCATTGTCTTGGCCATCCGTGGTTGCCGCTGAGTTCCCCTTACCTGACCGTCCCTTTGAACTGTGCGCCTTTTTGCTTCGCCGATTCCAGCGTTGCTCGTTCGCATCGCGGCGCAAGACGGCCTCAATCTGATCCGCCAGGTCTTCGCTGTCGTGGTGGAGCCTTTTTGCGCGTGTGCCGTCAAAGTGGTGTATCCACGCATCGACAAAGGGTAGCAGCCGAGGCGACTTCTTGCTGACTCGAAACCGCGCCAACAGGTGTGCTCGCAGGTCCGACAGCAACCTCCCTCGTGCACCAACAAAGGCGAGCACGCAGGCCTCACAGCTGCGCCGAGGCCGCGGCTTGCTGCGGTCTCTGCGCCCCTGGTTGTCCCATGCCCTCCTCGGGATGGCGTTGAGCAGCGGCAGGAACCGGTTGGCCTCGGGGAAAGCCTCAGCCCCGTGTCCTCCCTCGGGATGTTTGCAGAAAGTCTCATCGAACTCGTCCTCGCTCAGCCAGAGGCTGTTGATACCCGTCATGCGATCCACAAACTCAGATAGATCCGCCGTCTGCTCGATACCGCGATAGCCACGGATCACGTCCGTCTTGAACGTCACCTCCTCGACCAGGCACTCAAAGACCTCGTGGATGACATAGGGTGAGAGCCTACGATGAACCCAGCACACATCAACCCGCGGCGGCAGCACCTTGTGCTTCTGGAAGCCCGTGGCCTCGGCCAGGAGGACTCGCATCTGCTTGATGGTCGACATGTCTCGCTCCAAGCGCTTCGTCAGGCGGTACCAGCCACCCTTCTCGCTCTTGAATCCGTTCTCTATCTTGAATTCCTGTTTCTCCAGCCATTTTGACGACAGCCAGCCATACTCCAGCACATGTCGTGGCGGTAGCATCAACAGCTTCGTGAACATGGCGACCTCCTTCTCCTTCAGCGTCCACACGTCTTGCGCATCCTTTGTCATCTTTCTTATCCTTGATGGTCTTTCCTGCTTGACCGTCCAAGTAACCGCTGCTGAAGAGGCTGCGATGCAACCTAGCAATTGCCAAGTTGTTTCTGAACACCTAAAGCAGTCGAACGGGCGGATAGAGACTGCACAAGACAATGCCTTTGTGCCTGGATGTCGTCGGAGATGCCCGTATAGGTAAGTGTATAAGAGTATATATGTATGTCTGTGCGCATGCGGTGTGTATCGACAGTAACACTTGTTTCCGATAGTTGAATGATCATGACTTAGTGGTCGCCATGGAACTGGGGGGTTGTGTTGCGCCTTAAAAGCTCTTACAGCCTGTGGGTGTTTGCTTTGTCTTCGTCTCTTGGACCTTGACCACATACCGAGACAAAGATCGACTTCATCTTTGTCCAAAGCGACCAGCCTTTGCTGTTTTTAGTTTCACAAATGAAAGCCTTTGTATTTCCATTCTTTGTCGGCAAATCCACGGCAGTCAAATACCCTATCGGAACCTCTATGTTGACAATCCATCATTGCTGGTGATTTCATAATCTTGGCATTCCCGAATACCAGTCTGGAAGCTTGCCCAAAGTCTTTTTGCGTGGGGTGGTGTTGGGTTATTTGCCCTGCTGAAAACCAGATAGATAACTATGTCTTGCTGAAGCAGCTGTGCATGTTGCAATGAAACACGAACAACTTGGGTGAGGCAATCGGCTACCGATCACAGCTTGATTTGATCCCTATGCCATAACCCTTGATCGGATGGCTTGGTGATGTCTGCCTTGGATTCTTGAAAGGTCAAAGAGTGATGATGGTCTGGGTTTATGATGTAGTAGCATATGCCTTCGCTGAATGAACGCTCACTCTCGTATCGACATGGCTGACAATGTTGGCCTAGAGCTAAGAGAATCCCCAGTTGGATGAATTCCCGCCGCTTTGCTGATGAATAACCCAATTTCTCCTGCCATTTACCTTTACTCCATAGTTAACAAGACTGTATTCCCAAGAAAAAATAACAAGAAAACCAGTCCCCAATCAACTCCACCGTTTGCGGCACATATCAGGCACGCCCGCAAATAAGCAAAGAAACCCGCCAAAAATTCTGAAGTATTGGTTGTCCTTCATCTTCCAACCGAGAGGAGCACAAAACAAAGCAAGATCAGGGGCTTGCCAACAGTGATCCGTCATTTTCGGATGTGCTTCCCCTATACACAACGTGACAAAGTTGCCGAAGTCTGTAGAGCAATTATCTCTAATGTGAGAAGAAAAAAGAGTAGCCTATATCGATCTGCTTCCATGAAGCTAAAGCCTCGGATTATCTCGACATTCAATCTTGTCTCTCGGTTTGCCGCGTGTGGAGTTCGTTTTTGCTCATTCTCTCCGCCCGGATCCTGGCCGCTTCGGATCCGTCATCTGGGTGTGCAACCTCCCTAAACCAGGGGTGTTGCAGGGCTTCCTTGGCTGTGATACGGCGGGCTGGATCGTATACGAATATTTTGGTCAAGAGATCGAGGAATTGCTTCATAAATGTGTTCTGACATGGAATGATATCCTGCAAAACGTGTCAGCCTATGTTACCTTGTAGAAGTCTGCTAAAGGTAGGGACAAACATACTGGGAGCTTCTTCATAGCCTTCACATATTTTTTCGACGCTCGTTGTGTATCAACCGAGGGGAAGTCGAGACGAGATCGTTTGAAGTACCTGTGATGTGGCTGTTAGCTTTCCCAATCGCCGACGATACACGTGAAAATGCAAGACATGTTAGATACGTACTTGGTCGCTGGGTTCGGTCCGCTTCTAGTGTTGCGATGAACCTGCTGCACCAGGTGTGTGTCGATTTTGCGGTCTACAACGGCCTCCATCATGGCCAGATGCTCAAGATTATCGTGTGTCTGGAAGAGAGCATCGCCGGTAAAGAACTCAACGAGAATGCAACCTATGCTCCATATGTCGCAAGGGAATGACCAGCCAAGGCCCAAGATGATCTCAGGAGCCCTGTAATGCCTCGTGGACACCACCGAGGAGTGGTACTCGTCCTGAAATGTGGCAGACCCAAAGTCAATCAACCTGATCTCTGTGTCCAAGAGAACTTTGCGTTGGGTTGCAGTCCTGCCAACTGTCGTTGATGAGCTTGGAATTTTGCGGTTGTACGTGAACGTTTGGTAAGTGGCATCAGCCAGCAGGATGTTCTCGGGTTTCAGATCTGTGTGTATAAGGTTGAGATCATGAAGGACTACATATATCATCAGCACGTCAGTAAGGTGGCCAAAATCATCAGGGGCAATAGAAGAGCGTGGTCAAACTCACAAGCCACGCTTGTGAACAGCTGTCGAGCAAAGCTTTGGATTTGACTGTTGGGGAAAGGCGTAAACTGGTTGCTCTTCAAGAAGTCAAAGACGCTCTGGCCTAGAAGGTCCATGACTATGCAGATGTGGCCGCGGAAGTCGAAGGTGTCTCGAAGATGGATGCATCGATTCCGATTTTCTTGGTCGTTCAGTTTGAGTGTTTGCAATACCCGCAGCTCAATCCTCGATGCATCTCGGTACTTCTGAACCGATCTGATGATTTTGATGGCTACGAGTTCGTTTCTCCTGCGATCCCTAGCTTGGACCACCTTGCCAAACGTTCCTTGGCCTAGTAGTTTGATCATTTGATCTGCGAAAAGTCTAGTGTTAACCAACCGAATCCGTGCTGCGAAAGAGGAAATGCAGATAGTTCTTACAGTCTTCTGTGAGTTCTGCATCAGGTACAACAATGTAGTGTCCGTCTTCGTCGTCGACCTTGAGATTCTTCAGATTGGGCTATGGTTTATACAAGTCAATAATTCCATGCTTATCGCGTGATATCAAGTTGATGGTAGGGGAACTAACATCATGCACGACTCTGACGCTGACCTCAGGGGCCTTCTTTATGGGTTTCGCAGGAGGTTGGTAGTTAGTGTAGGCGGCATCGCCGTACAGAGCAGCCTCTCTTCTCTTAGCCTGGCCTGCCTGCTGTCGCGTCGTCCTCTTACGCTTTTGGCCAGCGTTTGCATCTTCGTAGTGTCCATTTGAGGAGCTAGATCCTAGGGAAGTCGGTGCTGTTGTAGCGATAGCTGAGGTTGTACGATCGCTTGATATTGTCGAGGCTGGAGTGTTTGTATGCGAGCCCACAACTCGGTTATGGACCGGGTCGTAGTGTGCCGATGGCTCGCCGTCTCGCCGTCTCCTCTTGGCGGTATGCTGACTTCTGGAGTTGGCGGGTGCTCCGTTCATATATGCGTGGCCATTGCCGTTCGCACGGGTAGCATGGCCATTAATTATTGTACGTGATGAGCCCGGGGCGGTCGACTGTGACAGGACTTCAGGCTCTGAGTCGTCGTCAATGACGATGACCTCCCGAGGTAGTCCATTCTTGTAAAAATTATCCCAGTCGGGACCCTTTGAACGCCTTCTTTTTCGCGGACCTGCGGCGTCCATTTCTTTAGGTCTTGTGATTGTGGCAGTGGTTGTAGTTGAGGGCATCACCGTTGATGTGTATTCGGAGCGAGGTGTAGACAATGTAGCCGATGTTCCCGACGATAGGGTCACCGGCGGCCCATGTGGGCTCGCCTGGCCGCTGGCTGGTTTAGGAGCGTGGAGGTTCTTTATGGGCGGCAGCCGCGTCGTTGCTGCTGGGGCAGGCAAAACGTATTGGCCCGTCGAGGTCGAATGGTACTGTTGGTGCTGATGCGGGTGTGAGAACGGAGCGCCGTAGTGATAGTGGCTTTGAGGGTGAGTCGCAGTTGCAGTTGTTGGAGTCGACATTCTTCTGCAGCCAGCAAAGGCTCGTTGGGCAGTCGATTGCCGTGCAACCTTGAGACGAGGGTTTGTAGGTGGTCGACTTTTGGGTAGACAGGTTGTGTAGGTGGATGTGAAAGTAAAGGTTAAAGGTGTGGGTTTTCAGGGCGTCGAGACGTTAGGAACAGTGAGGTGGTAAGTAAAGGCACCGTCCTATGAATGGCGTCGGATTGCACTGGGTTTGCTGTGGCCGCTTGGGGTCTCTTCGGTGCGGGACTGCGGGAGCCACCGGCCTAAAAAGAGAAAAAAAAATAGAGGAAGAAAAAAAGCCTCGAGTAGCGTCCAAGGAGGGAGCCCGTCTCGACGTCGGTGTGTCGTTTATTAAAGGAAGGTGCACAGGGTGACGCGAGGGTGAAAATGGCAACAGCAAGCACGTCCAAAACAAAATTGGCCAAATAAAACAGAAGCAGTTTTTCTTGCTTAATGAATCAACTGATCATTGTGTAGTGTGAAAATCTTGGAGCGTGAATGCATTAGACAAGACCAGAAGTGCGTGGGCTACCCTCAAGAGAGAAAAACAAAATAAAACAAAAATGTCTCCTCCCCCCATCGACAAGCCAAGTCACGGATTTTGTTGCATCGTTCGGTTCGGATGGGATCAAATTGGATTGGATTGCATCCAACCTCAAATCACTTCAACCATGCTACTGCAATCGTAGACAGGGAGGGCTGGGACACCGGTCAATTGGCGTGCCGCAGCAGCCATTTCGAATGAACTCTTTCTCACTCGCATCCCATAGTTAATGTACCATACTTTTGCCGACCACCAGTCAGTCGCCGCAAGCCCGGTGTAGTAGGGTGCCGGCAATGTGAGCAGGCGCTCCATTCAGCCCTCAATTGCCCTGCGGCCATGTTTACCTGGAAACCATTCACATTCTTTTGTTTCTATTACCCGATTTTATCCTGACTCTGTCTACCAAAAACTGTGACAATAACGGCAGAGCCGTGGGGAGATGGAGATTGGTCTAGTCTAGGTAACGCAGAACACCTTGGGGGCACGTTAATGGTAAATTCAGGCCTGGTTGCGATTTGCCGTACTCTGTAAAGTTCTAGCGGCCGGTCGCCTGAATGTGTTTCGTGGCTTTGGGGCGGGCTTTGCTTTGTGCGAGGAGCCAGCCAGATTAGGAACCCCCTCCCTTGCGGTCTCCAGAAACCAAACTTTGCCACCCATCGGCGAAACAGAGTCAGGTAACCCACCATTTCATAAATCCCAGTGCGGTAAGCCAGCCAAGCCATGCTTGCAAAATCCATGGAGCCTACCGTACTGAGAGCTCAACCCCCTCTGGGCAGACTTGTTTTCTACACCAAAACCAGATTCCATTTGCAGCCCACACGGCTTTTGCTGATTGATATCCATTGCTGATATTTGGAAAAACACGTTCAAAACCCCATCCCAATGGGCTTTGTTAGCAGCATCTGGAGGATGGACAAGGTAGCGCCACGTTTTATGTGACCGCTTCTGTTGCCCCCGCGACTGTCGTGCTTACTTGGGGATACCTACCACAACTCAAAAATGGGCTGCCATTCGTAGATAGAAAGCGTTGGCAGCCCAGGAGAGGTGGACAGTGCGAAGTTTAGAGGGCTTTGGCACCAGTGCACGTTTGCGCACCAGGGCGTGAATCGCGCCAGATCAATAACCTAATATATGTTGAGTTCTTTCATGAGCACTCACAGTCCAGCTTTGTTGTGTTGCCTCGGAAATAAACTCTTTGCCTCGATTGCATGCATCGTATGTTTGGATTAAAATTTAATATAGGTTATCCGGAATAAGAACTGGTGGCCAAGAAGTGGCCATCTACGTACCGTACTGTCAAGACAATAAGCAGTTGCAAACCGTACTTACACTGTCGGGAGTTCACAGCGTGATCTACGACCTAGGGAGCTGTCGACCCCAGGCCAGGGGCCTTAACTGGTCCCAATAATTGTTTTTAGGGTAGGTGCACTTGATACGGTGCACACGGGAAACGGCTCCAGACATCAGGGGAATTTCAATTTGCCAAAAGGTAACCTGCCTCTGTTGACAACTGAATTACTATTACGGTACAATGGGAAAATAGCATCATCAACCTCCACTTGCCGTCGCCACAAGACCCAGCTTTAGGACGCACTATACGTAGGGCATTTACTTCACAACCTAAGGATATGCCTTGGGACCACTTGAGGGGACACAGGAAACCTAGGAAACGAACAGCAGAGCAAGCCCCGAGGTCCCCGCCCGTGACCTTGATCTTGATCTTGATCCTGTCCGCTTTTAGTGCGTCACGTCTAGGCAAGATTCAACGGCAAAGTGGACCTGTGCACTTTGACAAGCCTCAGCCCCAAGATGTTCGATAAGTAATTATGCGTTTGGCGTTTTTTTTTGGCGCTGATCAAGAATTAGCTCAACAGTGCCAAAACAACAACTTTGGGTTATATTATATATTCACACTTTTCTTCTTACTTTCTTCTTTTCTTTCTCTTCGTTTTTTGCCTCCATTTTCTCATGTATGCACACCTCAGTGGTGGTGTCTGCAATCCCAGTCTTCTCACTTGCAGCACTTTCTTCAAGCGGAGCAGAGATAATCACTGACGATCACCTCGAACAATGAGGACCCTGGACTTGAGAAAGAGTGTTGTATGCACACATGATTGGTCAGCTACTGGCAGAGATGCGCTGAATGTCCGCATGAAGGTTGTATCGGGGCTTTTGGGGGTGGCTCCATTTTCCGTGCGTCTGCACAGGTACACACTGACAGCTGCGTGTCGACAACGACTGATTTCGGTTAGAGCGGGGGAAACACCATGTTGAAATAACAAACGAAAACAAAATAAGAATCGTGAGACTTGTTTTCTTCGATACTGATGGGTCTACTGTTTGCGCCCTGCCCTTACGGTGGTTACACTGATAATGTACATACACAGAGAGAGAGAGATCCGATCCCCACTGCCGACCAAGGGTCCATTTAGTAAACGATGTCTTGTGATGGTGGTACCAAAAAGGCATACCCTACATACAGTACTGTGCCGACAGTAGATAAAAAGGAGCAATAATTCGCAGCACGTCGCCAGAACCAAAAAAAAAAAAAAAACACTTTTTCGGGAATAGCGCCGTCTCTGGCGCTTCCAGACTGTTGCCGAGCAAGGCTTTTGCATGGATGAAAGATGGCTGTGGGGCTTATGAGGCACAGGATCTTGCTCCCTCCAAGCCTCCTCATCTTTGTTCCAAATAGTATTATTGCAAAGGGGTTGCTTTTTGATAAGAACTAACAAAACAAGTGTCTTGTTAAACTTGCTTGGTGCTTGATCCACCGTAGCGAATTTGCGTCTGGGCTGAAGCAATCGCCCCTGTTTTCAATTGCGAATGGGACGTAGCGGGCGTGTGCTCCCTCTAATAATAATGTCTGTCTACCGATCGATCTACACCAGGGCACCCATTGAGGGGCCATACCTAAAGCTGGTAACCTGAGGTAAGTAAGGTAGGTACCTAAGGCAATTTGGTACCTAGGCTTTGGTACGCCTTCAAATTACTGTAATCAGAGGAGCGGCTGGCCGCTCTCTCCAGCTTTCGAACCGATTGCTGCTTGACCATCCTCAAAATAAGAATTATTCAGGTCTAGATAATTACAGGTTTACAAGTAGACAAGCTGTCTGTCTCATTGCACTTCCCGAGATGCATCTATTGTAAACATGGCGGTCAAGCCCGTCTCGAAACGCTACTATTTCCACATGTGCTCCTAAATACTACGTATAAAATACCGGTAGCAGGCTCTTGGCTACCACACAAAGCTCAGCATGGGCGACGTTGCTGTGGTATGCCGGTTGACCGGCTACTGTATGTATCGAATATGAGCCGGGGTGCCTGTTGAATATCAGACCAACACGGATGGACGTACAAGATCAGCCGAATTGCCCTGTCGAACGTCCTTGTCCATACAGTGTGTCCCGAGGCTCTTTTACCCCTGATATCATGATTTAACCCCCAAAAAATGTGGTCAGATTGCTGTTTTTGATGGGCTCATGGGAAAAGAGGAAAAGCAACAGGAGAAAGAAACAGCCACATGCACAAACGCAACTAACCTAACCGGTAGCGGACAGGTCGATTCATCAGCGTTCAGAGGATAAAACCATAACTTTGAACTCCTCGGTAGACTTAGTTCCCAGGTACTGTAGCTCGTCAATGTTACAGGAATAAAGACTTCGAGAAAACAAACCAGAACATCAAGGCACTGTAGGCTTACCATGGACATACTGTACCAGACTGGGACCCCGCAACGCAAAAAGCCCCGCCCCTCCTCCACTACGTAGCAATCCGCGCCCAGGTTCCGTCACTTGATGCCGCGGGCCAAAAACTGGCAGTAGTCCCAACAGGATTTACGTGGTAAGTATGGCTCGAGTACATATTTGATACCACGTACAAGCTTGTCTTCGGCGTATTGTACGGTGTTATCAACTCATTGTGAATCTTATTTCACTCTACTGTGCTGTAATAATGCATCTCTTTTGAGGACATACAAAGAAAGGGTGTCTTTGTATGTGTCTAGATTTGGCTCAAAGGAAACAACAACTGATATTGTGGATGTGCAGATACCAGCAGTCCGTCCATCTTTTTGTCACCTCACGTCAGATTGTTTAAACGGCCTAGGGCAGTTACATCAATAGTTGAGATACCACACCTTACCTAAGTCGTTAAGACAAGTATCAAGGGTCACCCAGACACGCAGGCATTCTCAATTGCGACCTCCATGCGACTACGAAAAAAGAAAAAGAACAAAAAAGTACGATGCTACGAAGGATACGACACCGTACCTTTTACCCCTCCTGCACCCTATCAATGGATGCATTGAAAGCACGCTCCTTTGTCGTTTTGTGGGTCGCCCGATTCTTTTCGTTTTGCGGTTTTGCGGCCCATACAGGAAGAAAGGACGACTTGGTGTTACCTATGAATAACAAAAGAAGCACAAAAAGATGGAGGGGAGGGCCCCATGTCTTTGCCCCTCTGCGACGCCAGCTCGAACAGGTGGGCAAAGAAAGGGATTGCCATTCATACAATACATGCTTTTTTCTACCAGGTGGGCCTTTTGTTTTACGAACAAAAGCTACTGGATGTGGCGATCAATCGATTATCATCCCATCCATCTTCCGCGCAAATCGTGAGAAAAGAAAGCATAGCGCCAGAGTGTTGGTTGTTTTGTCCATTCAAAAGCAGGCAGTTATTTTGTAAAGGCAGCATTTTTTTTTTTTGGATTTCAGTTCTCAAGTATCCGAGGTATGTATGTGATGTATTTACTTCGTACATCCATAGTTGTGTGAGGCCTGCCACTGCGAATGCAATGCAAAATTTCGCTCGCAGCAAGTGGGCATGGATCGAATCTGACGGGACGATCAGAGAAACGATACGGGGGACACTCCCAGCCGGTCTCGTCTCTTTCTGACAGATAGGGTGCAGGTACCTTGATCACAGCCCAATAGACCAGGGATCTCTACGTACCCGACGTGAATCGGGACTGGTCCGAAGCCTGCAAAAACCGCCCGCCCTCTGACAAGTGGCCGAACACCCTCCCATGTGAGAACGGGGCTTCCAGGTTAGGCCAACCCCCAAGAAACCTAGGTACTATTACAAGTATTCTAGAACTAGTACTAAACTGGAAACGAAGTTTGGGAGAAGGGGTTCCGTCCGGGGGGTTTTTCGAGAGTCTATACTGAGACATCCAACGTTACTCTTAAAGCCCATCCGGTGTGAAACAAAACCCCCATCTTTCGCTTCGATCCAGGACATCAGGGAACGCTTTGTAGCGGAAGACCACCCGCCACCCAACCTTTTTGGCTAGTGAGCCCTCTTTTTTTGCCATCAAAACATCGATTCAACATGAAGGCACTGCACGACTCGCCTAGCAAACTGCTCGGACTTGAATCTCTTAACCGTTGATTTGAGTACAAAAACTGCCTCAGTTGCGTCCCATCTATAGTTTATTCGGTACGCACGATGTACGCAACTAACTGGAAATCGCCAAAGTCTACAAGTCTAACAAGAAAAAAAAGAAAAAAAAAACAAAAAAAAAAAACTCGGAAGTGATCTAGGGGATAGTGGTGTCTAGGTTGTGGTAGGTTCAGGGTAGCTAAGGTAAGCGGAAACTCAGTCCAGTCTAGAAAGGGGCGGTATGGGTGGCAGCGTCAAGTCTATCAGACAAAGAGGCGGACATCCCCAACTACAATCCCCTTGTAAACACGACCAAACCGCCCTCTCCTCCGCGCCCGTGGAATTCCTCCTCGAGTCTCTCGGCTGAGATCTTCTGTCTCTGTGGGAAAGCTGCCAGCGCGAGCGGGAGTACCGCATAACTGGTGGCCAAGATGAGCCCCAGATTAATAGGCAGCGTCAACCGCGGGCTCCTCTTGAGCCACTCGGTCTTTTGCAGCCGCACCAGCACCAGCGGTGGGATTACCATGATGGGCGAGCCGTTCAGCACCCTTGACAAGGCCGTCTCGCCAACCGCCAGCTTGGCCGCGACCTTGCTCTTGCCCAGGCTCTGGACCTCGCTTTCGGCCTTGCCCTCGGCCGCCAGCCTGGCCTTGTCCGCCTCTGAAAGTACGGGGAATACGTCAATGCCCTGGCGAATCTCCTCGCTTCGCATTAGGAACACGTTCAGCGCACCGGCCGAGGCCACCGCAGCGAAGGGGACCAGACGGCTGAGCACGAGGCGTGTGGAAGGCTTGAGCGAGGTCAAGCGCGGCACAAGGCTGTTGAGTCCGACAGCAACGGAGCATGAGGCTCCTACTGCGAGAAAGTAAGATTGCGCCAGCTTGGAAAAGGTAAGAGGGGAGGACTTGTTGGCGTTGGCGCTGTTGACAGCGACGTTGAGAGACTGGTTAACCACTTGCCAGGCAACTGTCCCCGTTGTCTGCTCTCGTACCATTTGCAGCATGTCAGATTAGTCGTCTTCCGCTGCTGCAGCTAGTTGAATATCAAAGATCAGCTTACACTGAGACCTGGTTGCAGCATTCCAGCAGTGACAACCAAGTTCGACAGAACATAGCACGACATGCGGAAGGGGAGGAAAACTGGTTCGCCATTGTCTGGAAAGAAGACATATCACAAACAAGGTTAGTGCAAGATCAACGATTGTCAGCCAGCTCGGAACCGAGTAGCCTCAGTGAGATCGCCCATACCTGGGTGAAGTGTCGAATCCACAATCTTCTTTGCCTTCCACAGCTCAGGTGTCATCTCTTTGACACTCCCCTGCTTGTATGCTATCAGAGCCTGCTTGGCCTGTTCCAGGCCAGCTTTTCCGACAAACAAAGTCCTGCCACGCCAGAATGTCAGAATACACGTCCGATAACGCCTCTTCTTTCTTGTCGCCGTCGAGCTTCGTGCTCCTACTTGGCAATCCTTTACAATCTCGAGGCCACGCATTCACAGCGGTCCGGCTCCCGTCAAAGATTTGGTGGCAAATAAGCCGTTGGACCTTTCTCAAGCCACCCTGCGCTCAAAGATTCTCTCTTGTCCATGTTTCTCACCTCGGATCCGTGATGCCAGCCGCATGGCGAACGCGGCCCCAGTACGTGTTCAGATCATGCTGAGAGTCTGGAAGTTCTCTGTTGCCCGGTAGCGAGGCCGACATTGTGACAGGAATACAGTCCAGTCCTAGAAAGTCCTCAAATTGACAGGTGGTTGTGGCGCGTGTCAAGCAGAAACGCGATTGGGAGACTACCAGGCGTAGGTATGTATGTAACGCTACCTAGCTATGGAGCCAGCCTGTGAATGAGCAAACCAAATTCAGAAAGCCAGATCTGTTGCCCCACGCCTTTGTCGCGCAAAATGTGATAAAAGAAAACTTAAATTTTCCCAACCCGGACGCCAATGAATAAAAAAAAGAGGGAAAGAGAAGTGCCAATTGAACTCGGTAAAATGCAACCTGCCGTGATTTCTGCCTTGAAAAACAAAACCCCGGACGATCGCTTCAAGTCAATTATGACCAAGACTCGACTTTTTGTCCAGCGGTGAGTGAATGAACCATTTGAACCCTCCCGAGAAAGGATCATTAATGTTACCTTACCCTGCCCCGATTTCGGTGATGACAAGATCCGCTAGTGGAGAGCGCCTGATGAGAACTAAAAAAAAAAAAAAAAGGTTTAGGGTAGGTAGGTACGGCACATACAGTGAGAGCAGGCACACAAGCACTACAGTCCAAGTACCGTAAGGCGCTTTCGGTTTAGGTTAGGTACGGCGGAGGGCGGCTGTGCCGCATGCAAACCAGGGCAACCAGGCAAGCCAGGGACTCCCGGTCGTCCAAACAGTCGATTCAATCGGCTACACCAATTGAAACTTTGACGCAATTGTCCATGGGCAGCTTGGCAGCTACTGTAATACCTAGGTAGCTAATTACCTACTTGCCTACTCCGTATTTACATTGGGGTACATAAGGTACCTACATATCAAATCGTCATTGAAGCCGACAATTCAGATGGCCATGTACGCGTCACTACACTGAATCCACGGTGCCTTTTAGCGATATGCATTCGGCCGGTTGACACAGTTTTGTCGCAAGATAGCATACTCAACATATCCATATCACCCGTAACCTCGAGCAAATTAGCAGAATGATCTCAGTCACCGATATCATGCGGCGCCTGCCGTTCGCCGCGTCAACGACATCTCGGCAGGCTATCACCTACCTTCTCGGAATATCGCTCTTCTCTATTTCCTTCCTGGTATTCCTAAATAGCAGCTTATCCTTCGTCATCACCGACTTGATTGGCGTCAAACAAGGCGTTGGCGACATCGTCGGAACCCTCGGCTTCGCAGATGAGATCGTTGCTTTGGTTGCATGTCCCGCCTGGGGCTTGATCTCTGACCGGCTGGGCGTTCGCCAGGTTGCGGTGGTGGGTTACTCGATCATTGGAGCTTCTCTGGTACTGTTTGTCCAGGCTCAGAATGTCTATCCGCAACTCCTCCTGGCGAGGGTTCTGTTTGCCATAGGAGCTACATCTGCGTGAGTGTTAGACCTCAGAAGAGAAAGAGGGAGATTCACTTGCTGACAACACCCTTATCTTGTCAAATATACAGGGCCACTATGGTGACTGCAATCCTGCCTCCATTGACCGACGATGCCGACTATTCCGAGAACGAGAGTGACCCCTCAACGAAGCCTTCGCATAATTCCCGGGACAGTGTAGCACTTTCCCTAGAGTCACAGGTCACCATTACACCGGAGCGGTTCGCTGCACAACAAGAAAACGGGGTGGATAATCTCGCGAACGGAGCAACTGCTCACCTTTCGGATGCAGACAAGGGCGATGCGGCCAAACCCTCGGCCCTCGCAGGACTTGTCGGCCTCTTTACAGGCTGCGGCGCCCTAGTAGCACTATCCATATTCCTGCCACTTCCGGTGCGGTTTGGGCACATTGAGGGTACCACGCCCGCCCAGGCAGTGACATACTCGTTCTATGTCGTTGGCGCCGTTGCTTTCTGTGTGGCTGGTTTCGTCGCTTGGGGCTTGCGCGGAATAAAAGGCGAGGAGGGCAAGGGGTGGCAGATGCTCCTGGGCCGTTCACCTTGTGATGACGAAAATGAAGGGGACCGCGTTCTGTCTCAGGCAGCTTCTTTGCGCCGCCGAAGACCAGGACAGTCTCGCCGAGCTGGGCAGCCTTCTGTACAAGATGTAAGGCCTCTTGAGTCTTGATTCTCTTTTGACTTTTACCAAGGACATTGCTAATATAAACAAACAGAGATATCTCCCCTACGGCCAACTCCTCAAAGACTCGGTTCGCCTTGGCTTTGTAGATCCTCAGATCGGTCTCGGCTACCTCGGTGGGTTTGTGGCCCGCGCATCGACAGTTGCCATTTCATTATTCATCCCACTCTTCATCAACACATACTTCATCAGTAATGGTTTTTGCCAGGGCTCACCTCACGACCCGTCCCCTGAGCTGAAGAAAGAATGCCGAACCGCATATGTCTTGTCATCTATCCTTACCGGCGTTGCACAGCTGTTCGGACTTGTTTGTGCCCCTATCTTTGGGTATCTAGCCAGTCGTGCGACAGCAAAGGTCAAGTTCAATGTACCCGTCATTGTAGCCACAAGTTTTGGCATCCTTGGATATATATTATTTGCGAGGCTCCAAAGTCCCGAATTTAAGAATGTGGACGGACGTGGCGGCAGCCCATGGGTGTTCCTGGTCGCGGCAATGCTAGGCATCAGTCAGATTGGCTGCATCGTCTGCAGCCTTGGTTCGCTTGGCCGTGGCGTCTTGACTGTGGATTTGCCCGCCAGTGCCCATGTTCAAGAAGAGCAAACACACGCCCCAGAGGACGAAAGAGCGCCGTTGCTCGCAGCCGACGAGGCCGAGCAGGGTGAGATCGCGACGCGACAGTCGCCAGCAGTGTCCCGCGTTCGCCTCAAGGGTTCTATCGCCGGCGTGTACAGCTGGTGCGGTGGCGCTGCCATCTTACTCCTTACCAAACTAGGAGGCTTTCTCTTTGACAAGTGGTCGACGGGGGCTCCTTTCTACATGATGGCTCTCTTCAATGGTGTATTACTTGTGGCGGCACTTGGAGTCGACGCAGCCAGATTTTATCGTTCCTGTAAATGAAGATGATATGGAAGGGCAGGTTTTTGCTTGTATTTATTCGGTCTGTGAATATTGTGTTATTCAAATTGAAAAAAAGAAAACAAATAAACAGTTACATTGGGCAGTAGGAATCTTGCTAGCCGCAAGACGTTATGTGTCACCAGATGAGATAACTAACACATTTGGGGTGGTTGCGAAACCGTGATATCAAGGATATTTATCGCCAGCAATAAACACTTGCTTACATACACGTCTCGACAAATACGGGTCGTAGCAGGGCTCTCGCGGGTTGAGCCTCAATAGCAGAAGTACGTATCATACTTTATTGCAAGCGGAGTGGGATCGTCGTAGTAGGTGGTTCGACGGTAGTCCTCATCCACAATCCCCAGATAGTGAGAAGAGTCAACCAGCTCATCTCCCCACTCCTCACCGTCGTAGGTCAACGGCGGATACTCTTTCGCCCTAGTCAGATAGTCAGAAGCTGTTGGGTCCACCACGCTAACGGGGTTCTTTTCCAAGATTTGGGCCTCGTCGCCTTGAACGCCGCTGCCATCACTGCTGTCATGGTTCACAAAATGGAGAGGTACGGATACTGTAGGGCATGCTGTCAGGTCAGTCGAAGCGGCCTGCCGCTTGCTTCGCTTCTGACGCCTCGCACACCTGTTTCCATACAGTAGAGACTTGTCGCATGCGTCGTGAGGCGACGGCGATGGTCTTGACCAAATGTCAGCCCACCGCTTTCCAAAGCGAACGTCCTCGTCGTCCTCTGGAGGAGGGACAAGATTCAGGACCGGCGTCCCCCTGGCCTGGCAAACGAGATTGTCATCCCAGAAGCTCCCAAGCCAGTGGTCGATTCCAGAAGCATAACAAGGCGGGATCGTTACCGGCTGCTGAACTTTGGTGGCGCGGATCCTGGTCGAGCGTCTAGGGAGTCTCTTGTATGTCCCGCCAATGGCCCAAGCAACGGGCGTTGAAGGTCTGCGGACGGGGTCAAACTGCTCCCCGAGATCAGTTTCCTGCCGATGTTCCGAGTATCGCTCGTGCGAACAAGGTGGCTTATTACAAAAGGTTTTTGGGGCTTCGGTCTGTCGAGGATTAGCAGGCTGCTTCCTGTCCTCGAGCAGAGTTGATTCTCTGGAGGCACTATCAAGGCCGAGGTAGCGTCCAACGCCATGGCGCAGCTGCCTCGATTTCTCAAGCTCAACCTGCTTCGCGGTATCTTGATCTATGGAGTGACATTGCCTTCTCGAGGTATTAGCAGCGGGCTTGACCAGGTTTCTCGTATCGTGCTGATCACTGATAAGCTGAAGGACGGATTGGTTCGCTAGAATCGCCAGTTCACTGAACATTTCGTGTGATTCAGGGCGACCTCCCTGTTGTCTTGGGCGGAATTCCCAGCTGGCTACTCGGTTGAAGATACCCATTTTGGCTCGCTGGCTGTTGTTGAGGAAATAAATTGGTTGTTTAGGTGTCGTTAATGATGGAGAGAAGGAAATGTTAGTCGTACTGCTGGCTAACTGTCAAGTTTGTACAGCAACCAGGCTGCTGAGGAGCTCAACCTAGAGGACGAAAAGACTCGGCGAGACAAAGGGTCCTAGAGTTCAATTTATTATACTCGGAACCCGATGAATGACTTTGTATTGCTGGACGTTAGACAAAGGAGCCTCACCCGCAAAGCCCCTTTGTTTACCCAGTGGCAATGTGTAGCTAGCCTTTCAGGCCACCAGTTTGCATCTTGTTTGAAGGACAACGCCTCTCCTCACACGCTTGCGCGGTCGAAGAAACCAAGAGAAAATTGTCACACCCAAAGACGAAGAATAGAACGGAACAACCCATTTCAAAACACGGTGTGGTCCGACAACCGCAGTAACGCCGGCAGTGCTCAAGACCTGCTAGTGGCCGGAGAAGAACAATGGAAAGACCATAGGAAAGGATCGAGGATGAATGGGTTAGTAGCTTTAAACAACGAACCGAATTTACCAGTACAAAGATGCCATAAAACATGACCGTCATGGAAAGCCCAGATCCCGTTGCTCCCCCAGCGGCCACAAGCCATTTTTCCCATACCGTTCACGCAAGACTTGAAGATGACGAGAAAAAAAAAAGAAATAGACCATGCTAAAAATCTGCCATGTGCATTCTCAAAGAGAGGGAAAATCGACGTTAACAAAAAATTGAATTTTTTTCTTCTTTGTTTCCTTCAAAAGGCATACTTGACGATATCGTATCACAACAAGTGAAGCTGGTGATAATGGCGCAAAATTGAGTTCGACAAAGCTTATCAAGCCATGACAACCGCCCCCTTACTGTCACATATTGATTCGTAGATGCCAATAAGCACCGCCTTGACTGCTGGTGCCTGAAAGATACTGATCATTGAATCGTATCTCTTTGCATCGTCAAAGTCGGGTTTGTCGCAAATGAGGCCTCTAGCTGCCAAGGGAGGGGAACGCAGACGTGTCCTTGGTGTTGATGGTTTGAGCGCCACCACGGGGGCCTCCACGACCACCCTCACGAGGACCCTCACGAGGACCGTCACGAGGGCCACCACGGCCACGGCCTCCAAAGTCACCACGACCACGTCCCTCACCGCGACCACGGCCTCCGCGGAACTCACCACGGGCACCGCCGCGGGGACCACCCCGGCCACCGCCACGAGGACGGTCCTGCTGCTCAACGAAGCGCTGGTCAATGTCAACGACCTGCTTGACCTTGCGCTCACGCTCGCGCTTGGCCTTGCCACCTGAACCGGCGATGAAGTCATCGTCCTCATCCTTGACAAGGGGCTTAGCAGCAGCCCACTCCTTCTTGAGCTTGGTGCCCTCGTTGGCCTGGCGGACCTTGAGCTCGTTGTCAAGGGCAAGCTTTTTCTCGGCCTGCTGGGCGAGGTAGTCGGCATACGAAATGCTCTTGTCCTCCTCCTCGACGGGCTCCTCGGCAGCAGCATCTTCGGCATTGGCCTCCTTCTGCTCTTTCTTAGCGAGCTCCTCGCCAGCCTGCTCATCCTTCAGCTCGGCCTCGCCCTCGGTGGCACCCCACGACTGAGCGGCAGTCTTTTCGGATCCGCTGCAAAGAATCGTGAGCTTGAGTCCAAGTACATACAAACGGAGCAAGAACATTTTCAAGATTCACGTACCCTGACGGCAAGTTCTTAGCATGACGGTCATCGCGATCCCTACGGAAGCTGCCACCACGTCCTGATAGTATCATCGTCAGCAAAGTCCCATGTGTACATTGCGCTGGAGATATGCAAAAGGAATACTGATCAAACATACCACCACGGGCACGAGCACCGATTCCACCTCGGGGGCCGCGGGCCTCGTCGGTGTTCCTGGGACGACGGTCGCCTTCAAACTGTCAGTTGGGACTCTCTTGAGTGATTCATAAGCTCTGAGGGTGCGAAATGGTTAGCGCACCTCCGTCGTTGCCAGCTCCGCGGCGAGCACCACCAGCGGCAGCGTTGCCACGCGGGGCCTCGTCAGCGCCAGTGCGCTTGGTCGTGTGAGTGACCTTCTTGTCGACCGTCTTCACGGGCGCCTTGGGGGTGTCGTCCTCCTCGTCATTGCCTGCAATGCCGTAATTGGGTATATTGTCAGCAGGCGGCGAAACCAGTCAGTGAATTCATGGATTGGTGTTTCAGTCGCGTACCGAGGAGGGCAAAGAGGTTCTGTTTATCATTGTTCACGGTTAGCAAAATGAATTAGCCAGGTCTACGGCGACAGTGCAGGGCTTTGTAGCAGTATGGTAAATTTGTTTCCAAAGAATTTAGGGCGTAGCAAGCGAGGCACTGTGATGGAGGGCTGAGGGGAAAGGTGAAGCCGGTATGATGGCGGGTTGCTGGTTATGACTTTTCGTGTGTGTGCGTGTGTTTCTGTGTGTGTGTGTGTGTGTGTGTGCGCTTGCTTGGTCCAAAACGTCAAGCCAATCGATGAGGGGCCAAACGGGCGTAGCCATTTCGTTTTCATTCATACCTTCGACACAACTGCGCTCATCTTGTCGCCGGTTTAATCCGCCTTTCGGGAAAGGCGTTCTCGTGATTGCGACACTCAGGTGATGAGGAATTCGGTGGTTGACACGCCTAGCAACAGGACATGTCAATTGAGGCTGTTACTTGGGGCAGAGTTTGCGAAAGCTCAGGGTTTCGGGAGAACCAAAGGAGACCAGAGACGCCCCAGATTGAGGATTCGCACCTGCACTACTGCGTTTGATTGGTCCGAGCTCAGAAAGCCACACTCTTACTTCGGCTACGAATTTTCAAAATTCAGGAAAGAGTAATCCACTTTTTTGATCGGGGCTATAGCCAAAATGCTGTGGCTCTCACGTGATTTAATCGAGAAGGGCTGGAGATGGAAAGACACTTCCATGGCCTTTGACGCAACCCTTGCCCAAACACCTGACCTGAAGTTTACGGAGTGTTTGGTTTGTTTACTTCACCCCTCATTAAGTAATCTTATTTTGATTGAGGGGAAAACCTCTTACAGTGAGTGAACAGCACCCTCGATACGCTAACAATGAAATGGAGACTTGAGATCATCTTACTTGTGTATAGAAGAAATAAGATAAAAACAAAAATCTTCTCAATGTTAGCTTCTGAGGTAGATCAAGAATCATTACCCAGCTGTGTTGTGCTACGTTGCCAGTATACAACTCATATCCACCACGCACCGGTGGACCTGTAGGGCTGTCTGATGGCCTGATCGATTGATGATTTATCAATCGCTCCCTATGCCGGCCTCTGTAGTGTATGTATCTCTCATGTAATGGCTCAATACCATCTGACTCATAGGCAAGGTTGGTAACATCGGCTTCCTTTACAATCAATTACAAGTAATAATCCCTGTGGACTTAGTACGATACAGTTGAGTCTGCTCCGACCAATGCATGCAGGATTCGCAGAGCTCTTACATGTCTACATTAACTTGACTTGCATTGGTGTATTATACCCTCAAGGCAGGTATACGAACCTACCTATAGACCAGGTGCCGAGTAAGGCTACTCCCGTAAAAGGTTGCCTCATATTGCGTTCAACCAAACAGTCCCAGCATGCCACGCGGCAGTATGCACCATGAGGGTTCAAGGTGGGACAAATCGGATTTCCCGGTTTCTGAAGTATAGATCCTGTCGGATCATCAGTTACTCGCCGTGCCGGACCGGGTTTGTTCACTTCAATTCCGTGCAAGGCATCATATATCGGGGGTCAGATGCCAAACATACTGCGATTAGGGCTTCGGGGTCCACAATACAGCTTTGCCCGGCCCGACTTTCGGGCTGTCCGGTGGGCGGGTACGGTCATGGCATGAAATTGATACCATGACCCACTCCATCACGCATGTGGGCATTGTGCGAGGACCATGCAACTTGCAAGACAAACAAATCGAGAACACATGATGGATAGGAACAGTGGTCAACTGTGCTTGTGCTTTGCTCGCTCTGGTGGGATGTGTGTAGGTATAAAGCTTTTTTTTTTTTTTCTTCCGAAGCTCTTATATAAAGATCTAGAAGGTATCGACGGGATACTCTGTTTTTCTAAGAAATTTGGACTCTCGGGCTAGAAGCATTGGCCCAAGTCTCCCGCTCCTCTGTTGAGGAGGCATACGCTCGGTGTGATCGTCACATTTGGGAGGGGAAGAAAACAAAAACGCAGACTGAACCGGCAGAAAACGCAACTTTGTTCGCGTCGACGAAAACGCAGCAGAAACGCAATCCACCTGGTTGCGTTTTGGCCGTGGGATCCGGCAGGTCTTAAAAGGGACAGTCGCATAAGGTCATGGGCTACAGGATGGCAGGGGGGCTTACGAGGTCCTGCTCCATTGCCAAGAAGATCCAATTTGCCAGTGACAACAACTGCTAGGCGACGACTCAGGATTGGCTGGGCGAACGGCACACGCCTGGTTTCACCGAGAAAAATGATTATTTCACGAATCGTATTAAATCTCTTTGGTCGTGAGAGCCAGGCCAGAGTCCTATTTACGTAATGGCAAATCACAAGGGCTGACATCATGCGACTTTCTTACTCTCCCAAGAGCCAAGCGAGAACAAGAGGTCTTGGGCAACTCTGTCACAGATACCCGTTGCAGAGGGGCTAGGTCTAGAACTAGAAACTAGACTAGAACTTTGCTGTCTCTTTGTTTGGTTCAAGTGCCTTGGTTGCCTTGGTTGCCATGTGCAGGTAGGTAGCAAGTAGGTAAGTAGTTAGGTGGTATACACGATAATGGCGTGGCCAGGCAGACGAGTATGCCAGTTGCGACCTATTGAACGGCAACGGCTGGCAGAGGTTGCGTTGATCACTACCATGTAGGCTGAATTAAAATAGAATTTTCTCATGATTTAGTAATCGTTTTATCTCTAAATTTCTTAAAATTTCTCCTAACCTGGAAACTCCTCGCGTAGCTCGCTTCATAAATTGTGTTTCCAGCATCAACAGAGGCCTGAAAGGGAAAGCAAATAAGTGCAAATAAGCCTGGACGCTTATCAAAGAAGTGAAGTGACCACAGGAAAACCCTAGGTGCCAAATATAAACTGCTCTTATAGTAGTATATTCAGTTGTGCAAGCCAAAGAAGAAAAACAGAATAACTTTTCCTGACCTCCCATTCGCCCATTTTCACACCAGCAAAATATGAAAAACATGTCGTCCCTCCATCTAGAATGGACAGGTATAGAATTGAAAACAGAAAATGGGAAGAAAAAAACGCCTCCACAAGATAATGACACCAAAAACAAACACAATGTCAAGCCGTTATATCCACCGTGTTGGGTATTTCCGTAAAGCGTCGCAAAAGTCGTTTTTTTTATATGTCGCCCCGCCCGTGTGGAAGAAACAATGACCGGTAAAAAGAATTAAAGACATTCGATAGAGAGAAGAGAAAGGTTTGAGAATCGTAATCGGGTGGGCAGATTATGAATCATATGTTCAGAGGGTTTGAAGTGCCTGAGGTATCACCTCATGTTGCTTGTGTCGAAAGCAAACTGGCTGCCATTAGGAAACGCCATGCTTGCCGTAAGCCCAAAAGGGTCCCAGTCAATTCCGGTATCGAGCAGCTGTGTCATTGAAGGGTATGTACTGGTAGTGTGTGCAGCTGCTGTAGTGACTGCAGGTGACGGGGCAATTGAACTGTCAAGAGGCGTTCCCGTTGCTGCGGGGCTCGAAAGGTTCAAGGGCTGTCCCTCTCCGGAATACGGAGCACCTGGATACGGCCCCGGTCCTGAGGGCGTATCTGGCGTCTCACAATCATCCATCATGTTATCTGCAGCATCGTATTCTTGTTCTGTATTTTTGAAACATTGTCAGCTATCAAGTACTCGACTCGTGGAATTGATATACTAGGTCCGGCACATGGGTTCCTTTCCCCCCTCCCCATTGAACACGAATATAAATCCGGTGTTTTTGCTTACCAAGCTGGTCGATATGGCTCTGGAATGCCGGCGAAGGATAGAAGGGCGCAGATGGTGTTGCACCACCAGCTGTAGCAGCTGCCACACGCATGGCATGAGCACGGTGGGCTGCTGTGTGCATCTGCTGCTGCATCCCCCTGGCGGGACCGCCTGGGGGTAGACCCTGGGACATCGTCACCGGCTGCTGGGGTTTCATGCCGCCCGGTGGCATTCCTGAGCGGGTGCCCGTCTGAGTGTGGTCAGAGGCTGAACCTGCTGGGGAACCAGCAAAAATGGAGGTCGTATTTGTCGGAGACGCCGAGTGGGAGGATGCACCCTGCCTGCTTGCCGGTGATGGGTGTAGGGCGCCAAGACCTGGCTCCATTTTAGGCGCTATGCTAGAATTTGACCTGCGGGAGTGGTGGCGATTCAACAATGACCTCGAGATCGGAGGCGGTGGGACCAAGTTCTGTGGCATATGCGTTGGACCCAAGTTCGGGCTTCCGGTCTTGGCACGCAACTCGGCCTGCACATCGATGCCTGGAAAGAAAGGTTTTAGTATTAAAAAGTTCAGGCTGTGACGAAGACGCAACGATAGGTCTCACCTTTCTCGAGTAAAATGCGCTCAAGGAGCGAGTTCTTATAGCGAAGCATAAGACATTCATCTGCCGCATTGCGATGAGCAGCCTGGAGCTGGTGAAGATTCTGCTCATGTATCTTGATAGCTTCCTCAAGTTGCTTGATGTACTCGGTCCGCCGCTCACGAAAAGCAGCCTGGGCCTGACGATTGCGCTGCTTTCTCTCCTCCGAAGTCGCATAGATCTGACGTTGATGTTAGTGACCACTTGGACGAGGTGGGTTGAACACAGGCCATGTCACGTATCTTGCACGTGCATGGACTTGACCCATAAGAAAGCATATGTTGGAAGGGCGACTATGCTCCGCATCGGACTAAAATGGGTTGAATGAAAGCAAGGAATTGTCAACGACTTACAGGCTTGCGACCACCTTTGCGCTTTGGTTGCTGAGTCTCTTGAGGCTCCTGCGGATTGTCGTTGTTTGTGGCATTGTTACCCTGCTGGTTCTGCTGCTCGCCCTCGGGGCTAGAGCCAACAGTGTCGGGAGTATCCTCCTTGACGGGGTCCTTCCTGTCGATGGACATCTTGTCTGCCATGCCTGTTCGCCGAGACGAAATTCGCCAAAGACCCCAGGTAGTCGAAGTGAAGGGGGGGCGACTCGGCAGTGCCTTTCCCTTGTGTAAAGAGGAAAAAAGAAAAAAAAAAGTAAACGAAAGACTATAAGTGCCAGTTACCTGCCACTTATCCGCTGATGGTCCTGCATCCAGGGATGAGAAGATGCAAATTCTTCTCTGCAAATATTTTGGTGATTGGCAGGCTATGTGTAGCCAGGCTCTTTTTGTTGTATTCTTTTATTAGCGTGGCCTTGATTGCCTAGCCGGTAAGTGTGAAGTCGAGTGGTGGTACCGGGGCGACAAGTATTTGCTCCGGGAGGTGGGCGGCGCCGGGCGGCAGCCGGAAGACGGCGGCTTGGCAGTGAAACGGCAGAAAATAATAAAAATATAAAAAAAGAAAACAAATAAAGTGCCGATGACGCAGGACCGGTCCCGAGCTTTGATAGACGGGCTTAGGCGCGCGGCAGCGGGTTCAGGCCTGATGCCGGTGCCGGGGGTATGGGCGAAAAACAAAAAAAAATAGATGCGATGCGATACGATGCGATGATGTGATGCGCTGCGATAACGGGCAGCACCCAATCAGTACGCACGCTCGTTGGTCAATTGACAAGCGCTTGGGCAACAAGCGGCAAGGTTAACTGAGATCCGAGAGATAAGGCCCCGGGTGATTGCTTGGACGGCAGGGGTTTGATCCAGATGTGCCTGGGCTCGACTTGTCGGTTTGTCCAAAAGTTGAGATAAGAGAAATGTCGATGACAGGTTCAGTGGGAAATCTGCAGAGGGGTTCGGGTGTAATTTTTATGTAAAAGAAAGAGGAGAGACGAGGGTCAGAACGGTTGGTCCACGACGGGTAACAAGACACAAAAAGGTCCGCAGCCGCACGCCAACCAAGGACTTGAAAGTCAGCTCCTCTTCCTCTTCCTTAGCCATGCAACACACCCGTGCTAGGGCTTCCCCTCCCCTAGACCGAGCCAAGCGAGCTGGGGACCCTGCTCCAGCGACTTGAGTGGGAGGTCCAATTTTGTCCGAAGAGCGGAGCTCAACTTTTTTTTTCTCCCTGTCTCTCACTCCTCTTTTGCCTTGTTATTTCCTTCCCTGGCTATGAGGCGTTTGCCCCAACATGCAGAAGCTACGCCACGTCGTAGGGACGACAGTCAAGCTACCTAGCTTGAGCCCGTGCTTCCTCCCAAAGTTGGTCACCTGTTGACCCCAAAAAGGAGCCAGCGAACAGAGTAAATTCTATCCAAGTTGGACAGGAAGTTGCTTTCGGTTCTTGGGAGCGATAGACCTTGGTGTGGCTTCTTGCATGTAGCGACTGCTTTTTGGAATGCAGAGAGTTTTCACGCCGTCTTTCCCGGACTGGAATGTATGATGAAAAAAGGTGTGGGTGGCGTGTGATGTGGCCGCTGGTGAACAAACACCTCCCCCACTCGAGCAGTTACTCTGCCGTTATGACACCAGACGTTTGGTGGACGACAAGACGGCTTCTCCAGTGAGAATAGCTGTTGAATCGGGTGTCTGTGGGTTGAGGCAGAAAAAAAAGTCTAGCCGTTTGTTGATCGGGGACAGTTGAACAGCAACCCGCCAGCAGAATGGTATAGGTACTTCGTACCAGACAAAATGGTATATGCTGAGCTCAAGACAAAGAGAAGAAAGAATAAAAAAATTCAAATCCCTGGAGCCAAGAGGATACGATTTTGATGACTCTTTCTTCTTTCTACTTTTTCATTTTATTCTTTTTAACAAGGGCAAATGCTCCCGTTATATCTTGGGAAAAAGTTCGATCGTAAGTACCCAGGCCATGTTCGTTCCTCCATGCCATATTAGTGCAGTTAGGGCTCCTCTCGCCCACTTCCCCCGACCCGCTTGCGCCGCCATCCCAGGGCATCCACCTTCAGACGGCCGAAGAGTCGCGACTGTTACATTCAGGGCCTTTCCAGCGTTTTCGGGAGCGTTTTTCACATTTTCATGAGCTCGATCGGATTGCCAAGGCGCTTCTGCTCGGGATTTGAACGTGACACTTTCTACTGTATTCTTATGCGAATTGGACACTTCCGTCACATCTCGCCAGGAAATTATTTCACAACACGTACTTCGTAGGTAACTGACTTCTGGTTGCTTCCCTACCAGATTGAGCAAAGGAGAAAAAAAGCCTTTTTCAGACTCGAACTGTTTGTCTGCCAATCCGGAGGCTGAACTACTAATACCAACAGCTATATCGTACTCATCTGGGTTGCAATATGTAATGCGAGAATGAAAATGAAAAGAAAAGCGAGAATCTCCTCTTCGTATATTCGGAATGACGACAAACAATTCACAGATCGAAATTTTAACCCGACAAAAACTGGTTGTGGTTAGTATTCCGTGCCTTAAGTGCTTCACTCATGATTCCGCAGGTCGTTGAGCCGGGACGGTAGGTCGGCTCGGATCCTGGTATCGGCTGCGGGGCGTTTTCTCCGGTGTCGGAGCAAAAGAGAAATTGGCTGCAGGTGCCTCGTCCAGCTGGGATGAACGTGGCCACCACCACCATGACATGCAGTGCGTGTGTTCGCTTGGCTTGGCTGCGAACAGCTGCCAGGCGCGATGATGAACGCTGCGTTTCCACCCTAACGTGCTGTGCTTCAAGTTTCAAAGACCAAAGGTCATTTGAGCATAATCGATTTCTCTAATTTTTGGTTGGCTAATTAAAAGGGAAACGAAAGGAGACGACGTCCCTTGACCAAGCGAGTGGACCCCGACCCGAACACAACAGGCCTGGTCTTCGCTGAGCCGAGACTACCAAGTCGAGGCACTTTGACCCTGGTACTCTTAGCACACCAGATGGTACCGTACCAGCCATCTGCATATGTGCCGGTCTGTAGTCGCGTTTTCTCTGCGTTTGTGTTTGCGTTTGCTCTGCGTTTATAGTTGCGTTTTCCTTTGCGTTTGCAGTTGCGTTTCCTCTGCGTTCATGGCTGCGTTTTCTAAATTTTCTAAATTTTTCTTCTTTTTTTTCCCCTTCTCGCCTTTATTAACAACATGCCCAACAAAAAGGCCGGATGTATGTGCTCCCTCCCCTTGCCTTAGTTCCTGCTCTGTACGTTGACGGCATGGTTCATTCCGCGAGACGGGGGTTCATTATGTGGTATAATGAGTATGACATGACTGTATGTGAAGCTGTGAACAGCCAAAACCCCATAACATTAAGCTACAATGGGCTCGACCAATATTCTGTTGGTCTTGCAAAGAACGCAGAAGCCAGAATAGCGTTTGGGAGGGCAAATCTACGACTACCTACCGGTACTCGGTAATTGCGCTAGAAAACGTTGTTCAGACTCTCAGAAAAGCATAGGGGGCCGGTGCGGCCGAGGCGGCAGCAATAAGATGTCGACGTTATGCCAGGGGCGATAAAGCTGTGTGCCAGTGTGGCATGCACCGCCACGCCCAACATGAATTCCCGCGGAGCTAGCTTGCTAGAGCCCATCGGTTCGGTTCTACTATAACCGTACCATCTGCACCGCGAGATTGTTGCGCCAGGTTGTCTAGAGGCAGAAATTCCGCACACACACACCGACCTTATCTGCCAAGTAAAGGTGGGATATTAGCGCGACATGCATGGTGATCAGTGAATCCAGAATACTCGCTCCATTGGCAGCTCATCTTCCGAGTGTCCGGGGGAACCGCATTGTCGGGATATGAGCGCGTGACCATTTTGTTACTGGTGGCGTTCGCATGCATGGGTGCACAAAAATCAGGTGTGGTCTCGAATCATTTGTCACCCAGGGCTGCTGACAGCGCGACGACAATATTGACCGCAAAGACGATCAGAAGGAACAAATAGGTATTAGCAGCCGAGCTAGATACACTTGTTGTCAAGTGAGCCCAGCCCATCAAAATGCTAGCCTACTTAATTCGCCCCACTCTGAAAGAAATGAGTTACATTCGCCGAAGAATATTCCGTGCTACACCGGGTTTCTAGTGCTGGCAGGCTGTGATGCTACCACACTTGTAACTCTACTGCAGAAACAGATTGCAACACCTTCGCCTCCTGACATCACATCCGGCGAGATCGTCGAAGAGGCGTTGTCCTTCTTTTCATGTCGATATTTTCTAGCTTGCAAGCCTGCTATTACGGTAGTTCTGGCTTGCTGGTTATTTAAATTATGCATTTAATGCAAGCGATCTTGAGATATGGGCTTGATGGGATACATATGTATGTCGTGCACAGATTACCAGATAATATTGCTTGCTATTTCCGTATCCATGATAACAGTAATATCAAACAATTAATTACCTATCCAAACCAATTGGGAACTACCCACCCGGGTAGTGTTCATAGACAGACCCGTAAAACCCTGGATTATAATCGTACCAATGTCAAACTGATCCAGCTCACTGCCTCTAGCAGTGAATGCTTTTCATGTGTTACTACGCCCTGATGCGAGAAACACCACCGGTTGTCAACAAAATATACCGAGCAACGCACGCCAGCTAGTACACAACGTTATTCTTTTCGCGAGAAGCTCGATCATAAGCAAAGAATATGCCGCACCGCTCAACGCGACGGCGGGTTGCATGGTGCGATAATGCCGCTTCAGACCAATCAAATGAAACCCACTATTAGTGGGTCATCGCGGCACTTTCGGAGCTTGGACCACTGAGAGGCTCGGGATCTGCTCCACACGGACAAAAATGTTTGTTTACTTTCCAAAACCCCCGCCCATGTTTACATGGAACACCACTTTTTCCACCCTGACATCATCCACGTTCCTCCATTCTTGACCACCCCAGTCCTAGCCTGGAGTTATCGAGATTAGAACGCAGCGTTCCTCTCCTCCAGATATAGGGACTTCTTTTTCGTCTGTTGAAGGAACGGAAAGTAATTATCACAACATAGTCGAATAATGGCGCGCCCCCGTCGCTCAACGCGCCTGGCCGCGAATGCTGCTCCCGAGGTGAGTTGAAAAAAATCCAAACAACCAAGCTTTGCACACCGCAACTATCAAAAACACGCGAGCAAAAATCAAGAAGACTTCTGCAGTCATATATATATCCACGCCTGAGAGTCCTTTGCTGATATAGATGAATAGGAATCGACCCTTCCTAAACAAGAGCTCGGCTCGGTGGAAGAGACTGAAGAGACCACTCCCGTCGAGAAGACCCCGGCCAAGAAGAGCAAGCTTCCCAAGAGCAGCAGGTCAGCCAGAGGCAGGGCAGCAAAAAGCCAACCTGTGGAGAGCAGCCCGTCGCGTGCCCATGTCACTGCTAGAGATGAGCCCTATGCGGCTTCTTCCCCTTTCCCACGAACTCCGGCATCGTCTGCCATCAAGCCACCGGCAACAGAGATGCATCCCGAGCACTACCACGCTTCCACCGCCGCTCCTTCTTCTGCTTTGCACCTCGGATTCTCAGACATCAATCCCGCGGGCCCTTTGAACTCATCACCTACCATAGAGGTGACGCAGAGGGCAGCAGCGGCACCATCGCGCAGGACCAGCACAGTACCATCAGCACCATTCACCTTTCATCTTGAAAACCCTAGCGCCGCGACTGGAGGTCTCAGTGAACGTACCAAAGCACTTCTAGAAGATATGCGTGGCGACATTGAGCAGATCGCGGCAGACCTCAGGGCTAAGCGCGACCAGGAGAAGGCGGAGGCGGAGGCAAACGGACGCAAGATCGCCTCGGCCAAGGGAAAACGCGGTCGATTCAGTGACGTGCACTGGAAGGAACTCCAGAAAATGGACTCTATTGTCAATCACCCCAGTGTCCAACGCTACAAGACGATGAATAGCAACGGCAGCAGCAGCAGCATCGCCGGCAATGTCTCGACCAGTCCGGCTCAATTGACCAAGGGCGTCAAGAGAACACAATCCAAGGCGAACCTCAACGACCCGGAGCTTCGTAGGGGGGTTGCGACTGCTGAGTCCTCTAGGAAGCCGCCCGCAAAGTTTCCCATCTCACCCGCCAAGCGGCAAAATGGCCTTTTTGGAGGCAGCAGCGATGAGGTGCCCGCGTCCGCAGTCAAGCGGGCAAGACAACGTATCGAGGACGATGCATCTACTGCTCGGCCTGTATCGAGGGATGCCAGCAGTATTCCACGGCCGACTACCGCCGGCAGGGAAGGCCCAGGCCTCCCACGATCCCACACCGCCGTGTCGGCGTTGATGACTCCAACAAAATCATCTCTGGCCCGATCTGTCGCCTCGGCGGCAAAGCCAGGCCCGAGTGGGGCCCTCACTGCTCCTGCACCACCAGGACGTCTCAAGACTTCAGCAAGCAACAGCAGCTTGACCATGGCGTCCAAGATTGCGGCACCAGTCCGGTCACCCAGCCGATTCGATAGGATCAAATCAATGCTCCGAGGAGGCCAGAAAGACGATGTGCCCAAACCTGGTAGCGCCTTGCCTGTGCCCAAGGCTTCTGGTCTTACAACACCGTCCGCTTCTAACCTCGACAAGCCACTGCCCGCAGTGCCAGCAACGACCCCTTCTCGCAAGCTTATGAAGCGCGTGGTCTTCACTCCGGATTCCAAGAAGCCCGTCACTTTTCTGGGCAACGATCGCACCCCTTCTCCGCTCAAGTCAATTTTAAAGTCCGGCCTGCCCCGGTCGAAAACGATGAGCAAGCTACCCGAAGTCCACTACCCGAATCTAGACACAGTCATGGACGAAGGTGAAGACCAGGAAAGCAGTGTACCCGCGGTACAATATCCGGATTTGCAAACTCTAACAGATGGCCCTCCCGAGCCTACGACGACCTCGGAGGCTGGTGGTCTCGGTTCTGCGGTCCCTGGAACGTTTACTTTTAGAAGCGATCACACGATTGAGTTTGGCGGCACCTCGCCCGTCGGCTTTGGTGGCTCCCGCGGTCAGTCCAGTGTGAGACATGTTCGGCAGTCAATCATGCCTTCACAGAGTCCCAGGGCGATGCCCGGTAGCTTTCCAGACTCGGTATCCGAGTTCACTCACGGAGGCGCTGGGAACTCTGGTCAGCGCGAAAACAAAGAGAACCGTGCTCCCTCCGTATTCCTGCCTGCCGTAAAGCATGGTCTTGGTAACAAGAAGCGCCATCGTGCGGACTCGGATGACGAAGACGAAGTCTCTGAGGAACGGGTAACCAAGAGGGCACGTCAGATTGAGGACGGTGAAGCACTTTTCGGCTCAAGCCATGGTGCCAAGGGGTCGGTCAGTGTGCCACCCAAGGCTCGCAAACAGCACCCGAGAACGATGCTGTACAGTTCGCCCAAGAAGCCATCAGAGTTTCCCGGGGTTGGTACTAAAACCCCATCCCCCGTGAAGAGGTCAGGCATAAGTCTCAGTCGCCTTTCCATGCTTGCGCGGCCCAAAATGCGGAAATGAGATAATCTTTGCTCGTCTGACATGTCTCTCGAGAGGCTTAATTTGTCGGGCTTTCCAATGACGACTGGACCGCCGTAAGCCAAAATTGCTTACGACTGAGCAACGAGGCTCGGTGAGTCGGTCCCTTGCCATCAACAAAGCGGTGCTTGATGTGCCGATTGTGCAGTCTTTTTGCACTTTCTAGAATGTCTAAATACTTTGGGTTTATTATTTTTCCCCCTTTGGAAATCGTAAGAGACCCTCTCCCTGGACATGTCATCAGCCATGGTGTGACCAGCAGACGGAATGGGTCAAACTGCGAGGTTCCGCACAGGCGTTGTTTGGGTTATGATTTCTTTTTGCTGTTGGTCTCTACGATAGGTCACGGGTTGGGCAGGTCACGGAGTTGGTTTCAAAAAAAAAAAGAAAAAGCAGGCAACAACTTCGTTGATGGCAGAGACATTCAGATGGGGGTTAGGTAGGGTGGGCAACTGAGGTTTTTTTATCTTGGTTCTAACCCGAATGCCCTGTTTGCTACTTGGGTTGCCAGCTACTGCATCTGTTTGTTTGTTGGCTTATGTTTCAAGGAAGCCCTTGGGATTTTGGGACTGCTGGTATATTTCTCTTGCATTTTTTCATGGTTAACTGTACAGTATTATTTCGCGCTTGGCCGGGTCGGTCCAGGAAAACTGCACAGAAGGCATTTATGCTTGGTGCTTAATTCAATGCGCCTTTTGGCCGTCATTAGCAAACTATATAGTTGCCTATTTTCTGCCTGGTGTCCTCTGCAATAAGATGGCGGTCAATTTTCATGGGACTCGGCGAGAAAGTGCTGCCTGCAGATGTCTCCCGTTTTCAAGTGATTTCCTGCTCAAATATGATGCAGTCTCTGTGTTTGCAGATATACATTCCCATTTTCAGTCAGGTAAGTTAGGGTGGGAAGGAACATGACAGAAGGGTGGCTGCCTCAAGTTACCATAGCCCAGGTACCTACCTGGGTAGGTACCTTAACTTGCCTATGTTCTTTCTATGTTGGCTGATCGAGAAGGTGTAACCATGGATAAGGTAGCTTAGGATTCAATCGGCGCGAGCAGATCAAGTAAATGATATCGAGTTCGACGAATGGATGCCGAATGGTTGTATTGGGTTATTCCCATCTTGAGGCGGTAGGTACCTTGGTGGCCATCTATCAGTCCCTCATTATTCTGCCTCACTTTCCTAAAGAAATAAGCAGCTAAATAATAGTATTCCTAAGACAGATGATCAGTTCACCGAGCATCGTTAGCAGAAAACACGCGTCCTACTTCTCGTCACAGGCACATCGATCGACGCAGTCAATACTCAACACTTCCGTCCCATCCCGGCGGCCAATGCTATCGGCCGCAGCCTCGGAACCTTCGATATCGACCTTCAAGCCGGCCTTCAGGGATTTTCTAGACCCGCAACATCGACCTGCGTTTATCTGCAGCTTCTGTCACCGGCCGCACCGCTCCCCGGCGCACGTCGTCGGCGAGTCTGCTCGCCTCACGTGCGAGGGCTGCTACCGGGCCCTGATCGACCTCGCCGTGTGCTGGAAGTGCGGAGAGCTGGTGTACCGGGGCGACGCCTGCGTCAGCCTCGGCTGGTGCTTCTGGCACCGCGTCTGCTTTGGGTGTCTGTTCTGCGGCGGGAAGACGAGCGCGCGAGAGCAGTGGGGAGGGTGCGGTGGGGAGGGCGACTGGCGGGAAGAGCCTGGCGGTGGCAGAGGCGCCGCGGTCGAGCTGGACGAGATCCCGCTATGTCAACACTGTCTCTTGAACATGGCGGGGGATGGTGCTGAGGAAGATAAAATTGTCCGCTTGGCGTTGGGCTCGGCCCGCCAGGGGGATGTGGAACTGATCCGGGCAAGGTACGAGAAGAACAAGCAGGCGACTTTAGGATCCCTTGAAGCAATGCCTGAAGCCCAGGATAGCCTACAATGTGAGCTTGTAGTAAGCTTAATCCGGGAAGAGGGCCGACCAAGTCCCTTGTACGGCAAGTAAAATGCCTGCTGACATGATACTATGCTCTATGTTCAGCCACCCGAGGTAGTCGCTGCCCAGGTTGACACCACATGCTATGAGCACATCGAGACAGATGGGGTAGCGAGTCCGGTCACAGAGGATCCGTCTTCAACTACATTCTACGTCTCCATGTCAGATCCTTTCAATGGCCCAAGTTTTAAGCCAAGTCCTACCAAATCGATTCCACTTCAAATGCAGCCGTTTACACGACATGGAAACGTTGACGATGGAATTCTACCAAGGGAACAATCCTCATATCAAAGACATGTCGCCTCTTCCCGGGTGATCAGATCAGCATCAGTGGCCCCGCCAGGTGTGCATAATATCTACACGAAGGCAGTGCGCACTGACAAGCTGCCAAGCTTCCCGAGCCGGGATGCTTTCAAGCGCACAGGTTTGACTTGTTCAGGTGCCGAAGACAGCCCAAGGCCTCAAATCCGACGACAAAGGTACTCCTACGTCAGCAACGAGCCCAACCTTCGACCTTCGTTGCATGGTCAGAGCTAGCGGCATATGCAGCGGGAACATGTATCATTCCAGGGTCCCTTGACCGACCGAAAACCTCAAACGCCACCTCTGATGAACATACCTCCAAGCTCAGCAATCCAAAAAAGGAGTACATCTGCACCAGAGCACGAGCAGCAAGCGCCATTGTCTATGGATGGTTACGAGCCGTTAGGGATAGACACTTCTGCCATGCGTGCAACAAACACCAACGTTACTCCAGTGGCTCATGAGCACAAGCCAATTACTCCCGCTGCCTCGACAACGAAACACTCTGGGTCCAATGAAAGAAGAAAGCGCCAATCACTTCTCCCCCTTCCTGCAGTTGGCGAGTCTTCCAAGTTGCTCGGCCGGTCCAGACTGCAGAACAAGGCCCGCACCGTCGTTTCTGTTCAAAAGTCTACGGTCATGCAACGGGACTTCACCTGACGAGTTCATTAAGCACGATATTGAAAGAACCATGCCGTGTAAGAGAGCGACCAGATCCTCCACGTTGGCACACCGGACTACGTCTTCAATGTCAAACGATGAATAAAAAGAGTTTGATTGGAGAGCAAGGGTATCCATCTATTCTTCTATTCACTGTATATGCTATTTTACATTTTTAAAATTATCTCGCCTACAAAACACATCGTAACCCTTAGATCAAGACGGATATTATTGCCATGAGAATAAAGTTGTTCATGGCAAATCGCAACCAAAGCGTGCCGTTGTTTGCTTGTACATATCGAGACTCTGCCGACAGAGCAGACTAAACAGCAGGGGCAGCAGCTAGATCCTTATTTGCCAACTCTTCACTGACTTGTCCCGCAGCCAGATCAGGAACGCTGGTTGCGGCCTCATCGCCTTCTTGCTCCAATACGGCGTCGTACATCTTCTGCAGCGCCGGTAAGAACTCGACCGCCTCGGTGAACTCGCCGAGCTTGACTCTCATGTGATCAAACGCTATTAGAACAATCATGTCCCCGTCGGCGCTGTTTCGCTTTGCTATATCCTTAGGGATGCGCGCGTAGCGCTGTGAAAAGTGCGTCATCAGCACCCTGCGCGCCTTCATGCGCCTCGCCACGAGCATGGCCTCGCCCATGGTGCTGTGCTTCTTGGCGATAGCGTCGACCTGCTTTTCGGTCTCAAAGGTCGCTTCGTGGATGAGCAGCGTCGCGCCCTGCCCTATTTGCACGAATTCTTCCGATGGGCGACAGTCGCCCGAATAGGCCACCTTCAGGCCTGTCTTCTCCCATGTGAAGACGGTGGCAAACGAGTCAAAGCAGTGGTCGGTCTTGGCCACATCTATTCGCGTGAGGCCGCCGAGGTTGGCTTGCTGAGTCTCACTAAACGTGATAGGCTCCGCAATGCGGTTGACCTTATTGGGCCTCTTCACGCCAATGAGGGTCAGACGGTCACTGATACACTCGACATCTTGGTATTCTCTGATGTAGTTCATGAGGCCTATGGGGCCTACCACCGTGAGGGTACAGGGTGTTCCTTCTGATGTGGCTGCATCCCAGGCCTGGAGAAGACTTGCGGTGCCAAGGTGGTGGTCTGCGTGAGGATGGCTAAGCCAGACGACACGCAGGTCGCGCAGTATCTCTTTGGCTCCCTCGATGCCATAATGACGACGGAGCTGGCCGAGCGTACCTTCGCCGCAATCGAAAAGATAGTTTCCGGCGCCTGGTACGCGCACAAGAGTGGCTGAAACGTTGCGATGAACCGACGGCAAAGAGGAGCCAGTCCCGAGAGCAATCACTTCGGCATCGGAGCAAGGCAGGTCTTTGTTGTCGGCTTGGACGAGAACCTGAAAGTCTTGCTTCTTGACAGTCTCGCGAGCGGTAGCGATGAGTTCTTTAACTGCTGAATTGGGATGGAGCTCTCTGGCGTTGGTAACCAGCAGTGGCCGTGCTCTCTCGTCTTGAAATGCTTGCTTAGGGGCCAGGTCTAATCTCACATCGGGTTTCGCTCGCACAAAGGGTTTTGATGACAAATCGCCCATCGGCTCAGCGTTGTTGAAGACGGGTAAAGGGAAACGCTTGTTGTCTAGGTAGTGGTGACGAATGATGCCTTTGGTCGACTTGGTAAAGGCGATATGGTTTGCACAAACATCTGACGATGAGACGGTATGTCTCATGTGGCTGTGCTTTCTCATGAAGGCCAAGATCCTCTCATCATCTACCAGGCCTTTGCCAAGTATCCAATAGATGGCGACCATGTCACCCATTATTTTTTGGTTGTCCCACTCTGGCCTTGAAAGTAAGGATTCAACGTAATCAGCCGAGGGAACGTCAACCACAGCAAAGCCCACACCGGCAACGGGCGGCGCCATGACCATTTCAGGCGTCACCACATTGCCAGACGCTGTGGTGACAGTCTCGCCCCTGCATACCAGACTTCTTTGCTTTTTTGCGAGCCCAAGTTTCTCTGCGGCTGCGGCGTCAAACCTGCCACGGCGCGAGTGTAATTTAACTATGTAGCACATTGAAGTACCGGAGGGAGAAGTTTTGGGGAGATTCCGTATCTGTTTTGGAGCCCAATTTCTCCTGGCCAAAACGGTTATATCTGGGACGGGTTCCGAGCCCCCGGGCAGAGGACCGTGGTATTCCTCCAAGTTGCCATTCTTGCGCACATATAGAGTGGCGCCCCTGGTGGCCTGGGACAGTTTTGTCTCGACAAGGCCATCCAGCCGCCAATCAGTCTCAAACATGGTCATGATCACCGACTTAACAAGCTGTTGGTCCGTTTCACTGAGCATCCCGGGCCCAGGCTCGCCATCGTCGTGATCGACCTTGGCCCGCTTTCTGCCACCGGGGGAGTGGCTTGTGTTGGCCGATAACGGAACGTTCCACACGCGAATATTTTCGTCCTCCCAGTCATGTTCAGAATTGCTTGGATCATCTAGCCTCGGGTCGGCCAGAATCTCGTTCACATCCAGGGGCAGTTTCTGGCGCAATATAAAGCCGCGAGCCATGGCAAGAAAGTATGGCAAGTTCCTGCCCCCGCGCAACCGTAACCTGTTAAGAGTCGAGTCCTTTGCGTCGGTCTTTTTGTCCCTGAGGGCCATCGCTTTGGAAGCCGCCAGTGTGAGCACCGCGCCCATGAGGCCGCCGCATGTTTGAGAGCCGATGGTGCCAGTGATCATGATTTCCTCGAGCTTGATCATGGGTCTGTCATTAGGGTTACTGGCCAGCAAACGCTGAGTGCCCTCGGGGACTCTCCCAATCAAGTAGCGGCGGTTATCGCAGTGCAGCCATAACGCGGAACCTGTATTGTCGGCCGTCGGGGCCCAGACGATGTCTACCTGGGAGAGCATGCTTGTTGGCTCTGGAAATCTACCGCGGAGCCGTCGCTTGTGATGGCGTTTGGGACTGGCACGCGCGATGGCCAGCCACGAGGGGGCTTCAGTAGGATTACTGAAGGCGTAAGATTTCTCGAATGGTGCAACGATTACGGCGGGTGCGTCGTCGAGGTCATATGAATCGGCGAGCGCGGCAGGGGAGGCGCGGTAGTATCGCAGTTGCAACAAGTGTTTGTTGCCAATGCTGAGCCTTTGTACACGCGGCGGATATTTCGATGCGCCAGTGACCAGGTTGACGGTCCTTTGCGCAATATTCATGGGGACATGGAGGGCAGCAGATAACTGCCAGACATTGCCCAATAAAGGCAAATAGACTTCTATTAAATTACTGCTGCATCAAGTACTGTTAGTCACTCTTTGCATCAGTTAGCGGAGATTGCCCCGCAAAAAAAAAAAAAGTTGATCTGATCGTGCATGAAACGTTATCATCACGTGGAGATAGATATGCTAAATAATACGAATGCCATCCCTCCGTACCTGCCTGCCTTAATTGACCATGACCTGCAGTCTTCCTTCCCGCTCATTCTGAAAGTGGAATAATAATAATTACTGGCATTTCGCATCTGAATCTAGATACCTAGGTAATACCTACCCACCTTACCTAGGTAGGTATCCATATGTACCTGTGAGTTCAAGATCAAAGGATACATTTGATGCTACATCTATCTCCTGGTCTCTTGCAACTTCATCAGATCTATCAATCTGTATGCAAACCTGGACAAATTCCGTTGGTCGCTTATTTTTCGTTCGTCAAAGAGCTTTAGGAATGTTTCCGCTCTTTTCTTCGTCGATCAGGCTTGTTTGGATAAGTAACCCACTCGTGCCGCTTTCTCGACTTGATTTCAATTCATCGTACCTGGGTCAAGTGGTCCCTTGGTAGCATTGACTGCTTGCGCTCCAATCATAGGGTCTGCTCACTGGAGATTGGGAGAGTGGAGTTGAGAGTGAGCCGAACCGATGCTACGAGGTATACAGTACCCAATGTACATCAACTAATTACCCCGCCCACTTACCTATACCTAGAACTAGATAGTTGCTAGGTACTATTGCATCTTACACATGACATTGGTATATGTACCGCTTGAGCTTGGTTGATCCTTTGGCTGGGTCTGCGACTGCTACACAAATATGTAGGACAAGACAAATAAGGACAAGGTATTATGCGGACCGCAGTTAGGCACCTTCCCGGCTGGGCCATAATACGGAGAAAGATATTACAGATTGTTGCATTCTCTTGACACGCTGATATCCATAAGATGGCGTCCTCCCACGCAGGTCGGCCCTCGTGGCCCTCCTTGGGGCTGGAGGCCTGCTTTGCCCACCTGGTGCTTCTCTTGTGTTTACAATGGTTCCCATAAAACCTTCCACAGTCTTCCTCGGCCTGCTGCCGTTGGCAGTATTCGCACAGACAAATGACACCTTGGGACTTGGCAACGGTTTCATAACTCTCAACACTACCAACTTCAATGCCCAAATCGTTCGTGATTCTCAGGTTCTTGCTTCCCTCAAGCCGAACGGCGAAGTCTTTGACTTTCTGCCATTCGACTATATTGGAAGAAGAGCCAGGAATGGACAATACCACTGGGGTGATGTTACCTTCCGCTATCGAGCCGAGGGCCAGACGGCCTGGATAGATGGGGATTCGGCAGCGCAACGCCGCCCTGTAGTCGGTGCAGAGTTACCATCACTTAAAGACACGCTCGCCTCGTCCAATCTCGCCCCGACTCTGCCCAACGGCCCCTTGAATATCACCAGGCAATGGATAGAAGTGGACGGTGATCTCGGCCTTCGTTTCATCGTCGAGAATTCGGGATCTTCCCGGATCGAGCTGGGAAGCTTGGGATTTCCTGCAGAGTTCAATAGCATATTCACTGATCGTCACGCCGCCGATATGCAGCGCTTATGCTCACTCTCAGACCCTTACATTGGCATGGATGCTGGCCAGATTAGGGTTGGCCCGGTGAGCGGCAGCGGAGCAGCACTTGTAGTCACTGGTCTGGGTTTCACACCAATGGAGGCATATCGCAACCTGCAAGAGGGTGGTTACGAAGGCACTTGGTATGGAAGCCAGACCTTCGAGGGGTTTTACGAATGGCAGACGCTCTCCAAAGCATGGGCGGAGAATGAGTGGCGCAACACAAAGCCCTGGAACCCTGCGTCTTCCCGGAGCCTTGAACCAGGGGAGACTGTGCAGTTTGGCCTGCGCTTCTCTGTCGCCAAGGAAGGTGTCAGGGGAATTGATGCTACCGTAAGGGCGGCTGGAATCCCGACTGCCGTGGGCGTTCCTGGGTTCATTGTGTCTTCGGGGGAACCAGCGCAACTGTTCTTAGACTCCAAGTCCGAGGTGATATCCATCACTTCTGATCCGGCCGGTATGCTTCAGGCAGTTAAAGACTCGCCGAGAAAATACACCATAACCCCATCGACTACGGCCTGGGGACGGGTACGCTTAGACGTGCAGTACGCCGACGGGAGGACCCAAACTGTTCACTACTACGTCACCAAGCAATCCACCCAAGCTGTTGCAGATCTCGGGCATTTTCTCACCACAGAACAATACTACACCAACGAATCCGACCCTTTCGGCCGAGCGCCTTCCGTCATGACTTTTGACTACGAGACACGGTCAATAGTTGAACAGGACTCACGCGCGTGGGTAGCCGGTCTCAGTGACGAAGCGGGCGCCGGATCGTATCTGTCTGCATTTATGAAACAAAGCATACAGCCCAACGCAGAAGAGGTGGCAAAGCTTGAAGCATTCGTGGATGGGGTCCTCTGGAAATCCCTTCAAAGAACCGACTACGGAGTCAAGAAGAGCATATTCTTTTACGAGCCCGCCTTGGTGCCTGGCTACACATATAGCCCCAGTCTGGATTGGACATCGTGGACTAGTTGGAACAAGGCCGGAGCCGATGACATTGGACGAGGCTACAACTACGTCCACGTTGCTGCTGCATACTGGTCCTTGTACCGCGTTGCTCGTGGTTATCCCGACCTTACCAAGTCGCATGCTTGGGACTGGTATTTGAACCAGGCTTACCAAACAACAATCAGGATAATGAAGAACGATGTCTTTTATAGTGACGTCGGTCTCATGGGGGAAACTGTCTTTGGGGAGATATTGACTGATCTTAGGCGCGAGGGACAAACGAACGAGGCTGATGCTTTATCTGCAGCAATGAAGCAGCGAGCTGCGCACTGGGATACGTTACCAGTTCCTTTTGGCTCAGAGATGGCTTGGGACTCCACCGGACAAGAGGTATCAAATGGCACCATTAAGAGTCAGAATTGACTCTTGGAGTTTTGATCGATGGGTTTTTACTAACAGGTCCCTTGATTCCCAGGGTGTCTACTATTGGGCCAAGCAATTCGGCTTTTCCAACACCGTAACAAAGGCCCTCAACAGCGTGCTGGGTTACACGCACAACATACCGCATTGGGGCTACAATGGCAACTCCCGAAGATACTGGGACAATATGTGAGTTGATTTCTCTCAAGGACTGGCATCCCTGTAAAGACAACGTGCTGATTTTTCTGCTTCAATTCGGCAGATACGGTGGCAAACTGCGCAGGATAGAACGCCAGATACACCACTATGGCAGCGGTTTGAACGCCCTTGTTCTTCTGTCTGCCTTCCGCTCGAAGCCGAACGACACATACTTGCTCCGCACCGGCTACGGTGGCACGACTGGGCCCCTCTCCAACATCAACCAAGATGGCTTCGCGGCGGCGTCGTTTCATTCTTGGCCAGATACACTCAAATGGGATGGTATCAGCGGTGACTATGGCTCTGGCTTCCTGGGTCTAGCCCTCGGCTCGGGCACCTATCTAGTGGAAGAACCAGAGCTTGGCCTTGTTGCTTTCGGCGGTGTGCTGGATGGAACAAGGGTGAGAACTAATGATGCTGTGCGTCGTAAGATTTTCATTGGACCTTTGAACTTGTTGATATCGGTGGATGCAGGGATCATCCGGGACTTCAGCTATACTCCGGGTAGTCAGAGTGTTTCGTTGACGTTGGCTCAACTCGACTGGGTACCCAGAGCGCCAAGCGCTGTTGTCTGGGTCGAATCTCCATCGGGGTCATCATCGTTCAGCGTCACAACTTCTGGGGTTGCACAAGTTCGCGGGGGTTGGCAGGTGCCATTGACGGCAGATAGTGTAACGGTTGAGGTTGGACCGGCTTGATCTGTAGACTTTAGTCTAGATTGACAAGTGGAAGTAGGCTGGAATATCAGTCAAGGCACGGATTCTTTCAATCTCCATGACTGCCCCCCATACTTGAGTTCCTGATCAACCTCCATGTTTGTTGCCTGCCGGATGATCTCGAGACAAGGCAGAGCTAGTTCCCCTATCTTTATAGACATTGCCCATCCGCGGCCAAGCCGCCATTCCCATCTTTGCGCAGCAATCTCGTTCCCGATTCTGATAATACCCTGACAATACTGTCCAAGAAGCACAACGCTTCCGCGAGCTCCAACACCCTGATCTTCCATCTGCATGACGATACACCGGGCAGCGCCGCCAGCCAACGGCCTGACCTGTCCGTCTTCATCGAGGACCCCGGGAGTAGGTTCCCCATCATCCCAGAGCTCCTCATAGTCGGCCTCGATGCCCACGTCCGGGTTCAGCATGCGGCCCTTTTCCAGAGTCGTACCGTCCGGCTGCGGGAACATGTCGCCCTCGTCCGCGACCGAGTCCTCGGGCTCGAGCGGCGTGCGCGAGTCGATCCAGTGCGTCCATTTGGAGTGCGAGACGTCCTTGCCGTCAGCGCTCTTGCGGATCCACGACTCCGAGATCCCGGCGATGGCCCAGTCGACACTGGAGACGGGCAGGTGACTGACCCCACCTTCCTCGTGGTCGGGACGGAGCGGTAGCAGCACGCGCAGATCCACGAACCGCCGGCCGGGCGAGGTCAGGACGATGGTGGATGTGGGCTCTGCTGCCGGGGCGGGGGGCCAGCGAATGTATTTTCTGATGGAGATGCTGCCCATTTTTGAGTGTGCGAGTTCTGTGTTGGTGCAAGGAGTAATTAGTGCGCTTTGTGAGTATGAGGGGGAGGAAGAGGTACCTGTGGTTAGCGAGACAGTGACTATCGTACCTAGTTACCTAGTTCCAAGATAGCGATACCCCAGCGAGGTGGGGAAATACATGCCTGGATGGTGGAGTCAAGTGAGCTCTAAGAGCCATCTCGTGCAGGTACAAGTACCTTTGCATTGTCTCCACCCACGAGGTACATTGGCTTGGGGTGCTCATTGTTAGTTCTTGCAGGGATTCTCCAATTCGACCCCGCCTACTGTGCTTATGTCAATAGTAATACAGTATATTGAGCAAAGCGCTACCAATCCCATGCTATCTTGTCAACCATTGGATCACTGGGTCTTGCCGTTTACGTCGTTCGTGCCATGGACAAGAATAATCAATCTCGCGTCTGGACACTTGAGAACTTTTTGTTTGACCTCCAGAATCCGCTTATAAAAAGGACATGTTACTTTTCCTGAACCCTTAAATCGAGAATTCAACTCTCTACTCTCAAATATTCCAGAAACAAAATGACATCATCTCCCCTGCCTCTCGAGATATGGTGGCTTGTCTGCCAGGAGCTGGTCGGAGACGCGCCGCCTGACTTCAACTCACTGTTCAGTAGTGCACTTGTTGATCGCGCAATGGCCAAGGTGGCACTGCCTCCTCTGTATAGGTGATTTAACCCGCCCGAGTCTTTGTAGCAGTGAAAAAGACAAAGAAGAAACAAAAAAAAAAGACCGACCAAAATTACTGACATCTCGAACCATCACTCGAAGCGTTCATCACAAAGCTCTGGTTAACCTGGACACTGCGTCACCAAATGGGCAGGACAGGTGGGCAAACCTATGGCGCTCCCTGATCCTGTCCAGTATTGGCAAGACTGCATTCCCCTATGCTCTGTGGATCCGCAAGCTTCAGCTCGGCGACCTGCAGTCGAGTCTCCAGGACTTTGCGCGAAACCTGGCCGTCCGTGAGGCTCTGTTCAGGGGCGACATGGCCAAGTTCGAGGTTATCAGCAACGTCAACATGACGCGCGCCGCCCAGAGGAAGCTCGGTAGAGTCCCATTGGCCTACGACGCCATCGCACTCAAGGTCGGCGACGCCATCACTTCCTTCGTCAAAGATGCGGCTGACCGCAACGACAAGCTTGTCACTCTGGCAAAGCTCGAGAGTCACCGTATACCCACTGATGTCTTGATCACATGGACGTCCAGGCTGTCCACCTTGAGATCTCTGACCCTCCGAGAGGTCGACTCGCTCAACGCAGATGTGGCCTCCGCCATCCGCCGTGACTGTCCTTCCTTTGCCAAGCTGCGCTGCCTAAACGGCGCTGGGGACAATGCAGACGGAGATATGGCCGCCTTTCTTCTGAGCCTGGCCCCACAGACCTTGGAGCATTTTGAGGTCATCTCCACCAATAACTTTGGTCAGCAGACATTCGCCGCTCTGGGGTTTCATTCCACAAGTCTCAGAAAGATCATGTTGGCGTCCATATCCCAAGAAGCAGTCCCCGCGCTCTCATCCCTCTGCGAGTGCACAGCTATTGAGAATTTGAAGTTAGAATACGAGTCGCGGGCGATTTCCTACCATTGGAAAGACGACCACAAAGAATCATACCTCCAAGTGGCAGAATGGCTTCGCAACAGTCAGAGCCTCACCAGCCTCGAGATAACCTCATTGCCCGACACTCCCTCTCTGTTAGCCAAGGTACTGCCATCTAAGAATTTACGCCTGCGCAATCTCCGCGTCGACATCTCCGAACTCACTCGACAGGACAGCGCATTCTACCCCAGTCTAAGCCACCAGGAGACTCTGGAGGAGCTTTTCATCGAGAACTACGAGGACTCGTTCGGCCCCAGTGAGCCCCTCGTTCAAGCTATCTCCGAGTGCCGGAACCTTGTTGCCCTCTACGCCGTCAACTCACAGTTCACAGCCCTCGACCTCCGCCAGCTTTGCCTGACGCTGCCAAGGCTTGAAATACTGCAGTTTGACGGCGAGCATCAGGACGGCACCCTGGACGCGTTGATGGGGTTCGAGTGCCTCAAGTACGTCACCGTCAACGGTACATCCTCCTTTTCCTTCGAAAGACTCCGTTCATTCATCGATGGTCTTGCCGTAAAGAGCAAGCATGCACAATCGACATCAGCGAACGGCTCAGCAGCCATCTCCAAGGGGCCGCACTATGGTTTCAGCTTGATCATCGCCAGTCAGATCGGCTTTGGGAGCACCAAATTCACGAAGGCGCAGGAGACCTCTCTTCAGGATCTGATCAAGGAAAGGGTGAATGGGGAGCTTAGTCTTACTTATATACAAGACGAAGACGAATTGCACGAGAGTGACTTTTCTGACTGAGAAGTCTGGTTCTCGTACGCTTTTACCTTTGTCCCTTTTTTCTTTTTTTATGCACAGCCTCTTGGGTATGGAATAATGCGCCATTCATCCCTCAAAATTGTCGAGCCAAGGACGGAGCTATCATACGAACTTGGATGTATTTCTGATCTTTTTTTCTATTTGTGTGTATAGAATATGTAGAGTCTCTTAAGATATTTTCAAAAGTATCTCTTGTTATACTTACGATTGCAATCTAATTGTGTATGAGTTTTCAAAATCTCGGCGTGTATTCCCAGAAAGCAAGCCAAAAGATTGGTTATTTCAACATCAACATAGACTTGGTTATGAGAAAGGGACGGCGGTGCTTTGCAAAGTTCAGAATTGATGTAATGGGTAAACGAGCCAAAGACATTCTATATGCATCTATGAAAAGCAAGAGCATATCATCGGTCGACTTCTCTCGCCGCCAGATGCTGTTCTGTTGTGCACATGTGTTTCCGACAACAAAGCCCGTAAAAGACCAGTAGAACTATCATTAATGGGCGAAATCAAATCAGTTACAAGTGGAGCTGTGCTCCTTCCAAAGAACCCCAATTCTCAGGTAGTCCCTTTGCTCGGTATCCCAGGAGCTCCTCTTGGCCAACCATCTCAGGCACGGCCTTGACGCTCTTTGATGACCTCTCAGCATTCAACTCCTTGGTTATCGCCTTGACGCCATCGGCGAGGTTGAGATAATCGGCCAGGAACTTGCCAATATCGGTGTTCTCCACGTTGCCTCGGATCTTGTCGGCAGCCGGGCCGCCCGAGCTGTAGACGTTGACATCGACGGCCGAGTGCCCGTGGGTCGACCAGCCGACGTGAGCCCGGAGGCTGATCATCTCGGAAAAGATAACCAGTGCATTCTCCGGTTGCGCAACCAAGGCACTCAGCTCCAAGTCATTGGCGTTGGTGATACCAAGACCTTCGTAGACCAGCGTCTCGTTGATCCAGCTACGCAGCTTGGTGCGGCCATCGGCAGAGGCTGTAGCATCGGGGTTGGAGGAGATGTGAGCGGCAAGCCTCTGCGTCAACCTTTCACAAGAGGCACTGGCCCGCTTAAGAGCCTCTGGGTACCAGTTGTAGACGGGATAGTGACCAGGCTCCTGCAGGGCAACAGAGAGCCCACCTGTCTCGTGGTCGCTAGTGGCTACCAGGACGCCATCGTCGTCGCTGCGCTCCAGGAAGTCAATGACGGCCTTGAAGGCGTTGTCGTACTCGATCACCTCGCGGACCTGAGCAGCCGGGTCGTTGATGTGTCCAGCATGATCAATCCTGCTGCCCTCGATCATGAGGAAGAAGCCCTTCTCCGTGTTAGCCGTGGCCTTCTCCAGGGCGCGCAGCGCCGTCTTGGCCATTTCGCTCAGGCTGGGGTAGATATCAGACTGGTTCCGGCGATCAATCTCAAAGGGAATATCGGTAGGGGCAAAGAGGCCAAGAGTAGGGAGGTCGACGTTGTGGCCCTCCCTGAGCGCGTCGAACCCACTGCGGCTGTCGATGTAGTTCCAGCCATGCTTTTCGCGGGCGATCTTGGTGATGTCGACATCGTCAGCACGGCAGCTGCCCTCGGTGGTGTTGGGCAGAAAGTGGCAACGGCCACCACCAAACATCAAGTCGACGACGCGGCCTAGCGGGCCCTCGCCGACCTCCTGAGCGGCGACCTCATCGTTCTGCGAACGGTAGTCGACGTGCGATGCAAAGCAGGCAGGCGTCGCATCGGTGATGTCGGTGGTCACAACCAATCCAGTGGTGTACCCTGCGCGCTTGGCAGCCTCAAGAACTGTGCCACAGGGGCTGTGGTCGGGCAATGTCGAGATGGCGCCGTTGTAGCTCTTGAGGCCACAGGAAAATGCAGTGGCACCGGCTGCCGAGTCGGTTACGAGGCTGTTGCTGGAGCGAGTGCGGCTGGATCCCCAAAAGTGACGGTCGAGGGTCAGGACATCATCAATGGGAAGGCCATCGACATGCTGACGAAAGCTGCGCGTCAAGGACAGCGAGGCCGGGCCCATGCCATCCGAGACCATAAAGATGAGGTTGCGCTTGGCATTGGCCGGAGAGTGTGAGTCGTCCGTCTGGCCGCGGTGTTGGGACCAAGCAGCAAGGACGATGACGGCGGCAGTTGCAACGAAGGCCCAGACGAATAAAATCACCTCCCTGAGGCGCGTCTGCCAAAAACTGCCATGGGTGCTAGAAGGCGACGAATTGCGGTTGGCGGCTGCATCGTTGGATCGGTCCGAGTCCGCAAGAAGCGGAGTTGTTACGTTTGGCTATGTAGGTAAACAGGGCAGGCAGTTTGACGGCCCGGATAAGATTAGATGATGGGTTTTGGAGTTTATTGGGGGTCAAAGAGCTGACCGAGCTGGGCTGTAATTGGGGGGGGGGGGGGTAGCATGCTGAGCGTGCAGGTAGGTCAGGTAGGTAGGTGCAACAGGAAGCTATTTTAAAGCTGTCCGTCCGTTCAGACTCACCATGTTGAGTAAGTAAGGTTTCGAATGACAGACGTACGTGCAACTTCACAGACAAAAGCTAGACGAACTTCCCCATGTATTTCTCGCGCGTATCCAGATCTGGATTATGGACGCTTTCACAACACGACTGGGGTATTTCTCATAAGAAAAGGAATGTTACGAGGAAAGAGGAGAAAAAGAACAAAGAATTGCAATCAATACCTAGATAAAGTCCGACGATCGACCCTCGTGCTTGGATTCCAGCGTCACGGGTTTCATTGAATGCTAGCTCATACCCAGCTTAGGGCGGGTAGGCGGGGCCAGGTCCCTCCACTAGCACTACGGCAGTGCTTCGGCGCACGCTTCAACGAGGAGCACAACGTTTCGGCAAGGGCGCGGAGCTTGAGGGTGATGATGTCAGGCAGGCGCAAGCACAGGCAGCAGATACAGATTACCACGTACAATCCATACCCCATCGGCATTTTTGTGGAGCAGACACTTGCTTTGTAGCAGGGGTAATTTTGGTGGCACCGGGGTCGCAACTTTTAGAGTTTTTTGATTTCCAGCTCCGGTTCGGCCTTCCTTTAGAGCTAGTCAGTCAGTCATTTTGGTATGGCATTCATTGCAATCGGGCTATCAATCAATCAGTCACTCACAACCAACAACCCAACCAACCCACTCTGGCGATTGATTTGCTTGATCCACCCACCTACCGACTCGCCCAATATGCTGGCACTGAGACAATAAAACAGCCTCGTTTGTATGCGCCTGTTCATGTGATGCAGCCCGGTCATGGATATATACACCCGCGATTTAGACCATGTCGGGTGCCATCCAAGAGCGTCTAGCACAAGTGCTTGGGCGCACCAATATCGCCGCACATGCGCGCTACGTTATTCCGGCGCTGCTACTAACCGTGGCCGCGTCGGCGCCCTTGTTAATATACAAGCGGCGATCAACAACTGCCGGCTCGTCGCAACACGCCGGCGACGGTAAGCTTATGTTGCCCCATGCGCATTCTTCTTGTGGTAGTACTAGGTCTAGGCCTAATCAAGCCGACCACTCGCATGAATATGCTGCTGATTCCCAGATATCATTTCAGACAATCTCTTTCCAGATACAGATCCTGAAAGCACCGATCCGCCGCTTCTCCAAAAACATTCCGAGATCAAGTCATACCAGACATCGCGCTTTACGTATCCCGGTGTCCGCATTTTCTACCGACGCCATCCCAAAGCGGACCAGCTACCGTCTACGCCTTCTCCCATACCACTCCTCGTCTTCGTTCATGGGCTGGGCGGAAGCGCTGCCCAGTTTACTTCCCTTTTGACCAGCTTGATCCACGTCTCATCATGCTTGGCAATCGACCTGCCCGGCTGTGGCCTGTCTGAATATGCGCCCAAAGACTGGGATGCCTACAAGACCGAGGCGCTGCTCGAACTGCTCGACACTATTATCAATGACTACCGCGACAAGACAACCGATCAAGATGTGGTCTTGATCGCGCATAGCATGGGCACTGCTCTTGCTGCGCGCCTGGCCAGCAAGACGGTTCCCAAACCGGCGTCTATATCTAGGCATGTCGTCGGTCTTGTGGCCATATGCCCGCCCTCGGAGCCGCCGCCGGCGAAGCAGGCCGGTCTGGCTCGTAAATTTCTTTCGATTCCCACGCCAGTTCTGGATTTGTACCGAGCTTGGGATCGAAGAGGCGGCTTGGAAAGTGCTAGTGTCTCTAGATTCGTCGGCACTGATGCCAGCAAGGAGGCCAAGAAACTGCAGTATCGTTTTAATTGCCAAAGCAGAACACCTGTGTGGCGACGCATGGCATATGGCTTCCTCCCTACATACCACAATGGGGACACCCACGGTGGTTTCGCCGGTCGAGAGGTCTGGAACGGGCTCAAAATACCGGTCTACCTAATCGCAGGACGGGACGATCATATCACGAAGCCAAGTGATGCCGAGAGGATCCGTGAGTGGCTCTCGGAGGATGTAGACTCGACGGCATCACCTCGAGACGGACCGGTTATTGCGGATAGTGCTGCTCCTTTGGAGGTTCCAATAGAGCTTCATGACGCTCGGAACAAATCTCGGATCGAAGACCTTACCGACGAAGACTTTCAGCGAGCCCGGCATAGAGTCAGTCTGGACGATCCTCAGGAGGACCCCTCAACACCACGTGAAGGGTCCACCGAAATACCAACTTCGCCCTTGCGTCCCAGGAGGTCTGTGGAACTCATCGTCCTGCCGTCGCCGGCGACACACGCCCTACTCTACACACCGTCAACGGCGCGCGTCCTGGCAGGCCTGGTGTCGGACTTCCTAAGCACAAACATCAGTGGCCGCCTCTCGCTAGGCTGGCAGCTCCAGTACCTTTCCAAGGAGGGAAAGTGGGACGTCAAGAACTTGGCCAAGTGGAAAAACGTAGAGCCAGTCTCTGACCCGATAGCGGGGATATTCAGGGCTATGAAGACTCTGCGCGAGGTTGATGAGGTTCACTCCCCGAAGGTTTTTGTTGAAAATTGGGGCCAAAGCATCAGGGATATCATCGATATATCACACGACACGCCGGTCTATGATCCGGCGGGACTTGAGGCAGGCGGTATTCGATACCACAAGTTTCCGTCTGTGTCCAAAATACCCCCTACCCCTGAAGAGGTCGGGGCCTTTATTGCTCTTGTCGACAAGGTTAGAGCGGAACAACGGGAGAAGTTCCAGGGGGGTCTGAAGGCTGCTGTGGCTGTGCACTGTCACTATGGTTTTGTAAGTGCTGCTGAATCCGGATACAAATACCTTTCTTTGCTGACCTCTGATCCTTTTTTGAAACAGAACCGGACAGGATTCTTCATTGTATGCTATCTTATTGAGCGTGCCGGCTTTGGCGTGCAGGCTGCCATTGACGAGTTTGCTCGTGCGCGGCCTAAGGGAATTCGCCACCAACATTTTCTCGATCAGCTTTTTGTGCGCTACTCTTCACTGAATTCGAGAAGAAAACAGGAGCAGTGAACGGCGCCCAGTCAGGGGCTGTTTGTATAGCGTTGCAGTGCCTCCGCTGAACTTGAGATTTGCCGGACTGTTTCCCGGTGCCTGTTATATACCCATTTTTTGCATTGAATGGAGCGTAAGGAATATACATTGCTAGGTAATAGAGGATTTGATATCTTGATGGGATTCAAGGACCTGTCAACCGTTCCCATGGGCTCTGTGACAAGTATGTGTGCAGAATGCGAACCACAAAGCGTCTGAAAAGGACCAGGGCTTCCGGTAAATGCAACATTTGCCGGTTTGTGGAGATATCATCTAGCTCTGGCAAGTCTAAGGCAAGCATCATATGAGACGCGGTCGTCCATATGTTGCAGTTGTAACCCATCGGGATCAGATCAATATGTTGAGTCATTATACTGCGCGCAAATTAATGTGTTTCCATCAGTACAGACAGTTATAGTGTACAATGCAGCCCTTGATCTTTCCTCCCTTTTAGCACTGCGCCGTTCTCCATCGCGGCCTCATATCACTCCACCACACTACCCGCCCTCGTTTAATTCTCTTTTTTTCTTTCTTTTTTTGGTACATTCACACCCCACGCCCAAACCCAGCCGGGATGAGCGCGGCAGCGACATCCCTCGCGCCCCTCTCGGTAGCCAGCAGGTTGAACTGCGCGGCAGCGTTCCTCGTGTCCAGCACCTCTACCCTGATGCCCATGCCGGTGATGAACTTCCTCGTCGCGGGGCAGAGCGGCCGCATCTCGGCGCCCAGGCCCAGGAGCAACAGGTCGGGCCTCGGCCAGACGAGGCCCAACAGCGCCAGCGCCTCCTCGGGGTTGGGCAGCTCCCACTGGCCCTTGGCGTTGACGAGCTTCAGGTCGGTCGAGGGCTGATCGCCCCACGGCCGCCAGGCAAAGGCCTCGCCGTCGACCAGCAGCAGGCCCGAGCCGCTCACCGTAGTGCCGTTGGCGAGCTTGAAGCCGTCGGCCAGGCACGCCGAGATGGAGAACTCAGGCTCCGGCGCGTCTGCCAGCACGTCCAGGCTGCCGATGTCGGTGCCCTGGTTGCCCCCCTGGCGTTCTTCTGGCGGTGGTGCTCCTCCTTGCTGCTGCTGCTGCTTCTGCGGCACGCGCGCGGGTCTTGGTGCTGCGGTGTATAGCAATCTCGACGCTTGTCCTGCTGAGGAGTGTGTGCTTGGTATCCTGCTGGATCTGCTCAGATCCTGTGTCCATGTTGCTGGCCGCAATGTCCTTTGGGGAATGCTGGTAGACAGTGATGCTTGTGGTGTAGACGTGCTCAAGGCGCGGGTCAGTTGTTGTGATGATCGCACCGGCGCAAAGCGCCTGGCGGTGTTTCGGAGGGTCTGGGACATTGCCGCGATGTGACTTTATCCCCTTTGCGCGGATGGTGTTGCGCGGTGGTCGGTATGCCTCGCTGATCTACGCAGACTGGTATATGAACGGATGGGGTCGGGGGTTCCAATCAAAGAAGCCAAGTTATGACCAGCAGTCGTTATGGTGTGGTTTGATACAAGAATAGCGGTGGTTCCTCCTACCAGCTATGGTAATAAAGTTGGGTTAGGATAACTAAGGTAATTAATTACTCTAGGTTTGGTGAGGTCGTCCATCACGTCAGAACGAGACCTGCACTTTATTACGGAATACTTGCCTAGTATTCGGAAAGAATCTCGAATCGATAAAGACCCACATAAGTGAGTGGGACTTGGATAGTTTGGTACCACCATACATACAGTATTATCTTAGGCACTTCGGAGACCTAGTCTAGGTCTAGTCTAGACTTGGTTCTATCTCTAGTTCCAGGCGTAAATTGAATTGGACTTAGACCTCGAGATGGAGTCAACACTGATACATGCGGTGCACTCCATCATACGTCCTATATCAAGCTTCAATCATGTTGACTAGCTTGGATCGTTCAATCATTTTCGGTCTTCATTCCTATTTTTTCCCAGGTAGAAACATCAAGACACCAATGTGTCGACAAGCCCTCAATCGTTTACTAGTCTCCAGCTCTCTCAAAAGCCAGAGGCTGTCGAAACTCGACAGTATGGACATTCGGCCCGCATATTTGGCCTTGTTTGTGAGGGGTGCACGGCTGTGATAATTTTGGTCTTCTCTATCATGCAGACAAGAACGCCTTTTTTTTGTTTTGCATTTCCCCCAAAAAGACGTGAACACCAAAACAATGTTGCAGTAGCCGAGTTCCGATAAAGAGATCCGTTCCCATCCGTTTTCCTCACTCTCTTTGCTGTGAGAGAAAATAAAATAAAAAAGAGGAAGCACGCCGAAAGACCAAACCACCCCGGAGCCGTAGAAAAAAGTCGTCGTTCGTCACAAGACACGTGCAATCCGTCTATTTCTTCTTCTCGCCCTGGGTCTGCTCCTTGAGCACCTTCTTGACAATCTTCTGCTCCTCAATCAAGAAAGCGCGGACAACCCTGTCGCGGACGCAGTTACCGCATCTTGAGCCACCGTACGCGCGCTGGACAGTCTTCTTGGGCTTGGAGATCTGAGCGTACTCGCGGGGCCTCAGAGCAGGGACCTGTGTAAATTGGAAACGCGAATGTCAGCAAGCTGTAGTCGATATCGAATCGTCGTCCAGTGATGTCGCCAATGAAGGGAGCCGGCCAGGTTCCCGTCCGCTGCCATGCCTGTTTGCCATTGTCCATTTTCAATATTCCTTGCAGAAGTGCCTCAAAATGCGAGCGACCATCCCAATGAAGGCCATCCACATCTCAATACTGAGCTCCTCCTATTGCCATGGCCCAGGTTCCAAGTCTTCCCTGCCGATGCCCTTCCTCACTCGACAATCACTCCGAGGGTTCGCTTCCGAAAATCGACCGTGGTTCATGTGGTACTTACACCCGGGAGCTTGACGCCACAGTCACCGCACTTGGGGGCAGTGCCACGCTTCTTGATGTGGAGGATACGGAGGTCGCCGCCGGGGGTCTTGATAAGACGTGTCCGGTTGGACGACGTGTTGTAGCTGCAATCATGAATCCTCCGTCAGCAACCCTGCTCTATTTTGGTCCCAAAACCTCTATCCGCCACGAGCTCGGTCGTCCGCAAGATCACCACTCCCCTCCCAGAAGCTCCCCAATCCTCAGCTCGAGCCCTGTGTCGAGGAGAGCCTCCCGTGGGGCCGTGGTGTCTTGCAGTCCAGACCATATTTCGCTCGATCGTCTGGTTCGGTATAGAGAAAACTCACGGGTTGCGGCGGCGGTAAGTAACGCGGTTGTTGGGCATTTTGGCGGATTTTGTCGTCACAACGGCGGGTGTTGTTTCTGGATTGTCGACCGACTTTTTTTGGCTGGATGATGATTTGGAGTTACAACTGCAACTTTTCTCGCAAGTGTGCGCTGGTAGGGCCCAATTGTGGGGCCAGCCGCTCTGGAGCAATTACCTAAGCTAACTGGCGGACTGTGGACCAATGAGAAGCAGTGAACAAATTCTCCCTAGGTACCCCGCCGCAATTCTGCTTGATGGCTGGTGGCTTCCAGTTAGTCAGGTGACATAACATGGAAGGCAATTTATACGCGAATGGATTTGCTACTGTAGTGCACATGGTGTACGAGTGCATAGGTTGTCTATTATTGTTTCCACCTCCAATTACAGCCGACCTAGAATGGAACCCTGTCATACCTTGACTCGGGCTAGTAGTTGCTTGGTTATTCACTTGAGCGCATCACAACAGTTCACGGAGAATGTTATAACGTAGGTACATGTAGGTTTCTTGTGGCTCGGCAGCAATGTTGCCGGAATTGTTTAGATTTTTGGCAAGCAGCTACCATCATATACATTCTACCTGTTGCGGGTGGTGGTGGTGCAGTATACGCGTCTGTCAATTGCAGAAGCGTCCCAAAAGCATGCGAGTCTAAATTTGTCAAACCCCTTCCTCCTCCAACTTCCACCAAGCCTCGATATCAACTTGACCCAGTGCTTTCTACATAGCCGACCTTCTGGTCATAAAAGTAATACCCCAGAATTCCGTCACAACCGCCAAGTATTCCGGGTGTTGATAAATTTTAAGAGCTATAGATGACATGAGATATGTCATACCGTCCGGGCTTTAACTGTTTCCCGGAAAGAATTTGAGAAGAATGAGAACGAAAATAAAAAGCCGATGCCCATAAACCGATGGGCCACAAATAACAAGACGATCTTGTTTGTTTTTTGTTGGAAAGAAAATCCGACCCATTAACGCCGTCAGTGTAACCCGATCCCATAAAACAGGGGCAGAAGCAGTCCACACTGCTGACTGCCAAGTACCAATACAAACTACCCATTGAAATATATTTTATTCATGCCGCCGTCGTGTCCATTTGTGTTCGTGTTTTGGTCGTGGGCCAATAGAAGTGGCCTTTTTCTCTCTTCTTCGGTGTCCAAGGAGTGCAATTGTGAGGGAGCGGCAAGGGTCTCATGCTCAGAACGCTGATGAAAACTCTTTAGGCTCGCCCGGGGTTCTTCCTTCATGCGATGAGGATAACGGATGGTAAACAGACACATCATGATTGCCCATTTGCTCATCCCATTCGACGAAACCGGTCTAACTGCGGCGATCGTTGAAGACGTATCATTTTGTCGCGGGCTCGTGCTGAACAACCGGAGCGGCTCGTCGTCATTGTTGTTTGCCTACATAACCGAGGTTGACAGGAGCCTAGCCTCAACGTCGTCCATACCACCCATATGGTCCATACCATTTGTACGATCCATCATGTTGGCTCTCTCCATAGCGCCCACGCGGGCATCCATGTTGTTCATTCGGCTCGTGTCCATTCCGGTAAGACGACTGTCCAGAGGTGGGTTACCCATGGCGCTCATCATGTTCCGATTGGCCTGGTTCTGTTCGAGATTCTCCATACGTTTCTCGAGGTTGTCCATCCTGGACTGAATGCTTCCGAAACCTTGAGAGACGTCATGGCTGAGGCGATCAATCTTGTTGGCCAATGTGCGCAAAGTCTGTGCAATTGGGGTGTTTTCCTGACCGGGGAGCACCGCGGGCATTCGAGGTTCATGATTGTGCCGGGCTTCCTGCACGGCAAACCGCCACTGGTTGCTCAATTGAACCTCACAGACAGCCTTGGCGCGCCACGGGCAATCGACTTTACGCGTCGAGGGATTCCGTTTCTTGGCGGTGCTCGAGTATTTGACACCTCCACGGTCGCAGACTAGATCGTAGCGTGTAGGCTTTCCGTCGCGATAGTTGGAGGCACGTAGCTTGACTACACCGTAGCCCTGCTCTTTGGAGAATTGTTGGACGGCTGAGAGGAGGTCCTCAAAGGACCTATAGATTCCCTCGGGCGGTGGCTGAAGGGTTGGAACGGGCGACTGCGCGATCGATCTGGCAGTCGACGGGGTCGCGTTCGGGCCCCGCGTCTTCGCGACGGGAGTGGTTGCCGGGGGTGGGGGAGGCGGCGGGTTATGTGCCGCGTGTTGAGGAGGACCCTGTTGTGAGGGCGCCTGGGTAGGTTGTGCCGGCGTGCTCCAGCTCGAAACGGGCTGTTGTGAAGCCGCACTCGAGACCATTGGTGCCACCATTGGTGGAGGCACGGCCGACATGTTTGGGTCGTTCATCGAGGCCTGGGGTGCCAGCTGTTGCTGGGCGGGGATATGACCAGAGGTAGATGGAGCTGGTGACGGAGGCGCCGCCTGCTGGTAGTAAAGTACTCGATCCGTTGTGGCGATGTTGGCCACAGCGACAGCAACTTCTCGAAGAAGTTGCTGCTGCTGAGGAAACTTGGGGTACTTGATGAAGGGTAAATGGCAACCAGGCCAAAATGGTGGGCGGGTTGGTTGATGGTGGTGAATGATAGACCAAGCAGCTCGCAAGCGGACAGTGCGGACAAGACTTGGTCTGGCGAAGCTGTGCCCCAAAAAGGTACCTCAGGTACCAGGTAAATCGGGTAAGGTACAGGAGACAGTGACTAAACCCGAGAACAAATCGCGGTTGGTCGACGCGCTACGACTCAAGAGGTTTCAAACACACCAAAATGGGTGATGGATTTTGATGACCTTTCTTGTTTGCTTGTTTGCGTGAATGGGATGGTATAAAGAGTGACGGGTTTTAGATTCAGTAACCTGGCAGGTTATCGGGTAAATGAAATGGGACTTGTCAGGACTGGCAAGACAGTGGATATTTTTTTTCTTTGGTCGCCCACAAGAGCCAGACTGATTGGGCTCGTACTGCTTGACTTTGTCCTGGGCGATTAACAAGAATTTGCCGAAGGAATTGATCAAGAACAAGAAGCCAAGAACCCGATTTTTCAGTTCGGTCGGGAACACGGTGGATGAAAAGGAATTATACGGGATCGGCGACGGAAGAGTTTTAACGGGTTGAAGGGTGTAAGAACAGAAAAGGCTCCAGATTTGATTTTTACGGGTGTTTTTGTTTCTGCGGCTGCTTGCTTGCCTACTGCTGCTGCACGCTGCATGCCTTGCAATCTTCCCACCTTGAACCGTGGCGGGCAGCAGGTTGTCGGACGCAACTCATTGGTTGACTGGTTGACTTTTCACTATAGCGGGGCCAACGCTTGGTGCGCGTAGACAGGGACCAACTTCTGGGTGAGCAAGGTGGACGCGGGCCTGGGACAGGGATTACAGCACAGATCCATTGTTTAGCGTGACATCCCAGCCAAGCCTGCTTGCCTTGCCTCCACTGCCTGGATTTGCGGTCTCAGGTACAGTTCAAGTGCCAACTACTATGCACAAATCAAAAGCGTGTGTGGCTTGGTTTTCTTTTTTTATTTTTGTTTTGCTTTGTTTCTGTTGGCTGCGCCAAGCATCTCATTCTCTCTTCACCCTAACTTACAGGGAATCTGCCAACCAACACGACCACCACCTACCTAGGTACCTTACCTACCTACTTACCTGCTTGGGCACCTACCCAGATACCGTACCTTACTCACCTAGAGGTACCTAGGTACCTAGTCGAACTTCCAGATCGTAGTTGCCCGGGTAAACCAAGTACCAGCCAGCCAGCCAGCAGGCACTTGGTCCTGGCTTCCATTTGGTTTGCACTTAGTTTGTGGCACACCATCTTAAAACTGGACAAATCCTGATCGACTCAAGCGAGCAAGCCGCGACCAGAATGAAAAGTAAATACAGCCAACAAAAGAATAAAAATCCTGTGTCCTGGTTCGGTCCCCTACCTTCATCCGGTAGTTACAAAATTCGGCGCTCAAGCCTCTCCACTGAAAAGCACGAGGCAGCAGTTTGATTTGTTGGTTGTTTTTTTTTTTTTGGTTTGTACTTTGTACAACCTTGACACACTTGTCGGACCTTCACTACCGAGTTTTGGCGCAAGTTTGCTGGTTTAATTGCTTTTTTGCAAATACCAGGGGTTTGTGGATCAATCAAGGGGGCTTCTTTACACCATCTCTTTTTCGGTTCTTTCTTTCCTATTCAGTACGTACCTGTTAGTTTGATTCACACAAAGCCTCCGCGTGTGTGTGTGTGTGTGTGCTTGCTGTGGCTTTGGAGGTCATGGCATCCAACCCTCAACTTGCAAGGCCAAATGGTGCCCCCACCGCGGCTCCTATGCCCGCCGGCGATGACACGTGGGACGAGGCCAAGTATGAGGCGAGCCTCAAGCACCTGCATGAGCTTCATCTTCAGGCAAGTGGAAAATAATTGCTCCCAAGTTGCTATGCCCAATCCGGGCATGACCCATCATTCCTTTGAGGATTTCCTTCTCGATGCGTCGGCAATCATCTTGATGCTTATCCACCCAAACCATTTATATCTTACAAAGTGGATGAATCCAAGTCTAACCAGCCGAGTCATCAGCTACGTCGGCTTCGAGCCACAATCCCGCGAATGATTGCCCCCGCTACGGAAAATGTTGCAAACCGTAAGTTTTGTCTTGGGTCTCAAATCATCTTTATCGGCCCGTCGCCAATCCTAACTGACCAAACTCTCTTTTCACAGCTGCGGAGCTCTTTCCGGCCCTGCAGCGGTCAATGGCATCCGGAGTCAAGGACGTCAAAGACTTCAAGGACTCTATGACCAGTAGGGAGACCAGCAAGATCATATCACGAGCAGCTCAAAGCCGGCAGAAGAACCCTCTCGGGATCAAGCCGTGGCGACCAAAGGACGATCCAAATTGGACTCAGATGGACCTGGACTGAGAACGTTAGCTGGTTGTTGTAGTCCTTGGCGCCCCTTGCTAGTAATGACTCTTGACAGGCTCATCCTCGACATTTCGATGCTTCTACTGACTTGTCAGCAACGTCATTTACGTCATCTTGCATCTTTTGTATCAATCAAGTCATGAGCACTGGCTTTTGGGGAATTTCTACCATCTCTAATCACATGAAATGCCGACTCAATCTAGTTATACAACGATACCCTCCTCGTTCTCGTGTACACATTAGCTGTTATAATTCATCGGCAGAAAATAACGACACGTTACTTGAACGATCTGCAGCGGAGTTGTGTCAGATAACAATGTCCAGGGTTCCAGTCTGTACCGCCTCCTCCGTGAGTGCGATTCCATCCACTACTTGGAGAGGCTTCTCGCCAAAGTGTCCTTCCTCCTCTGTGCGCTCCATCTTTGTCTTTGGGCGCAAGTCACAATCAAGATCATTATTTTTAACAGTTAAGATGCTGGCAGGGCCGGTATCACCGTCGTTCAGTCCAAATACCTCCTCGGAATCCGGTGGGGGTAGCATTGTTGAGCAAGCAGAGTTATATTCCTCTTGGCTGAAAGGCAGGCCGAGACCTACGTCACAGGCTTCCTCCGTCAAGTACTTGAGCTGATCTTGTTTGAAAATACAAGCTGGCAGGTTTCGTGGTATCTTTTCATCCAGGTCATCGGCGGAGCTGTGGGCGATGCCACCCGGTACGGTCTGGAAGACTTGCTGCCGCACAAAAGATTTGCCCCTGATGGAAAGAGGGCTATAAAGAGAAAGTATGCACGTGTTATCAGAGTGCCCGAGCATAATTTCGAGGGTCGCCGCGATGAACAGGCATATCTGTAGATCGATCTAGCTTACCTTCGGCCATCATGGGGAATGATGGTGCTGCTGCCAATAGTTTCACCATGGTCGTTGCACTCGGCTAGAGGCGGAGTTGGTGGAGGGGTCCAAGGCGGCCTGACCACCTCGCAACCAAAGAAACCACTAGCATTGGGCTCGTTACTTTCATTGGCATTGGGACCAATAGGGAATCTCATCGCATGACTGTGTTGGAAGTCAAAGTTTTGCTGGGGTGTTTGGTATGTACTAAACTGGTTCAGATGTGACTCGATCAGGTCCATAAGATTGAACTGGGTATGGCTGGCTGGAAAGGGTTCGGGAGGGCGTCGAAGACCAAGATTCTTAGCGACATTTGGGTCATATAGAGGTCGAGAGGAGTACGCATGGAAGCCAATCCCCAGTGCTGCAGTAGCCGGTACGTCTCCGTTAACAATTCCAGTCAGACTCAGATAACACCTTTCAGCAAAATAGGGACGACAGCTGTGGCAGAACTCCATCTCGCACTCTTGCCTGGGTGATAATACCCAAGGCCTGTCTGATGTATTCCCAGCCTGTGCCGCCGAAGCTCTGGCTGCCACAAGAGCCTGCTTGCGTTGAGCAACGACCTTCTCGACTTGTTCCTCGGTGTAGCTGGCCCTCTGCTCTGCCGTCATCTCTGCGAGGATGGTTTCTCTGTCTGCCGTTGCTCTTCGGTCCGGGCCTCGCGCGGGTGGCTTCACAAGCTTGGCGAGCCCTTCTCCAAATTCATCCCAGGCGACAAAGTTGTTCTCGAAAATGGCGTTGTTCAATCTGAGCTCAAGATCCTCGACACAGTGGTAGATATAACCCTCGATCGGCTCACAAAGGCAGTTTGGGCAGACAAAATTGTCGTCATGGAAGCGCACGACTGTTGAATGGGTACAGTCTCTGTGGGCTTGTCGTCTGTATTGGTAGTTCGAACGGGGTCCCGACCCTTGTTGCCAAACAACTGGCGGATCAGAGTTGGTGGTTGATGGGAATGTACTCATGATAGGTAGTATTGGGGCGTTAGATCCATCTTGATCAAGGACAGGAGCTTCGTTGCTGTTTGTGATCAAATCATCGTCTGGTTGATCGACCTGAAAGCCTCGATCGTCGTGTATGGGGTCATGCAATGACATGTTGAGTTGTAGTCCGGGGATTCTATAGAGCGATACCCGGTCAGAGACTGATGAGAAGTTGATCTTGATGTCAACTGATGTCAGAGTGGGATTGTGATTGGTATGCATGCCATTCCGTTGGAAGTCAAAGGTCATCGAAATGATCGAGGATACTATCATACAGGAAGTCAGCGCCTGATAAATATCGTAGAGATGGGTACAGCTTGACTGGACTCGGACTTTGCAATGGTATGCGTGTATGTGCGTTGAAAGCATTTGCAGTCAGGCTTTGGTGGTGGTCTTTGGAGTGTCCAATATTAAAGGATGAATTCCTGAGGACTCATGGTCCGCTAGGAGTCTACTCGGGTCTGTCTCCTGCTTGACCTTGAGCTCACTTCTCCGTCAGAAGATAAATTGTCTGTATTGGTCGTTCATGCTCCTCAATTCGGTAGGTTAATACCTTGGTCGCCCGTCCCGTTATCCATCTACAGCCCCTCGCTCTATGATGCCGTTTGACGGAGGGCACATGATTTCACAGGAATAAATTTGAAGTTTGCTTAGTGCAATTCCTATGCTGGCAAACACGTATGTTCTTGTCGGCCCAAGTCGGATTGACATATTTAGAACAATCAGTATGAACATGTTGCCTGAAAGAATATCCAACACAACAACGAGGCCACCCAGCTTACAACTTATTTAATTTTCAATCATAACACACCAATATATCTTGTTCATAGCGAGGTGGGAAACTATGAGAGAAGCTAGGTGGAGGGTTTATTCCGTATCCTGTAATGTGTAGTACTGTAGATCTTGGGTGCGTTAGCGAACAAAAAAACAAAGCATGTTGGAACGTCAAATATCTGTTTTCCATCTCCAACTGCCTGCTTGACATCCACATCAGGCATGCGAGAGGCCAATTGTCAATGTATATTTAGTGGAGGTTTCTCTCCTCGCCGTCCCGTCGTCGTGCATAGCAGGTGGTTTAGTCATTAAACTCTGAAGCAATTGAGCCAATCACCGACTTGTGACCGAATTTTGGGCTGAACCAGCAAATCCCTGTCTCCCGCCGAGCGAGCCCCACCTCCAAAATGATGGAAGTCAATGCAGCCGCGGTTGTCAGCCAGGTCGCGCCTGCCAAGCTACCTCCGCATTGGATTTGACGAGGGAGCTGGCCGTTCTTTTAAGCAAAAGGCCAGCCAAAACCCCCGGTACGTGCAGTGCAAAATAATTAACAAATCCCACTTGATGAAATCAAAACACCGCCAAAATACCTGCACCTGAGCCTCGAATGGGTGCAATCGCGAATTCAATCACTCCAAAATAGCACTGTAAGTAATCGTGTTTTCAATTGATTTGGTTTGCATGCAACCAATTGGTGAGCGCGCTTGTCAAGAACGAATTGAATCCCAACAGTGTGCCCAGCGGTACGCGTTGTCGGGGCAAACAACAAGTCAGGATGAGGACGGGACGAAAACAACAAAAGCGGTGCGGCGGTAAACAAAAGCTTTGTTTGCCTCGCCTTACGAAGCCACCGCAGCCAGTGCGATCTCTCCACTTATACACACCGCATTGAATTGCATCGCATCATCTCTCAATCCGACTAGCTTCAATCTCATAGGGCTTGGACTTTTTGTTTTGCAATCCATACTTACGACTTTTTTTAATGTCTACCTAGTGTTGTCATTGTACACACAGACGATCGGATCCCGACCGACCGACCCCGACCCGACCCGACCACCTTACGTGCCAGCCTGAGCGACCTGACTGCCCCTCTACATAACAAAACAAGTCGGCGCCATGTCTCTCAAGATTGAGCGAGACACGTTCGAAACGGGCACCTCCACGGCCGCCAAGGTCGCCGAGCAGGTGTCATCAAAACTTTCCGAGGCCCGAGATGCTCCCCTCCCCGGAACCAGCGGGAAGCACCCCATCTCAGCCGCCGTCGGCACCGCGCTGACGGGTGGTAAGGGCATGGCCGGTACCAAGGGCTACCTCGCCGCCTACATCAAGCAGCTCGAGGACAACCCGCTGCGCACCAAGATGCTGACGGCCGGCACGCTGTCGGGTGCCCAGGAGCTCATCGCCTCGTTTCTCGCCAAGGACAGGAACAAGCACGGCAACTACTTCACCAGCCGTGTCCCCAAGATGGCCGCCTACGGTGCCCTGGTCTCAGCACCAATGGGTCACTTCCTTATCTGGGTGCTGCAAAAGGCCTTCAAGAACCGCACCAGCCTGCGTGCCAAGATCATGCAGATCATCGTCAGCAACCTCATCATCGCCCCTATCCAGAACTCAGTCTACCTGACCGCAATGGCCCTCATCGCCGGTGCCCGTACGTACCACCAGGTCCGTGCCACCGTTCGCGTCGGCTTCTGGAGGGTTATGAAGGTTTCTTGGGTTACGTCGCCCATCTGCCTCGCCTTTGCCCAAAAGTTCCTGCCTGAGGAGACCTGGGTACCCTTCTTCAACCTTGTCTCCTTCGTCATTGGTACCTACGTCAACACCATCACCAAGAAGAAGCGCCTCGCAGCCCTTCGCAAGAAGCACTTCGGTGATGGTGGCCGTGATGTTGGCCCCGGCGGTCGCCCCAGCTCTCTCGGCGGCCGGCCAGAGGACTACCCTCCCATGGGTCCCAACCCGCCTTACTAGGCGAGAAGACGTGTGATCTAGGTGAGGGCTTAGCAAGTTTGATGCTGCCACGGCGTTGAGGGGACTGGGGGTGGTGCCTTTGGAGAAGAAGCAGGGCCTGATTGGATAATGGCGTGATGCCTCGACGACCTGGGAACGGAGGCGAGATAGGTCGCAAAGGTACAACTATATTTATGTATCGCCTCCCTGGCATATTGTATTTTCTTGGCACATTCAGCTTTCTATGTTTGATTTTTCGGTAGATGAAGATATGCCAATAATATTGATGTTCGATACCTACTTGTGGCTTGGTCAAGAGCCATAGTTGAAGCAGATGCCGTAAGCTGAAAGTGACTTTCACACAAACCCTGCCAGGGTAATACCCATGAGGCATTGTGTTCCGAGTCTTTGGCGGTAAACCGTCGGGTTACTTGAATGAACTCTTGGAGTGTTCAGTGATGGCTTCTATTCTGCTCCCTTGCGCCAAACTGCCCCTGTTTTCCTCTTGGACACATGTGCCTCAATTGGATTGCCCGAGTCATCTTCAACCTCGATCTTGGGGCCAGTGAAGCGATATTCTCCAGCTATCCGTCCCCGCTAATTCCCGACTTGTTGAATGAAGCTTCCGGGCAAAGGCATCATCCGAATATGCGTATTTGTCGACTTGTTGGGCTTCTCAATGTGCCATTTTCTCTGCTTCACTGGCGTGAATATCATGCCGGTCGAGGGGTGATCATCCCTTTCTCGCGCGGGCGACTTTGATGGCTTCACAAGTGACTCTTGCATCCAGCCAATCAACGGGCATATGAGGCTTCCCAGCCACGAGAAAGACTGAGCTCAACGACGTTCTTTTCTGTAGTTTCTTCAGTCATGGTCCGTCACGTCTCACTCTCCGCTCGACTCTGCCTGCGGACCAAGCATATAACTAGGACTCCAATACTCCCATTCCTCACTCTGCTTGTCGACCCAAAGCATACCCTCGCCAAGGAGATCTTCGATGGCAGTTTGGGACCTCGGTCGGGTCCAGCGGAGGTTCGCCATGAGCATGGAGATGCTCACGTAGCCTAGCACTTGCACGGCCTCGAGCACGGCGCTCTGATCCGTGTTCAGCTCCTTGGGGATGGAGCGGATGTACGGTTTACTGCCGACTCTGATGATGGAGTACGCAGACCCAAGGGGCTTTAGTGTGCCCACGGCCCGGAATATATCGTCCCTGGCAAATTTGTGAGTGTGTGCTTTACTGCATCAATACAGACGGTAATGGTGCAACTTACTCCGTGACCTCGGCAGAGCCCTCACTCCTGCTGCGCTGAATCATCTCGCGGACCTTCCTGACCTCGAGCAGCCCGCCGTTTTCGCCCCTCGTCTCGCCGCAGACCTCGACCACGCGCACGGCGAGCCCAAAGTAAAAGTCGTTGACGGACCTCCCCAGCAGCTGGCCCCAGACGGAACCGCCGCCGCCCTTGCCGGAGCTCGAGCTGGCGAGCGGGTCGATGCCGATGGCGGCGCACATGCGGGCGAACTGGGCGCGGAAGGCCGGGTCCGACCTGATGTCCTTGGCGTGGGTCTGCGCGAACTGCTGCAGCAGGGACCGGAACACATCGAGTTGCGTCTGCAGGGCTTGCGCGTTGGAGGTCCGGAGGGCCGAGCCATGGGTGGCGTATTGGGCCGACGTCAGCCGGCTGCGGTCAAAGGCCGCGAGGCCGACACCTTTGCGGGACATTGTCTGCTTTGGTCGGTTGAGTTGTGTGACGGGAAATTTGATGGTTTTATAGGTTAGGAGGTTTTTTTTCTTTCTTTTTTGTTTTCTTCTGTGGACAGATGTATGTCACGATATTGTGTCAGGAAAACGCGAGCAATCCCGAGCCAAGTTTGAAATAATGATGCAATGTTTAGTACGTATATAGCAAGAACAGATGATCGGACTGACCAAGCTCTTCTCTATTGCATATGCTATTTGCCTCCTTTTGAAATGACAAAAAGCTGAAGACAATAAGAGAGCTATTGATCAAGAGTAAAGCAAGATACAATGTTGTATACAGTTTAGTCCAGCGTAAACGACAACTAAACGATATCACTCCCTACTGTCACTTGGGGAAACACTAAGGCAGCCTGACTGACTGACTGACTGACTGACTGACTTGGTCACACACAAGACTGGAGAGGGCGCCTTGGCCGCGGGGCAGTAAATTATGGGGCATTGTAATAGAAGTGGAAACCCAATGCACCAATTAACAGCGGGTGGATTTCAACTTGTCTCTTGTTGCTCTAGGGCACGTGATCCCACACCAAAAACCCTACCAATATGCAATTCCGAAGTGGGCCCCCGAAAAAAGAGGGAAAGGAAGAAGGACTGCTTGTTGGACATATCACCACCCAACTCGACGACGCTGCGATTCCCCCGACGACCATTCATTTTCTTTTCGACCCCCGAGCGATCCGGCAACACCCGCCTCACACATCCACAAACCGCAATCATGTCGTCAAACAAGCAGAGAGTCCAGTGCTTCGGCAAGAAGAAGACGGCCACCGCCGTCGCCCAGTGCGTCAAGGGCCAGGGCCTCATCAAGGTCAACGGCCGCCCGCTCAACCTCGTCGAGCCCGCCACTCTTAGATACAAGGCAAGCACCAAGATTTGTCCGGATATTTGATTGCGCCCGTCCCGCCCGCTGGGAACTGAAAAACGGCTACCCTCGAGTCCGATTTTGAAACCGCCCAGGGAAATATGCGGGAGGTCTCTAGCGGAGAGGGGACGGGCGCAGCGGGGGGAATCGTTGAAGAAAACGTGGTTGGGAACTGTGGCTAATTGGGTGTGATTTGGCACAGGTTTACGAGCCTCTTCTGGTCATCGGCCTTGACCAGGTTGCCAACATGGACATCCGTGTCCGGGTCACCGGAGGTGGTCACACTTCGCAGGGTATGAGGAGACTTTTTTTTGCAACCCTTTTGCAGACACCGGCATTGCTTTGTGAACACAAAGCATTGCCGTAAAGTTTGCACGCGATTCGTCATGAGCCAAGCTTTCTAACATGCTCTTTGTGTTTTGCAGTCTACGCCGTCCGCCAGGCGATCGCCAAGTCGATCGTTGCCTACTACCAGAAGTTCGTCGATGAGCACAGCAAGAACCTGCTCAAGCAGGCCCTGACACAGTACGACCGTACACTTCTTGTCGCCGACAACCGCCGTTGCGAGTACGTAAACCCTGCGAGTTCCTGGTTTCGATTTTGGTTGTGGTGGTGTCTGGGAGACAGGTGGACTGTCTCAATTCATTCATGGTCCTCTATGGAGGCCCATGAGAGGACTGCTAGCAATGTTCCTGTTCTTCACGACACCTCAACATCGACCTTTTATTTGCTATCCACACACATTCAATACTAACCCGATACTTCGTATTACAGACCCAAGAAGTTCGGCGGTCCCGGTGCCCGCTCCAGGTTCCAGAAGTCTTACCGTTAAATTATGTCTCCGGGTATACCACGTGGCGGAGGGAGCGGAGGCGTGCAACGGCAGGGGAGTTTTGGACTGGTCACGATGCTTATTGGTCATACTGTCTGCTTTTTCTTGGGGCAAAAGCACAGCGGTCTGACGACGCTCAGGGCCAGCCGCGGGCAAGCAGCAAGTTCGATCCATCACTTGCTCCAACACGAGGCTGGCTTTGGCGATCTTTTGAAGTCATGGAGTCAAATCGGATGCCTTGATCGAATTTCCTGGCCAAAAAAGGGAGGGTTACGGATGACCCTTTTTATTCATATTTTTTCTGCTATTTTGCATGGCATGCCTGGTTTCTGGGCTGGGTGTAAAGGGTTACCGGCGAAAATGAAACGCAATGAGATCTTGAGCAATGCTTCGACGACTGTGGAACTTGATGACCGGGTAGGAGTTGAGTGATTCGAACCGTCTTTCTGTGTTTAAGAGATGACGGAACCGGACCATGAGTGAAGGGTAGAATGGATGGCGGCACCCCTTTGGTTGGGATGGTGGTCGTCTTGTACGGGAACCATGTCTCGTCGAAAAATATGTAGAGCCTCGGAACGCGTGTTCACTTTCCTCTCATGTCCTACAGGCCCGAATCACAGTGAGCAGCACTTACTTGTAGTCAGGCTTGGGTTGGTATCTTAAATTGAGACTAATCATGAACTACTGAATAAGACAAATACTAGCCGTTCCGAATCCCACAACTCAATATCCATTCCACCCCAAGTGTCATTAACAACTATGCATTCCACGAGACCAGCCCAACCTCCCGCCCATCGCCGTCAAGCTCGACGACCACAGGGAGATACTCATCATCGTCACTGTCTCCATCATCATCAGCCTCGAGACCAGGTCGCCTCTTCAGCTGTTGCTGGTGTTGTGACTGTATCGGGCTGTCGTCTTCGTCGTCGTCCCCACCCGCCGCCGCCCCCTTTTCAACCCCCTGCGGCGGCATATAGTCGCTCCTGAGGTCCCAGCCAAACTTCCAGAACCAGGCCTCGAGGTCGGCAAAGGCCTGGCCGACGGCGGCCTGCGGCTGGGTGATGGCGTCGCCGAGGCCCAGGAGCGACTCGTTCAGCCGCCTCTTGTAGAGCACCAGGGCCTCTCGCAGGCGTTTCCTGCTGCCCTGTGGGATACTGTCCAGGAAGCCGTCGGACGATGCATCGTCGTCGGCGGGGGAAGAGGACGAGGAGGAGGAAGCGTTGACGTAGCGATCGCTGTAGACGAGCTGCGCGTGCAGCGCCTTGGTCAGTGACCGCACGAGGGCAGGCCTGTCGACGACGAGGCGGTGGGCGCGCAGCAGCACGCGCAGGACAAAGTGCAGCCAGTAGTCGAGGCACGACGGGTTGCCGAGGTGGACGGCGGTCAGGAAGGCGAACTGCAGCTCGCCGACGACGTCGGCCTCAGATATGTGCTCGTTGCGGTCGACTACCGAGGTGATGAGCTCGGTCGTGTCGGGGGAGGTGGTTCTCTCGCCTGTGGTGAGCTGGTTCAGGTCGAGCCCGGAATCGTCACGGGGGAACAGGAACGTCAGCTCGCTGCCCACGACGGCCTTGAAGAGCTTGCTGGCCTGGGCAAAGTTGACCTCCCCCTTGGTCGTGTCGGCCGTGTCCACCAGCCACTCGCGTGCGTCCGGGAGCGGGCAGCCCGTGACGCGCCTCAGCAGGTCCTCGGTGATGGAGGACGTGAGGTGGTGCCATACGGCGGTTTTCTCGATGGCCAGGTCCGGGTCCAGATCCGACGTGCCCTTGCTCAGAAGGTCCTTTGGCTGAGACGACAAAGACGTACGAGCGCCGTCCTGTCGGATGTTGTAGGGGAGCAGGTTCTGATAGAAGCTTGCAATATTGTCCCTGTGGCTCCTGGCCTCGAACTGGCTAGCCGGTTCGCCCAGCACCTCGTTGTACCGATCCCACTGCTTGACCCGCACCATGCCAGCACCCCCCTCCGTTGCCGTGACGCACCAGTAGCCACAGCGCGACATCTGATGCGGATCCGACACCCAGACCAGGTGCGCCCCGGCTGGCAGACCGCGGAAGCCCAGCACCGGACGCGCAGTCTCAATGGTGAGCGCCGCCGTGTCGCAACCTACCGTGAAGCCCTTGGGCAGGTCGAGGATCAGGAACACGTCCCCCTCACCGAGCAGGTCCTGAGACGACAGGGAGGGCATGCCGTCCGTGCTGCCCGGTTCGGTCCCTTGCCCGGGTCCGGGCTGTTGATGGATCTGCAAGCTTCCATAGGGATGAACTCCAGTGACGGGCACTGAGACGTAGGATTTTGCACCTGAAGCCGTCGAGCTGGACTTGACCAGGGGCCTTTCGGCCTTGTCTGGCGTGGAGCTGTTTTCAGTCATGTATTTGATCGGTTTGTGCGGATCGACAAGCCTTGACGTTGTTATTAGAGTGGGAAAAAAAAGAAATCAAGTCAAGCGTCTGTGGATATGATTAAGAACAACCTCCACCTTCCTCCCTTCTGCTCAAAGCACACAAACGGTTGACTGTAGGTATTATATTCTTATCGTCTGCAGGTAGCAAAAACGGCTTTTTTCAGCTCCCGCTTGCTCCCTACGTCATTCCGCAATTCATCCGGGAGCCGATCAAACCAAAAAAAAAAAAAAAAAAGGCCGCTTGATAACGATTTTTTTTGTTTTTACCCAATCCAGTCCAGAGGACACTCGCTATTGGTATTACTTTGTTATCTTTGTTAGCGCAACCTCGCAGGGTTGGAGTGATGTGATCTTGAAGAGGACGACAGATCAAGATCGATGGATGACGGACGGACTTGGCATGAAGAACCAGCGGGTCGCCTTTGCTTGTCATGCATGGGCTTTTCTTGGGTGTCTGGTTTTTTTCTGGTGTGATTCTTTTCTTTTTTCTTTTCTTTTTTTTTTACGAATCAACCCCACGATTGTAGCCCCAAGTTTTTGATTCGCCTGGCTTTTTTTGTTATTTTATTTTGTTTTCTTCGATTTGTTTATATATTGTTTATTTTTAATCTGTTCTTTCGTCTTCTTTCCTTTCATCGTGAAACAAAAGCTTCTAGAAGACAGCCGAAACTCTTGACGTATCTACCATCAGGCGCATATCTGATCCGATCTTGATCGACTGTCAATCAACTGTCAGTTAACTAACCGACATGCCATGAAAAGTATGTTAGTCAGTTAGTATGTTAAATAATGAAAACAGTTGGGCATATATCGAATCATATATTCTAGAACTAGACAAAAATAAATAAAGAAACAAGCCGTTGCAACAAACCCAATAAATGTAAAAATAACATGTAGAACTAGTTCTAGAACATAGAAATACAGAAACTATTATAGTCTGCGTCAATGCAACCGGATACATCCGCCCTTTTCCAACGTCCGATATTATGTAGTTGTTAGTGTATCTATTTACCCTGACACACAAACATACATGCCTTAAACGAACCTGCTACAACCACACCCTGGCAAAATATGGATTGTTCCCCTATCTCAAAAATAGGAGGGGAAAAAAGGAGAAATTGAGACCGGTGAGGAATTTCAAGGCCCACCCCCCGCCGCACCTTGTGGTGGTGGTGGGGGTGAACCAAACAAAATGAATCAGAGTAGCACTCGGGAAGAACAATTCTAGCAAAGCAGCGTTCCACCCCCTCCCCCATGCCCGGGAAGTCGCATGCCCGTCGGTGCGTGGTGACGCAGCCAAGACGAGGCGAAATTCAATCCCTTATTTTAAACACCCTTTTCCGTCCTGGCAAAGAAAAAAGACAAGGGCGCAGGCGATAAAGCCATGCGTGTGACAGGGCGAAAACCAATGTACTACGGTGCTACTATTCTTTACTAGTCTAGATATAATAGACTAGACTAGACCTAGATAAATACTGGTACCCGCGCCCTGCCCTCATCTTGCTCGTCACAAAATCGTCTTGTGCTCAGAGCCATCCAGATAGATAGATACAAGGCAACCAGAGCTCTGTATATGCTTGGACGACCCTGCAGTTCCATCTCGTCTCACGGCTCACAAAAGAACTTCCCTGGTTCCCTTCCATTTATATCGATAGTTTTCTGCAGCCGTTTGGACTAACGAAGGGGGAACGCAGTGTTTCCTGGCCGTGCTTACCATCCACACTTCTGTAGCCTTGTTTTCCAGCCCGCTATGCTATGCTACTATATCGATGGATTGCGTAAATAGAAAGAAAAAAAGATTGCAGCCAATGTGCCCCTTACTCAGGTCGGATGCTTCATTCACATTTTACACGTACACGAATAGAGTGAGTAACACAGGGTTACCAATACTATGCAATGAATCCAAGCCCGTTTATTACTGTTATTGCTGCTAAAGTGCCTTCAGTGCACTTACTCCGACCACTGCTCAGCTGGGCCTGGTTTGCCTCTTGCCTCAAACCCTTTATGTCATCCATCCCATCAGCTCTACCCGTGCCGGCCGTTCAACCCCCGCGATGCATCCTCATAACAGATGCATCCTTCAGTGGGAAACTAAAAAAAATACTGGTTCCAAAGAAGCTGCCAGAAAAATACCATAAGCGAGACAAGAGGAGAAAAAAAAAGCACAGAAAAGAAAGCAAAATAAGGCAGACAGAGAATAATAATAAAAAAAGCAAACACCCCCGAGACATTAGGGACTATAAGTATCGCGCGTGCGAAACCTCTTGTAAGATCGTATGCCATGATACAATAAACCCTCACAGCAGTGGCGCTCGGGTTGCTGAGACCAGCAAAATGCATGTTGCCGTGTACAAACGCCCTCCCCCTTTGCTATGCAGAAAGAATGTTGATGATTGTTGAGAGTCGGACATTAAAACGAATGGGTAGCCTGGGTATTCGATGGTGGCGTTCGTCTAATGCGGTTGTAATTATTGATGGAACTAGGTTAAGATCCAATGTTGCGTCTTGCGAGAGATGTCAACTTTGCGGCGCATATCGTCGTATGAGAGTCGGGGTCCATCAAGGCAGACCGGACAAAATTCCAGGCAGAACACTTCAGGACGGCCCATAAGATGCTGCTTTTGTCATCGTCGTCGGTCGTCCAGTCCGTCCACCCTCCTTGCTACCATACCCAAAGCCGCGACTTTCTTCACATTCTCAAGTGCTTGGAATCCATGCCGTCTTCTGCACATCGGATCAAGCCACAGTTAGTGCAATCAAGTTCGAACTCTGGACAGATAGGCGATCGAACGAGGCCGCGTCTACCCGGACCCGTGCTGGCGGTCAAAACCACTAACGTTGATTATACATGGCCTGGTTGGACCCTCCATACGGCGAGGCCGGCTGGTAGCTTTGCATGTAGCTGGCGTTGTAGTCGGGGAGTGGCTGCTGCTGTACCGACGTCGACGTAGCTGCTGGATACTGGCCTGCTTGGTAGCCGATCGGGGGCAACTGTACGGCGCCACGGGCTCCCGCGTAACCGTTCGATGATTGGGATACATCCGAGCCGGTCTGGCCTTCAGTTGAACCACCTTGGCTCTGGGCCGCTTGGCGCTGGCGCTCCTCGTCTGCCTTGCGCGCAGCCTCTTCCTCCTTTTTGCGAGCCTTCCACTCTTTACGGATCTCCTTGAACTCTGTAGAGATGCAATATTAAGTTAGTATGCCTGCTCTAGCTGTTTAGGTTGTAATTGCGCATATCTGGTGGGCGGGTGCTGTCATGTTGCAACCTCATGCAAAGGAAGATGTGTAGTGCATGTGGGGGCCAGACGCATCCCGGCATAGTGGTTCACCCTTGCGGCCGCTAGCCGGTGGAGGTAATGTGGACGACCATTTTGACGTCAAACATTGGGTCTGTTCGGGGAACCATTTTTTTGGTGCTATGAATAACCTGCCTGGTCCTGTCGCAAAACATACTTATCCACCAGGCCAAGCTGCGTGCTTTTCGCAAAGGCGCGAAAACCCAGAGAAACCATAATTCGAATGCGGGGTGAACTCTGAATGAAAATTGGAAATACTCGCCTTCAGGAGTGCGCTTTTGACCATGCGACTGCATCGTCACATGCGCGTTTAAATGGTTTAATGTGCCATAGGCTTTTTCACAACCTTGCCATCCACACTTGTACATGCGCTCGATTTCTTCGTATCGTCGTCGAGGGCGTTTGTGTTGTTGTGCGCCGGGTATTGGCACAAAGGAATAAACCTGCAGAGAGTTTTCGCGTCATGTTAGAACCAAGGTTTCCTGGTCCGCTTGCGCATAACCAAAAACCGAAAACTAGCGCCAAAAACAAAAACGCCCCCGAAGAATGCTAACAGCCTGTGGGCTGCTGTCAATAAGGATGTGGAAAACTAACCTGGTTGGGGCGCGCCTGAGGTGGTGCCGAGGTCGGCGTTTGCGGGAAGACGTGATGGCCGGGCGTCAGCGGGGCGCCGTGCTGCTGCCCATACCCAGACCAGTCGGGTCGCGGCTGGGCATACAGATTGCTACCGGGGTGCGCGTAGCCGTGCGACATGTCCTGCGATGGGGGCCCGTACGGCGAGTATTGAGCGGGAGCTCCATACGTTGGGCTAGGGGCGGCGATGGATGGATCTATGGGTGCACCTCCCGTGTCAGACTTGATATCCCGCTGGTGGACAGCCGGGTGACTGCGATGACGTGCATCCTGAGGCAGGGATGCGGACGGACTTGTTGGTGTTTGCGCCATACCTCCACTGCTGCCACTATGATTGCTAGCCGGGTGGTATGATCTCTGTTGAAGGTGGTCCGGAAAGGAACTCGAACGCGCCGAAGCTGGGTAGACGCCGTACTCGGACGTGGGTGTCGCCGAGGCCGAGTAGGTGCCTGGGTTGTTTGAACGCACTTCTTGCTGCGCAGATGCGTTATATTGCGCAGCAGACGAGGTATCTACGGTCACAGATTGGGCCTCAGACTGGTTGTCGCCGCAGTTGCTAGGATAGGGCGAAGGCAAACCTGACTGCGAGTAATCCGACGCGCTGCGATCCATGGATGGACCTACAGACGTTGCAAGTGTCGGCGTGGTCGCGTCTTGGCGCAAGGTTCCCGTCTGTGGGGAGCCTGACCGGTGGAGGGTGGACGAGGAAAGCTGGTGGTGGTGCTCAACGAACGCGTGACGAGGCTGGCGTGACGAGGCCAACATACTATGTCTATACGACACGGGTTCCCGCGAAAACAAAAAAGAGATCAAGGGCAAAGAAGCAAAAGAGTCAGAAGGAAAGAAAGAAAGAAAAAAGGCCGGAGGGATTTTAGGTCTCGGCCAACACCTAGTCAGTCCAGGCTTGTCAGAGATGGTCTGCCCCTCGGCTTGATTCGATCTTGAGATCCGGCGTAATGGGGGTCGTCAAGGTTGGAAGGATGGGGAGGGATATCTTTGGTGGAATTGTCTTTCGCCTTGTGATCGTTCTGGTGTTGGATTGGAAGCCGGAGGAGAGACCGGGCTGGTTTTCTTGTGCTAGAAGCGAGGAACGCGCTGCATAAAGACTGTTCGTCACGAAGCTTGGGTACGTACAACCCAGGTTGAAGACGGCGGAAGACGCCGGCTTATCAAGAATCGGTTCGACGGGCTCGCCGCTCTCGAGCTGGACCTGGCTGGCTGATCCGCGATCGACTAGGCCAGGAGAGACAGAGAGCAAGCGCCGCTACGCTACCCCCCTCAGGGTATCTCGACAGACAAGTCTCTCGAGGATGGAGATTGTCGTCGAGCTCGGACCTTTGACGCTCAGGAGACTGAGTGACTGACTGACTTCACACGACGTGTACCGTTCCGTTCCGTTGCGCAAAGCAGGCAATGTTCACGGGTGGTGTGCGATGAGATTGGCGGTGGAGTTGAGGATGAACCAAAGTCTGGCACTAACGAGATAGCGCGAGGTCAATCTGCTGGACCGCCGCGACCCTGTTGGCTTGCGCTTGCGCTGTCTGATGGACTGATCCGGTTGCAGATAGTAGCGGCTTTTCCAGGGGTGGTGCTAACGACAAAACTTAAAAAAGGTTCCGTTCAGATTTTCAAGTAGTACGTGCCAGGTGAGCTAGCCGTGCTACCGGTTGGGATTTTTTTTATGAGAAAAAAAAAGTTGACGAGGAAGCTAAAAAGCGGGGAGGAAATAGTTCCAAAAACCGGCCTCTTTTTTTTCTGTGTTAAATGTTCTTTGTTATTTTTTTCGTTCTTTTTTATTTCCCCCTAACAGAGATGATGACACCAAGATCAAGGACTGGTCAAGGGTGTGTGCGAAAAAAGATGTCTTTATACGGGCTGGGCTGGTCGGTGTCGGCGCGGAAGGCCGGGTGTGAGAAAAAGAGAAAAAGAAGCGGCAGAGTGACCGAATGGTAACAGGCAGGTGGCACTGTAAGTAAAGTAATAGTAATTCTAAGGCAGTTGTGGTGTACGGGCACGGCCTGGGGCTGGGTTGGTTGAGGAAAGCAAAGCAGGTACCGCTCTCTCCCAAGGATGTCCAGGGAATGTAGAGGTAAGGTAAGGTAAGGATGGTAGGCAGGTACAAAAAGGTAAGGTAAGGTTGGCAGCCCGAGGAGCTGGTCTCGTCTGGTCTAGGTATCGCGGCCGTTTCCCTGATCAGTTGTGAGTGCAGGCCAGCCCCAGAGGGAAAAGAGCAAATCAAAGGAAGAAGGAAATTGTGGACTAAGATTGGTCCAGGGATTCTCGGAAGCTATGGGCGGGGCTGATTAGTCTGAAAGGCTGAGAAATCCTGGTAGGTCAGAGTTGAGTCGCAGGCGCTGAAGGGCGATCAGCGGAGGCGTTCTGGGACCAGGGCTTCCCACTAAAAGTCGCTGTCTGGTCGTGCGTGATTGTATGATGTTTGGCACGGCGTGGTCCTTGGTTATGGGGTTCTTTTTTTTTTTTTTTTTTTTTCTTTGCTGCTCTCCTCCGTCGCTCTTCCGGACCCAATTTTTTTCTTGCTCCCCAGTGGCGTTTTTTTGTAAATGCGCGCTCTAACTTCCGTAGACTGGGTATACTCTGTTATTTTTTTCTATGTCGCGTCGTATGCGTGTATATGCGGTGTAGATTTATTCGCGTAGACGGAAATGTAAGGTGAGTAAGATAGCGGGTTGCCACCGAGACCGACCTATTATGACTGCACCGCTTTTTCTGGTGTTCGCTGGTTGTTTACCCGAATCTGACTTGGCTTTTTTTTTGAGTTCTGCAAATACTATCTCCCCTCCCATCAAACTATATGGTCTTTGGTCCAATTCGAAAGACCCCGATCTCGACCCAAAATGACTCTTGTCTACATTTTTTGACAGTTTATACTGAATAATGTCCTTTTTCCCGCTCAAAATCCAGACAAAAATACTCGCAGGCTGTGATCACGTCTCGATGAAGTTGGGAGGGGCAAGCGAAAGCACGATTTAGTGGACTAGGCGTGGGAAGAATCAAAAGGGCGTAAACACAGTATCATAAGACACACCTCGTGGAGAGGAAGAAAGAAAAAAAACAAAGAAAACAGAGAGTAGTACTACGGAGTAAGAATTTACCTGCCCAATGCCAAGGGGGAAATTGCTTGCCGGGAGACCCCACACTGACTTCACCACGACAACACGAGTCGTGCTGCCAAAGACGGGCAATTGAATGACCGCGTCACCACCCAATCCGGATGCCTACTCGCGGGTTTGCGGGTTTATGTCAGCGTGATCCTTGGGTTGTTTCAATTTTTGGATATACCATGTACAAGAGGTTGAGAGGGTAGCCCATGACATGACGAGTTAAAAAGATGCGAAAAAGGGACAAACAAAGATCCAGACTTGGCTGGCTGGTTTGACAAGTTTGGGGCTGCTTGGGCTTGCCCTCCTAATTGGGTTGGGGAGGTGACGTGCATACGGTCAGCCACGGAAGTGGGATCTTCGAAGGCCACAGCTTAGGCGCTGGGCCACTCGAAACAAAGCAAGGCGCCTCCCAAAGGAGTAAATCCGCATATTGTGACGAGGGAAGCGCAGCAGGTACGGTAGGTGAGAGAAACAGAGAAAAGTCTAGGCACACGAACCCGGAGAGGAGTCAAAGAGGAAAAAAAGATTAAAGGATAATAAAAAAAATAAAAAACATAAAAAAAGACAAAAAAAAAAGAGATACCTTCAAGTTCAGGAGGGGCGAAATGAGAAGCTAGTAGGTTGTTTGTCGGCGGCGATGCCCTCAAAACCTGGTCCTTGACAGGTATGGGCCGCGTCGACGAGGGAAAATGCTCCCCCTTGTCGCGCGAGACACGAAGATGGGTAAGGAATATCCCTGCTATACGGCCCCGCCAGGCTGCGGTGACGGTACCGGTGGCTTAGCGTACTGTGTGTCTGTGTGTCTACATGAGGGTGCGCAGCAATAGGGTACTCAACACGTAGCTAGGCCGGTACTAGACAAGCAGAGTGAGGTAGTAGTTGACGACACGGAGATGTTGGCACGAGCAATTTGCGTCACGATTGGAATGAGGAAGGAAGGACTCTGTCTCGCATGCAATCAAGGGAAAAAAAATTAAAAAATTCAATGGCAGCGAAAACGACGGACTTGCTGCACCATAAAGGACCGAATTCTGGCGAGACGCGATCTTCCCTGACCGCTGGCAGAACATATTGTGAACAGCCCTCAGTACCGATTTTGGCGATCTGCTAACCTCAGGGGGGGGGGGGGGTGAAGGTGCCTAATCGGGGAGAAGGCGATTTTATCTTGACGAAAAAAAAAGAGAGAGAGAGAGATCCTCATACAGCATCCTGTTTTTTTTTTCTCCTCCAGTTGACTGTAGGTAATGTCGCAATAGCAATAGCGGCGGCTCTGCTTTTGATCGAGATACAGGAGGTAAATGTAACGCAGTAAAAGCATGTATTGTAGCTATTTTGACCACCCTGACAATGTGGCTTCCATCCTACGACACAAAATGGGCCTAGAAGCGGAAAACGTGTGCCTACCCATGGTAGCAGGTACCTGACGTGGTAGCTACCTTGACCAACCCACTTACCTGGTGGGTGATATCGAGGCCACCGACTGCTTGGACCGCTACGGTCTGCGGGGCTTCTAGGCATTACTATGGGAATCTTGAGGAGCGGATACTTGCAACAGAGAATCGGGGGACAGGGATGGCGTGTGAACTAAGCTGTCAACAAGCACGTCGATGATCTGTGGTGATTTGGCAAGAGCGAGCGATCAAGTCAAGTCAAATCAAATCCAAACAGGTTTAGCGCGAGTTGTACAAATGCAGGGTGGATCCAAGTTGGTGTTAGTCGGGTGGCTGTGGTTCCACTCAACCCTTGGGGCTGGGAAGCATTTCCGACCGAATTGTTACCGGTACTCGATAAGTCACATACTGTATTCAGGATGGGCAAAAGAAATGCTGTCAGGTCTGAACATGGGCATGTCAATTTTTCTTGTCTGTGGGAGATCTGGTTGTGGTTCCATCCAGTGTCTGCGCGCACATGCGTTTCTAGGCAGGTTTTTTTTTTTTTTTTTTTTGGGTGTGCTTGTGTGTGCATCTGGTATTCTGCCATTCCCCGATTTCCACTTGGGTACCCACACCATCCAAATTTCCAACGGAGACCTGGTCCTGGCGAATGAGCGAGCCAGTCTCAGAGGGTTACAAGGGTCTACCCTTTTCCTCTGAGAGGGACGGGACTCCGGGGGTTTGGAAATGCTCACGGCTGTAATTCCGCTCACTACGCTGCTTTACCCACAGCTGGCACCCGCCAAGACGTCCAACTCATCTCAATGTTTTGCAGGGTGGCGGAGGGACGAAACGCACGAGCAACGTTCAGCTGAATCCAATTCAGGTCTCGCATCGGGGCTGCAGACCCGTTTTCCAAGAGCTGGGCAAAGGGAAGGGTGGAAAAGAGAGGTGCAGTAGGGCAGACAAAGGTGGTACGGTATGGTATGTCACTAACAAATTCCCGCCGTATGCCGTGATTGTTGCGAGGATGGCATGACCTTGTCGGTTGCAGCGAGCCCAGTCAGCAGGGCCCACTTTATGCCGAGATGGATGCGGTGGTGTGCATGGCCAGAACCGGATGGAGTCGGTAAAAGCTTTCAGTTCGGTTGGGGATGCCAGCTCTCGACGGGTTCTTTTTCTTTCTTGCTTGCTTGACATAATAATGTTTTGTGCGTAATGTGGACCAAGCGTGAGCAAGGTGAGGTTTTCTTGAACTAAAAGTCGCGCGACTAAGCTTATCCGTAAAGTAGTACCTAACCCCGGGTGAGAAAAGGAGAGAGAGAGAGAAAAGAAACAAGGCCAGCGTTCTAGGTCAATAATTGACAGCGCGTCATTCGTCGTGCAGCCATCAATCTCTCTCCCGCAGTGCGACGGCGTGGTGCTGTGCAACAAGGACATTGAACCCGGGGTGGTCGCGCGGTCTCAACATTGACAAGGCTTACGCAAAACAAACTCAACCAAGGAAGGCATGGATAGATTGACGGACCATGACATGGCATGGCATTTGATGATGGCACGACATTAAGCGCAGCGATCTGGACTGCTAGGCAGACTGGACCGATCGGTTGACTGCCAGTGCCCTTCCCGTCACTTGGGCTTACTTTACAGTTGCGGTAAGAAATCCGTATTGTTGTACCTACAGTACGAACCCTTACATAGTCGCATTACATACATTACATAGTTTTGCTCTACTACGGTACCCGGAATCCGTGAGACAGACAGCCGGTGGGGGTGGAGGTGGAGGTTAGCTTTTCGACGGCGCCGTCAAAAGGTCTCTGAACGCCTCTTGGATGATGTCCTCTGATCTTCCTCCTCCCAACGATTTCCTGACAAAGGATGGGGAATTAACTTAATGGGGGCCGCGGGCTAGCCTAAACGGTTTAGATGAGTTACCGACTAATCAATTAGGGCGAAGATCTCGCGAGCTTGTTTTTAGTGCCAAGAATACCGAAGACATAAAATAAAAACAAATCGCTGTTCGAGTCAAGAACCTCGTCGGGCAATGTCAGTCTGAGCACAATGATCTACCCATTAGAACTTAATCATTGGATTAATTACCTTCCTTGCCTAGTCGAGGCACAATACCCAACCATATGGGTAACCTAGTCTAGTTGTAGATCAGTACGGAGTAAAAAAGTGCAGACGATCTACTAGTTCTGCTACCTCCCTCCGGAGGATTTTGTGCCATCCATACTAACCAAAACTTGCCCTAGGAGGTTTGCGCAATGCACGCAACTAGACTAGTCAAAATTGACACATTTTGAGGGGACCCGACCAAACCCCCCCTTTTTTCTTTCCTGGTTTTGCTTCCTTGGTTTTAGTGTCAGGGGACTTTCTGCAAATCACCCAAGGCTCTACTGTATAATTTTATGGTAGCAGGCATCCGAATTACGATGACTCCTTAAGGGACCCGGAATGCAACGCACAGGTGGCCAGCAAAATGACAGCAACAAAGACCGTTCGGACGGTTCAAGTTTTGCCGGCAACATGTTTGGCGACGCACGCAGCTTGGCATCCAATGCATACAGCCAGACCGCCAGATACAGAAAAAAAAAGTGCAACTATCTAGTGGCAGCCAATGGGGTAAGCACCCCCGCCCTGGCAAAAGAAAGAACGAATGACGGAGTTGATTTAATCTCTTCTGTTGTTTTCTGTTTTGTGGATGCCTGTAATGTATGCCCAGGGAAAGTTCAGCTGAGACGATTGTGTGCCGAGCCGTATCCTGAGCCAGTTGGGCTCGGTCTCGCTTAAATTTGACTTGCCCAGATACTTTGGTTGCGAGACATACTGAGAAAAAAAAGTGGCAATTGAATGGCGAGTAGAGAGTGGGGATGGACAGGCGAAAAAATGGTAAAAAATGTGGCTGTTGTCTTTTGTTCACAATGAGCAAAAAAGGCAGAGCGCGAAAAGACACAAAATAAAAAAAAGGCATTCCACATTGCATGTGCGCGTACCACAAGTGAGACACCTATATTCCTAAACCCCCCAAGTTATAATACCTGATTGATTGATCACAATTCGATAGCTTTAGGACCCCCCCCAAGACTTTGGGCTGCGGCCCCCAAGGTAACTTTTACTATACTCTTTCTGGGATGGTAGAACCCCAGTGGCGGTTCCTCCAGGCTAAAAAGCCTATCCGTCAATCTTAATGTCAACGAGATCGCGGCGAACCAAACTGTCGGGAACGCTAAGTCGACACTAGATCAGCAGCGTCCCATGCCCGAAAGGGGCACGGGCGGGTAGGTTCAAGGAGGCAGGTCAAGTAAATGAATCGCAAGCAAAACGTAAACAGCTTAAGGCGGGCAGCGCAATTTTGGTTTGGGAGGGGACAGGAAAAAAATAAAAGTAGCAGCTAAAACACAGTTGACAGAGTGTCAGCGTGGTAAGCTAGGTAGGTTCGCTAGCTAGCCCCAGCTACCGCAGCTCATGGTAGCCTGTACTGTAGGTATGCATAGTACCACAAACAGACAGACAAAGCTGGATTTTTGAAATTAATCAATCAAGAATAGGAAAGGGTCTGGTAGGGAACAGCTTGCCTTGCCTGTCTGCGCTGTAATTACTGGCAGGGTAGGTGTTCATCCGTACAGTGTACCGTATATCATCGCACACCTACCAAGAGACAAGGAGAGTAACAGTACTTTTGATACCGGCTCTTGTATCTAGGTACATCTGTAGATAGTAATCAATGCGACGCGGAACAGGGAGCATTTTAGGAGCATTTTCTCCCACGAGGACAGGAGAAATTTCTCGTCTCCCCAATTAAAAATCTGTCGTCATTGGCGGCGACTGTCACCTTGGAAATGGGGGGAGGGGTCCGGCGACGGGGATTAACAACTTTGGAAATCTCGCAGTCGTGGCATTAAAAAGGTAGCCAAGACTTACCGTTGTGTCGGCATCATTTTATTCTGCAAGGGTTGGTTGATATGCTATTATAGCTGCCAAATCTTAGCCCGCTGACCGTATTTTCATCTAGGGACATCGCTTCAGCTAGGGCATGTATTGACGATATAAACATGGTCTGGTTTGATATTGAAACATACAAGCCATTATGTATAGTAGTACTGTAGTGGAAATATCCAATTTTAGCCTGCCTTGGGAGGATTTCGTCACCCATGAAAAAAGGGGATCAACATCGGTATTGGCGCACATACCTTTCTCTTTGCTTACAGTACGGAGTAGGTATGTACCTCGTGTATGGTGATGCAACCGAAATCCATTCTGAGCTGTGGGTGAATAAATCTAGCCCTCGCTTGACCATTTGCATACGGTACAAAGGAAAGGAATTGGATGGCAAGGCACTGGTGCACTGGACACACACACACACAAGCAGGCAAGGGTGGCTAGAATCTTGGGCGTGGCCAATCTCCCCGATGGAGCGAGATGCATCGCCCGGCACACCCACCCTCACCGCCGCCTTTTTTTTCGGCCACGCGGCCAAGTCTCGCAGGAGATCCTGGGTACTTGTTCGGGTTTTGGGCAAGGGAAAGGCAGAAAAAAAGCAACAATGCATAACTGCGACCAACCCACGCGCGGTTCAAGGTCACCAGACACACTGATTCTTTCACATGTCCCATCGGCACGGCCTTGACCACAAAAAAAGGGACCCTCAATTAACGGGTCCCGATTTGTCGACGCGAGATTCCCATCACATAGATTGGGGAGGTGCAGGAGTCACAGTAAACGATACAGTAGGCAGTTGGGGTTACATTCTCTTTTTTATCTTTTTTTTTCTTCTCTTACATTGGATATTATTAATGCCAGAAACTCATAAGCAAAAGTCCCGGCACCTTTCCCATTCAGGGAGTCCTGACCATTTTTGTTTCTTTGAAATTTTCGCAATTGACATCTGCACGTCTCTAGGTTTAATTGCTACTCATCTGCCGAAAGAAAAAGAACGCAGAACCAAAGAAAAAACCCGCGCCCACAATTGAATAATGAAGCAAAAGTCCCTCTTGGGGTGGGAAAAGGAAGCAACTCGCAACATCGATCGGAGTAACGTCCGTGAACCCTGTCTGCGGGCTGGGATTGGCGGATGGCAGTCAAGCAAGCATATTGGCCCACCAAAAGAGTTCCCATTTTTATTTTAATTTTTCATTTTTGCAAAGCAATTCCTCGAGGTTTCTAGGCTAATACCGAAGCGGAAGATGGCAGGTGGCATCGCGTTACATATTTGTCCAGACGTGGATGGGATGTGCTTGTTGTGGGAAGAAAAGTGATTGAATATTGGATCGAAGGCAATTTTTCCCGGTACCTACGATGCGTCAAGACGAATCACATTCAATGCCTTTTTCCTCCTCCCCTCCCTCCCTCGGTACGTACCTCACCCAAAAGTATTTCATCACATCTCTGCACGGTACCTCTCCCTCAAAACAAAGTCATCTCCCAGTACTACGAAACCAAACAAAGTCAGCGGATTGACAGCCGCACTTACTGTAAGGTAAAATCCATTCAATTCCCTTTCCCAGCCCCCCCTTGAATCCTGTCTCGTACCCAAGCGAGCCAAGATGAGCTGGAAAATTCAACGGTCCCATTGGATCGCCCATTCTGGTCATCACCTCGTGGCGACCAGCGAATAGTTTGGATGTTTTTTTTCAAGTTTGTACCAAGCGCCCGCGTTATCCCGTTTATTTTATACGTGTCAACCTGTCAATCCAATCGTAATATTCTTTTCACTGGGGTAGGTAGGTTGGAGCAGTTGGAGCAAATAATGCACTACGGTAGACCACGTCTCGAATACAGTGACTTCAATGCCTACCTACCTACCTTGAGTAAAAAGAGGTACTTGTGTACCTTGTAAAGGTTGACCCCAATTTTTGACTGTCACGTCCCACAATCTCGGGAGGGGGGGAGAAAGGAGAAGAAAGAAAAATACTGTGAATGAAGAAAGAAACGCAATAAAACCACGGTAATAAAGATGGGATTCCAAATCGGATCTTGGGCACCATGGTTTTCTACCAAGTTAAAGCATGACAAAAGCGACATGGGCCGAACACATGGCGAAGCATGGATCAAAGGACAAGGGCGCGCGAGCGAATGCAACCTAAGGAATGAGCAACGCGGGCCAAGGCCAAGTTTCTTCCCCCCACCTCTTTTTTCACCTTTGTTCTACTTGGGTCAATAACTTTTTGCAACCTACTGACCATGACGCTGGCCAATGCCAGTTGAGCCTGTACCACTAGTACGGTGTGATTGGCGTTCGATTTGGCCAGCTTGAAAATGGGTGTGGGTTGAATGCACGCTGTGCAACAGCTCCAAAAGGGATATATAGCCGGTGCAACTTGGCTTATTCAGGGTTTCGGATCTAGGGCCTTACGGTGATAATCAATCAGATATTGATAACACTTTTTTTTTGCTGCGGTCCTATACCTATGTACCAGTATCTCTTGGTGTCTGCCGTCTTTTTACTTGGCATACCACGTCCAAGCCCATCTTCTCCCTTACTTTACCGGTAGGTAAGGTACTTACCGTAGGCATCCAGTTGCCAAGGTACTGTATCATCCAATCTTAGCGGTTATGCCCCAACGTGCCTCCCACTGTTACCGCGGGCTTTTTGCCTGACCCACGCCTGTCCTCACCGTACATCTTTTACTGTCTGATGACCCACCAGCAGGTACTCCGGAATGCCGGCAGCAACACGACATTTGAGGGTCATTATTGTCCATCACCCATACTCCATGCCAAGAGCAGGGTGAATGGCAAAAGCAAGAAGCAGGGTAGTCCCCAGCTGCTGCTTTTTTTATTTGTCTCTTATTTTATCCTTTTTCCTTTCGTCTGTTTGTTCCCTTGTTGCTGCATACACGATCAAGGAGAGCTAGGTCAGAAAAGAGCAGGGCACCGCAGACTGGTGGTGCCCGCTTTGCCCGCTTCGCCCGCCGGTTCCATTCCATTGATCCGCTGGGTGGGCTTGCAAAAGACGAGTCTAGACGTATTTCCCTCCCGGCCATGTTGCGACTTTTGGCCGGCCGCCCTTGCTGCTGTCGGGCCGAGTGGGAAAAGATTCGCCAAGTAATTTACGTGCGACTCGGATTGTTTTTTCTTTTCTTTTTTTTCTGGAGAAAATCAAACTCGTCACCTTGGTCCTCGGCATGGGTGGAAAGGGAGGGAGGGGAAAGGTGGGCGGGAACTAGGTAGGTGTTCGTAGATACGCGGATATCACTCCGATGACATTTGCAGCTGCTTCTTGCAGAACAAAATCTCTCACCTTTTGTTTTTACGTCGTAAATGTTCTGGTGGTGGCAATGACATGACATGGTACAAACGGGGACGCCATCGGTCATCGGCGTTGGCATTCCCCCGCTGACGTTTTACATTCCCAGGAGCACACCCGTTGCCACGAACGGGGGGGCTGCACAACTCAACCTCCCCATCTCAGCTATTTTCTGCCACGGGGAATCCTGTAACACGGCAGTAGGCCGGGCATGGAAGTGTGCGAAGTAACAAACAGCTGGAGCCCAGAGCTTGGAGGCAAAGAGAGGTTTGCCAATCACTCAATCAGCCCCCCCCCCCCCAAGAATCCCTACCTGTCCACCTAGGGCCCCTTGTAAAATAAGGAAAAAAAAGAGACTCATGGGTTCTCGCTATTCTGAGCCCGAGTGCGCCTCCCGGGGACGGGGACGGAATCAGTAAAGCTTCCATGATAAAAGTGATTTTCTTTTATTGCGACATTCAACCAAAACGTGGGAAATGGGTCCTACCCCCTTCAATTAGAAACCCTCCAAGACGCTAATTTACAGGTAAATCAAGATCCCCAACTCAACCCAACCCCAGTTTGCTAGGAACCACAACCGCGTGTCTCACGGCCCCCAAATTTCCCTTTGGACGAGGGGGGGGATATGGATGCGACCCGGTGTAATTTTAGACGTTCGAAAAGAGCTGATGGAATGTTCGGCACCCAAGCCCCTGGCATATTTTACTATTATTTTTCTTGCTACGGTACTATAACGTACCTACACAAGGTAAGAGTACCGGTATAATTTACAAAGCTCGGATTAGGCTACCGCGGACACTAACATGATTGTTTTGAAAGCTTCAAACAAAAACAGCTGTAGGTAGGCAGGTACCTAGGTGGTAAGTAGGGGTAGGTATGCTGCACTGTAAAAACAGGCCAGTCATTCATTTAAATTACACTAAGCTTTTCGGCTGATTTTAGGAGGCAACCTGATGGATGGGAGCTGACACCTTGTGGTACGACAATTGTTGCCGTTTCCGTCCTCGGCCCTTGTTTGTTCTTTTCTTCTTGTTCCTTTTTTTCTCTTCACTTCCCTGTCTTAAACTTTTTACAGCTTTTAGGCCTTTTTTGCTTTAAGGATGGACCCCCAAAAAAGACGTTTTAGTCTAAAGACGGGAAGATCACTTTGGTGTTTGTTCCCTCTTTTGGTTCATGGCGACCCAGTCATGAAGCCTGTTTTCCCCGGGTTTATATGCTAGCATCCATACTAGCTAGCCATTCTCCCTCCCCTCTGGGCCCGGACTAGCGGCTGGGTCAAGTTAAGTGTCTAAGGTGAAGAGATCACATCATTGTTAGCCCAGCCGTTGTTTGATCGCAAAATAAAAATAATAACATAAAAACATAATAAAGAATTGAGGGGAAAAAATGAAACGAAATGCATGGCAACTAATTCCCCGGCAAACCATTCCGGCGGCTGACGCCCCGAAGCCCTTTTCTACAGATGAACCTCCGCTGTTCGAGGTTAGGTAAGATAGGTAAGGTAGGTAGGTACGCAATGTAAGGTGAGGTGAGGTGGTTTTTGGTAGACAAGGTACTGTACCTTATTTAATTTTGTGATTGAATCATTAATTGATCAATTGACCGGCTGAGACCAACCAAGATCTGACCTGCAGTCGCCCATCTCCACGTGACCATACCATTATTGACGTGTACCGTCGTCTTCGTCTACTTGTCTCTCTCTCTCTCTCTCTCTCTCGCTTTGTTGAGTCACCATGTTGTAGATACTGGTGCCCTGTCTCTTTACCTAGTCGAAACAGATACCCAAGTAGCCCATCTAATTGCAGCACTCGTACTTCGTATTTTCTTTCTCTTGCTCTCTATCTATTTACTCTTGGCCGGCCTAGCTTCGTTTTGCATCCCGTACATTAGCCCAGGAGATAACAAAAAGGCTTTCCCGCAAAGACTTCCGGCCGGTAATGCACCTGCCAAGACAAAGGTGCTGCAAGTCCCATCCTGTAGATTAAAATACTAAAAAAAGGGTTCCAACAAAAGAGAAGATGATCTACCTACGGATACTCTCCTAAGATAGTGCCGGCAAGGCACTGTCGATCAGTTTAGCTAGGGTTGAACCTTCATCCTCCTTGCGCCCCCTCCTCCTCCCTCCTCCCTCTCTCTTCCCCTCAAGTCCCCATCCTTTTGTGCTTTTTCTTTTTTGTCTCGCTTTTTTTTTTTTTTTTTTTTTTTTAAGGTACACCCCAATGACACGCCCCCTTGTGAAAGACTGTTTACACTTGCAACTTGCATACGGCATCTTTGTGGGTTGTGTCTCGGCTGAGGGGTCCTTCGAGTCTCTTTGCCAAGGAGAGTTTTTTGTGTTCACGGATAACGGATACGTACGTCAGCCAGGGACAAGATGAACAAATAAAAAAATAAAACCGAACTTTCGAGAGAAAAAAATAAAATAAAAGAGTCAACAATAACCATGAAAGTTTCCGTCGTCTCATCCCAATATGCACAGCATCCAAAAGAGCCAAGAGTCTTGTTCTCGAATATTGAAGACACATAAACTCTAATTCCCTTTTACCTCGTCTGAGATGGAGAGCAAGAGCGGGGGAGAGAATGAGGAGAGCCTGGAAAAACACATACACGAAGTTACATACCAGATAGGGGCCCGCGGATTAGCCATTGTCGTCACAAGTAACAATAAACCACACCCCCAAATAAACGAAAAAAAAACACACACACACCTCTGCTGCATGGGCGAGCGCAAACATGGTAATGTCGCTTTTCTGGGCGTGATTTTACTACGGTATTATTACCGTATTATGCTTTGACTTTTGTCTAGTAGGGGGGAGGGGACAGAAGACCCAACGTGTATCTATCAGTCACTCACTCACTCACTCACTCATTCACCCACCCGCATACAAACACACCCCCCTCTTCACTTACTCACCCTCCCTGGAATTTTGACAGTGGCCGCGCCCCCAGGACCGACTGGCTAGCCCATTGTTCAAAGGCAAGTACGGTTTTTTTCTTGCTCCTTCGCTTTCTCCTCTAACCCCCCCTCCTTTCACCGCTTGCCGGCCGGGCGGCCGTCTACCTGCTTGCTAGGGGGGGCTATGCTCCATCGGGGCTAAAGCCGTGCAAGAAGCAAGCAAACCCAAGCGCCACCGGGGAGGAGAGGAGACACGCAGTACCGAATCACATCCAAAATAAATAATTATGATCACCAAAAATATATACGCGCTCGCTTCCGGCAGGCAAAAAAATGCTTCAGCGCGCCCGCTTTCTTACAGAGAGTTTGATGTATCAAAATAGAAAAAAAATTGATGAGTTGGAAAAAAAACAAGACCCCAGTAATCCGTAGAATGGATCAAAGAAACAAGTACCTACCGCAAGGCAAAAAATGATAATAATAATAATAGCGCGGACAAGCCGGAAGGCTCGCCGAATCAATGCTCAAAGGCTGAAGGTGGCGCAAGGGGGTGGGTGCTTTGGCATCAAAAAAGAGTGTGGGTGGCGGCGAAATATGACACGTTCTTTTCCCTCTCGGCCCTCCCACCGCCATTGTGATTGCCAACCAACCCGTCATACCTGTGCGCGTGCATCATTGCGCTGCGCATGCTTCAATTCAGGGTCTGGAATGCAGGATCCGTCACCAATCCTCTTCACCGAGTCGCGAGACTAGGATGAGATCCCCTAGTGCCTTTCATCATAGGTAGCTAAGGTAGCTTTGCTGTCTCTCCGTCGGTCTGCTTGTACTTGTCCTGTGCTGTCCATCTGTCTACGCGCGCTCCTTCCGGAATGTGGGAATACCATCTTGGCCGGCTCGACCTAGGCACATCACCTGCTCGAACTATTACCGTGCCCCCATTCGTGGTCGACGCACTAACAACTCGACCAGCGCGAGCCAGCCATCGACGGTCCGCTGTCGAAAAATCGAGCCTGGAGAAACTCGGGTAGATAGATCACCGCCAGCTCAGGCTGGTCCCGTAGGAGCTGCTTCTTTTGCGTTACTAACATCGCATGTCACTCTTGATGGCAGCAAGCTACAACCACACCGACTTCCACGCCGACTAAGAACTATCTTTGTTTGCATTGTATGAGGCTTGTTTAGTCCATGCCAGTACCTGTCACTCTAAATTAATCATCTCAATACCAGCAAACCATGGCCTCGCAAGGCCTTGGTGCAAACTTGCCATCTTCCCCGCACCATAGCCATTCAACGGCCGGTTGATCTGAGGAGCCGTCGCGTGGAAGGAGGAAAAAGAAAAAGGAAAAAAGAAGAAAATAAAAACATAAGAAAGACCGTCTCCAGTGTGAACTACATGTAGGAGTGAGTCCCAAGGAAACTTTTTGTGCCGTGCGTGCAATGATGGGGAAAACGTCTAAAACAGCCCATAACCCTTTTCTACAACAACGCCGCCAAAGGAAAAAAATAGGAAAGATTCATGCAGGTATTCGCGATAAGGGTAAGTCACCGTGAGACGGATCGGAGGATATCGCTCGGGTATCAAGAATCAAGCTGTCCTACCAGCGTCGGTTACCTCCCATGGGCAGGTCGTTGGCACCACGGCCACCTAAAGAAACAAGACAAGTCAGCGGGTGATCGCTATAACGCTCGCCCTTCACTCGGGGAATGGATCGCAACTTACCACCGCCATGGTGGCGACCGCCGCGGCCGCGGTATCCGCCGTACCTACCGCCGCCACCGCCGCCGCCGTACCTGGCCATCTCTGCAAGGCGAGGGTCGATCTCTTGCTTCGCCTCTTGAAGGACTCCAAGAAGATCACGAGCCTGCTTTGAATCTGTGGTTGAAATTCCATGTTAGTAACGTTGGTCACACACCGGAAGGCAACGTGTCGGGGCTTGAAGTGGGAATGAGGCTTACTCTCAGTGGTGAAGAAGGTAATGGCAGTTCCCTTCGCACCAGCACGGCCTGTACGACCAATACGGTGAATGTAGTCCTCCGAGTTGTTAGGGTAGTCATAGTTGAGCACATGAGTAATGTTGCGCACGTCTTTGTAAGTAGCAAAAACAGGTTAGCAGATAGAAAAGAATGTGTGTAGCAACGCTCCAGCATGAGCCGTGAGGGAACATATGTGGCAATAATTATGTTCTCTGCTGGCATCCATTGGTACTTTTTCTCCTGGCAGGTGGGCTATCCGTTGCGGAAGTGATTGCCGGGCATTGTGTCCACGGTTCTCTGCGAGTCCTCAGGCTTGGGGAAATCTTGGAGACAGCTTGATCCATAGTATCAAGAAATGCCAGTTCTACACTCGTGCCATGCATTACGAAGAGGCACAAGAACAGAACTACGAGCGAAGCAGGTACTAGATTTTGACAGCTTCTGCCTCGCCACGGACCCAAGACTCCGCTCTCTGAGACCAGAGAGTCGCGAGAGTTCAGACATGTTCGCGCAATCGAGAGAGCCCCTAGACATAAAGAGTAAAGCACAGCAGAAATATGCTGGATGTCGTCGCCTTGACGAGAAGAATCGTGATGCGGGGAGTTGGCCCTGCAGGGATGGGGGAGGTATCGGGGTTCAGATACATACCAATACCACGCGACGCAACGTCGGTGGCCACCATGATGGGGCTCTTGCCCGTCTTGAACTGGTCGAGGACCCAGTCACGCTCGTTCTGCTGCTTGTCACCGTGGATTGCTGCGAGTTGGATGAACATGTTAGCCATATGTTACTCTATGGGTGAAGAGGGAGGGTGTTCGCGGTTCAACCACAAATGTATCGGGGGAGCTTACAGAGCGCGGGCCAGCCATCCTGTCGCAGGAACCTGGTGATTTCGTCTGCAACACGCTTCGTGCCAACAAAGATGAGAATCTTGTTCTTGCTGTCCTTTCCATCCATAACCTTCTCCATGTGCCTGATCATACGATCACGCTTCTCTGACTCTGAGACAACCTCCACGATCTGGGTGATACGGTGGTTGGCCGAAAGATCCAGGGAACCAATGTTGACCTGGATAAAGTCTTGCAGGAAGTCAGCAGCCATGTTGCGGACCTCCTTGGGCCAAGTAGCCGACCACATCAGAGTCTGACGATCAGGTCGGATCTGGCCAATGATCTTGCGGATCTGGGGCTCGAAACCCATGTCAAGCATGCGATCAGCCTCATCGAGGACGAGGTATGTGACACGGCGCAGGTTGGTCTTGCCGGACTCGAGCATGTCAATCAGACGGCCGGGGGTTGCAATGCAGACCTCGACGCCACGAGACAAGTCACGGATTTGGGGGCCCTTGGGCACACCACCGTAGACGCACGTGTTTCTAATGCGCGACGACTTTCCGAACTTGCTGATCTCAGCCTGGATCTGGACGGCGAGCTCACGAGTCGGGGCAAGGATCAGAACGATGGGTCCGTCACCGGGTGCCAGGAGCGGTTGAGCGTTGATGTGGACAATGGCGGGAAGACAATACGTAAGAGTCTTGCCCGATCCCGTCTCGGCGATACCAACAACATCACGACCACTCAAAGCCATGGGCCAACCCTGAGACTGAATGGCAGTCGGTGCAGGGAAGCCCTGAGCCTTGACCTCGTCCATCACGTAGCGCGGGAAGCCGGCCTCGTCGAACGTCTCAACCGGCTTGGGCACATCGCTACCCTGCACAGCCATAGAGTGCTCGCGACGGAACTTGTCAACCTCGGCCTGTGACCTGTTGGTGACATCGGGGTGCTCCTTGTAGAAGTGCTTCTCGAATTTGGGGAGGGCGTTGATATCTGGGATTCGCAAACGTCAGTACCATCATCCAGCAAGCCAACACGAGAGAAGGAGCGGCCGCAGCACTAAAACTTACCCCAGTCCTGCTTCTGAAGACCTGCGCCTAGGTTAGACATGCGGTCACCACCACCACCACCACCGCCGCCGCCGCCGTAACCACCGCCTCCATAGCCACCGCCGCCGCCGCCGCCGTAGCCGTTGGAGCCACCGCTGTAACAAAGAGTCGAAAGTTAGCCAGCTGCATTCAATCCATACTGATAGCTCATCTAGAAAGGCTGCATTTCAGCAGTCGCAAATCTCTGCGATAGAGCGATGACTGAAACCAGCTCTGATTGATGGCGTTTTGGGCAAGAAAAGTCACATACCCGTAGGAGCCGTGTCCGTTCGAGTAACCACCATCGCGACCACCACCGTAACCGCCACCGTTCCGGCCGCCGTAGCCACCGCCGCCGTAAGACATCTCGACTAGATTTGTGATGATACGGTCGGGTTATTGATGGCGCTTAGCTGCCAAGTCAAGCGTAAACGCGTCGGTTGGTAATTGTTCGTGTTGTTGTGACAAAAAACGAAGCGGAATGAGAAAAAAAAAGATTAAAAGAGCGTATTAGATTCGTCCGACTGATTTGTTCAAAACGAATAAATGAAATTTGCAAAAAGCGTCGTCAATTCCCAGGTACCAAGCTTTTCAGACAGAATGCGTCTACGATGGTATGGGTTGAGGGAACGAAATTGACAAGATTGTGATGGAGGGGAGGAACAAGAGGCAGGCAAACGTCAAGAAAACTTTTTTTTTGTTTGGGAAGGCGATTGTCGGGTCCCTATCGCTATCAAGGTCCACAATCCACTTGAACTGGCCAGTCACGGCCACCCACTTGTGTGGGGTTCTCCTGCTCTTTGTCGCCTCAGCGCAAAACGCGTCCAAAGGCGTCAGTCAACTTGTGGGTCTGGCTGTCGTTACCATTTTTTTTTTCCCCCCCGGGGCTGCTGAACCCTTGAGAGGCTCCTCACAGGTGGTACCTTGCCCGTACTTCTCTTGACATTTAATGACAATTTGATTCTATTTTCCAATCAAAGAAAACGTGCTGCGCCACCAGCTGCGATCAATTCTAGTTTCAAGCGACAAGGAACATTTCCCAAAATGCAATTTCCATCTGTGTACAAGAGTCAGCCAGCGGCGCCTTTAGGATTATGCAGTAAGAATTTTAAAGTCCGGGGGGAGTTGCGATCACTAACCTTGGTGGCATGCTTAAACACTTCCACAAGCTCGTTGATCCTGGACGGCGACTGGAGCATCGCATGCCGTTCCAACAATTCTGTAGACTCGTCCAGTTATCATGGCATTATTAGTCCATCTTGAGTCTGACAAAACTCTAGGAAACTAGCATCTGCAACTTACCGGAGCCTGTCTTGACGGCTTGCACGTAGTCGTCGGCGACATAGTTCTGGATCCAGGTCCAGTACGGGCTCCCGTCCCTCTTGGATTTCGGGTCTGCGTGGAGGTGCTTTGCGATGGCGCCGTACCCCAACAGGCAGGGCGCAAGAGCCATTTGCAGGGCCACATAGTCTGACGACTGTCCGACATCCAAGACGTATCTAGTCACTCGTCGTTAGTCCAACGACCCAGAACATCGACTTTTGTATGATGGGGAGGACAACTTACCTGCTATACGCCGTGCAAGCTGTTGCATCAAGACACGTCAGTCCAGTCCAATATGTTCCATGGTTCATCAAGACAGGCTTCACTCACCAACATGCTCTTCGGTTTGTTCCATCTCCTCCCTTGTGAGTCCGAACCCCTTGCAGTAGTCAAGATGTAGCTGCGTCTCTCTGTCAATATGCAACACTATGGCTGCGGCCTACCAGTGGTGATAGTTGCCAGAGTCAGTGTCATTGTTTTTCAAAGAAATCCCTCTCCACAAGAGGAAATAATGTCACTTACAGCAGAGATGTCTGCCATGTTCTTTGACTTGTACGAAGCAAGAGCGTTTGCCCTTGCAAACTGTATCAGGTAAAGATAGTCCTGAACGAGATAGGACTTGAAGGACGACAGCGGCAAAGTCCCATCACCAAGGCCCATGACGAAGGGATGCTTGGTGTAGCGCTCCCAGATGGGCGCAACGTCAGGCCGTTCCAGGACATACTCAATAAAGGTGCCCCTATTCATTTTGCAATATAAAACATCATCAGCTGAAGGATGCTTAGTACTCCCAATAACAAGCAGGGTGGAGACTTACGGCGCAAAAGGGCGTATAGATAACGAATGAAAGTGACCCAGTGGTCCGTTACCCTGTCCCAATCCAGGAGCTGCCTTGAGAGCAGCCTGAACATATCTGCAAGCCGCCTTAACCGACCGGGGTACATCCATACCAGTGGATAGGTTCGCCGCGATGGCAGCTTACACATGGTTCACGTTAGCTAAATCCCGTCTGCCACCAGACCTTAGCAAAACAGCACGATACTCACAAGCCAGTGTGCACCCAGTGCCGTGCGTGTTCTTGGAGTCCTGAAACCCAGACTCGATCCTGAAGACCTGCCTATCGGGACCGACGAGCACGTCGACCATGGTCTGGCGCTCCTCCGGCTTCTCGGCAACTTTGTAGTCCTGGCGCAGGGGCGAGTGGCCTCCCTTGACCAGAACCCACTGAGGTCCTAGGGTAAGCAAATTGCGACCAATGGTTTCGAGGTCCGTCACGCTCTTGATCGCCGGCTGCTCGAACCCTGCCGTGGTCAAAAGAAGGCATGCCTCCGGGATGTTGGGGGTGAGCACAGTGGTCAGTGGTATCAGGTGTTTGACGAGCTCGGTGACGGCCTCCACGGGGAGTAATTTCGCGCCTGTTGTTGCCACCATGACCTGTTTTGCATATTCATCAGTAGATGGATTTTGATTTTTTTTGTTTGTTTATGACATGTTGAGAGTCCACTGGGAAACAGGATACCCACAGGATCAACAACGAGTTTCCCGTCAAACTTCCGAATTGCCAGGGCATCGGCAAGCTCTTTTATCGTCTCCGCAACGCCCAGCATGCCTATATAGTCATACAGAATAAGGCATGATAATTAGCCCAGTTTTAGAATCACCTACTTCTCGGGAGATGTTGCAGCGTAAGAACATACCCGTCTTGACTACGTCGACCCCAACATCGTCGAAGCACAAGTCTATCTGCTTGCGCACAAATTTGGATGGCACATGGTGCACGTCAAAGACACCTTGGGTGTTCTGCGCCGTAAGGGCAGCCCTGCAATACCATTAAGCAAATTATTAGTCACTGAGCTTGACCACCCCCGTTGACTCTATAAGACAAGAAAGAGAGGCAAATATAGAGAAAAGAAGATCAACCTACGTCGCGGTCATGGCATAGCATCCATGTGCAGCCAGCGTCTTCTGGTCTGCCTCGAGGCCCCTACGAAAGCGACTCAGTGGTTAGTTTGAGTGGCGTCCCATCCCTCTCCTCTGGCCGCTGGACCGAACACAGCACTATTCCAGGTCACAAGAGGGGGAAATAGTAGATTGGGCATCACGAACGCTCCGCCAGAACTATCCGACCCGGCAACAACCAGTACCCTTTTCCCTACCATCTTTACCAAGTTGAATAAGAAAAGAAAAGAAAACCCCGTTGCGTTGTCAGTGGTTTTGGTGTGATTTGAGGGAATTTAACGACATCTCATATCGACTTATCAAAGCCGTCATAGGCGCGGGTTACATCGGGACATTTTTCTCGGTGGGGTTACGCGGGCTGCTGATCTACTGCCTACACTACCTAACTATTACAGTTACCTTGGGTATTTGACTCTGGGCAACTTTGGATGTGACTAAACCTCCCAAGCAAAAGAGAAAAAAAACAAACACACACACACACCCAATTCACCTAGACTATTCGTATTTGCCAAACCATGTTGTGACAATTTCGCAGTAGAATCAAAATATTGTCTCTTATCAAATCGTACATTGTAGCAGCCACCCAAGACACAGTTGTTATTGCGCTTGTCCACTATCAACACGCCCGCTTGTGAATTCGACAGACACAAAAAAGCTATGCAAAACCACACTAAACCCCCCATAGTCAACCATTTTCCACGTATCCCATCCGACCGTCCCCAAGGGGGAAAAAATCAGTACAAGGTATATGGTAGGAAAACAAGTAGCAAGATAGACAAAAGCACCCAAACATCAAATATAAAAACACAATCAAATAGTCTGCCACCGGTAAACACCCGGGTCCTAATGCCTGTAAATGCCAATAGTTTTCCAAGAGTAGAGCATAAACCAACCCCTCCGATATATAGGTAGCGACCAGGAAAAGCATAAAAAAAGGAGTTCCCATATAATAATCAGACAGTGTCAACCCGGAGCCCTTCACTGCCCGGCCGGTACAGAAGGATCACTAACGCTCCTTTGCCTCTCTGTTCTTTGTTCATCGCCCGAGCTTTCCTCGACACTATCGTCATCGTCCTCGTCTTCCTCTTCTTCATCTTCGTCATCCTCGATAGTACCATCACCACCCTTGTCCTCATCTGCCTCGTCCTCCTCAAACACTACCCTCCTCAGCACGTCCTTGTCAAACAGATCAACCACGGCACGGGCCTGTAATTTATAGTGGTGATTCTCAAGCAGAGACATGACCTTGAGAAACAGCCGCGGTTGTCGGAAACCTGGTGCTTTCTTCTGGTACCTGAGCTGGTGAAGGGATTGCATCGACTTTTTCCACAGAACCACGTTGCCCAGCTCCATGACCAACTCCAGAATGCGCTGGTTCGTTGGGTCTGGGTCAAGTTCCACTCTTGCTTCCTGCTCCGCCTCACTGCCGATCGCGCTCATCAACGACTCGGAACGAGGCCGCGTTGCAATGACTGGTGGTTCTGCTGCCAAAGTCTTTTGTGTGCTCAGTAACACGATCGAGGTGGGCTTCTCGTGCTGCCAGGGCTTTACGGAAAAGAACTTGGTAAGATCCTTCGGGAGGCAGAATCCCAACGACGCACCCATCGCGTTTGTGTTGGACACCCAGCCCTGCTCTGAAAGTATCTCGAGACCGTGGATTGATCTCGAGATTAACCCCAGCACAAAAAATGCCGTTCCCCTTAGGCTCATGACCTCGTGTTCTTGGGCAATCCTTACAATGTCTTGGACGACATCGCAGCTTTCGAGGAAAGGGGCACCCAACTCCATGGAGCCGACATTACCGACGGCCCACAAACAGCCCTTGACCTTGATCATAAGCTCTGTATCGTCCGACAGCATCCCGTAGTCGTGGATCGTTGAGACGAACTCGTTAAAGTGGCCCTTGTCAGCCAGAAGCTTGCAGCCTTCCCGAGTTCGGGTCAGTTCACGATAGAAATGCGGCGGAATGTGAGCGTCCGAGTAGGCATCAGCCTCGCCCAGAACACTCATCCGCCCTGTCTGGTCGTCTGCGCTCTCCAGAAAGGCACGACCGAGGGACGCCTCGATGAGAGCTACATACGAGTCGTTGCGGCCTAAGAACCAGTCATCCATCTCATTGCTGATGTAATCAAGGCCGTCGAGATAGTGATAGCCGATAGAGCTCGACAGAAAGCGCAGCAACAGGGGAGCGCCGATTTCTCCGAGATGGTCAAGTGCCGGTCGACACTCGACCAGGTACTCCAGGTGTTCCTTGGTGTTACATGCCTTCTCGAGAATCTTTACGGCGGTCGAGCAGACTTCGACGTCGGGGTCGTACAGTTGCGTTACCAACAGCTGGATGGCCCACTTGGAGTCTTGCATGGGTTGCGACAGCTGCTGGGAGTAGATTGCCGAAGACTTGGGCGGCGCCGTGTACTGCCTGAGAATATTTGTGGCGTGGATCCTCGTGTCTTTGCTTCCTGCAGTCAAAGCCTTGGACAGCATCACCCGTGGGTGTCCCTGAAGACTGTAGTCTAGATTTGACAGGAGTAGCTTGATGAGGTCTGGCCTTTGGTTCAGAGAAATGATGTGGTACATCATGTTAAAAATACGCCACCGATCTAACATCTGAAGCCCCTTGGGATCACCACTCAAGACACCAAGCATCGTAATGTAGCCCCCACGCAGGGTATTTGATAAGCTGTCCTTGGAGAAGACAATGAATTGAGCAGATATCCCGCTGGCAGGGTCGCATTGCGCCAAGCACTCTGCGATTTGCCTCAAAAGTTTACTGTCCATCAGGTAGCGGACGCCCTCGGGGGTCTGCAGGAGCGTGTGCATCAAAGCGCAGCCGGTCCTGATGTATCTTTGTGTGTTCCTTGTATTAGGAACGTCCGAGAATTTGTACTTGAACGGACGGTAGAAGTTGACCACGCGCTTGACGAACTTGGAGGCTTTCAGGGCTTCTTCCAGCCGCTTTCCACTTGTCAGAGGACCTTCTATGATCTTCAAGACAATGTCCCATCTCCACTTGTTGTAGTTGCTGTGGCTGAGCACCGCCGACTCAATCAGGAGCTGTCGGAACGAGGCGTCGTCGAGATTGGTGGCCGCACTGCCTCGTGGCTGCTCCTCAGCAGCCAGAGCCATGTCCATGTTGGTTGGCACAGACGACGACCAGGTTGTGGGAGATGATCGATGAAGGGTTTTGCTTATACTGCTGATCTGGTACACAATGCCCGTTGCAATGAAGCGGTCCTCCTCTCCGAATCGCGTCGCTGCTGTAAACAGTTCTGGAAGCAATTGTAGTTCGCTGCTCCATTCAAGAGGGAGCAGGCGGCTTGAAAGCCTCAGGACTTCTCCTATCAGCAGTGTGGCTTTTCGTTTGAGAGTAGCGTTCTCAGCATCCTTAATGAGGCGTAACAATGCCGTCAAGAGTCCGTTTTTAACAAATACTGCCAGCAGCAATGCGGTGTAGTGCTCTACAAAGTTCTGCTCGCCGGAATCATCCTCGACATAACCAGCAGCTGTCCCCTTAGCAGGAGCCGCCGAATTCAAGTTGGCGACTCTCCCATAAGTAGTCAGCCGTCGTCCGGCCAGAAAGGAGCTTGCCCACGCCGGTGACTTGATGCGCAGGAGTGAGTATAGGAGCTCGACGACCGCCTCGCGTATTGGCTCGCAGGGTAAGAGTAGGCTCCCAATCAAAGACCTGACGGCGCGGAAGTCATACATTGAAAGGGCCAACAATCCAGACCAGCTCTTTATTGCAGTAGCAATAGCTTTCGAGTTCTGTCTCAAGATCTTCTCGTTCGACACGTACTGGTCGGTAAAGACGGTGAAAAGAATTTCGAGAGAGTAGCCAGGCCTTAGATATTTACGTTTGTGTGGCGAGTCTAGCAAGTAGAGTAGCACATTGGCCAAGCTTTCTGGTGCCTTGTAGGAACCGTCGCTCATGGCCTCGGAGAGAGATGATATGCCTCCACAACTGATCAGAAGCCGGGGGTCCTTGACCAGAATCTCTGCCAAGGTCTCGATGCATATTGAACGAAGTTTGTCCTCGGGCTGATCTGCAACCGAGACAATCGTTCGAACAATGGCCCTCGAGATCTCGCACACGCCGTTCTTAACATCCAAGAATGCGCGGACAAATTTGAGGGCCTGTTCGCGTTCCAGATCTGCTTTGCGATCTTTGACAAGAGAGCTAATAACAAGGGCAAAAGAGAACCAAGTCAGCAACGTGCCTAGATACGACAGCCAGGCCAGAATGTTCAACTCACTGCACAACAATATAATCCGTATTGAGCGTACGTATCTTCTTGAGAGAGGACACGTCCGATATCGCATATCTCATCATTCTATAACCAGCAGCCACTACTTCCCTGCTGTCGCTGAGAAGCATTGCCTGCATCCTAACTCCAAACACCGACCATACCAGGTCATATTTGAGAGCTGGATGCCTCTTGAAGAGATCCACGAGATTGTTTGCGCGGGCCACATAATAGGCTGGGTTCATGCCGTCAACCTCGAGGGACTGTAGAATCTCGGCTAGGGCAAAGGTGGGTGACTCGGTCGGCTCGTCAAAGTCTGATCCAGCTCCGCTTCTCGACGGGCTCCGCGGTGAGCGCAGGCCGGAGCTGCTCTGGAAGAAAACGTCGGGCCGTTGTCTGCTGGGAGTCAGTGGTCCCGTACGCATCTGCTCCGCCTCGGCAATCTTCTCGTGAAGGTCCCTGATCCTCTGGCTGGACGCCTTGAGCTCGGCCTCGACCCTCAGGCGCTGGTCTCGTGCTTGTTTCGCCTTTTTGCTGTTGAGGGCCTCGAGCATGTTCTCGCTGCCCTCCTTGATCTTGACCTCCCTCTTGAGCGCCTCTTTCAGCGCCGCCAGGGTCTTCTCGTTCCAGGCGTCTCCATCTTCGTCCAGTCTATCCAGCCTAGTGGAGTCTGCGATGCCGTACGCGTCGACCCTGGAGGCTATGCGCGAGATCCCGGCTTGACTGCGCAGCTCCGAGCTGAAGCTCCCGGGGGCTTGTGGAGGGTTCAAGGAAGAGCCGCGCGGGGCAAAGCTGCCAAGGGCTGACGGGGCGAGGTTGCTCCGGTAGCTGGCGCCACCGCCGTTAGGGGCGGCTTGGGGCGGTTGGAGGGCATCACGTTCGAGACTCGGCCGGGACGGGTTGGCGTTCGCCTGTGAGGCCTGGGAGATGAAGGATTTCGGGTTGTTGGTGGGAGTGGCAGAAGCAGAAGTGCCTAACATAGGCGATGGCCCAGCCATCTGTCCTCCGCACAATTCCCCCGAAGGGCAACCATCCGAGGGATTCTATGACATGCAGTCAGGGTTTCAAGACGCGCAGCAAGCCTTTGAGGCTTTGCAAACAGCAAACTTTGTCGTCCTGTGTGGTGTGCACGAGTTGTTTGTATCTGCCTTCTGACCAACCAACCACTTTGGATGCTCGCCCCCGTAGGTTTAGATTCGAAGTCGTCGATGTCGCTTGAATACGGAACGCTATGATGTTGTACTTTTTTTTCGTCTCAATTGGCGCAGTGAGTAGTCTTGGTCGCAAAGCGCGTAGACTTGAAAAGGATAGATCGCAATTAGGATCGCGGGTTTGGGTAATGAGACGCGGCGAGCGACTCTAGTCTAGTCTGGACTTTGCGCTTTGAGGTTGGCAACACAGGGCGGGTTGGCTGTGGTTGAACCACATACAAGCGACCAACAAACCTATCGATTTGCGGTTTGCGGTACAGATTAGGTAAAGCGGGGGTGTTCCTACAAGGCCTGTCTGGTGGTATCCTTGGGCGTCAGCTGCTTATTCGTTAGGGATCAAATTCAATTCTGACCGCTGGTATTGGGCGGGCAACCTCGATTGATTGGTGTGCCAGCCAACCTTGAAGCCTTTTTTCCCCCTCTGTCTCCTGTTACTTTACATGGGTTCCAGTTCCAATGTATCAACCAGACTGGAAGCAATTCGATACGCATCATAGGTACGGAGTTGTCATTCTGTTCGCGTACCCTTATGGCTGTCACACCAGATGATATTCAATGACAAGTACCTTTAGTCAAAAGCAGCAGCAGTACTAGACCTAGAACCACATGGGTACCATCCGTTTTCAGTATTGATAAAAGCCTCGTCAAGTGTCCGTTTGACAACTCCGAAATCCATCCGTGGTGCTCACGCTTGGATTATATGTACATTCACCAGAGGCTGCGCCATAAAATGATGTTGGCCAAACTATTCGTAAAACCGCAGTATGCTGCTGGTTGCTCCAGATTTGCACGGCTCCCCACATACAAAGATCCCGCTGTCTCCCTTGCGCTGCTGTTCCCTTTACTTCTCCACGATCAGTACCACATCCGTAGTACTTGTGTCGGTATTGCGTTGTGGTTTCCGTTGTCCTTGCTATGCTTGTGTGTCACCTTTGAATTAATTGCCTTAGTTGTACAAAATACCTCTTCAACAAGGATTATCCAGAATCGCAACGTTCCCCCTCCGAAAAGATAAAGACATGGCGATTAGCTGGATGTAGGTATACTCAGCCCAACCTCCGAAAACGGACAACCAAACACAGTATCTGCCTACCTTGATTAATTACCTACCTGACTTGGGTGGAGGAGACTGGGCTTGTTTGCATACCTCCAGCTTCAGCTCCGGCTAACCAGCCCACGGCTTCCGGCCTCCCCCCACTCCGTGAGTGATGCAGATAAGGAAACCGCGCCTTCTCCATTAGCGGTGGTCGTCAACCAGCCGGGACCCCGCGCGATCCCTCACTGCGGATTTGGAATGATCGAACCACTTGAACCATGATTGATGGAGGGCTAAGCTAAAGGCATGGGTCGACTTTACCAACTCCAATGGGGCACAGTTTCATTCCACGGCTCATCCAATGGGGTTCTGAGATTGTGAACGAAATAACACATCATGGGCTAGATCATTGATTAAGGTAAGGTATTCTTTAGGTTTTCGTGTCTCTCTTTTGAGATCATGTGCAACTGGGTAGCTGCATAGTGTTTTGTTCTCACTATTAAATAGATTAAAAATAAAAAAACTTTCTTCCTCTTTTCTCTCATATTTTTGTGCCTCATTTTTCATGAGTTTAGTAGTATTTTGTATAACCGAGGATATATATTGGAGGTACGTAGGTAGTGACCCGTTTCACCATCTGCCACATCCAACGTCCACATCCAACGTCGTGCATCCACCTTCACTCATAGCCTACCTTAAGCACCTTAGCTGACTCCAGTCCAGGCAACCATCTCCTTTCCCCCTAAAAGAGTGTCAAAGTAGCCTCATAGCCTACTAAAGTGATTTATTTACGCCACTATGCCTTCACTATCTGCAGCCCGATATGGCAAGGACAATGTCCGCGTCTACAAGGTTCACAGGAATGCAGAGACGGGACAGCAGAGCGTCACAGAAATGACCGTATGCTGTCTGCTGGAGGGCGAGATCGACACTTCGTGAGCAGCCCACCTACCTAACCCGGGCCTTGAGGCTATCCGGCTACCCGCCAAAATCTCACCCCGCCGGCCCGCTGACCAGGTTATGAGCAACAGCTACACAAAGGCCGACAACAGCGTGGTCGTGGCCACAGACTCCATCAAGAACACCATCTACATCAAGGCCCGAGAAAACCCCGTGAACCCCCCGGAGCTCTACGCCTCCATCCTGGGCCAGCACTTTATCGACACGTACCCGCACATCCACACGGCCCACGTCGACGTGATCGTGCACCGCTGGACCCGCATGACCATCGACGACCAGCCGCACCCGCACTCCTTCTTCCGGGACGGGCAGGAGACCCGCACCGTCGGCGCCGTGGTTCGCCGCGGCTCCGGCCTCACCCTCCGGAGCGGCATCTCGGGCCTGTCGGTGCTCAAGAGCACGGGTTCGGCCTTCCACGGCTTCGTGCGCGACGAGTTCACCACCCTGCCCGAGACGTGGGACCGCATCCTCTCCACCGACGTCGACTGCGGCTGGACGTGGAAGTCCCTCCCGGACCTCGACGCCGTCAAGGCCATCGTGCCCAAGTTCGACCAGGCCTGGGAGGACGCTAGGTCCATCACCATGAACACGTTTGCTACTGACGACAGCGCCTCGGTCCAGGCCACCATGTACAAGATGTGCGAGCAGATCCTCGAGGCTGCGCCCGAGGTCGAGAAGACGGACTACTCGCTACCGAACAAGCACTACTTTGAAGTTGGTAAGTGGCACAAGTTTGTCGGTTGATCAGCTAGGCGTCTAGAGGCGGATGAGTCTTCCTACTGACAACGATATCTTTTCCAAACGCAGACCTCAGTTGGCACAAGGGCCTGGCAAACACAGGCAAGGATGCTGAGGTTTATGTGCCTCAGTCGGGGCCCAATGGTCTCATCAAGTGCGAGGTTAGCCGTTAAAGGTGTCATGTTGGTTATGGTGTTGTCGTTGTTGGTCGCTCGTAACCAGTCCGAAATCAAAGTTTCTTTGAATATTCTTTGGATATATCATAGTCCTGTGCACAGGTTATTGGACACGAAGATAGGATAGCATATAAAACAAACAGAATGGCAGGGTCTGAGCTGCCATGAGCGGCAAATATAAACCGTATGGGTTTTAAAGGCCCCCCTAAAATGAGTAGTATATCCCTCTCGGCCAAGTCCAACCTTTACAGGTCAAAGCAAGCTCTAGCCTCGATAGCCATGGCACTGGCAAGATAGTGAGACTATATTTGTTCGCTTTAACTCTATAACCTGTAAGTGCTTTAAAGTGAACTGTCTGTAGAGTTACCTTGGAAAGTGCTTGGTCAAGCATGTCCCTGTGCCATACAACGAAAGCATATTGCTCTTGACGTCGGCTTCTGGCCAACAGCTACCATTTTGTGAACTGCATACCATATGAATCCCAGTATTTCGTAAAGTACAATTTATGGCATATAAAAATAACAGGGTATGATACATATCCGGCTCAACGGTTGTTGCCAGATGTCAAGCCTTAGTGCCGGATTCATCCGGTCAGCCAGGCCCCCGAACCCAACCGAGTCTCTTATAACCTGTTCATATCGGCAGCGCGAATGGCCTTGACAGCCTCCTCCCACCCGGGCCTGCCGACGGCCTTGTCACCAAACCTCACAATGTTCCTCTTGTACGGGTGAGCCTCTCCCTCAAAGGCCTTGAGCCTAGCCAGCCTCTTGTCCCTGAGCCTGTTCTTGGGCAGCATTCCGCTGACGGCCTTCCTCAGGACCTCGGAGCCGCCAAATTTGTCCATAAGGACGTCCATGGTGACCGACTTGAGCGAGCCGGGCCGCGTGTTGTGTCGGTAGTAGGTCTTGCGGTACTTCTTCATGCCCGTCGTGTACAGGGCCGCGCAGTTGGTCACGACCACGTAGTCACCGCAGTCGGTCGAGGGGTCCCAGATCGGCTTGTGCTTGCCCATTAGAATCGTAGCGATGCGTGAGGCCAGACGGCCCAGCGAAGGGGGCGTCACGGCCTCGGGCGGCGACTTGATAGTGCTGAGGGCTTGGTGAGGCGTCGAGGCGGAGATGTGGTGCCATGCGCGCGAGTAGGCGAGCCGGGTCTGGAGGACGTGAAAGATTCCTAGTGATTAGTCGAGTCTGTCCGGCGACTGATATCTCCTTTCCCCCATCTCCTGAGCAGTAGTGGTGCCGTCCATCTTGCGACAGTGTACATACCAGGCCGACTGTTTGTGACATTTTGACGATTGCCCAGCTTCCCTAGGTGTTCGAGGTACTGGAGCCCTTTGCCTCCTCCTCCCAATAATCGAGCTCACGGCCTCTCTGAGCACCTTGGTGAAGTTAACAGGTTTGCTGCCGCTTGTTTGTTGTCGTTTTGAAGTAACCAATGAATCAATTGGACATCACTCCTGTGTCTCGAGACCTCTTGCCTTGGCTGGATACCGTGCTAGACGCGCTCGGAAAATCTGGAAGCTTATCGCTTGATAATCTTACCCCTGCAGACTGGCCGCATCAACCCTAACCCTCTTTCGCAGCAGAACTGAGAGTGCCCCTTGCGCCCCCACCATGCGGCCCGATCATCGGTGCATGCGCTTATATCATCAATTTTGGGATTGTCCTGATGAGCTCATGTCGGAAGAACCGGACAGACTGCAAGATATCGACTCGTACGAGACAAAAGGCATAGACGGTGGCCTTTAGATCCAGATTCTATATGCAAGATAGTATCTTGCTTTTATTTATTTTTTTCATTTTTAGATGCTCTTCATCTGTGATTACTGTATGAAAATGTAAGGTAGGTACTGCAATGTTGCGTTTGCCCCTCATTAGATTTGTATAGAAGCTTCGCGGCGATTAGAAATCCGCGTCCCATCAGTCCTTGTAAAAGCCTACCAAGAACACTCATCCACTTTGATCAATTTTACCAAGAAATTCTTCTCTTCTCTGTCTCTGCTCACCGGCCCCTTTCTGGTTTTCATCCAAGACAAACAAGACACAATCATCATTCCACAGCCTAACTTACATACCAATCCATCGTCCGAGTTTCGTCTCGTCTTTCCGGTCCAAGCCGCTTCCAATACTTTCTTCTTATAGATGCAGATACGCGAATTCTTGATCGTCACTTCAAAATATTTCTTTTTTTTGGTCACATTTTGTCTTAGGTGCGCAACAGCCCATAAGTGCTGAGATATCTTGGGCCAGCAATTTACAAAGAGAACTGCCGGCTTTTGGTCGGCCTTTGATTGAGAATGGGAGTGAATCATCCGTTTCAGGTATGCCCTGGGTTGTATCTGTAATGCCTATTGCTTTCCTTTCTCGGTCTTGATGGTCATTTACCACGTTCCGACTCCTTACAGCTTTGCTTCATCGTCTCCTTGCTTGCGGAAAACCCGCAAGTTACATTCATCAAAGCAAGCAAAACTAGCATCAACCGTACATCTCCGCCTGGATGCTTGGATCCAAGCATGGCGGTGGCCTCGAACTTTGAGAGCTGATATTTCTCATTTCGACAGACGCTCTTTGCGGTGCACATGACATGTGACAGCTGCGTCAAGGATGTTTCAGACGCGGTGCAGAAGCTGGGTGGCATCACCAAAGTAGATGCAAACCTCAAAGACCAATTGGTCTCAATCGAAGGCACAGGTCCGTTTCTCTCCCTTTGGGGGACATCCCAAACTAAGCCAACCCCTAGGCTAGCTAGCACCTCTTTAGCCACTTGGTCAAGCTCAAGATTTACTAAATGGGCCACGCAATCACTCAGCCGCTCCTTCAGCCATAGTAGACGCTATCCAGGCTACTGGCAGAGACGCCATCCTACGGGGATCTGGTTCGTCAGATAGTAAGTCGCTAGCAGATTTTGTTCCTCACTTGCTTTACAGGGCAGTTCTTCTACTGCAGTCTCAAGTGAGAGAGGGCAGCTGCCGCACGACCTGTCTGTTCGGCATCACTGGAGCACGTGCCGTCCCGCTTACTTTATGATGTGTGTGTCATCCCAAGGCGCTGCTGTCAGCATCCTCGAGACTTATCAACATTTGAGTGTTATTGAGACGCCCGAGGAGAGAGCCAAGCGTGAAAGGCAAGTCAGGGGCTTGGCCAGAATGGTCCAGGTCTCCCCCGAGGTGACGCTGGTGGACTTGACGGTGCGAGGTGTCTCGCCCGGTTCATATCAAGTTACGATCCGCGAGTACGGGAACCTGACGGGAGGCGTCGAGTCGGCTGGTCCGGTCTGGGCCGGGTCCGATCGTCCCGCCACAAACCCTAGCGCCAACGGTTCTGCCAAGCCCAGGGGCTTTTTGGGGACCGTTCAGGTTGGAAAGGAGGGCCACGGGAGTGTCTTTATGGAAGCCCCTTTCCAGGTGTGGGAGATTATAGGCCACGCCATGATCGTATCCCCGCTCGACGAGGCCGCGAGTGACGGAAAGATACTCAAGAATGACGCGGACACGGTTGCGGGTATCGTCGCCAGGAGTGCCGGCGTGTGGGGAAATGACAAGACGGTATGCGCGTGCTCGGGGAAAACATTATGGGAGGAACGCAAAGACGAGATTCAAAAGGGCATGTTTTAGCGCGAAGATCCAGAAAGACATACGGAACACTTGTGGGTTGGACCTATTCTAGAACTAGAACGAGCCTGGTTCAAAACAGTCGTGGCCTGTACCGCATCGAGGCCGTGTATGAAGATTGCTTGGGCGTTTGCCTCTTTCACGATGGTGCAACATCAGAACCTAGCCTACGGGAGTGCCCTGAGATTATACCACGCAAACATTTAGACCATCCGAGCTTGATCGACCTTGGCTTTTGTTCAGATTCACACATTTGATAGACAAAACCTCTGGGCGTTCGTTTCTTCTTCCGATATATGGATACAGCTCGCAGGGCCCTGATACGTGGTTCTGTTCAACCTAAACTATCCACTGGGGGTCCTGCGAGGCTGTCGCTGAGTTATGCTGTCGTCAGTTTTTGGTCTGGTCTTCTTTTTTTCTCCCGTGTAGCCAAGACTTTCTTAGTTGAGCATTTAAGGTAGATCTCTGCTAATCAGGTTCCTTAGTTGGTCCAGCATCAACCCACAGGAAACACCCGGGAAAGAAAAGAAGAAAAAAGGGGTTACATGTCTGTCTCTCTCCAAACCCCCCCACCGGCTGCAGACCGGAAGGCGGGCGGCAGTGACAGATGCATGTGAACCAGGACACTTGAGACGAAATATATATCCACTTTTGCCCTTAACAGAAGGCTCAGCCACGGGATAGGGTAAGGTACATTCGATTCAAGGGAGAGAAAACAAAATGAGTATTCTATGGGAAGCGATGCAGAGACACTTGTTGCAGGGGATTCAGAGTCAAGTTGATTGAGGGTTGTCAAAGATGGTTGATGCGAGGTTGGGTGCATCGTGTTTGTGTTGGAACCGAAATTACTACTTCGTACAAACATGGCCTCACATGTGGGCAGATAGGGATTGTTGCCCAGACTCGCCTCTTTTGTCGTCTCCCTTCAGCCGCAGGAACAAAAACAAAATGGGTATTTCTCTAATGACGGCTGCCAAGAAAAGAAGAACATAACCCGCTACCACGTCGCGACAAACACGAAAAAAGCTGCATTGTCGATCAGGCACAATTTTCCGGCTGTCGGCATAAGGTCAAAATATTCTAGCGAATACTTTTGAAGATGCAAGCAACAAAGATGCCAGACTATCGGGCGGGAGAACTATTACGCACTACGCAAGTTTAGAGCTGCATGTCCGTCCCACTTTGTCCGGCCGCTATGGCTAGGTAAGGTACTTTGTAGATTTTTTGATTTTTTATTCATTGGGACGAAAAGGCCAAAGGGGAAAAAAGAAGAAACGAGCGAAGGGGTTTGGTTTGGGCTGAGGTGAAAAATATGGAGAGACCTGCCAGGCCTCAAACAGGAAGCCTGCCAAGCGAGTTTCGGATTTGACCCGCCCCTTTGTAGCCCACTTGTCGTGACACAATATCATCCCATGATTATGATTATTGAGTGTTCCATGGCTTATTCTTCTGCAGGACGAAAAAGCCAAGATCTTCCTCAAAGGGGGGGGGGGGTTTAGACTACTATTTACGCAGTCATGGGTGATGGGTGTACTTTGGAACTAACTACAAGGCGACGATGGCTCGTAGGGACCAGGGGGGTTACTGTAGGTTAAGGTAGCATTAGTTTTGGTCTATTGTATTATTAGTGTAGACCGAGTTTTTGGGTAAGGGGGCTAGCGTAATCAATCAAAGAAAGTGATCATCAAGTTAGTCAAGATTTTTGTTTGCGATCCGATCACCGATTCCACATTTGATTTTTCTTGTCTAATCACCTACAATCTGGCACGGGGTCGACAAGTGGGTGGATTTTCACTGGGTATGTGCAGGAAAAATTCTCTGCGATATGCTTCTTGGGTTCGCGCCTACATATCGACATCGGGCCTCAGTCTTTTTTTTCTTCTTCACCCAATCGTAAATTGGTCTGATGAGGGCCGCCAGTGATGGCCCATGTGACTGACCACAAAATCCTCTTGTAAGCGCCCAGCTGGAGAAATGGCAAATTTTTGTCCAATGCATGTTAAATGACTGGCTTTGAATTAATCTTTAATTGGACAAAAGTATATTGTAAGCAACGGGCTGCTCGAGACTAGCTTTTGAGCTTCCAAGGATTCTAAGCGCCTCAGACCAGAAAAAGCAACGTGAACCAATATCACACACCCGATCTGGTCGAGCGCACACACAAGATCATGCCTTTCACAATCACCAAAAAGTCAGAAAAGTCAAAAGTCGGCTTTTGGTCAGCCCACGAATCAACCCACCCGAGCTGCCGCATTCACTCCACCGTCAGTGCCACAAGTTTGACAGCTATCGTGGACGAAATGTGCGGCCAACCCTCCGCGATCTGTTGTTGGTTGGCTCGCTTTACTCGACGTGGTCACTTTGCTCACTTGATTTTTTTTTTGTTCTCTGAGATCTACTGGACGAGGGACGGGGGAGCATTGTAAGTTTCCAACCCCCCGATAGGATATAAATCCCGGTCGTAAAACTCGGCTCTTCTTATTATGGGCAACGGGCGACAACAAGATCTACAGGCGCAGCCGTTGAAACGACTTGACGGACTAATGAACTCGTGAATGTCCGATCAACGGCTGCGACGTAAAACTCAACAAAAGGTGGACAAAACCGAGGATCGATGGTACTTGTAACAAAGGGGATGGGAATGTTGACGAGGTCTTGATGGGATTCTCAATCAAGGGGAGTTCGGCTATGCCACTCTACTGCTTGGCCAAAGCTTGGCGGGGGTATCCTCTGTAATTGCTAGTGGGTTATTTTGTTGGTTACATGGAGGGGTGGAGGAAATACCACGTCAGAGGATGGAAAAAAGAGGAGAAAAAAAGAGAAAGAAAAAGGAATGCAGGTTCTGATACTCCAGTCAAGGAAATGGACTATCAATAGAGATGAATATAATTACCGGTAGGTATACAATGTTCTTTTGCGTCGGAACCTACCACAAGCGTATTGAAATCCGGGGAGTAATATTCATGGCTTCCATGGTATTTATTACTGCAGTAGGTCTATAATTTTAGCAGTCTGTAGCAAACCAAGGAACCAAAGCAGGTAGCCCCAAGTGCCGTAGCTGCAGCCAATAAGCCGGTTGGTCGGCAGGCATCCTGGAACACATGATGCCTGGGAAGACAAGGGCCTGATTCGGGAAAAACCCTTGCGGCAACCTGCCTATGCTGCATTGGCATTGATGTTTTCTGGAACCTGTTTGTGGTCCTTTCTGTTAAATAGCTGCCGTCGATGAGTTTGCGCCGCAAAACCTCATACAATGACAGTTGGGAGAGGGAGTCAGGAATCACACAGTACGGAACTACATCAGGAAACAGGAAGCGAGAGCACAGACAATAAACCGGAGACGAAGGACAGACCAACCAACCCGTTCGAACAATCAAGCACGAGACTAGAGTCAAGAAAAAAGAAAGGAAAAAAAAGCTTCAACGTCAAACTAGAACTAGCTCTAATGAACAGCGGCATGCCGAACCGATATTTTAAGTGGGCTCTTCTGCTTGGTCTTTGCAGCCAAGACATTGAAGGGGTAGAAGAAGAAAAAGTTCAATACAATATGAACACCCCCACTACCTCGGGTTCGAAATTTAGGTAAATCAATACGGCAAGGTACTGTCTGTCTATACTCTGTACGCACCAAGCCAAGAGACGCACGGGAGGCATGCGAACAGATTCCAGAGTGCATCAGTACACGGATGGCCGCATAAGACAGGCCCTCTAACCGCCTGCCAGGCACCGAGGGATTGGCGGGTGCGTGCTGTGATGTTGCAGGGGTAGGTGCTTACCGAGTACAGTAAGTACGAAGTAAAGGTCCAATATAATACGAATGCACATACCGTAGCTTAGGTTCTGCGTAGGTAGGTGAGGTACCTAGGGTATCACGTCTAGCAATGTGCGTATCCGTTGAACTCACTCGCTTCGCTCACCTCTTTTCCTCCGGTAGTCATACACCAAGCTGAAGCTGAGTTTGAAATCAAATCCATGGCATGCCCGGAAAAGTCGAGGGATAGGGGGCAGACGGAAGCTATCGACGAATGGGGAAATCAGCGCCAGTACAATGCTTGGCCTAGCTTGGCTTCTATTCGGAGCAGGCACACGTGTCTGGCACCCCTGACAGTGGCTGGCCCTTGATTCGATGTGCCGTGAGTGAACATCCTGCCCACCCCCGACCGCACAACCTCTGTACCACTTTATTGTGTAGTAACCTTGAGTCGCCGAACAAAAATGGAGTACAGAACATTCGATTCTGTCAATCGAGCCTGGCTATGTGGTTCGATTTAACCTCGGGGGTTCTTGCTGCCGTCAATCGAACCTAATCTGTACGATGACCTACGTAATTGCAGTACGGTGAAATATGATTGTTTGCATTCACAGTAGCTGTTACACTATGCCCCGTGGAGAGAGGGAAAAAGAAGAAAATAAATCAAGTCATGAAAGAGAAAATTGGAACGGAACTTTTTTTTCCTTTTTTTTTCTCGATTCCCATTTGTACACCACGGCGTAGCGAGCCCCTGGTTCAGCGCCACGAAAAGGTCTGGAAACAAAGCCGCTCTACCCTGCGACATGCTCCAACTTGTAGTACCCAGTATTAGACGGCTCTCGTCCCTGACTCCAGACCCTTGACCCTTGACCCTTGACCTAGCCTCACTTTTCACAAGGGACAAGTACAGCAAAAAGTGAATGCCTGCCTATCCGTGACAGCGGAAGACGTTGCACAGAGCTTCACCCAAAGCAGTCCGCGAAGTCTAGGTACCTAGGGCACAGGCTTTTTTTCTCCCGTCTTCATCGACAGGCTTCGTTCCAACAAAGTACCTTACTCTCGTACTACTGCATTAGTGACAGTAACGATGCTAGTGTGCCTGGGCAGTTGGGACTGTGCTTCTTGGGTACTTACACTAACATCCCGTCTCCCAGGTCAGCCCGTCTACGACTGTCGGCGGTGGATCGGCCCACTGTTAGCCCATTGCCTTGTAGCGTGAAGCCTATACCCTCCTGCAGATTTGGAGCCAACAACAGTATATTTACAGTAACCTTTTGTTCCCCCATTCTGCAAGATCGAGGTCACAGTAGGGTCTAAAACGGTCACCAAGTCGTTTTTCCATCCAGCGATCGCGCACTGTATGATTGAAAGCTATCCATCCTGTCTGTCTGATCGTCAAGTGTTTGTCTGTGGCATCATTCCCTCGTCTCCCCGTAACTTTCTTCTTCTCTTTTTTTTTTCTCTTTTTTTCTTCCCCTTCCCTTTTGGTGCTTCCCGTCATTCTTTATCCCTTGGACCCGTCGTCTACTACGCTGGCAGAAATTTCCTCGTTACATTCGTTGCATTTTCAACTTGACTCTTCCGCGGTATACCGCGGTTGCGCGTCCCATCATCTTGTCTGCTTAATCCAATACGACGGCATCCCCGATCGCGAGTTTTCTTTACATCGACGTCCGATCTATAGAGGTCCAATACAATACGAGGACGCTACATCCAGCTCCAACATTACATACATTCCCTCGATACCGGCCTAATCCTGTCTTAATCGCCAAACCCCAGCAAAAAGCCAGCACACGGTCAAACGGCCTCAAATTCGCTGCCCAACCTAGAGTGGAAACATAATTACAATCTCCAATCGAAGAGGTCTGGCACCTGATCTTTGAAGTAGCTACCTTGCCTACTCTAAAACCTTGGTGCAGCGAGCAACAAGCAGGCACTTTTGTCACGTCACAGCCAACTGAACCTAACTTGAGCACACTCTGTGTTTTGTGCGCACATCCGCCGACAACTTTGAGCTTTTTATTTCTATTTTCTTACGCCGAACACTTTTTTATTAATCATATTCCCTTCCCTGTTTTATTCTTTCATACTACTCGGTTTATTTTTATTTCCCCTTTATCCCTATCCACCACATTAATCGGTCCGTGTGTGCTGCTAGCCGGTACCACACGACAACAGCCAAGCTCTGCACGTCGCTCGCCTTGAGGCGTTTGGGTCCGAGTTTCTTCCCTATTGCCCAACCAGCGTCGACGTTAGCCCGACAAGACTACCGCCTGGGCCGTGACGAGTCCAGCTTATAGGCGCCAAGGCTATACTAAAAAATTTGAACCACCACTGAAAAAGAGGGCCATCCACTTTACGGGTTTGGCGGGGAACAAGACTTACGACTTGAGTGGCAGACGGTACAAGGGGAGAGCAGGGTGCCAGTGAAAAGAAAAAAGCGGGGGACCCAGGTCCTGCCGTCTCGGAACTGAGCGCAGCCACATCAACTGCGACCGATCTTATTAACCCAAATCCCCCCGCCCTGTGGTTCCACCATCGACCCTATCAAAACCCAACTGCACCGCTCGCTGCCCCCCCAAAACCTGACCTTCAAACGAGCTAGGTGCGACTTCCTCGCACATATACGCAGCATTTTCTCTGGACCACACCAGTCTGGATAGAAACACAATCCATAACCACAAGAGAGTTAATTGATTTCGGCATGTCGCTCAAGCAGGTACGTTTGTTATTTCGTAATTTTATGGATTTAATTCTCAATTCCTTTTTTCATTTATCTCTTTTTCGCTCTGTTATCCTTTCTTGTCGTCGTCGCCGCCCCAATAACCACAAATCTGCGATTGACTGACACAACCACGCCCACTACAGGAGATAGAAACGTGGGTAACGGCCTTAGGCCGGTACGACAACAATGAGTTCGAGGATGCTCTTGGTGAATTCGACAAGATCTCGGATACCTCGAAGATTCTTTTCAACATGGGTGTAATCCACGCCACACTTGGCGAGCACGAGAAAGCCGTATGTACCACCGAGGGTGCTCTTTTTGCGACCCAGGGAACAGTCTTTCGCTGGATGGGTTACTAACGGAAACGAACGTTTCTCTCTGCAGGTCGAATGCTATCAACGGGCCATCAAACTTGATCAGTACCTTGCTGTCGCCTACTTCCAGCAGGGCGTTTCAAATTTCCTGCTGGGTGACTTCGAGGAGGCCCTCGCCAACTTCAACGACACCCTACTGTACCTCCGAGGCAACACGATGATTGACTACGCTCAGCTTGGTCTCATGTTCAAGCTCTACTCCTGCGAGGTTCTCTTCAATCGTGGTCTCTGCTACATATACTTGCAGCAGAAGGATGCTGGTTTGCAGGATTTGAACTATGCTGTGAAGGAGAAGGTTGTCGAGGACCACAACGTCATTGACGACGCAATTCGGGAAGAGGCCGAGGTGAGTTTTGATATCCGACCAGGTCCCGCCAGTAAATGAACAGACAGTTCTGACATTGTTCTTTCAGGGCTACACCGTCTTCTCCATTCCCGTCGGAGTTGTTTACAGGCCCAACGATGCGAAAGTTAGGAACTTGAAAACGAAGGATTACCTCGGAAAGGCACGGTTGGTGGCTGCGTCGGACAGGTCCAACGCCTTCACTGGATTCGCCGGTTCCGAGATTAAGAACTCTGGCAAGGCCGATGTCAAGGACGACAGGCCCAGTGATAACATCTCCTTTGCTGCCACGAACCTCGTCAAGCCTGGATTGCAGAGCAGAGCTCGGCAACAGTCGGAGCCACCCAACAGCAGGAACGTTTTCCCGCCCACGCCGCCGCCCGAGAATGACAAGCAGACTATGAGCCGCGGTGCTTCTGTCCGCAATGGACCAAAGCCAATGCCAGCCAAACTGAACATCGACAAGGCAAGACCCAATGACCGCTACGAACGTACCACATCTCCCCAGGAGCAACGCTCGAGGGCTCCCAGCCGGGCTCCTTCTAACGCACCGTCGCGAGGCTTCTCAACCCGTGAGCCGCCGCGGAGGAGACCACGATCCCAAGAGGAGGAGGAAGGATATCTGGACGACGTCTACGACAACTACGGAGGTGGTGGTGGAGGCGGTGGCGGTGGCAGCATCAGGGGCAGCCGGTCACAGCGCAGGGCACCGCAACAGCGGTATATTGAGGAGGAGGACGAAGGCAGCGACTTTGACGATGGATCTTTCGACGAGGGCGACTTTGAGATGGTATCCAACCGCCGTCCCGGAACAAACTCGATGTCGAGCTCATCACGAGGGCAGTCGAGGAGGCCAGACATTCGCAACATCAAGGTCAAGGTGCACTACACGGCTACGGACGACACAAGGATGATTCTGATTGGAATGGCATGCGAGTACTCTGATTTCGTTGAAAAAATTCGCAACAAATTCAAGATTGCATCCCGACGCAGCGTTAGGATCAAGGTCCGCGACGATGAAGACGGCGGCACTATGATCACCATGGGCGATCAGGATGACCTGGATATGGCCATCATGGCTTCCAAGTCCATGGCCCGGAGGGAAAGGTCAGACAATGGAAAGATGGAGGTAAGCGTTCAATCACCGTCCGAACACTCGATGAAGTCTTGACGATCCGCTCAGAACATGCACTAATCATCAGTCTCACTGTCTATAGGTTTGGATTCAGGATGCATGATAAAGCGAGCGATAGTTTTGACTTCCTAACTGCAACGCAACTCATATACCCCAGCACCCGAGTGCGTTTCTTGTCGATACGAAGTAATGATGGCTTCTACCTGGCCATTCGTCACCATGAGTTGTCAGCCAGCTGACTTTCCGACGTTTCGGGCGCACGAGGCAACCATCTCTGCATAACATGGTGTTTTGGCCGGGTGGGCTGATCTTTTTATTTATTTTATTTTTCTTCTCGAACATGATCGGGCCGTTGTTTGTGCCCGTCATGAATTAGCATAAACATACTTTTAGAGGGCGGGTTTCTACAGTTTCTACCCAGGCAGGCGAACTTTGGATTTTGGCTGGTTCATTTCCTTAATCTTCTAACTGCATGTTTTCTTTTTCTCGTTCGTATATCAACAAAGCAATGTCTTTCCCAAAGAGTTTCTGTCATGTTTCATTCCTTTTTCTTACTCTATTTCGATTTTTGATCAAATCTAGGTTCTGACGGGCTACGGCATGAGCCTGGCTCCCCGCCCGATCGATTTTTCTTTTTCTTACGTCAAGCATGGGAGTCCAAATCTGGCCCTGGATATAGTTAGTCTAGAATCTCTGCTTCACAGCAGGCAGAATATTTGGGCATCACCGTTCAATATGATCTACCGAAACAACATATCCATTTTTACCTGACGTACACATGTCAAACAAAGGGGACAAACACCAAGACGATCCCAAAAAGACATGGGATGTTCTTTCGACTTTTGAACTCTATGCAATACAATGGCAGGTCATTGAGAACTCGCTAGCTGTTTGCCTTGAACGGACGGGCAAGTAAGTGTTGATTCAACTTGCAACGAGTAAATGAGTGTCAGAATCTGATTGGAGCTTCGGCCGTCACCGTCGGGCGTACGTCATATCATGCCTAGTCAGTGTTTCATAACCAGGAGTGTGATCGAGCATGTTGAAAGGGGGAGAAGGGTCATCAAACCTTGCTGATGTTCTGATTTGGCTCCTATGCGGGAAGAATGGACCAAAATATGGGGAGAACAGGAGATATAAAATAAAAAATAAAATAAAAAAGTCCAAGGCGGAGGACTTAAGAAAAAAGAAAGAAAAAAGAAGAAAAAAAAAACATGAAACGATTCTTTTCAAAGTTCGGTCATGGTTGATGGATGAACGCGGGGGAAAGAAGCACGGAGAAAGGTAGCAAGGTAAGGTATTGCAAGGGAGCGCACGAGCGGAAAGGACCTCGCTCGAATCGAAAGAGTAAAGAGGAGACGAGGTTCATGCATCTGTCAGATACATGTTTTGTGTCTTGGCCTGATCTTCAGTCGAAAAAGGGTCACAAAGATGAGAAGAAAAAAGATTCGAGAGAGAACAGATGAAATTGAACCATGGGAATGAGAATAAAAATGTAGAAGAAAAGGATTAAAATAGAAAATAAAAAAAACAGTTCACTGATTTACATTATCCGCACTAAACTGTCCCCCCACCGTCTCCTCATCCTCCTCCTCCTCCTCCTCTCACCCCCGCTGGCTCAAATCTGCAACCTCCTCATCTCTGGCAGCGTCCAATACTTTCTCATATTCTCGGCCTTGAGCGTCTCAACTTCGGCGTCGAGGTGAAGCCACAAGACGTCGTTCCAGTCGTCCATTTTGGTTTTGAGCGTGGCCATGTCAAAGTCGAGCTGGCCGCGGCGGCACTCGGTCAGGTAGTCCTCGAACCGGTCCATGCCCTCGTGGATCAGCCGGTGCTGGCGGATCAGCTCCGACTGCCTGCGGTTGGGTTTGCTGCCGCCATTCTTGCCGTCCTGGTTGCGGAAGTCGTCCATCCGGACGGCCAGCTGCGGGTACAGAAGCTCCTCTTCGATGTTGTGGTGCATGGTCAGCTGCCGCACAAAGGCGAGCCCGGTGTCGATGAACTGCCGCAGCGTCATGTTTGACGGGCGACGGTTGTTGCCTGCTGCTGTGTACATCATGTTCCATGTTTGTTTGAAGTGATTGTGCTTTTTTATTTTTTTTATGGTTAGCATGTGCACCACAGCGTTGTCGAACATGGGGTGTAGGTGACTTTGCCGTCGTTGTCTCCCCCCCCCCCCCCCCCCCCATATAATAAAAACTCACAAAGTATGTCATCATTTCTGCAAGACGGTTGTACTCCCTGTACTCGGCTGCAGATAACGGAGGCAGCTTGGGCTCCTGTTCGGGGGCACTCGGTGCCGCCGCCGCCGTCTTCTCATCGGCCGCTGCGCATGATGCTTTGCCCCCTGAAGCATCCGTCTGTGAGGCCTCGGGTGCAACCACTGCTGGTGCAGCAGCAGCAGCAACTTCAGGGACTGGTTGTGAAGACATGCTATGGATATTGGCAGTGAATCGAAAGGACTTTGATAAGAATAGACTTTGATCGACCCCACAGCGTACGGCCTTATTCCTCCTAGCTGACTCCTGCTGACGATCTTTAAGGTGTCGGCACGGATCCGATGTGGTCTGCAGTGACAACAGCCGCCTGACTTGTATAGAGCGGGTCCGGGTCCGGATAGGGCGGATAAATAAAAAACCCTGCATGAGAGTGCAAGACTCGTCAAAGTGTGCTTGGCTACAGGAGAAGCGAGAGGGAGAGGAAGACGAGAAGAAAGAGAGTAGCAAGCTGACCACACTGCTTAAAATACAACCACCCACCGAGACCTAACTGTACAAGCCTGATAAAAGAAATAAAAGATAAATAAATAAAAAAAACAGTCAAGATGCGATGTTGTTGCCCAAATTCGCTGGTCCAAAACTAAAATCGTCAGCCAAAGGTCAGCCAAGTGATATGTCAAGTATTAGCAATCAACAACTCTCACTGAAGCACTGGTTGGCGCGCGGGTTCGCACCTTCGCTGGACCCGCCCTTCTGAACCGCGCGCCCATCAGGATTCGGTTTAGCGTCGCCAACGACCAAAGGGCAAGGCCAAGGCGAGGCAGCATTTTGGGATTTTCCGCGCATGTCCGAATCAACCTGGGCAATTGCCTACACGCTTTCCTCTAGGTCTAGAAACTGTACAGACGCAATAATAATGGCAGTAATCGTAAAAAAAGCATAGCTAGTCGCGTTGAACCATGGAAGTTGACAAACTATAACTATATTCAAGGTACTCGAATGTTAACTTTCCCTTCCTTTTCCATGGCATGTTTTTAATAACAAAATCTGCAATGATTCATATCAACATGTCAAGGGCATTTGGGAGTTGATGTTAAATATAAGGGTAATATTCTAACTTATGCGCATCTGGGTTGGTTGAGAATAGTGTATCTGTCTTTGGTTCTTAGACCAAAACCGTTTTCTATAAAAACCAGAAACCTTTTCTCATTTCTAAAGGACTTCATACTTGCACGCACACATGCGCCACACTCGTACGCATACACTCTCTCACACGCACCTGCATCTATTAAAACCCCAGATATATCGTTTATTATTTTGTTTCAAAACATTTTAAACATTATTTTCATCTTTACCACTTTGACAATATTAATTTCAAAACCGCTCTCCCTCCAGCCGCTATTATTTCGCTCCTAGTTAGCGCCGGCGATGGCCGGGTGGGATATTATTAACATTCGACTAATGAGTATGCTTTTTCGCTGGGGACGCCTCTATATAAGATTAGCCTTAACCACGACAACGATCCAGGAACACTTGGGACACAACTTTGCTACGAAAACGAACCATGTGAAATACGCTACAGAAGGGCAGGGCGTGATGGAGCAGTAACATTTGTCGTCAGAAATGGCAAGGCCGAGGATGTTTACCCAGAATTGAGGAACGGGTTTCGCCTGGATATTGAGCGGTCGCTTTTGAGTCGTGCTCGCAGTGATAACGACAGAAGCTCTCGTTATTGACATACCTGCGAGGATCCGACTTTAGACCTATTATACGCAGCGTCAAAACAATAAAAATTCCTCGTGTATATTAAATTTTCAGCTTATTCTCTCAAATCTTGAATTGGATTATTTGCTGCTTGTTCAACTTTGTAGTAACATGGGCCAGCTAGATTTGGTACCTACCTACCTATGGTTGGTAAGGTACCTAGGTACCTACCTACCTACCTACCTTACCTAGGGTTCCTATGAATTTATTTTGTTCATCTGCTTTTGGCGGGGCAGACCGCAAGACGCCGAATGCTGATTCTGCCGATCCCAAGCTGGGAAGCTACAGTCCGACCAACCCGCCAACTCGGGAAACCTACATAACCTACCAAACGTTCCTGCCCGGGAACTGGAATCTGCAGGTCGTTTATTTGAGGTGACATCCAATGCAAAAGACGCCTAGGTCGCTGCCTGGTCACCTCAGCTGACTGGTCTAAACCTTTTGACCCACGTCTTATTCTACAGTAGTTCTATTCTAAGTCTAATCTATCCAGTTCTAGTTCTAGGTCTAGTCTAGACCTAGTTGCTTTAGACATCAGTCCAATTCGGCAGTTTCTCTGGTCGCCACCTTTGCGGAACCACTGTAACCTGACTGGTGCAGTCTGTTGGGGCAGTCACGGGGGGTTCGCGACCATGGCCATTTTGAACTTCACACTGAGCGAGGATGGCGTCGTTGCTCTACAGAACGCCTTGACGTGTCTCTTGAGGTTCTGTGACGACGTCTCCCTCGATGCCACCAAGGATAAGTTTATCCTGACGGGGCTGAACGCGACCAAGTCGGCCCACATATCCTTCATCTTCAACCTGAACCGCTTCTTTTCGCGATATTCATTCGAGGGCAGCGCTCAGTACAGGGACCGCTTCTACTGCATCCTGTACATTAGGGCAAGTTGAACTGCTCCTTGAATGGCTGCGCCAGCTGCATACGCAGTTTTCTTTTTACACGCCGCCGATTCAATGGCCAAATGACTGATATCTTTGCCACGCGTCTACCTAGGCCTTGCTGTCGGTGTTTCGAGTCCGTGTCGATGGTGATCCAGGCCGGGACAGGGAAAGAGAAACAACCATTGAGAGATGTGATGTTGCCATCAATGACGGACCAGGCACCAAGAGCCGGTTTGTTGCCCAAATCATATGCAGAAATGGTTAGTAGCTGTTGAACCACGAACGGCATGATGCAATATTCTTTCTCACATTCCAGTCTCGTCGTAGGGATCACGGCAACCCACAGCCTACCATTTGAGGCAAAGGCCCCTACGAGGGTCAAGTTTGACCCTGCTGAGGCCATCAACCACTGGACCATCGCTTCGCGTACATTGCGTCAACTAATGGACCACTTTGGTCCCGGTATCGACTTGCTTGACATCCATACAGAGGGTGAAGGTGTTGTCAACTTTGCATGCTACACTGAGAAGGATTACAAACTGTCGAATGATGCCAGTGTGTACTGCCCTGTCCACCGCTCCCAAAATTCTGATATAAAGTCTGACATGCCATACGTGCACGGACAGCTATTCTGAAAAAGCCGTTACACACATCTATTTCGGTTGAGATGGATGAGTTTGACGAAATCGAGGTTGAGGACAAGCTGCACACTATCATCCCAGTCAAAGACTTCAGGGCTATCCTACAACATGCCACCACCACGGCCGGAGATCTTTCCGCCAGATATTCTAACCCCGGCCGTCCCATGAAACTCTATTACAGCACTGACGGTATCCTCTGTGAGTTTATTCTCATGACGGTTGGAGAGAGAAGTCCTGCTGGCCCCAAGACTCGCAAGGGCCGAGTCGCAAAAACACCCAAGCCTGCCCTCGACGCGACATCTAGCCGAGCCGCCTCAAACTCGAGAGCACCTACGCAGCAAGCGCAAGAACCCTCGCAAGCTCGGGAGCCCAACGTCATTATGCCTCCACCCCCAGCTCGACCATCTCAATTTGAGATGCGGCCGCCGCCGATACCGCCTCCCATGTCAACAATGCGGTCCGAGTCTATGTTTGTTGCCCAAGACGATGATCCAATGTGGGAGCCTGTCAATGAGGAGGATGAAAATGAAGAAGAAAACGGTGCTCTGGGTTGGGACGCTAGCAATGCCCCTGTAAGTAGCCGACGCGGCACAACCCCAAGAAAAGGTTGCTGGGCCTCGCTAACGTAGCCGTCGCCTGCACAGAACCCGCCTACCTTACGGATCAGTGACCGTCCTAATCTCAGTGCCCCCTCTGAGCCTCGCCGAGAGGACTCCTACGACACTGGTCTTCCATCTGAGATTGAGCCAACCCAGCTGCTCTCGGACGTACGGCGTTTCGGTCTTTTCTCCTAATGATACATCGCGACTCTTGGACCGTATCCACGACAGTCCTGTCCTGGTTAGAGAAGGAGAGGCCTCAAGATATTGAGTTGCTGTTGTTATCCGACATGTCAGGTTTTGCCAACCGAATGTCCGGTGGTGCTTTCAGGAACCGATTTAGCTAGCAGGTTTTCCAATCATAACCCAACTGGTGGCACATCCAGCACCAATAGCTGTAATAGAGGAACCAGGGGGAATATGTTTGGCGGAGGCGATGACATTCCACCCAGGTTTCCCTTGTGAATTGTCACCTTGAACTTGAGGACCGCAGTTTCCATGCTCGCCCCAACCCCAGGCAGCAACTGTTTCACGTGTCTCATCTATGGCGACGACATGCTCACTCCCAACCGCAATCTGCGACATCTTGGGTAGGCCTGATGGCGCCAGTTGTCCGTGGTCATTCCTGCCCCAGCTCAGTAGGCTTCCGTCGGCCTGCAAGACGTAGATGTTGCCCCAGCTAGCTTGCACATCTTGCCAGCCCGGCACCGAAGTTGGTGCAGAAGATCGCACGCTCCATTTGTCCGGACCCATCACGGCGATATCTCCACTGCCGGGCTCCCCCACGAGGCACGTGAATTCTTTGCCGCAGGCAGCCTTGACCACCTTGAAAGGAACGCCCTCAATCTTGCGGGGCTCGGTGACGATGCCTTCCGGCGCGCCCAGCTGCCCTTTCCGTCCATTACCCCAGCCGTAGACGTCCCCGTTGCTCAGCACAGCAACGACGTGGCCCATGCAGGCCGACAGGCCGACGACTTCGGTCTCTGGCGGTGGGAAGTCTGCAATCGGCTGGGCGAACGGGACGCGGATGATGAGCGGGCCCTGCCCCAGCTCGCCCTTGCTGCCGCACCCGAAGCTGTACATGCGCCTGTTCCTCCGACCCTGCTCGTCGGGCCCCGTGATGATGGACGCCTCCCAGGTGGCGGCGATCAGGCGGCCCGGGCTTTGGGCTGCCTGCCCGGCGGGGAGGTGGATCTTGTGGAAGACGGGCGGTCGTTGCTGGCCTGCCCTGGCTGAATCTGCTGCTGACTTCAGGCCGCACGCTCCAGAGGCCGGGTCACCGGAGCTGTAGATCTCGCCGTCCTGGGTCAGGAGCAGGGTGTGGTTCCCGCCGGCTGTGGCCTTGACGACTGGTGATGTTGGATTGGCGGAAAGCTCGCCTGCTGCCGAGGAGAAGAGAGCCGGCTTGGGTACTGAGATGTCTTCTTTGTGGCCTATGCCCAGCTGACCTGAGCCGTTTGATCCAAGGGCGAATGTGAAGTCCATCTTAGAAGGTTCTTTGGAGGGATGATGATATTAGATTTTATTTTGTTTTATTATTTATTTTTACCCCCTGCAAGTTTGGATTTTACCGGTATGATACTGCCCGTCAGGAGCGAAGGGGTGTTTTTAGTCGCTCACCAAAGGCAGAGAGATATTCGACCAACTGCCCCACCGAAATTCCACAGCTCGAATGTGGGTCAGATCAATGACTTTAAATCCCCACCTCGTTTTTTTTTCTTTCTACAATCGAATTTTCAACTCTTGTCCACAACAAACCCTCTCCTCTCTTTTTCTCCCTCTCACTCTCCTCGCATATTCCAGACTGAGTCCATCAAAGCGTCATACCGGCCTTGTCCTACGACTTGAGCTCCAGGAACACAGCTATCGACCTTGCTATATCGAATCAAGAGTCTTTTGCGAAATTCTCGTGGAGGTCTCAGTCTCAAGGTGCTGGTGATGATGGCGGCGATACAGTCTCCCAACGGGCTTCCATCCATGGACAGCTTCGTTGTGGGAATTATCGGCATGGGCGACATGGGCAAGATGTATGCCCGACGGCTTAGTGCTGCTGGATGGAGGTAGGATATGGCTCTGGCTTTTTTCTTTTGTGACACATTTTGTTCTATCTGCTGCTCGGCATTTGACAAACGAACATTCTATGGTGAGTTTCTTTCTCTTTGCTTTTACACACTTCCCCCTTCGATGATGACTTGAGTGCATTTGGCTAGAGTATCGTCCTAGACTAGTTGGATCAGCCGTTATGGCCCCGACACGGTCGAAGACTTTCCATGATGAATATTCTCAGCTACCTTACAATTTTTTGTCTGAGCAACACTTCACACTCTTCACTTTTTTGTCCAGCAAGCGCACTCGAAACATTGCTAACAATCTGGTGAAGATAATAGGAATTTTAGCTTTCAGCTCCAGTGACTTGGGAGCTCCACATGCTTTTTTGTTTCTCTTCACTAACCACGTAAATTCTTTTTTTACTTATTTTATTTTTGATCAGGATCCTGGCCTGTGATCAGGAAGAAAAATTTGAAGCTCTAAGGGAGGAGTTCTCTGGACACGTATGGTTTGCCCGTGCCTCTGTATCCTCGTTCACGCATGTCTTTTTTTTATGATCTTTAGTTGTCCGATTACGAGAATAGGTGCTGAGATGTGCCTTTCCGCCTCTTTTACCTAGAATAATATAACAATTCATCGCAACGGCCACCTGGTATCTCGAGCTAGCGACTACGTCATCTACAGTGTTGAGGCGGCATCCATCGGCCGCGTTGTAGCCCAGTATGGACCATGTATGTGTGAAGGCCCCTTTGACGTTGCATCCCTGGGATGTTGGACTTTTTTTTTCCGCAGGGGAGCAAACAGTCACTCATCAGGGATAACGTTGCAGCTACCAAGCAAAATGCCATCGTCGGTGGTCAGACGTCCTGCAAGGATCCCGAGATCAAAGCCTTTGAGCAGCACCTCCCGAGCGATGTGGACATCGTATCATGCCACTCTCTACATGGGCCAAATGTAGACCCTAAAGGACAGCCTCTGGTACGTTCGTATTGATAGTGACTTTTGCCAGCTGCTACCTGGATGGACGGGGAGGGATCTGGGATAAACTGGCCTTGGTCTACGGGGATAGGCTGACATGTGAGGATGTACACATCCAGGTCCTGATACCACACCGCACCAACAACCATTCCTCGCTAGCCACAGTCGAAGCCGTCCTCAAGTGCTTCAACTCCAAAAAGGTGATACTCACGGCCCGCGAGCACGACCGCATCACGGCCGACACGCAGGCCGTGACGCACGCCGCCTTCCTCTCCATGGGCAAGGCGTGGCACGCGTCCCAGGAGTTCCCCTGGGAGGGGGCGCGGTACGTGGGGGGGATCGAGAACGCAAAGATCAACCTGATGCTGCGCATCTACGCGCAAAAGTGGCACGTCTACGCCGGGCTGGCCATCCTCAACCCCGAGGCCCGTAAGCAGATTGACCAGTACGCGCGCTCCACCACCGAGCTGTACAAGCTCATGCTCGAGGGCCGGGCCGACGAGCTGCGGCGGCGGGTGCTGGCGGCGCGGGACCGGGTCTTTGGCCCCGAGGGCGCGCCCAAGTGGGAGGAGCGGCCGCTGCTCAGGGACGGGCTGCTGGACCGCTTCAGCCTGGGCGGCGGCGAGCGGCAGCAGACCCTGCCCAACAACCACCTCAGCCTGCTGGCCATGGTGGACTGCTGGAGCGCGCTGGGGATCGTGCCCTTCGACCACATGATCTGCTCGACGCCGCTGTTCCGGCTGTGGCTGGGCGTCACCGAGTCCCTGTTCCGCAGCCCCGCGCGCCTGGACGAGGCCCTGCGCATCGCCGTCGAGGACAACACGTTCCGCTCCGACGACCTCGAGTTCACCTTTGCCGCTAGGGGCTGGGCCGAGTGCGTCAGCCTAGGCCACTTTGACACGTGGCGCGAGAGGTTCGTCGTCACGCAACGCTTCTTCGAGCCGCGGTTCGCCGATGCCATCAAGGTCGGGAACGAGATGGTCAAGGCTGTGCTTGAATCCTCCCAGGATAGTTAGTGGGGGGGAGTAGTGTCATGTTTTTTTTTTTTTTTCTCTCTCTCTTGCTTATATGTCTACTATGAGTTTATAGTCATGGCTTTAAATCTTTCGACCCAAAGTAAACAATGCGTAGAAGATGCATTGTTTTATCGTGTTTTGTAAATGTCAATGGTACGCCTCCCAAGATAGAAAAGCAGTTAAAGCTCAATGTTGTAAATTACAATCGAAGCACAATTTTCAGGTACCTTGTGTGGGGCGCAGCGGCGGGCCCTTTACCCCTGGCAAGCCGGCTTTTACAGGGGTGTAATGCGCCCCGACCCAGATGGCGAAGCTCCACTAAGATTTTGCGAATGAACGGCTCCAAAATGCAAGCATCAAAATAGGGTTTCCAGACAACAAGAACAAACCCCCCCAAAAGCCTGACCAGACGACACACCTGAAGGGGCTGTAACACGATGCTCGGATGGCCAGGCCCTGCATGGAGAGCGTGCGGTGGCTGCGGCCGGGCAACGACGGCTCGCCTCGGTCGTAAATTCAGCCACCACGCAGCGGCAGCAAGATCATCCACAGCAGCAGCAGCAGGAGCAGGAGGAGGAGCAGCATCGACTGGGCGGCAGCAAAGCAGCACGACCAAGCTCGCAGAAAAGCCAGCGCGGACCCGCTTCGCCCCGTCCCCGACCGGGTTCCTGCACCTCGGCTCGCTCCGCACCGCCCTGTTCAACTACCTGCTCGCCAAGGCCACCGGCGGGCAGTTCCTGCTCCGACTCGAGGACACGGACCGGCGGCGGATAGTCCCGGACGCTGAGGAGCGCCTCTACCAGGACCTACGGTGGGCGGGCCTGCTGTGGGACGAAGGGCCCGACGTGGGCGGGCCGAGCGGGCCCTACAGGCAGTCGGAGCGGCTGGGGCACTACTCCAAGTACGCGCGGCAGCTGCTCGACGGCGGCCGCGCGTACCGCTGCTTCTGCACGAGGGAGGAGCTCGCGGCGTCGCAGCTCGGGTCGCAGGCCGACAGTGGCTCCGGTGGACGCTACCCGGGGACCTGCCTCGCCGTGTCGGCCGACGAGAGCGAGGAGAGGGCCGCGAGGGGCGACGCCCACGTGATTCGCTTCAGGAGCAACACCAAGCCTTTTACGGTGCCGGATCTGGTGTACCGTCGCTTCAGGAAGAAGCACATGGAGGACGATTTCATCATCATGAAAAGCGATGGGTTCCCGACGTACCATTTCGCGAATGTGGTGGATGATCACCTGATGGACGTTACCCACGTCATCAGGGGAGCCGTAAGTTTTTGTTTTAATCCTCTGTTGGGGGTAGCTAAGAACTGCAAGCAATGCTAACATCAAGTCCCCTTCGCCACAGGAATGGTTGATATCAACGCCTATGCACTGTGACCTCTACGACGCCCTGGGCTGGAAGGAACCCATATTCGCCCACGTCGGCCTGCTGGTCAACAAGGACCGCCAGAAGCTGAGCAAGCGCAACTCGGACATCCAGATCTCCTCCTACCAGGAGCAAAACATACTCCCCGAGGCCCTCGTCGACTTTGTGGCCCACCTTGGCTGGCGTGCCCCTTCGAAGAAGGGAGCGCTGACTCTGCCGGATCTCGTCAATCACGTACGTTTTGTTGCACCTACAAAATAAGCTGGTGACCAAGGAAAAAAGAACAAATATGCGAAATGACTGACTTTTGAGATTATGATTCAGTTCGATTTGAAATTCACCAAAGGCGACATCGTGACGGACCTCGACAAGATACAATACCACCAGGTTCAGCATCTTGTTCGACAGCTAGAAACAGAGAACCCGGCAGCGGAGCAAGACTCCATAGGCCCCATTGTTGACACCGTTTCCAGCATGATTAGTGGCGCAGCGCATCCTGCAGACGTCCTACACGCTGCCCTGAAAGGCCAACCCGACAGTTCAGAGAGACGAGAGTACATCCGCGCCGCGCTTCGCCTGTTGAGCAACAAAGCTTGGCCGCTTGAGAAGGTCGTCGAGGGCAACATGCATCTCTTCTGGCGTCCTACTAGCCAACAACTGGCTGACAGCTTGGCTCAGCTCCGGACGTCACTGGGCTTCATCGCGATCAACAATACGGATGGCGACGTTCATGGTGCTCTGACGGTCATCCAAGACGCTCTCAAAGGTATTAGTGAGGAGAATTGGGAAGCAGAAACCCTCAAAGACTCGATGACATTGATACACTCGGCCATAAGCTGTCGGGACGCCCAAGGAAACGATATACCCCATGCACACTACAAGCCCTGGAGGTGGTTCCTGCTTGGATCAAACCCTGGCCCAGCTGTACACTCAATCCTGGAGTTGTTCGGCCGAGAGGAGACTTTGGGACGGCTAGAGGAGGCTATGAATGTGCTCAAGCGCTCGCAGGAAGGTTCCATCAACGATGCCACCGCAGCCCAGGCGTAGTGTAAGCAACCTGAGGACTTGGCACACCCATCAGGCTTGCGCACACCACGTGTACCAATATTGAGGAAGAGTGGAGGATGTAATGTAAATGTAAATGTAATAACAGCATGAAAAGAAACCCGTCTTGATACCCCCTCAACGCCAAACCCCGGATCAAAACTCCTTACACATGAAGAGAAAATAAGGCTAATAGAAAAAGAAAAGTGCGAGATGTACTCGACGAAAAGAAGAGCCTTGATGTTCTGTTTTGCCCAAATGTCACGCCGGTTATGCAGCCAGCGCCTACGACGCAGTTGACGGCTCGGCCTGGCCGGTAAACACCTTTGCCTTTAGCTCACCCGCCATGAGAGCAGCCCTCTGGCCGGCGGCAACGTGCATGCTGTCCCTGGCCATGGTCTCGATGGCGCTCTCAACAGCTTTACTGGTACCGGAGCCGCCTCCCAAGGCCATGCCGTAACCCGACTGACCGGAGCGGCCGTTGCGCTGCATGACGCCAATGACGTCCCTAATCCTGCTTCCCAGGTCAAGCATCTGCTTGTTGCCGTAGTCGCGGTTGGTGATGAGGGGACTCTGCGACAGGGTTTGGACCCAGTACTTGTTCCACAGTAGCTCCAACAGGTGGGCGTCGAGGGTGCTCTTGAAGTGCTCCGTCTCGAGGGCGTAGTACCTACTGGCGTGGGCGCCAAAGTCCTCAGCCTTGGCCAAGGGCACGGGCTGGTACCCGTCCGACGTGTTGGCCTCCTCGGCCTTGTAGTTCTCAGGATAGGTCCTAAAGGCGCCGATCTCGACCTTGCCGGCGCTGATGGTGCGGTCCGGGTCGATTACAACGGCGACGAAGGGGTCCATGAACTGCTGCTGCAGGAACTGCGTGCTCACGTCGATGCCCGACAGCCAGCACCCGTATCCGGGGTGGCTGTGGTACCACCCGACCACGTTCTCCAGCCTGCCCTGCTCGCGGCTGAGCCGGAGGTACTCGACCAGGTACTCGTTGGCCTCGTCGTGCGCGTTGACCCTCGTCTCGGTGCCCTCTACCGGAAGCCTGAAGGCGTCTGTGACCACGAGCGCCGTCCCGTCCACGTAGCCCTGCATCATGCCCATGACCTCGAGCGAGCCGCCGGACCGGGCGTGCATCACCATCTTGATCAGGGCGATGGCGCTGATCCGCACCGACTTGAAGTAGTTTGGGTCCTTGGCCCATGGCCTTTGCTGGTTGATTGCTTTTTGGGACTCTGCATCGTAGTTGTAGAGGGCATCGCGAGATGGGTCGACTAGTTTGACGTTGTTGTCGAGCTCTGTTGGCAGAGGGAGTTTGGTCAGTTGGAGGTAAAACTAGAGCGTGCTTCTCTTGCCGCTCTTTCAATGTGTTAAGAGTATCATTAGATACAGTAAGAATATCAAAGAAGGACACAACTCACCCCACGACTTCATAGCAACGTCCATCTTGTCAACGGAGAGAGCCCACCCCGGGGGCTGGCTGACTTGTGCGTGTTCGTAAGCTCGTAAGCCTTTGCAAATATTCGTATGCTATCTAGACTGCCGATTCAAAAGAAAAAACTTTTCACTTTGCAGGTCACAAAGCTTCGCTAGCTTTGTCGAATGGATATCTGGTGGCGGATGTATGTTTGGTGCCTTCCCATAAACAGTTGGCGATGATGTATCGTATCCGAGTCTATTTCTAGTTCTAGAACTAGTTCTAGGCAAGGCAACACAAGTTGGGAGCGGGACAATAGGCTCCACATTAGCTACGATAAGCCTGGATAAGGTACCAGCAAACGCGGGGCTGCCTCGCGCTATTAGATGAGAATGACAACAACAGTACAGGGTAACTGAACGACTCCAATTCAATGCAATCTACCTTGCCTACCCTGCATTGGTAGACATAGTTCCCTTCCTATATTATATGACTTCTAGTTTCGATTGGGGTATCAATGCTATGTGCGAGACAAAACGACGAGAACAAACAATTGGAAAGCGATCACTTGATCATAAAACACCCAAAGCAGCTCTGGAACAATGCTGCATGAGAGAAGCGTCGCTACACTGCGTCTCTCCTGCTGCTCCCAGCCAACAGTAACAGCCCAGCACTCTCTCCTTCAGCATCCTAGGCCGGCGCAGGAACCCGCAGGCCCTTGACACTGTCCCAGACGCTCTGGCTCACCCGCGGCGGGATCTTCCTCCCTCGCAGCCGCATATCGATGAGCCACATGCCAACGACAAACTCCTCCTTGGACAGGGACCCCCGACGGCCCAGGTCCACCAGGTCCCATACCTCGGCGAGCTCATCGTGCGGCAGCCGGCTGCGGCTCCAGAGGTCGCGCACAACAACATTGGCGACCAGGTCCTCCGGCTGCTGCTGCTGCTGCTGTCCGCCGCCATCTTTGGGAGGCAAGAGAAGACCACGGTTGCTGGCCCACAGAGCCTCGTACCGCCGCCTCTCCTCGGCCGTGACCGAATCTCGCCAACGACGCCGCGAACCCTCGTGATGAACGTGCTTCTTGCCGCCTAGCGGGCCGCGCTTCCGGTGCCGCTCCCTGTGCTTGCGCGCCTCCTCATCATCCGACTTTGACTGCGGCGCCCGCAGCGTCGTCAGCATACCGTGCTTCTTGGGTGGTGATCTACTATGACTGCGGCTCATCCCTCCACCCGTCAAGTTGGGCGCTAGACGGTCGTTGCGTTTGCGCGAGGGCACCGGCACGGGAGCTGGGGTTTGAGACCTGCTGGTCGGCGTGTGGCGCGCCGAGGCCAGGCTGCTCGCCACGATGGCGTTGGTGAGCGAGTCCAGGGCTAGGGAGGACCTGTTTGCACTTGTGGGTGTCTGCCTCGACTGGCTGCTCGTGGGTCGTTGTTGTGACGACGGAGGCGTGGCTGCGCTGTGGGGTCTGCTGGGAGTTTCTCGGACAGAACGTATCCTTCGCGGCGGTGGTGGTGTCGGCGCGCGGCGTCCTTGACCAGAAGATGTAGAAAAGAAGGTGTCATCCGATGATATAGAGTCGACTCTTTCTCTAAAAGGGGGTCCATGAGCGCCATCCAAGGTCAGAGGGCCACAATCAATGTCATCCACGTCCTTGGGCATTATTATCCGAGAGAGGACCTGAATCTCACTTTGTGAATCGTAGGCTTTGATTGGTGTGCGCGCAGGTTGTGCTCTGGTCACCTTTGGCTTAGGCTGCTGTACACTGGCTCGCCTTAGCGATGGCGAAGTGGGTTCCGAGCCAGAACACTGCTCAGTCCTCTTTGACTCGACCAACTCAGGGGCTGCATGAGCTTCAGTCTTGGCTATTTTTTCCGGTTTGGGCTTAGGTTTTGGCTTTGGCTTGGGTCTCGGTTTCTGGACTGGACTTTCGGGTTCCTCCTGCTCCGGCACTCGATCTATGACTTTTCTCCTTGGTTGAGACATCTCCGTATCTCGGACGGGAGAAGGGCTCTTAACGGGGTCACCATCCCGCCTTCTACTCTGCTCCTGGTGAGGGAGAGTCGGCGTCTCTGCCATGACCTTCCTCCTCCCAAGTCTCCTGAAACCGGTGTCCTCATCATGATCCAGATCCGCATCCACCTCCCCGTCGTAGCCACCAGCATCCACACCCCGTCCCGGACTCAGTCCCAGATTCGATGGCGACGTCAGGTGCAGACTCCCCACGGACGACGCTCTGCTGTGCGCCCGCGCCCTCCTCCTCTGCTCCTGCGGCGTGACCACGCTATTCTTCCGGCTCGGACTGGGACTGGTAGACCTGCTGGCCGCCAGGTTGGCGGCTATGAACGACGCCGCACGGGGGCCTCCGGCGCTCCCGGGCGGCCGCAGGTGGGGGCTGCCGGACCGCTGCTGCAGCTGCGCCAGCCGGCTGGACAGGGTCGCATGCTCGGGCACGCCGTGGTGTAGGTCCGCCACGCTGCTGCCGCCGGTGGTCTGGTTGCTGAGCGAGGCGGCCGACGTCGCGGCCACGAGGGCGCCACCGCTCGGGTCTGCGGTGGGCTTGTTTTTGTTGTTGTTGTTGGGGCCGGGCGGCGACGCCTTCTTCTTGTTGGCGTCGAGCTGCTTCTGGAACGCCAGGGAGGCGCCCCTGAGTGCGGCGCTTTGTGCTTGCGCGTGGGGTATCGAGAGGCTCGAGGCTGGTGGGCGGTGCGCCGGTGAAGTCATAGTCATGCGTGAAGTTCCGGGGTTCGGTTCGGATCGGGGGTGTGTGTATTAGTAAGTTCGTCGCCGTCGGAGGTTTTTGACTTTTTTGTATTTATTTGTTAGACTATGACTGGCGCTAGACGCCCAACTCCAAGTCGGATGTGTGCATCAGGCCCGACTTGTCGTTCGACATTCAAGGCCACAGTGGTCCGAGTCTGTGTGCTCTGTGTTGTTGAGTTGGTTATGTACGGGACAAGGCTGATTTCCCAACTATTGTACCCGTAACTCGTATTACTGCTTCGCCGTTGCGGTTGCGTCGATCAACAAAAAAAAAAGCAACAGTCCGTTGGTTTGGTGTGCAAGGGGGGTTCAAATCAGTCTTGTTGATTCGAGGACTTCGAAATTGGCTGACGTGATGCCATGGATACAGCTGTAAAAGGTGCCCGTGAGCTAGGGTGTCTATAGTGGACTTGGTGGGTACGGCACGGGAGGGATACTCGCAGCTTGTAGGCGAAGCAAGTGCAGCTGGTTTTATTGTATGGGGCAAGTACTGTACGACTGCAGTTCACAGCTCCACGCATCCACTCAGTGACGGAACCATTTCGTCTGTTATTAGTTGGACGTTCGGGGCTATCACAAAAGCCAAGTACGAACAAAGAAGAAAAAAGGAAAACAACAACAAGAAAACAAAAAGCAATACAGCCGAGCGTGAAAATTCAAGGATACGGGAGCAATATTTTGTGCAACGCGACGTTAGTACCTGCGCTAGTAATAACAGTTGCAACAATTACGAACTTGAGAGGTTCCGTAGGCAATCCCTGCTTGGGTTAGGTTGGTAGGGTTGGCGATAAACAAACAACAGGTGGGATCGTTTACGTTTAGGCATCTTAGCTGACATCTCCAGGTACCTACACCTTGAGTAGGGAACAAGTGGAAGCCTACAGTTGAAACGTTCCAACTGCGTCACATACAGAGAGAATACGTAAGTAGATAATAACTAACTACCTAGCTAGGTATGCAGTAATTAACAAATACCCCGCGATTTCAAGTAACCTTTGGGTTGTACTGGTATGGATATCACGGCAACCGACGATCAGTAACCGGCGATCACAGGCATCTTGGTCCTCGACTAGGCAGTTTTGGACTAGCCGAGCAAGCTTGGCATGATAACGCAATCCAGACTCAGCCTTTCGAACATGATATCTTCAGATCAAAATATGTATGCGACCCAGTCAACCAGTCACCCAAAAAAAAAAAGATTATTGATGTCATGTCACTTTACACAATCATTCATTGTATTTCCGTCGCGTGCCCCTCTTAGGTACCTGGTCGAGGGGCACATTTACGTATATGAAGCCCAGCCAACCACGCCGGGTCCAAGGCATCGCAATACAAAGTGTGTACCTGTATGAAATAGACAGGCAGCAGGCCGAGCGCCTAGCTTCCGAAATCCCTGAAATCATTTTCCCCCAGAAGACGCCGGTATGAGAGTGCGTGCATTGACAACAAGAAGTGCCCCGATATCCAGTGGACAGGAGCGAAGAAGCCGAAAAGATGAAAAACAGGAACTAGCAAGGAAATGGAGAGCATGGTGACAAAAAAAAGTGAAGAAAAAAAGAAGTAAGAGAGGAGACAAAGAAAGGTGGTGATCCAACAGCAACCGCCATCGAGTAACACCCCTTTTCTTTTATCCGGAGAATGAGATATGACCAGCACAGAAAGCCGATCTTTAAAAATAACATGCAAGAAAATAATTAAAAGAAGGCAAGTAAGTAACTGATGTGACATGTTCGCAGAGCAAAGAGGCAGCATCACATACGCCGCATGAGCCATGTAAGTCGTCGTCGATCCATTAGAAACCATCCTCGTCGGTCCATTCGCTTCCGCTGACTATTCTGGTCCCCTCGGGGTCCACCATCGCCAGGCCTGGATGTGCGCCAGGGGGCAGTCCGCGTGGGCGCTTAGCCTGGCTCGCGTGCGGCCGCGCATAGCCCATCTCGGGCGTCATCCGCTTGCCCCTTGCAGCGCGCATCTTTTCATAATAGCTGTCGGACGCATCCACCTCGGGCTCCGAGTTATCGTCGTACGTTTCCCAGTTTTCAGACCCAGACACGGCTGTGGACGTGTTTGAAATCTGCCTGGGCGGATGCGAATACGTTGCGTGGGCATATGTCGACTGCGCGTAGGCCTTGTCGCGGGATGTGTGTGATTCGTACGATTCGTGCGAGCCGCGAAGGTCCTGATGTGACTTTGTCCGGGCCTGCAGCTGGCGTGAGCGCTCGCTGCGATCGTCATATATGTCATCGGCCTCGACCTGCCTGACATTGGAGCTCATGCTAAAGTCCTCTCGCCTGTATGGGCTGGGCGGTGTTTCCAGCCTAGCTTCCGGAGGAGGAACGAGGTCCCGCATTTTGGGGGGTGGCGCTCGCATCAGAGGCGGAGCATTGCGGAAGGCATCACCTCTAGATTCTGGCCGAGGCCTCTCGGGGGAGTTATTCCCGTGCTTGAGGTTCGACAATGGTGCCCTAGCGGGGATTCGCGAAGGGCTTCCTTTTGATGTTGTGGTGTGCCCAGCGGTCGGCTGAGGAGCTCGACGCAGTGTACCTGTGCCCGAAGTAGCTGTCGTTGGCGTCTTGGCAGTCGCATGTTGAGAGGGTGGTCGTGCAGTAGTAGGCCTGGTGGCACTACTGTTGGTGCGACTCGGGGCGTTCGTCTTCATTGCTGTCCCAGGCCTGGTGGTCGCTGGTGCGCCCGCCATTGATACTGCTGATCGGACAGCTCCCGCGCCCGGTGTCTTTGACCTCGGTGGAGCGGCAGGCTTGGACTCGGATGCCTCGATGACGTCCAGATACCGCTCTCCATGGACCAAGAAGTCACGTCCCCATTCGTCCTCCCACTTCTCAAGACCCTTGCGGAGCTCAACGGTGATCTTGGGCAGTTCCTTGGCGATCCTTTTACGCATCTTCTCTTCTCTAAGCAGCTTTCCCGGGTCGCGCCTCTCTCCCTTCTGGCCCTTCATCATTAACCGAGAGGCATCTTGGCTAGATGCGGCCAGATCGTCCCGCTCGGTAACCAGAGATCTGTGCCTTTCGACCAGAGCAAGGATGGGGGCTCGCTGCTCCTTGAGTGCTTCTAGCCTAGAAATCTCGCGCTCGTGAGCTTCGAGAAGGGCATCGCTGTATACATCGGAAAATGCCGGAGTGAACTCCAGCATCTCATCCTCGCACAAAAACAAGGCATCCCATAGTTCCTGGAGCTTGAAGCGGGCGTCTTCCACAAACAAGTGCAGGTTCTGACGCTTGAGCTCGTTCAAACGGCCCAGTTCGTCCTCGAACTCGTTGATCTGTCGGACACCGCATCCACGATTAGCGTTGAGGAACTTCTTGCGCTCGTGCTCCTCGACGCCGAGCTTCTCCCAAAGCGCTTCGACGGCCGCTTTGAGATCCCGCAGACGCTTCTCACGAGACTTCTTCTCCTCGGCCAGCTTGTCGCGCCTTGATCGCAACTGGGCAATATCCTCCTCATGGAGTCCAAGCTGTTCGGGGGCGTCACGGTAGTACTTGACAATGGCGCCATCGGTCTGAGCTTGTGGGGTGCCAAGTTCTGCCCAGAGCGAGATGATGTGTTCGCAGATAGCCTTGACAGTTGTAACGCGGCGCGTGTACTCCTCATAGACGCGGGTAAACTCGTCATCCAGCTTTTGCACGTAAGAAGGGGACAGATCGAAGTCGGGTGGTATTGACTGGTTGGGCCCAGTAGGCGGTAGTCGGAGTTTGACAAAACTGGATTCGAGGTGGGATGAGTATGATTCGAGGGCGACGACAAGTTCTATTGTGAGCAGGGTTAGCAGAGATGGTAAAAGCCTAGGCGGTTGCGTCTTGAACCAGGGCCCATACTCTTTACTTGCTCGAAGCGATCTTTGTGCAGTTTGCTTATATGTTGATGCTTTTCTTTTAGACCTTGCAGACACCTTGTTAAAGGGTATGTGATTTTGAGATCATCGCCAGATGAATAGTCGCGGTGTGATTGGGAATCGTCTAGGGATGCTTCCATTTGGCGGATGATGGTGATGATGCGTTGCGCTTCTTCTACCAAGGCCTTCTTTTCTGAGTTGACGGAGCGGACCTGCTTTTGCAGGGTGTCCGACAGGGCGGAAAAGAGCTGTTTGCGCGTTTACGGCTTTAGCAAAACGTGTACCCGGAGGCAGGTGAACTTTTCCTGTTCACTCTGTTCGAGCGTCTTCCTCGTCTTGAGGGTGAATGCATACCTCGGTCTCCCTCGACTCGCGCTCATGGCTGGGAACTCCAATCTCGTCAAACAAGCCATGAAGCTGGTCTATAATGGTGTTAACCTGTTGCGACAGGTAGCTGGCGTCCATTGTTCTGGTCGCTGGGGCACTGCTCTTGGGCAGCACTCTCGAAAAAGATTGTGATTAGGGGTCGGCGCGGGAGTTGTCTCGTCCTAGGCTTTTTCTTCTTCGGGAAAGGAAAGGCAGGAACAGAATCGGATTGTCCGACCCAGGTGCATTTCACAATGTCATGGAGACAGAGCTGCTTGTCGAATCACGCCGTCACGGCCCTGTGATGTGGTTGGTGATTATATGTATGGTTGGTTATGTTTGTGTATGCACCTCTTGTGTGTTGTTTTGTATCAAAAAATAAAAATAAAAAATGCTTAGAGGAATAAGTTGGAAGTGTCAACTGGGATTGAGGTGACTTTGAATTGCGGGTATAGCCTGGCCATACAAAAAAACTTGCGGATAGGTAAGGTAGACAGACAGACGCACACACCTGGGTTAGTCTGGGATGGCTCGATTGGGGCCAGCCGTGAATTTGGGTTCACGCGGGTGTAATGTTTGTTGCCCTCGGCTGGTTGTCTGGGTGATGGCCCTTGAGCTTCGTACTTGGTTGGATGGCGCAGGCGGCTGTGAAACTGTTCAAGCCCCACTTTGATCTAATCCAGCCCTTCAATTCGGTCAAGCTCCCTTGAGATCTTGCTTGCGTGCCTATTGCGTGCAGCAGCATCAAACCCCGCGGTTACATTGGCTTGGATTGAATTTTCTTCCTTGATTTCTTTGTTTGGCTAAATAATCAAAGATGCATCTCATTTGAATTACTTATATTTAATACGATTTTCTGTTGGGCACTTCATCAGAACAAATCAAGGCTGATGTTTTTGTCGACATCTTACTGTTCTACAGTATTAACAATTAGATTAAGGGTTCTTCAACTCGGACCATGAGTGAGTGGTACCTTCTTTGTTGCTGTCAGATTGGCTATATTCGGCGTCACATATGTCTTGAGGCACGTGCTGGACGAGGGTGGCTTGGGGGGAATGCCCAGAAAGAGTTGATCAAAAACCCACTGGGTGCGGTATCGATATGATATTCTGTCTTGATGTTTTTGGTTACTGTAGTTTGTGTCTAACTCCGTTGTACCGTTATCACATGTTGAGGCTCCAACTTGCTTGCATATGGCGGCGGTTTGCTACCCTACCCAACTTGTCAAGTACCTACCCAAAGTACAGTACATTAACCAACCTGCAAACTGCAATGTAACCATGGAGTTCAGATCAAAAACGTGTGCCGCGATATTTTATGTATTACTTCTCACTCTCAAGTTGTATTTTATATTTCTCATAGCATCGTGCCGCTTTCCCCACTCTAGTATGGACACATTACATATTCTCCAGCAATGGCCTTATTCAAATTGTGGTGTACGTGATCAATTGTGCGCATGAACAAGTGTTCATGCCCCATTGACCACCTGAACCGCGCAGCAATTTCTCCATAGCGTGGGAAATTGTTTATGCTTTGGAAGTCTGGGGCACCCCGCTTGCGTGCGGCCCCTATTAAAACCGATCTGTCGTCACCGCCCGCAGCTACCGACCATTTCAGCCGACGCCGAGGGCCACTACTCCAGTCTGAGTGTAGGGGTAGTTTCCATCTAAGGAAGTCTCCCGAGGTTCAACGGCTATATTTTATTTTTGGCTTTTTTGGATTTGATTTCCTATACCTGCACATTATACATTCGTCCACCTTGGGATTCTACGGACCTGCGACTCGGTTCAACCCCAAGAATCTCATACCGACTTAATTCAATTCAAGTAACCGACAACAGAGAATCCCGCTAGCGACTCTTCGTCTCCCATACAAACCCACCAATCACGATGACGTCTTCAGCCGAAATCACATCTCTGCCGACGGGCGAGCCTGTGCCGGCATCGACGCCTCCAGCCAACGCAAAGAAGGCCGCAGTTCCTCTCAGCGCCACTCTGGCCGCCGCACCCGCCAACGTGGATGCGTTCCTCTCTCATCTGCACCGCTGCCTGCAGACGCCTACAGGAATTGATGTGCGTAAAGCCAAGTCGAGCCGGCACTTTGCCCGGCACTTTGTTCCCCCGTGTGCACTCCTCCTCAGTATGACGCCCCCTTTTTCTTTTTTACTAACAACCCCGACGCTTCCGACAGTGCGTACTCCAATTCGTCTGCTACACCTCCCGCCTCTCGGCAGCGACCCTGACCGTGCTGGGCACCAACGCCCTCCGCCGCTCCGCCAAGGACATTGCCCTGCTCGTCCTCTCCCTCCCCTCCCAGCAGAGCGCCGTGCTCCTCACCTCCTCCGCGGCGGCCTCGCCCAAGACCGCCGCCTCGGCGCTCGCCCTGCTGGTCGCCTCCCGCCTCCGCGCCCTGGGCGGCCTTCTCGCCGAGGCCCGCGTCGCCCACCGCCTCTGGGGCCTGCTGGGCATGTACTTTTGGGCGCGCCGGCTGATCGCCGCGTCTCTACAGGCGCGCAGGGCCAGGAAGCAGCAATCGTCGGAGAAGGACGTGGCCGGCGCGCAGCAGCAATCCTCATCCGCCGTCGTGGCCCTCCAGTGGGCCCAGCTGCTCTCGTGCGCCGGCTTCCAGCTGCTCGAGAACGTGGCCTTCCTCTCGTCCAAGGGCGTGCTGGGCTGGTCGCCGGCCGAGCAGGCAAAGCTGGCCCGCTGGAGCAGCCGCTTCTGGGGCGTCTTTGTCGGCATGGAGATTGGCAGGCTGGCGTTCGAGGCGACCAAGGGCGCCGAGGTCCGCACCGCCGAGTGGAAGAAGACCATGACGCGCTACGTCGCCTGGTCGCCCGTCATTATGCACTGGCAATCCGAAGGCGGCCTACTGAGCGAGCTCGGCGTCGGCATGCTGGGATGCATCCCCAGCGTCATACAGATGAGGGACTTGTGGAAGAGCACTGCGACCAGTGCTTGAGTCGAGTTGCCCCCACGTTTTTTAATGTAATGGCCGGTTTTTTTGGGGTTTTTTTTGACAATTCATCGTCTCTCTTCATTTATTTTGTTTCTGTTTGAAAATCTGTGCAACAATAATGACTACAGGATTCGTGTATGGAAGCTAAGACTTTTTTCCCTTCTGTTTTTGCTTTTTGCTCGTTTGCCTTTTATCTAGACTAGACTCTATCTAGACACAAACGATTGTCCTAGGTAAGGTAGGCTAGTGGATCAAATGTCATCATCAACGGCATATTCACTTTAGAGAACAAAAAAGCAACAGCAAAAAAAGAAAAAAAAGAAAAACATAGAATGATTACGTTTACTCGCATTACCCCAACTTGTCTTTGCTCTCTGAAAAAGCCCATCTAAATCAGTATCCCCCAAAATTCCATCAACGCCGCGCTATTCCCAGGTCTCCTGGCTCTGTTTGACAGGTCCTCTAAGACATGCTACCCTAGACATTCCATTCCCGCCCCATCCCCAGAACGAATAAATAAGCAGAGTTACCCCTCCCCCCAATTATGTTTTACTTTACATTTCTTGTTTAAAAGGAAAAAAATTCTCCTAGAAAACAAACGGTCATCTCCGAGTCTGGCAATGCGATCTACAAGCGCATCACCGTATTAATAGTAATAACACAAAGGTCCACGACATCACCAACGAAAGTCGGGGTATCGTGGGACTGGAAGTACCGGCAGACCCTTGGGCGTCAAAGGGGCTGCCGCCTCCCCTTCCCGGAGATGGCGGCGCCGGTGCCGGTGCCGGATCCGGATCTGGCGTGCTTGTCGCGCTGGGACTCTCGGTATCCGGGCGCGGGGGTGGAGGAGGCGGGGGGAGGGCCGGCGTCGGCGTTGTGGCTGTCGTTGTGGGAGCGGCCGATGCTGTTGTGGACGCTGGTGGGACGACGGTCGACAGGATGGCCGAGTTAGATTCCCTGGGAACAGTCGTCGTCGTCGTCACCACCGTCGTGGTCGGCTGCTGCAGGCCGTTGCCGCACAGCGTATTTACAAGGTTCCCCTCCATGGCCGACGCCAGCACGGAGCCCGAGGGCACGTTGTCGTCGCCGCCGCCGCACACTAGCTGCAGCGTGGCCTCGACGCTCTGGATGGAGCGCTGACAGCTCGCCGAGCACCCCGTGCCCGATCTGAAGTCGGACCTTTTGCATCCCGAAAGGCGCGTGTTGTTGTAGGCCAGGATGCATCCGAGGGGCACGCTCGAGGACGCTATCGATTGGAAGCTGGCTAGCGTCAGGACCTGCGACATTTTGGGCCGATATTTTTTTGGTGCGGAATGGACCGGCGCGCTAGTGTCCTCTTAACAGCTCGGGTTGCTGACCCCGCGGCCTCGTTCCAAGTGGTTTCTATATATAAAGGACCTAGAAAGGTAGGTACCTATATATATATATAAGGTTTGCAACTACGAGCGCTAGGTTGACGAATGCGCTTGTAGCTGGTGGGTAGCTAGCTCGTTGATGGCTGGTTTGTTCCTTTTATGAATGGATTCGGTAGACTCGTTAATCCCAACTGATCTGACGGGCCTATGCCACGTGGGTTTCGTGTGGCTCTATAGTCGTTCGAGGCGGTTTTGCGCGGTGTCTCGATAATGGCTTCTCAAAACAGTGGTGTAGGTCTTTTCTTGCGGTTGCTGAATATGGCCAGGTGGGGGGGAGCAAACCGAAGAAAATACAGACACCTCTGTATAATAACAAAGGGAATAAATTGTAAGAGAAGAGAAGAAAAAACGCGGGTATATCGAATCGAAAGTAACAACAGGGCGCAGCCAGAGGGAGAAGAGAAAAAAAGAACCCAAATTCTTTGGAGGGAAGGGAAGCAAGCGCCTGGCCAAAGGCAAAAACGGCAAAAGGCAATGAAGATAAAGCAAAGGCAGGAAGGTTAAGGTAGGTAATTATGTCACCTCGCGATGAACGTAGGTAAGGTACCTTCGGGGCACGGACAGAGAGGTACAGGTCCAGATCGACCCTCTTGGGATCCTCCTGCCTATGCTATGACGAAGAGAAAAGGAATATAAGTGGACATAAAAAATAAAAGAAAATTATTGACGCGGAACCAGCCAAAGAAAAGCAAGGAACACCCCTCTCACAAAGATAATTGAGGGACGAGGTGACAAGTAAAAAAAGAGTAAGTGGAGGGGAAGAGTAACATGAAAAGAGAGGAAATCGGGCTGTGGTGACAAGCCGCCGAAACACGGGGTTGTGTCAGCATGAACTGGGGTCCTGGACGATCACCACCCATCAAAGAGAGAGATGGAGAAAAAAAAAACTCCAGCCGAACCACGTTCGTCCCATGGTCTTGGCGGAAAAGTGTGATGAACTGACAGACAGCTTTCAACGGCCCGGCCTGCGTAGGAGAAAAAAAACATGCGAGATTGATTGGCAAATTGGGTTCCCGGTTTAATGCGGCTAGTATTTTGACCGAGAAATGGAACATTAACCGTCGTCTTAAAGTCTTTTAGTTTGTATTTCCCAGGGAAATGTACAGTAAATACGGATATGCACTTCTTTCCCAAATGCTGAGTGGGGAGGGTTCTTGGCCTGTCGTCTGGACTAGTGTACAGTACTACTGTACATCAACCCCATGTAACCCAAAGCGAGGTGGAAGCGAACCCTGTTGACGAATCGTTGACGGTCAGTACGTCCCGGCTGTCAGCCAAGAACTCTTTCTTCTTTTCGCTTTATCTCTTAGCGAATGAGGCTGAGATTAATTAATTCGTCCAGCTGAGCCGTGGAGGGTTGAGACCTTGGCTCTCCCTTTTTTTTTTTTTTTTTTTTTTTTTTTTTTTTTTTTTTTTTTTTTTGTCTCTCTTTGACCGTCCTTTTCGTCTCCAGGAGCCGAAATCTTGCTCTTTGCCTGGCAGATAGGATGGTATTTCGGCTCAGTGGTCCCCAATCACAATAATTACAGGGACACACACATCCTTCCTGAACATGTGTTATTGTGTTATCCCATATCACATATATCCCGAACACGCCCGCAATTTCTTGTCACTGCCACAGTGGCCTCATGTTCTAACTCTGAAGCAATCCCATCATTAGACGTCAGACCCCCCCTCGGAAAACCGTTGGGAGTCAATCCCGTGCCCACACGTTTTTAATAAGCAACAAGGGACGCAGAATCCGGTATATAACTCGTCCGATGAGGGGGATGACAAAGACACGACCACAACAAAGTGGGACAAAAAAGTGACGCACCAAAAGAGAGATAGAAAAAGAAAAAGTACAACAGTATATTACCGACATTCCGGGTACGTTTCAGCAAACAGCCCAAGAGCCACCCGTCAATCAGAAAACGCCCGTTACCGTACCACAGTAGGACAAATCTGGCCCGATGAAACGCAAGGGAAAAAAAAGATTTGACAAGCTGTGGAGAGGGGTAACCGGGCAAGGGCAGAAGCATTCCAAAGTTTAAAAAAGGCCAGCCGCCAAAAAAGACCTCCGGAGCCGCTGAGACGAAGCGGCGCCAGTTTCAAGGGTTCTCCATTCCAGTTGAACTGTCCAGCAAGTTGCAGCAAACTGGGCGGATAGGGCCGAGTGGTGGGGAGTGCGTCACAGCGGGCAGGCCCATCCGGGCGCGGCCCTGGCACCATCCCACCCCACGCCTGCGATCTTGAGTGACTTACCGTAATGTTCTGAACGTTGGAATGATTTCTCCCCGGCTTTTGCTATCGATCGGGCCAGGGAAAGGATAAAAAAGAGAAGAAAAATAAAATACCTTTTGAACACTCTCCCCAGCTGCCCTATCATAAAGATACGCTACTTTGAGGGCGGGAACAGCCACATCTTCCAAAGCCTGTGCGCAATCCCCCTTTAAATATATATTCTACATGACGCAAAGATGGCTGTGCAAGACTCGACTCGAGAGTTTGCTGATTAGGTCCAGAACTAGAAGGTCTAGCCTAGGTCTGCTACTGGTACAATAGAGGGGCTCAGAGGTCTAGACGCGTCGTCCTTATTAAACCACTTTTTCCAAACACCGCAAAAGGCTGTCTACATCGTACATGGTAAAAACAGAAACAAATGAATAAAAAATAACACACAGCTATACAGGTCGTAGAGTAATCGCAAATGGACACGAGGGGCTAGGTTTGTCTTCACAATATACCTTAGACCCCCGAAATAAATCGACCCTCTAAAAGATTTTGTCATGATCGTTTTTGTCCCAGCTCTTCTGTAGACAGTTCCTCCCAGTCATCCCAGTCTGCCGTGGACCCTGCGATCTTCCTGCCGATCCAGATACCCAATGCAGTCGCTATGCTGGCGAGTAAGAACCATCCCTCGAACCACTGTTTTGTTCTCAACTTGATTAGCCATGCAGCCGGGAAGAAACCAAAGCAGGAAAGTAACCCACTCAGAGTGGCGAATGCCCCCCTCAATGCAACTGGTTAAATGAGTTGAATATGTCGAACGGCAAAAAGAAGAAAAAAAGAACCACTTACACGATCGACAAATCCAGGCTCGAGTGCACTCTCGAGCACGTCCCCTACTGCACTCGACGCCTCCTTGGGCAGGTTGCTCCTCAGCAGAAGCGTCGCGCTAATGACGTAGGTCGCCGTCACCTGGGCGACCAACAGCGGCAGGTTCGCCTTTGTGTGGTGCAGGAGCCCCGGCGCCCACTTGGAAAACAGGTGAAAGGTCTGCAGGACGGAGTTTGCCGACAGGGCTAGGATGACCCCTGACAGCAGAAACGAGATCTGCCTCGCCCATGCGAGCTGGTCCAGCTTAGGGTCCCAGTGCCTGGCGAGCAGTCCGAGGAAGCGGTTTATAGGATCCGACGACGAGAAGGATGCGCCGGGGGAGTATGCCCGCCGGAGGGTCGTCATGGTCGTTGCGAGGATCCTGTAGACACAGTAGAGGCCAAAGGCATAGGATGGCAGCGCCATGAGGGCACCCAGGGCGGTCCCGTCCCTTGCGTGATTTGCCTGTCTTGCTCGCATGGCCGCCAGACTCGACGACATGCTGGCCTCCATCTGCTCCAACCCAGTTATCTCCATCTGCAGTGCCTTGATCTCCCCGGCCTCGCCACCACCTCCCAAGCTCTTGATCGACCCGACCAGCTTGCCGACGAGCTGTGCCGGCGAGGTGGGCGAATTGTGCTCAGCCACAGACGTTGTGGCGGTCGACTTGTGCTGCAGTGCTCGTAGGCGGTGTTTCTTGTGCACCAGCAGCTCCTGCGTGGCCTCGAGCCCGGACTGCTTCCTGGCAATCTGAGCATCGGTTACCGGTCTTTTCCGGTGTTGCCTGTTGTCGGATAGTATATGAAAAGGCGAGGAGACGCTGGCAAAGCCAGACAGGAGCGCCATCAGCGATATGCCAATCACGCCTATCCTCTCGAGACAAGCTCTCGATAGTACCTTACCGCCGGCGGAGAAGTCGGGGAAGGCGGTAGGAGAGTCCCGCATGGCCATCGAGATTCCCGTGCTGTCAAAGCTAGCCGCCGCATCTCGGGCATAGGCGTAGTTATCATCCGGCCCGGGAACCAACCGCCCCACCTGCCAGAACACAAGGAGCCAGATGGCAAACGCGGACAGCTGCAACGTCCACGCCATGCGAGGGAGGCTCCCCTTGGCTGTCCGTTGAAACGACCAACCAGCCCCGACTATGACGGATTGAATAATAAGAAACGGTATCAAGCCGATGAGCATAAACAGTAGAGTGGGCACCGTGTACCGCAGCGCCGTCGTCCTCGCCCTCGAATTGATCAGGTCCGAGATCTCAGCCAATATCAGCTCTCCCAGGACGGTCGAAAGCCCAATCGTGGCCGCAAAGGCAGCGCCCGACAGCTTCCGGCGAATGCTGCGGTTTCCGTGCTCAACATGGCACGCCCGAAGCGCCGCCGGTGCCGACGCTGGGAGGACATGGTCCTCTCCGTCATCGCGGGCGCCATCGTGCATCCGCGACAGCAGAGGGTAGACATGACGGGAGGCGATGATGGCGACGACGGCAAAGGTGCCGATGAAAGGCGAGAGTGAGAAGAATGTTCCTATGACGGACGACGGAGGCTGCGCCGAGCAGGCGTCGGCGCCGCAGTCGGCTCCACGCATTTGTCTCCCTTGTTGTCGTGGTCGGTGCGTACAAGTCTTGCCAGTTCTTATCTTCACACGTGACTTGTAGATACGGAATAGTACCCAAGGTAGGTAATGAGGGCAGCTAGCTTCGTATTGTATTGATTGGCCGTGGGATCAGTTGAGACTAGGATTCGGGCATTTCAAATTATGAGAGCTCCGTTTTCGCTGGCCATTCTCGTTGGTCTTTGTTGTTTAACCTTTACTTTGCGCAGGTCGCCCCCCAAAGTGAATGACTGATTGGCCTGAGCAGGTGTCGCATTCCACAGTCAAACACCGGAGCAAGCCTTGCAAGACTAGTTAGTTGGTGCGGTGTTTTTCTTTGTTTGTTTTGACAAAGGATTACAAGACGTTTGTCGTGAATTTTTTTCCTGAAAAAAAAAAGCCAAATTTTGTTTGGTTTTGTTGCAACTCAAAAGGAAATCTACCGAAACCCGACACTAAATTACCCAGAGATACCTTACCACCTAGGACACGGCGCGATCTTTGTTTGCGTCACCCGAAAGCCAAGCCTCTCTGCTACAAAAGCTTTCCACGTAGTGACAGGGGGGTTGCTCAACTCGGGGCCCCACCATTAGCCATGAGCCACCCCCACTCTCCCATTCTCCCCGTGCTGCGAGAGTATGAGCTACGGAAGCTAGGGGAGGTAGCTGCATAACCCGCTGAAGCTACCCACGTGTGCATTTGCCGGATGGTGGGCAGAGTAAGGCCAAGCAACGGGCTGGCAACGCAACAATACTCCCGCGACAATGAGGCAGTTTCTATTGGGAACTTGGATAACTAATCCATACACAAAACACTGGGTATGCTGGGTTGAGCCGCAGCTATTCTTTCTCACTCGCTATCCTGCCTGCTATCTTCCTGTCCATCTCTCCTTAATGCTATCGTTAATAGTTCCGGGCGAACAATCTTAAGGATAGCTACGCAGAAGCAATTTCCACATTCTGAAACAATCTGAACCAAGTAACACTCTAATTGAGCCAACGTCTCCATTGTGTATCACTGCACGAGCGGATTACGAGCGACTGCACCACGACAGCGTCCTCAACAATCTGCCCGTCGCTCTTATAGTCATGACAAATGATAACCACTAGCAAATTCTTGCAATGACTCTACCAGAATGATGATAGATAGAGAGATGAAAGAAAACAGAGCCGACTGTTATGCCCGGTTAGTACAACAGAATTGTTTGGTTTACTACAATCAAGGCTTTCCCTTCAGTCCCTGGCCATCTTGACTTCCCGGGCCGCCCTGGGTATTATTGTCGTCGTCATCGTCATCATCATCATCGTCAACTGGTTGCTCTCGTAGCGCTGCCGCCTCGGCAACCTCCATCTGGTGAAGCTTCGTCTTTTTGATCTTCTCGTCTGGGTTGCCCTGACCGCCCTTAGCGATGATCTGCTCGCCAGACATGACCTCAAACTCGTCACCAGAGTCGTCGGCGCTCTCATCATCATCGCTGCCACCAAGTGTTGACGGTGGTGCAGGCACAGCCGCCAGAGCGCTGGCGACCTCTTCGGCGTGCAGGGACTCCTTCAGAGGCGAGGTTGGTACGCTGTGCATTCGGGGATGCATCCGCGTTTCAAGGGCAACGCCCTCGATTGTAGGGTCGAATGAGCTTGGAAGACCAATAGCTGCGGCGACCCTGTGGGCTTCCTCGTCTGGTGAGAGCCTTGCCTCCAGCTCATACAGACTGCTGTTCTCGCTGTCCGCCTCGTGCTTTCCGTCATTGGAGGCCAGCATAGAAAGATAACTCTGCCTGCTCGGATCCTGGCTCCGCTTCTCTTTCTTCTTCTTGCGTTTGTCGATGTCGCGAACCACTACGGTCGGCACTGGCGAGTATTGTAGACAGTACTTTGAAAAGGAGTTTCGCGTGTTGACGAGTCCTTGAATGCCGCCGAGGGAACGGCCGCGTGTGCCCACAACTAGCATTGAAGGCTGATATATGTAAATCTGCAAATGTTACATACAACAGTGGTCAGCACGGATTTGACAAGATCCATTGCGCGATGTGGTACGACTCAACAAAAAAAAATCAGAAAACCCAAACTAGGGGCACGTACCAGTTTCTGGAAAGTCTCGTGCAGTTTTCCAACCGCATACTCCAGCTTGATGCTAATGGCACAGTCCGGAGGAATCTTCTGCTTTATCCGCTCAACCATTGCCTGGGCTTTCGGCTTGTAATTTTTGTCATCGCGGCTGTCTCTTTCCGAAACATGCACGCAAATGACCTCATCTCCGTCCTCGGCATACTCCTCGAGCAGCCACTGTAGTGCATAGTCGGAGTAGAAATGCTGGTCAACACCGGCCATCATCGTGCGCGACCGTCGCTTGGGTTGATAGCCATCGTGCGTCAGATTGATCGTGTAGCCCAGTACATTGTTCTTGGTTGCCTCGCCGACTGGGATGTTGTCAAAGGAAACATGGTGCCGAAACCTGCCCGCCGAACCATCTTCTGTTAGCACAGCCATCGATTGGGCACAGCGGTGATGTCGTCAACTCTAGTTGTCGGGCATCGGCTATAAAGATGCGCAGCGTTGCGCGATAAGCAGATTGTAAAACAGCACGCGACAGGTAGAGATGGCGCAAACAAAGAGTAAGCTGAAATGGCCAACGAGATGCCCCGCAGGCCGAATGCTTGTGAGACGGAAAGGAAGAGGGGGTGGGCGGTGGTGCCAGTGAGGCTTGGGATGATGGGGGTGGGTGCCAAGCAAAAGTAATATTTTAATGGTTGGGAAGGCGGTAGGTAGTGGAGTCAGTCAGCCAAGCCATACTGATGGCACGGAAGCCATCTCGAGTCGGGGCATTAAACCCCCAGTAATAATTCTTGTCGCATGTCAGGACTGGAGGCAAAACTGCGTCCCCAGTAAGGTACGTAACGTAGCGTTTGCATGTCACATGCAATTTCATGAATCTGGGTTGAGCGCTCCAAGTTGGGACGATTGAGCTAAAGGCTGGGTCTGGGTCAGATGTATCGTGGGGTTTCTTTAGGTCGAACCACACGATGGGTCCAAACGCAGACTGACCGACATATCAGGCCATAGAGCAACCACACGATTAACTCGTGCAAGACTGATGTGCCGCGCAGAAAGAAAGAAAAAAGAAAGAAAAAAAAGAAAGAAAAAAGAGGGTAGCCCAAAAGAGAACAGGCCCGATTGAAGGCCGCGAGAAAGACGGCGTTCCTCAGATCAAGCTCATATCCCGACATTGTGGCTTTGCCGTGTGTAGATGCTACTGGTGATCAACCGCAGACACTCCGAGAAGAAGGAAAGGAGCAAGTGCACAAAGGATTGGATGAATCTGGAAGGGATAAGGCAGGTTAAGGGATGAGACGGGCCGTGAAAGACAAACAAGACTGGTCAAAAGCTGAGCATTTGCCATGGTTGAATTTGAACCGTGTCCAACGCTACCGGGCATAACCCAGCCATTTTTGGATGATTTATACTGGCAGCGCACGTGAATAGTTTCGGTGTAGTTGTCTGACGTGTTTAATGGGGATGGAGGGCTAATAGAGATACGGTAGGAGAACGAGCTGGGGAATCATGGAGACGCATTTACTGTGCCCTCCCCCCACACCCCGATTTCAAGAGGGACCGCCGACCCCGCTTGGGACGACCTGCCGAAGAGCCAAGCAGTTACGCAGTGGAGATCCGAGGTGTGGCATGCACGTACTTTACGATGCTGTCGCCTTCCTCAAAGATCCAGGTGTTTTTTGGGGGCGGTGGTTCCCAAAGTGTCCCCCGAGATACAGGCTGCGATGACAACTTTTTGCTTGGCAAAGTGTCATCCATGCGCGAGCCGACCCGTCTCCTGGTGCACACAGGGGGACGACCGTGTGCAGAGAGACCACAGACCCGAATTGTATTCAAGCTTGCTGCAGGGCCGCTCCGACCATCCACCGGCTCTCCAACCAACAAAATCGACTGTTTAGAAACAAAATGAAATATAGATAAAAAATAAAAGGTTCTCCCCCAAGCATCAAAAACTTGTCACTCACCTCTCGGGTCGCGGTGACGAGTTCCGGAGACGGTTACCGTCGGTCTTCCGCTGTGAACCTTGTGGAAGAGCCAAGTTGCGAGGCGGGCGGAAGACGACAGATGCGATGGACGACTTGGCCGAAAGAGTGCCGCGAGACGGTGCGCTGCTGTTGCTGGATGGATCCTGCGCTACGGTCGACGCATCGTCTTCTGTGCGCACCGACGGGCTGGGCGACGGCTCTTTGATGGTCGGGTACGGCGTCTCGTCTCCTCGATCGCTGCCGTCGCTCCCGTCGGTCTTGGGCGGGAAGTATTCAGCTTTGCCCGCCTTCTGATTCGGCTGCGTGAATGGCGATACTTCGGAATCGGGGGTTCGAGCAACTGGTGAGGCGGCAGGGTCCGCCATGGGGGCACCGACAGGGTGGGTTGTTTGCTGTGCTAATTAACTGACTGACTGATTTGCGCAGTCGACCGCGGCCAGTTGCCAACACCTCTGGCTGGGGGTGGCTTTTCGTATCGCAGCCCTTGCAGGAAAAAAAAGATGGAGGCCAGCCAAAGCTATTGTCTTTTTATGCAAGCTCTAGCTTCGGACCTTTTGAGGGGACGACTCGATGAAGGCTTCGTCGATCAGTTAGCGGTCAAAGCTGGAGCTGCACCTAGTCTAGATTCTCGGATATAAAAAAGCAGCGGTCGGCGCCTCGATCGATGTTACTTGATTGCAGTACAGTTTTGTGTTGAAGAAGAGGGGGGTTTCTAAGTTGGTGATGATGATCCAAGAGGTCACTCGGTTTGATCGAAGCAATGCCAATGTGAAAAAGAAAAGAAGAAACAATGGGCGGCGTAAACCGTTTGGAAGCGAAAGGCGTCAAGGTACAACCTCCGACCCAATGGGGCGCAATAAAAAAACAAGTGAATGAATGAGCTAGGCGGAACGGAAGGGAGGGCCTGCAAGTCACATTGCAGTGATAATCAATCAATCGTGCACATGCCACTCGCTCAAGTGCAGCTTGGGGCTGCCGCGCGGTGCGGCGCCAGGGCGGGCGGCCGGGGGTAGCTATTGGTGTTCAATGGCACCTCACCCACGATTCCTACGCTGGAAAAAGGGCCTACAAAGAACACTCCGCTTTTCCGTCCCGCACAAGGTGCCGCCGCCCAGGCTGGGGGACACTTTACATCCACCTTACAGTACCGAGGAACTTTGGGTACCTACCAACCTAGGTGCCTAGGTACTTTTCTATTTCTATAACAACCTAACCCTTGTGGCTAGGGCTCAACTTCCTTTTATGGGATATAATGAGAAAAGTTAAGAGCACGCAATTCTTCAGCGTTTGATGCTGGGTGGGTCAAAATGAAGGCTAAACAAATGATCGATAGTGCCAGATAACGGGGCGCAGCTGAAGCCGACTGCAACAACGGCTTCCTCGTCAGGCAGTTGCCCTTCAACTTCGATACCGAGTGAAGACAAAGGTAGGCAAAGTAGGTAGGTAGCTGGTAGGTAGGTTGGTACCTTGGGCACATTGTAACTAAATCGTTTTTCAATACCCACTTCGATCGCTTCCTTATCTACTACATTGCATTGGTGCCGATCCCCGATTTGTAAATACCTACGAAGTAGGTAAGATAGGTACACAAGCTTGACAAGGTACCTATAATCGGCAACCAATCCAGAACAGCTCACCATCTTCTACCTTTTTACCCCCGCGGGCGAAACGACCAACCGCAAAGCCCGTGGGTATCTATATTTCAGTCGCGACGACATTTAGAAGCAGTGCAACCACCCTAGGGACCGTCAGCCATACGCTATCCCTGAACCCACCAAAAGCTACTCCGTGCAATGGCGAAACCATGACAAACACAAAAGGCTTTATGGGTATCGCTTCACCGTTGGCGGCCTCACTTAGATGCGTTGCGGGATGTTTGCCAAGGAACTATATTCGTCACAAGTAGGGGATGAGGTGGCATGGGAGGAAGCATCCGTTACCTCACCTACCAAAAGGGTTGCAACCATCAGATGGCAGGGACGTTACTAAGACAGATAATTACCCCGTACCTAAATCGAATGAGCCAGATCAGACGTTCCTTTTTATTCGCGTGGTTGTGGCTGCTTCATTCTAGACCTAGACCTGACTAAGGTACCTTGGGCACCTAGGCTTGCTAGGTTAGGTAGACTTTTAGCAAACTACGTCCAAGCCAACTCGCTTGACCAGCTCTTTTGGTCTGCCGCTCACCCCAACCACATAATAAGTTGGCTTTGCAGCCCCCCTAGATACTTTACTTTTCACTTGGCTCTCAAAAAAAGGGGCCTTGACTGTGCACAAGCAAACCCATAATCCCCATGACCATCCGATGCACCCAGACGTTGCTTTGTTTGAAACCATGAGACCCCTGGAACGCCAATGCAAAAATAATCTTCTCGTGGGCTAATGCCGCTGCTGCCCAAACATTCTCCTTTTCACCTGCTGCCAGGAAATTTCCGTTTAATGCCCCTGAAGTCTTGACTACAATTTTCGAATGGGGCGGCGCGGTGCTTTTGAGCGAAGCAACTTTTGACTTCATCAACCTAGGCTTACACGTATGTGCGAGACAGGTTGCGGAGGTACCAGTCGACCAATTTCCTGCCGACCTTGGCCTCCGAGATGTGAATCAAGTCCTGGTTTTTGTTAGAATTCAATAGTCCGGTAAAAATGGACGAGATGGGTCAAGATGGGTTCAAAACTTACACCTTGCATGGCATAGTCAAGGTCGCTCACGTTGACGAGCTCACCATCGAGAAGTCCGTGGTCGGCCCAGCGCAGCTGCTTGGTGCGCTGTTTGTTCACAAGCAGCCACGAGCGGAGCTCCTCAGGCTTGACAGACAGGAAACCAGCGAGCTTCTTAAGGTCCATGGTTGTGTACAGCCTGAGGTAGGACTTCACCGTCGGGCTCCACATGTTGGTCTTGACCTCGTCCATGAAAACGGACAGGTGGTGCTCGATGGGGTCCACGTTGGCCTCTGGGTTGTCAAAGTCCGGAGGAACGGGCGAGATGAATTTGGGGCACGCCGTCCTGAAGAGCTCCTCGTAGACGGGAAGAGACTCGGGGCCACCCCTCTGCAGCTTCAGGAGCTGGTCACCAAACTTCTCACGCAGAGCGGTGTGGATAGTGTCGTCAAGACGAGTGGGGTGGAAAGCCACACAGATGGCAATGAGGGCCAGCATCTGGTCATTCTTCTTGGTGATCGAGTCGTACTGAGCGTTCTTCTGAAAGTTCTTGGTACGCGAGACGTAGACTAGGATGTGGCTGAACATGCGGATGGCATCGGCGTAGCGACGGACCATCATGTAAGAGAAACCGACGTAGTAGTAGGTTGTGAAGTGTGCGGCCATGACGCGGGCGAACATGGCCTTCTTGTTCAGCTCGATGTCGTCAAGCGTCCTCAGGGCGAGGCTGAAGTCACCGAGCAGACAGTGCACACGGAGAAGACCAATGATGGAGAAGTACCCCAACATCCTGTACAGACTCCTGCTGCCATAGTCACCTGCGACAGCCATGGGGTCCTCATTTCGCTTCATTGCCTGCAGCTGCTCGAGGATCTGCGAGCGCTGAATGAGCGAGTAGAGCACGTTCAGGACACTGTAGCAGCCCCAGGTGTTGGGGTTCTCCCGCAGTATTTGCGCCTCCTCCTCGTTGTTGGCCTGCCTTGCGATGCGCATCCTGTATGAGGAGAACGAGTTGAACTGGTAGATGAACTCATCGATGACATCCCAAGCCCAGTAGTACTACATGGGCAAGCAAGCAAAAAGGGTCAATATGAGCTTGATGGATAGATATATCGGGGAATAAATACATGGGGGAAACTAACAGAAGGGGGCTCCAGGTCAACTGGCCCATCCGAGTTCAGGATGAAGTGAAATAAGCTGCAGTACTGGTCGTAGCTCTGGAACTTGACTTCGAGAGGTGCAGAAAAGTCGAGGGGCTGCGCCGCGGCGACAAGCCTGGACTGAATGTCGTCGGTCTGCTGGGCCAACCCCATATCGGGGTCATCCATACCATCCTCGTACTGAACCTGCTCGCGGTAGTCGGCGACGAGGGCCTCCTCCTCGACATCGCTGTCATCGGGCAGGCCGCGGGGGCCGCCGTTTTGGTATCCGCTCATGGTTGGTGGATTTTGTGGTTAAGGAATAACAAAACGGACAATAAGAAAAAAAATCAAAGATCTCTCAACGAATACCGAAACCCAGTCTCCGACGGGTAGCAGGTTGCGCAGATAGCGAACTTGCGCGGGGCTTGTCTCCGGGAGATAAGTTCTATTCAAGTCAATCGGCCTCCGGGAGCGAAGCGAGGGTGGTTTTTCGTTTGGTGCTTCGCGACCGCCAGATAGGGCTTCAAAGTCACGGCCGTTTCTGACCAGAATTTTCCTGCCCCTCCTAAAATTATGCCCCAGTTTTCTTTGGATGTGGGGCATTCACTAGCAACACCAGGAAGGCGGGGCATTTTTCCCTCTTTTACTCGAGGGAGGTAGGTTGCGCCGGTTGCAGTTGAGGTCAATTTGATTTTTTGATTTTTTTCTTCTTTTTTTTTTCTTAATTCTGGTAGTAACGTAACCCGGCTTGCCTCCAATGCTCATTTAGAGGGATTATAACTCATAGGCTGCCAAGTTGAAAAAGTGTTCCTCAAGACTGTGCATGTGTTGAAAGCAGACAAATAGCTTGCTTCGATTTTCACACTCCAAGCTTTGTTATTAGTGACTCAAACGTGCATCATTCTGATTTGCACACCATTTACACACAGTTTCCACTCAAAAGCCAAGTCTTGCATTCACTTTCTATTTGCTACATATTGGGCTGCCATCCATCGCAGATACAGCTTGGCATCTACCGACTGAAATCTTCGAGCCAGTAAAACTACATTGACTACCTACCTACCTACCTACCTACATAAGTTTCAAGAGAACTACACCTTTATTCCAACATACAACCAAAATAAACAGAGAAGGGGGCAAAACAAAATAGAAGAAAAAATGCCGGTAGTAAGCCCGGAAAAGCTGGCGCAGCTCCAGCAACATGCTGACAATGTCCGGAATATCTGCATTCTGGCACATGTGGTAAGTATCAAAGTACTCCCAAGTTCAAGCCCCGACCGAATGCCTAACCAAAGGAGTTTGAACAAAAAAAAACAGACTGCTGATATTGCATCATAGGACCATGGCAAAACTTCATTAACAGATGCATTGCTGGCGACAAATGGCATCATCTCACCAAAACTGGCCGGCAAGATCCGGTATATGGACTCTCGTCCTGATGAACAAGCCAGGGGTATCACCATGGAATCATCAGCAATATCCCTACTTTTCTCCATGCTGCGGAGATCGAGTCCCGATGCAGCCCCTGTGGCTGCAGACTATCTCATCAACCTTATTGATTCTCCTGGCCATATCGATTTCAGCAGTGAAGTGTCGACTGCCTCGCGCCTTTGCGACGGTGCTGTGGTCTTGGTCGATGCCGTAGAGGGTGTTTGTAGCCAAACGGTTACAGTTCTTCGCCAAACATGGACAGAAAAGCTCAAGCCACTGCTCGTCATCAACAAGATCGATCGCCTGGTCACTGAACTCAAAATGTCACCTTCGGAAGCCAACGTTCACCTTTCCAAGATTCTGGAGCAGGTCAACGCTGTTCTTGGTAGCTTTTTCCAAGGAGAAAGGATGGAGGAGGATCTCAACTGGCGAGAAAGGATCGAGGAGCGCGTCGCCGCTGCCGCAGCCAGGGAAGCACAAGCAGCCGGCCAGCAAGATGACGAGGCTGGCGAGTTGAGCTTCCAAGAAAAGGACGACGAGGATCTTTACTTTGCGCCAGAGAAAAACAATGTCATTTTTGCCAGCGCCATCGACGGTTGGGCATTCACCGTTCGACAATTCGCCGGCCTATACGAGAAGAAGCTCGGCATAAAACGCAGCATTATGGAAAAAGTCCTCTGGGGAAATTTCTACTTGGACCCCAAAACCAAGAAAGTACTCGGGCCCAAGCATTTGAAGGGGCGGGCACTGAAGCCCATGTTTGTGCAACTAGTACTCGAGCCTATCTGGACTGTCTACGCCGCCACCATGGGGAAGGAGTACAACGGTCACAGTGATGCAGCCCTGTTGGAGAAGATCACCAAGTCTCTCAACATCAATGTCCCGGCACACATCCTCCGCGCAAGGGATCCCCGGTTACTATTAACAACTGTTTTCGCCTCTTGGCTCCCACTATCTGTGGCTCTCCTAGTGTCGGTTGTCGAATCACTTCCATCACCAAAGGCCGCACAAGCAGAGCGTCTGCCTGAGCTCTTGCGATCGTGTCCAGGTCCTGATTCTATTGATTCCAAGATTCAAGACGCAATGGTGCAGTTCAAGTCATCCGGGGATGACCCTGTGGTAGCCTATGTCAGCAAGATGGTATCAGTTCCAGCCAGCGAATTACCCGAGAATAAACGACGGAATGGTCCCCTCAGCCCCGAAGAAGCACGAGAGCTAGCTAGGAAAAAGCGCGCCGAGGCCGCAAAGGCCCAGGCTGGTGCCAGCAACGGCATCGATGACCTTACGTCTGCCATTGGCTCTGCGAGTCTGGATGACGACCCAGTAACTCCCGCTGAACCCGAGGCCGAAGCCGAACCAGAGCACCTGATTGGATTTGCGCGTATATACTCGGGGAGCTTATCAGTTGGGGACAGCATATATGTTCTTCCGCCAAAGTTTTCTCCAGCCACGCCCAACGCCAACCCCAAGCCGCAGAAGGTCACCGTCGAGGCTCTTTACATGCTCATGGGTCGCAGTCTGGAGAGCCTTACCACTGTGCCTGCTGGCGTCGTGTTCGGTATCAAGGGTCTCGAGGGTTCAGGCATCCTCAAATCCGGAACTCTCTGCAGCCAACTAGAAGGGGCCGTCAACCTAGCAGGCGTAGGGAGCGCTGTCGGTCGACCAATAGTCCGAGTCGCCCTTGAACCGGAGAACCCTGCAGACCTTGACAAGATGATTGCAGGTCTGAAGCTCTTGGTGCAAAGTGATCCATGTGCCGAGTACGAGCAGTTTGCAAGTGGAGAACACGTCCTCTTGACGGCCGGTGAGCTGCATCTCGAACGCTGCCTCACTGATCTTCGCGAACGCTTCGCCCGATGTGAGATCCAAGCCGGTGCGCCCATCGTCCCATACCGTGAAACCATAGTCAAGGCCGAGGAGATGCGGCCACCGGTCAACAAGGAACTTGGGCGAGGATCGGTCGTTGCAGTCAGTAGCTCCAAGCAGGCTACGATCAAACTTAAGGTCAGCCCGTTGCCAAAGGATGTCACCGACTTCCTGCTCAAGCAAAGTGCTGCCATCAAGCAACTATCCTCTGACCCTGCCAGCAATACCGATGCTGCATCCGAGTCTGGAGACAAAGTTGAGGAATCCCAGGCAGATGAAGCCTTCGCGGGTATTGAGGAGGTAAAGACCTTGAGCCCGGAGGAGTTCAAATCACAGCTCAAGGAGAAGCTTGAATCCGGCAAGGGACGTGAGACCTGGAAATCAGCTGCAGACCGCATCGTATCTTTCGGGCCACGGAGGACTGGGCCAAATATTCTTGTGGATGGCACTGCTAGCGGCATACTACCCAGAATCTTTGGAGATGATGCAGACAAGGCCGATGCTCCGTCCGCCGACGAGCGCCTCAAGGCAAGCCACCTCTCCGACAAGATCGCATACGGCTTCCAGCTTGCCATGGCTCAAGGGCCCCTATGCCACGAGCCAGTCCAGGGAGTGGCAGTCGTTATCGAAGACGTCGAGCTTGCCGACACAGCACAAGATTCGTCGGCTCGTGACGCCATTGGTCGTCTCACTGGCGAGGTTATCAAGGCAGTACAGCAAGGTATACACAAGGGATTCCTAGACTGGTCACCCCGTTTGATGCTGGCCATGTACTCCTGCGAGATCCAAGCAAGCAGTAAGTATTCAAAGCTCAAAAAGTCCCTCCAGCACATCCCCACCGACTGTTTCCCCAACCGATTTTATTTTTTGCAGCAAATTCTGACAAACCACCCCCACAGCCGAGGTCCTAGGTCGCGTCTACGACGTCCTAACCCGCCGACGCGGCAACGTCCTCTCCGAGGCCATGAAGGAGGGTACGCCCTTCTTCACCATCCAGTCACTCCTGCCGGCTGCCGAGTCCTTTGGCTTCGCCGACGAGATGCGCAAGCGCACATCGGGCGCCGCCCAGCCGCAGCTCATCTTCACGGGCTTCGAGATCCTTGACGAGGACCCCTTCTGGGTGCCCTTCACCGAGGACGACCTCGAGGACCTCGGCGAGTACGGCGACCGCGAGAACGTTGCCAAGCGCTACATGGACGGCGTCAGGAGGCGCAAGGGTCTGCTCGTCGAGGGGAGGAACGTTGCGAGGGATGCCGAGAAGCAGAAGAATATGAAGAGGTAGTTTTTGTGCGTGTATTCTAGGAGGGGTGTTCGGGGGGTTTGTTGTACAGATCAAGCCAGTCTGCCACTCGTCGCTTTCCGAATAGAATGCTGGCGTATAAACTATATGGCATAGGTGTCAACTTGTCTTTGTCGTTTCGGTTCATCTCGTCTAGGTACCGTATGTAAGCTATGCAGGCCAGGCTTGTGAAAAGAAGATGTGAGGTGTGATGGCACCAGTGTACGTCTATAGTTCTAGCTCTATATAACCCCGTCATATCACTCTCAAAAGAATCATCACCAACCTTATCATTCATCACGAAAGTAGAGGGTATACTTTTAGACTAGATTTAGACTGATTGTCAAATTCCTCCTGGTCTATTGGGTGGTGAGGCTTTGCCCCCATTAAAGATGCCTCTCTGGGCTTCGTCAAAATCACGGAGCCAACTGTGACTGCCCGCGCAATAAAGTGCCTTTGAAAAAGTCCTGAAAACATGCATGCTTTTCGTTTCGATCCATTTCTCGGTAGAAAAAAAAGACCAAGCCCTCAAAATTCACTCGTTAACATGTAGAGATGCGGGCCAACATTCGGAGAAACAGAAAAAAATAGAAGACGACTATGTACAGCCGAAACGCCCAGTCAAAACCCCCTTTTCACGTCCAGTCACAAATATCTGGAAAAAAATTGCGTTCAACAGCCACACACAAAAAAAGACATGCGCATGTCCAAGTGGGTACTTGGAACATGGCGCAGAAATGCGAGAGACGCTCGGTGAAGAAGAGTGTCAGGTCACAGAAAAAAAGACGAATCGAGTGAAGCGTCTTAGTGGAAACGCCAGGCAGTGGTTGATAACTCAAGCAGCAAAGCGTGCCATCTCGTCGAGTCTGGAGCAGCAGCTGGAGCGAGGTAGACCGCATAAACATGAGCATCAAGCATTGCCGGCAACTTTGGGTCTCGAAATTGCTAGTGTCGGTAGGACTGGATGACAGTGAGGGAGAAGTCTTGGAGCCAAACTGCATCGAGAACGAGAAAAAGGGGAGCAGCTGCTAGGAATATCCAAGCATAACCCAGAGTGTCACAGACATTTTTGTGCGCGCGAAGATGTTGGGATCCTTGAAGCGGTGGGCCAGGGGAACCTGTGTGGTATGGTACAGTGACTTTTGGAATTTCAGTAGCATCGTAACGGCGTTCAGGCTTCGTATAAAAGGTTCATCCTCTTCATGTTGAAAACCCGCGCTGATGTCCAGTGGACGCCTAGAGCCAGTGCTTCTAGGATGCAATAGGACGACCACTGCCCTTGGCCTTCTTCACGGTCGTCCAGCCGTCCTCATCAGGGGTAGAGTCTGGTCCTGCAGTGACAGGAGTTCCAGGCTGCGACTGTTGTCCTCCGTTGGCACGCGGCGGCCTCGGCCCGTCGTTGCGGCCACCTCGAGGGCCGCCGCCGCCTCCGCGGCGGGGACCACTGGGTGCACCCCTTCCGCCCCTTTCTCCGCTCGATGCCGACCTCCAGTTACCACTCTCGGTAGCCCTAGATTTGGGAACAGGAGCCTGCTCACGTGTCCGCACGGAAAGCTTTTGCTCTGTGGGAGTAGCAGCTTCGGCTGGCTGCTCTGATTTCGCCTCCTTTGCCTCTGGTGCTTCTTCGGCCTTCTCTTCCTCGCCATTCTGCTCGGCGGCCTTTGCGTCTTCCTCCGCCTTCTTGTCAGCAGCCTCCTTGGCAAGACGACGCTCTTCCTTGGCCTTCTCCTCGGCCTCCTTCTTCTCCTGTACTGCGGCAAGGCGCTTCTCCTCGATTTCGCGCTCCTTGGCAGCGGTATCGATAGGACGAGCGGCACCAAAAGGACTGGCCTTGGAGTCGCCGCCTGTCAAAGCAGGAGAAGTGACATCGGGTGCCTCGGAAATCGTCCGCTTGATCAGGTTAAGCTTAGGACGACCACCGGGGGCAGGTGCAGCGGCTGCAGGCGCTGGCGAAGGGGGAGCTTCGCTGCCACTGCGTGACTGGGCGGGGGACTTTGTGGGCTGGTCGGGGCGCATGCTGCTTCTCCACTGCATATCCTTCTCGGCAGCAGTGGGAGCCCTCTCAGGAGCGGGGCGGTCGGCAAACTCGCGACGAGGTGGGCGAGACCCATCCTGGCGACCTTCGCCCCAGGTAGCAGGGGAAGATCTGCGATCCTCACGGTTGGACGAGTCTCCGCCCTCAAAGGGAGGTCTGCTGCCCTCTCGCGACGAGTTTTGACGGATAGTGTCCGGGCGAGGGGATAGGGGGCCCTTACGGGACCAATCACTGAAGTCACGGACCTTGCCGTCATCAACCAACTCCCGAGGTCCTCGGCGGTCGTTGAACTCTCGGCGTTCGTTGTTGAATTCGCGGCGTTCTCCGAATTCGCTCGGCCCACGACGGTCGTTGTTGCGGGGCATGTCTGCCAAAGGTCCCTTGCGTGGCTGCGACCAGTCCAGCTCCCTGGCCTCGCTACGGCCCTCGCTGTTCTTGGCTGTTTTTTTGAGACGACAGTCAGTAAGCTGTCTTTTAAATGCCTATCCATAGGATGGAGCTCAACTCACGAGGATCGGCGATGCGAACACGGATCACACGGCCTTGGAAGGAGTCGCCATCAAAGTTCAAGGCCTTCTGGAGTCCTTCTGCGGTGGCGAACTCGGCGTATCCAAAACCCTTGGGCCTCTGCTGCTCGCGGTCCTCCACGATGCGGACGCTGACGACCTCACATGCGGCAAAGAAATCCGTCACGGTCTCGTTGGTGGCGTCATATGAGAGGTTGCCCAAGTGTGCAGTGTAGGGCGGCTTGTCGGGAATACGCTGCGGGAAGGAGTCGCGCTCCCTGGGTGCATACGGCACTACAGCTATCATCAGTACATGCGCGACACGGCCGTTTTCGATTACGATGCGTTGGTGGATATTTGAACGTACTTCTGTCGGATGAGCCATAGCCGCCGCCGCCGTAGCCACTGTTTCCACGTCGGTCGGATGGGGGAAGAGGTTGAGTTCCTAGTGGAGTAAGCATGTCAGTGTAAAGCCTTGGTATATTATGGCGAATAGAAGGCAACGAGCCAACGCCACAAAAGCGCGCAAAACGTACCATATGTGTCCTCGACTTCATCAGCCCAAGAACCTCCACCAAAAGCTAATCGCAATGAATGGGTAAGTATATGCCGCATGCTCAAGGCCCCGATTTTATATCCCGTCAAATCCCGAGGCCTGTACTGTCGGCAGGTACTACTACTCACCAGAGTCCGTCATGAATTCCCCGAGGGAAAACTTCTGGACCTCCTTCTTTTTGGGAGCTAAAGGAAAAAAAAGACGTATCAGCAACAAGGTCGACAAAGTTGTGGGTTCCATGCATCGTAGGCAAATAAATGACGCAGTATAGAAAATGGAAAGGACGAACCCATGATTGCGGTTGGTGGGTTATGCCACGCGCAACGATTTCAATATCGTAGCGCGTAGACGAGTATAGAGGGCCGGCTACAGAGTCGGCGCTCTTTGGTGGGGAGGGTTATTTGATCGATGTTTCGAAGTCGATTTCTGGTTGCCGGTTGACGCCTTGTCCTTCGCAATCGAGAGATGCGATGGACGTGTCGTCGCAAGGGTTGGCAAGTGCTGGTTGTGCCTCGATCACGGGTCGAGGGTCTGTAGAAATGGACGTCTCGGGGTCCTTTTTTGGTGGGTTTGGGATCGAGTATGGAAGTGGGAGGAAAAAATTCAAGAGGCCTTCTCATTTCAAGTTTGAAGTGTGCGGGCGGGCGGGCAATTTTTCGATTTTTTGGACAAAAAGTAAGGAACCACCCGGCAGAATCTGCTTGATGATTGGTGGCCAGCACCATCCCATGCACCCGAAAAAGTTTAGCGCATCTACTTTAATACACTGAGAGAAACCTCCACCTACGATTCAACATCCTCGAACCGAATGTGAACGTGACGGAGCAGGGGCCATCAACTAAGGCTCTTTTTTTTCCACTCCCTGCTGCCTGTCTACCTTACCTTAGCTTACCTTACTTCCTAAACCTGCCCACATCTTACACATACTGCTATTTCTATATTTGACCTGCCCGGTTTATATTTATTACTGTTTGTTTCTTTACCTATTCATGCATGAATCGCACAATAGTACGGGGATACGGTACACCAGGAATACCTTGACTGCTCATCGAAAATCCGTTGGCAAACTTTTAGTCTGATTCACACGTTTGACGTGCATAACCTCGCAGTTCCTGTCCTGTCAAGGAGTTGAGACTTTATCCAACCTCTTTTTTTTCTCTCTCCAATTTTTTTTAAAAGTAATATATTTATTTTAAACCTGTCCAATAAGAAAAATTCAAGGATGCCTGATGTCGAGCCTGGTCAGACGCCGCCGCAATTGCCACCACCACCTCGACGACAGCAGACTGAGGCCAAGTCACGGACAAACTTCCTGCCCGCAGAAGTCTCTCAGGCCCTGAGCTTCGGAGCTTTGACAGGTATGTTGTCACACGGAGGACCCTCTCCGTAAAGGGCTGCGAGGCTCGATGCATCACATGACTGACCTGGGACAAACGCAGGAACTGCCGGTGCGCTTGGTGGAGCTATCATTGCAGTATCACGTCACCGCCCAGCCTTGATATCTGCCGTACTAGGAGGAGCTTACTGGTTTACTGCAGGCTCTGTGTTCAATGGTCAGTGTGTTGCTTACCTGTTGTTGGCGAAACTGATTGACACCACGAGAGACACGTATTTTGTCTAACGTTTCTTTTCCTTTAGGCTCGAGATCAGCCATAACTGCGGCCTATGGGCCTCGGGACCTGAGCGGAAAGGAGAAGATTGTAATCAGCGGTGCCGCTGGCGCTCTTGCTGGCACGGCGCAAGGAGCACTGGGTAAGCTCTTCAAAGCCAAAGAAAAAAGGATGCTGTTGAAGAAGTGTCAAACTGACAGTTCATTGTAGCTACGGGTATACGCTCTAGTCCACCAGCAGCCTTGGCCTTTATGGTTCTCGGTGCAGGTGGTCAGGCTGTTTCAAACAATTGGGCTGCGCGAGAGCCGACGCCAGCGTCCACATCAGCGTCAAAGCGAGACTGGTTGTCTTCTAAGTGGAGTCCTCTCACACCTCTGACTGACCAAGAGTATGAAAACATGCTCCAGGAAAAGATACTAAAGCTAGATGCAGACATCGCCTTGGTAGACGATAACATTGCGGTCTTGCGAGAAAAGCAAAAGTCCACTGGGAACCCCACTGCGAACCAGAAATAGGCCTACTCGGCATCTGTACGATTATAATACTACTGTACTGTACTGTATATATATTATGTATGCCAATATGCGCGTAAATTTAGTGTGCTCTCAAGAGTGGTTTTGTTTAGTTGGTAGGTACCTGCTTTGCTCAGCTTTGTTAGGTACCCACTAAGCCACATAGCTGTATTTAGACAGTAGGTCAGACTATTCACCTACGGGCCTTGGGTGCCGTAGGTTAGTTTACCTTAGCTTGGTTAGGTCCCTTGGGGACCTAGGTAGTTTATTGACTTTTGATTCGACCAATGTCTCCATTTCTCCGGTCGATATGGTACCTGTGATGTCTCTTTTTTTCTCTTTTTTTTTTTTTTACTCAGGCTTCTGCTTGTGAATCTGGACAAAAAGGATTTATGCTGTACACAATGTGCCGCATGAAAGTCTCGACAAATCTCCGTGAGCCGCCATCCCAAAATTAAGCATTGCGCAAAAAATGGGACGTGTGTGGTTGCCCATGGCATTTTGCTTCTGGGAGACGACTTAAATCAACTAACTCGTGGAATATCATCAACAAACTCCCACGATGGATTCGATGTGATGATGAGTTGAAAAGGCAACCCACCCCATAACCCCAGTTGGCCCGTGCACCAATAACCGAGCTAGGTCTACTTTAGTAGTGAATCAACGCACAAGCCCGCCCCACTGATGATGGGCGGACAACTCACTGTACTCCCGGACAGCCGTTGTTTAATAGGTACCTGTCCGCTCATCAGGCAATAATCATAAGATGAATAATAATAGATGACGCAGTTTTTTTGTTGAGTTCAAAAGCCAATATTAATTATTGACCGAGTTTCGGTATCACAACTTACGGAGTAATTTACTGATGGAACGAGTCCTCGAGGTGTTGCTACCAGCCTTCGAAAGAAATTTTTCCTTTGTTCCTTTATTTCCTAAACTGACCCAATTCCTAGATCTCGAGTGCGGAGCTAGAGTAAGTAAGGTAGGTATCTACTATTACGTAGGTACGCTAGAACAGAGCTGTCTCCGGGGGTGCATACGATTGATTCCTCATGTAAAAAAAAAAAAAGAGAGGGAGAAAAAAAAAATTAACAACGGCGGGGCCAGTCCGCTAATCGCAAAAGATTGGCTTCGGAGACCACTGATGTTGGTCGACCTCAGATCCTTGCCAGCCTGTCCGAACAACCCACTCAATTGTTTTAGGCATAACCGGTCCGGTCAAACCAAACCCGGAAATCTATATTTCCCCATTGGTAAAATTGTCAACTGTACTACTGTAGCATCGCGCGTACTCTGACATAACCGCAGCTATCCGTTGCTTCTTTATTTTCTCCAGTCTTTGAATATACATCAAGTCTTTGTGTGCTACCGATCGAGCAAATGGCCTTCCACTTCCGGTTGCGGGGCGAATGACGGCCGCGGGCGTGCCACTCCTCTTTGGCGCTCAAGGAGGCCGAGTAGCAGCAGCAGCAGCAGCAGTAGCAGCACACGACCGAATCCATACCTATCTACAAAGTACCTAATCAGTGCGCAGGAGGCCCCTCGTACTTTTCGGCGCAGTCGCGCATACACCTCGACCCGATATCTAATGCTTCCAGCTCACCTGCCAGTCATCTAACGTTGGGCTTGGCCCATTTGCATGCCTGAAAGGTCGTTATCGCGGCTACATTGGTGCCGCTGACATGGCTCTCCTCAACCCGACCTTCGTCTTCGGTGTCGCCGTCCTCATCTACCTCTCGACCTTTGTCGTCTTCGCAATCCTCCGCATCGTTACCGGCCTTTCCATCCAGCGCATCGGATACTTCTCGTTACGACGACTCGCCTACACCCCACGCGATGGCTTCAAGATCGAGATTCGGGGTCTCGGCCTCAACGTACATCGGCCTACCTTTGCCCAACCTACCTGGTTGAGCATTGTCATCAATGAACTAGTGGTCACAGTTGATATTCAGGAGTTGGAGGGGCCCAAGGCCGTGGATGCTGAGGCCAGTGAGGATGAAGAAGACGACAATGGTGACCAAGGCCTAACACGGAATCAGGAGCCCAAGCCTGCGCCTAGTACGAGAACTCGAAGTCCCAAGCCGGGCATTGTACGCCGTGCGACTGGTGGTCCGCCGAGGAGCGAGCTATGGAAACATCTTATGAAACTCAAGGATCGCATAAAGCGCCTGCATAGAAACATAAACTGGTTTCGCTTGGTGGACATAGTGGCTACCAATTCAAGCATCAACATAGTGGAAGTGGGGAATGTGCAGTTTGGAAGCTTGACCGTTGCTGTCGACACCAGGCGCAAGATGGTGGATCGTGCGCGCTTTTTCTTGCAGGCCCGGAGCCGGAAACAGCACGAGAAGAATCAAGCCGAGTGGATCATGACTCTGCGGAGCGTCTTGTTCACACCCGAGGGGAGGGAGTCGATGGAGATCCTGGACAATGCAACATTGAACATACACGGGTTCCTCTATGAGGCCCTTGATGGTCTTCGGGACGCGACCGTTGCGCTCAAGCTTGGACGGGTTCACTTGCCGTACGACGACCTGCAGCTGTGCGCCGAGCTCTTTAAGAAGTGTCGGGCTCGCGCAAGGAGTTCTGCCTCTGATCCCGAGGATGACGAGGGCTCTCTAGACGACGTCGTACAGGAAATACAAGTCCCGGGAAGCACCGATCAAGAGCTTATGCAAACCGTATCGGACTCCAAGGAGTTCGCCAGTTCCCTGCTCAGGGGTATCAAGGAGGTCCAGTTCGCCGTTAGCTTCCTGGGGTTGACCAAGAAAATCGAATCAGTCAAAACCACTGGTGCCCCTGTGCAGCTCAATGCTGCTATGAAGGAGGTTGGAATAGATCTTCACCGTCTGGACCCAAAGTCTCCCGCCCACCGCATGTACTTCCCGTCAAAGGATATAGCGCACGAGGCATTGGTGGCAGCCCTGTCCATATCCGTGGGTGTAGATGACGGTCATGAAAAACCGCAGCGCATCCTATACATACCGATGGCAACGACCACCATCAGGACCACTCTACCCTCCAAGACTGTTGAACTAACTGAACATGAGAGTGCCGAGCAACGAAACGCCAACATCCTGTTCGCAAACTCGATCGTCACCTCGCCCGCCGTCGATCTTGATCCTCGCCACCTGCCGCTTCTTCTCGCCATGGTGCGGCCTCGTTCTAGACGGAAGAGATCTGGAAGCCAGCAGCGTCACATACTCATCTCTAGACTGTTGCCAAAGGCAAACGTCAAGTTTACAATGCACGAGCCCGTGGTCAGGATCGCACTACCACCTGTCCAGAAGTCTGCAGATTCAGATGACTTTGACCTAATTATTTCCTCCATCTCCTCCATATCTCTGGACCTTGAATCTTTTCACTCAACAATGGAGGATCTGCATTATTCGCTGGCATCTTCCATGCGGTTGCAGACACACCACCTATACTATCAGACATCCTCGGGTAGTCGATTCGATATCGTTCAGACAGAGTCGTTTGACCTCAAGATTCAGCTTGGGGCATCACCCGACGTGCATGTTGTCGCGACCGGTAATCTGCAAACATTTGCAGTCAAGATGGTGCGCCCTGAGATCGCTGACGGTCTACGTCACATTGTTCGAAGTCTTCGGCACAGTGCGCACCCCGAGAAAGTGTCAGACGCTCCGAGACACCACAATTTCCTGCGTGCGATGCCCTCCTGGCTTTTGCACTTTAACATACAGGCGACAGATTTCAGTATAGAGGTCGCGGGTGTAGATGAGGACATATCGAAACACACTCGGGGTGTAGCCTTGCAGCTGGAATCTTGGTCTGCAGAGTACCGTGCTCAAAGGCTTGATAGCCTGCAACGAAGACCAGCACGCCGCCGTGCCACAAGCCGTACCAGCATGATGCCCGAAGCAGATTTGCTCAGGACAGTTCCACTCTCCCCAAGGAAGAAGTTCCAAAATGATGGCGATGGTCGCCGCATTGCGGTTAACGTCAAGGGACTGGAGGCTTTCATTGTGGAGTCTCACGAAAGATGGGAGGTTGAGCCTTTTGTCAACATACCCAGATTTGAACTTGCATGCTCAACTCTCAGTGATAACCAGGGGCCGGTATTTCACATCCATTCGCATGTGCGAACGCTGCTCGTGCAGTACTCGCTTTATCGACACTACTCGGTTGCTATCGCCATCACTGTACTGCGAAAGGCATTTGTACGATCCAGCCGGCGCACAAGTCCAGCTGGTAATGGAAAAGAGGACGCGCCCAAGATCCCAAACAGCAATCTTCTAGCTCCACCGATGTCCGCCGATCATGGTGGTGGCCTGCACACTGCTGCAAGCTCGGCGAAGGAGTTGGTGGCCATTGATGTAAAGGCCGCTTTGGTTCAAATCAAGGCGGATATGCCAGCCGATCCTCCGATCATGCTACAACTTCATGGCTTGGAGGCAGGCCGCCACCGCTGGTCGCCACCCTTCTTCCATTCCAAGCTCATTAGGCTATATGCGGAAGCGCCTAGGATGCGAAAAGTTTGGGCGAGGGTCATCAGTATCAAGAACGGGCGTCTTGACTACCGCGAGTCGCGCAGGAAACTTTCCAGCGGCGCCTACCGGGAGGAGAAGCTGTATGATGCCGTGGCAGATGCTATCCGCTTTGCTGTCCCCCACGAACTGATCTTCAACAAGGTGACAGACAACTTCATAAACGTGTTCAAATCTGCACAACAGCTTCACCATCGTTTCAAGACCGGAACGAATGAGTATATCCTCCAAAAGGGACCAGAGGGGCCCAAGGCTATTCCGAAGGTCTCATTCCGTAGCAGGACTTTCTTGTTTGAGCTTGAGGATGGTGCCTTTGAGTGGAAACTTGGCATGATATATCGTGCTGGACGAATCGAGCAAGTACAGAGGCTAGCCCGCGAGGAAGCGTTCCAGGTCAAAGTGAAAAAGATACATGAGGAAGAGTCTAGGAAGGAGTCGAACAAGTTCCGCACCCGGTCTCTAATGGCCAGAGGCAGGTCCAAACGTGGAAGAACATCATGGGCTAGGACGCCAAGTGAGGATGGCCGCCCACGATCAAGCTCTGAGAGTCCAGGACGGGGCCGAGCACCCCGCTACGATCCTGACAGTGCAGCCCCGAATATGAGCGGGAGGGCTCAGGTAACCATCAGCGAGGCGAGGCAACGGCTCAACGAACACAACGCACACAGCTGGAAGAAGCGTATAGATCGCCAGTTCGAAACGGCACGCAACAGCATGAAGCAGTTTAGAAGCCTTTTTTGGGGCGCCGACCACATGCCGGACGACGTGGATGACGACGAACATATCCTCGAAGTGCCTCAGCGCCCAGCACTGATGTCGACACTGATCCACGACCTTCATGTTACCATCGACAAGCCTTCGTTTCCAATCCGCGATCTGCCTGACTTTTTGCATAATGTGGGCAAAGGGATGCCTCGGGACATGCAATACTCGCTACTTATTCCCATGAGCGTAGCGATCGACATGGGAGAAGCCAAGGTGTCCCTGAGAGATTATCCTTTACCACTGCTGCATGTTCCAAGTCTAAAGGCTGGACAGTCTGCAAGACTCGCTGCCCTCTCGCTTAAAACAGATTTTGTCATAGCAGAGGAATTCCATGGTCCTGAATCCACACGAAGGATCAGAGTAGAGATAGTGCCAGAAAGAGCTGCATCACCCGGCAATGATGATGGCGAAAGCGCGTTTGCAATCGATGTCCGGCGAACGGTTGGTCCTGTTAAATCATACTCTGACATTCGGGTTGACATCAACACGGCACTGCCAACAAGGTTCACATGGGGTCCGTGCTATCAACCGGCGGTCCAAGACATGATGATGGCCATAGAGTCCTTCACGAAGCCTCAGCTGGATCCGTCGGAGAGGGTGGGATTCTGGGACAAGATAAGACTCAATCTGCACTCTCGTGTCCGCGTCGCCTGGAAAGGGGATGGCGACGTTCACCTTGCACTCAAGGGCACACGAGACCCCTACAAGGTCACTGGCGCTGGTGCTGGATTCCTCATGTGCTGGCGTAACGATGTCCGGTGGAACATACACGAGGACGATGATGCCAAACGCTTCATGACTGTTGACAGCGGTGAATATGTCCTTGCCGTGCCAGACTATAGCCACATTGCCCGAGAAGCCGAACGTCTCAGTGGCGACCCCGGTGGAGTGTCAGCCGAAGACAGTAAGCCCGGGGCAGCTTTCCAGAAAGTCATCATGAAGTTGTCTGGAAGGGTCCAATGGCGCGCTGGCTTGGTCTTTGAGCGAGCCATCGAGCATGGCAAGCGAAACTTTGAGTTCAAACCCCACTACGACGTAGTCTTGAAGACGCCACAAAACGCAGTCTCGTTGGATGACAAGCCATACGACGCTTTCCACGGTTTCAGGAGCAATCATATCCATCTGTCGGTTGCTATTTGCGCACCAGCGGATCGGGAATGGACCACTTCAAACCCTGAACCGTCACGCAGCTACAACACCGTTCACCTGACACCGCGCTTCTTTACGCACTTCTTCGCGTGGTGGTCGCTCTTTGGCGGGCCAATGTCTCTGCCCATCCGGCAAGGCGCCCTGTGGCCTGGTCGTGAAAAGAACAGCAAGAAGTTTGGCCGACACTTGGCAACTATAAAGTACAACCTGCTCCTTGCCCCACTATTCCTCAGCCATATATACAGACACAAGGATGCCGAGGATCCTTCAGAGGAAGCGATGCAGGCAACTGGTATAAAGGTCCGCTTTGACAGCTTCATGTTGGACCTACATCAGAGAAGGGAGGAGTTCAACACCCTAGGCAGGGGGAACAAGTCAGAGCAGTCGAGGACAACGGGCATGAAGATACATGCTGGTCAACTGGATCTGGCCTCGGCTGATATTCGAGCCGTCTCGGCAAATATGCGTGCTGCTACGGCAGAGTCCACAAAGAGCAGCTCGATCCCTGGATTCGATCACGGAGATGACGAAAACGATCTCTCACGCTTTACGATACCAGACAATGACTTCAGCTGGATCGACATGGATGACTTTGTGGAGCTTGATTCTCTGGTGCCTTCCGAGGGAACACCGGAGACGCAGATACTCCCACTGGTGTTTGCCCCGAGGATCACCTACTTCAGACAGACGGACATTGGAGGCGTCATCGCGGGAGACGTCTCGAGGAGCAGCCCCTTTGGTGACGAGCCAACACACTTTTGCATCATGAGTCAAGACGATGATCCGCGTAGGGTACAGACACAGTTGATTCGAAAGCGTCTATCGCAGATAAAGGAACAGATTGAGACCGGCACCCGGACTCTGGGCGAGCTGGAGCTCAGACTGATAAAGAGCAATCATCAAGATGCTGATCTGGCATTTGACCGCGACAAGCTTACAAAACATAGCAGCGTGCTGCAGGAGAAGCAAAAGTTCTTGGAGAACATGCTAAAGCAAATGATACATCAGGGTCCGGGTGATGATATCAGAAGGCTGACTGAGAAGACGGACACGTCCATATCTATACCGCTCTCGGAAGGTTCAATCACGTTGCCTTCGGGTGCCGAGTTTGCCAGCGACTTCAAGAACAGGTTCGTGGTACACAACATGCAGTTGAAGTGGAACAACCTTCTTCGCAACATCATTTTGCGCTACAGTCACCAGGTCAGCCAGCGCCGTGGTTTCGTCTACTATCTCTCACGCCCGGCGATCAAGTTCATTCTGGACATCGTCGAAGAGCAGGCCAAGGTCAAGAACTCGAAGCCTACGAACAGTACTTCGACCCCGGCACCCTCTGGCATCACTGGATCCCCGGACCCGTCTGCTTCGGACAAGGAGAACGGTACAGACATTGAGGACAAGATCAAGAAAATCTTGCAGGAGGGTAAGAAGTTTGTCAATGCTGACGACAAGTCTAGCACGGACAAGTCTGGATCCGGGGAGGCCGCATGCGGCCCGTCGATCGGAGATTTGTCGGGGAACATTGCGGACGGCTTCGTGCCACAGTACAGCTATCATGTGCGGCTCATTGCTCCGCAGATTCAGCTCCAGAGCGACAAGAACACCAAGAACGTGGTGCTCATTACGGCCAAGGGAATGGAGCTCAAGGTGGTTGAGGTGCTGGACAAGGAACGCATATACGACACTGTAAGTGGGCTTGTCCAACGCCGGTTCCTGGTAAACATGGACAATACGCAGTTCTTTGTCACAGATCAAAAGTGGTTCGCCCAGCAGCTTTTGTCTCTACACTCTGGCAGTACATACGGTACACCAAACGGATCACCGTGGCCCCCCTGGGTCCCGATGGAGGTCATGTTCGATTTCCAAACGGCCCCGTTCGGCTTTAAGCGGGTCGTCCAAAGGACGTCGGCCATGCTGCGCTACGACAAGTACAACACGCTGAGGCTCAAGTACAACGATGAGGTTAACACCACCGGCGACGAAGACCTCAGTACCAAGTCGTCCAATGAAGTTGCCGAGAACCAGATGGACAACCTGTGGGTCGAGTTCCCGCAGGCTTTTGCCGTGTGCGACTCGACGCAATACTTTGCCATCTACAAGATAGTCAACGACCTACTCTTGTACAGCGAACCATCGGAGAAGCACCGCAATGAGCGTCTTGAGAAGATCATGTTGGCTTCCGACTTCAGTGATCTGCGCGGAGCGCCAGAGATGGTGGTCAAGCTCCAGGAACGCATCAGACAGATGCACGACATCAAGACACACTTCCAAGTTCATTCCAAATATCTCGACAAGAAGAGCTGGCAGGATAGGATATCTCTTGAGAGAGACCTTGCCACAGCCGAGGACGAACTCTTCTTCACGATGAAAGCCATCACTACCGCTCAGAGCAAATACGATACGGCAAGTCAGAACAATGCACTGCTCAAGTGGAGCATCTCGGTCAAGGAGGTCGTATGGCTCCTGGTGCAGAATGACAACCAGCCGATGGCGGAGCTGCAACTCAAGGATCTGGAGTACGATCGGACGGACAACTCGGACGGCTCGCATGTCAACCTGGTGCAGGTTGGCAAGGTCGTGGGCCTGAACCTCATGAACAGGGCTACCTACGGTGAACTGATTGCTCCCTATGTCGATGAGCGCAGCCCGGCGGACAACAGTCAGCCTATGATTCAAGTGCATTGGAACATGCTCGAGGCCATCGCTGGAATACCTGTTATGGAGCATTTCGAACTCAATGTGTCACCAGTCAAGGTCCAACTCGAACAAGAGGTCGGCGTCAAACTCTTTGAATACATCTTCCCCAAGGACGACCCCAGCGTCAAACAGGATCTCAGTAAAGGCGGGCTGGATAGGGATGCGGAGGATGATTCACTGAGCGGCTCAACTGGTCGTCTGGGAGACAAGGACTCTTCAGCCTTCAGCACACGGCCCGGCTCGCTGGAGCTAAGACTACAACCCACGCTCAACTCGGACACGAAATCTGCCTCCCCCAAGTCCAAGGCGCATAGTTTGTACTCGGGCGAGACGGGTCACACATTCAGGCTCTTCCGTTCGTCCGCCACGGGGGCTACGACCCGCACACTGAGCAAGAAGCCTTCGGTTGAGTCTTTACCGCGGCCAGGTATTGGCAGAACCTCAACTGGCTTCTCGACGGCCAAGGAATCCCTCAACAGCGATTCCAAGAAAGCCTCGCGTTTCGCATTGCGAGGCAAACCGAACTCGAGTGACGACAAGGGAGAGAAGCCGTCTGATGATCTTACCAAGATGATGACACGCGCGAGCAACTACATGACCTTTGCCCACATCAAGATGTCGTCGGTGGTGCTCTGTCTCAGCTACAAGGGCATGGGAAAGCGCAACATTGAGGATGTTCACGATTTCGTCTTTCGCCTGCCGGCAATGGAGTACCGCAACAAGACGTGGTCCAATCTCGACCTGGCACTGGCCCTCAAGAGTCGCGTCATCAAGGCACTGATTTCTCACACGGGAGCCATCATTGGCAACAAATTCACTCGGCATCGACGAAGCGAGGGGCAACCGTCGCAGGTGCGGGCGCTCGCTACGAGCTCAGCGCTGCTAGCATCTCCGGTCATGTCCGAGGCTCGCGATGACAGTGACTCATCGTCTCTGTTTGGCAACTCGCCTGGCGGCGACTCTCAGTCTCGGCCACAGTCGATGCAGGGCTCCGAGTCGTCATCGTTCCACGGTGCTAAGGGACCCAGTCGAAGCTCGAGCGTGACGTCTGCCCGATCGGGCCGGAGCAACACCCTCGCCGTGGCCACGCGCAGCAATGTGCCGACCTTCCTGATGATGACGCCACCGACGCCTCAGGATACCAACTTGAGCGCGCAGGCGGCCCAACCCAACGACCCCGAAAAGCTGCGCCCGCGGTCGAGGAGCAGAACAAACGGAACGAGCGACTCGAGCGAAAGGGCTGAGCGGAGAAGATCTGGTCTCGGCGGGTTCAAGAACAAGCTCAGCGCGCTGACGTCGAAGCTGAAGGAGAGGGAGCCTTCGGAACATAGGAGTGAGAAGAGTGGCGTCGACGGTGATGATGACGATGATAGAGACTAGTCATCCTGGAGTTTATCATCATGGTAGCTCAACACTCGGCGCTCCTATATCCTCCTCTTTGTTGTTTTCTTTATTTTTGTGTTTGCTTTACTGTTTGCCATATCATCTGCATGTAGCATGTTTTTCTTTCTTTTGTTAGAGTGGGGGTTTCAAGAGGCTAGGACTGCAGTAGACATGCATACTGCGATAAAGACTTTAGCATAAGGGTAGGCATCTCCTTGGGGGGGGGGGGGGGGTGGGGGTCAGAAGGAGGCATAAGCGGGTGATAGCATAGGGGTTGGTTCCATTGATTTTCTCTAGACAAAGAAACGGCGGGCTGGGCCAGTTGCACAGAGTATGGCCTGTGGCTTGGGATAGACCACATTCGTACAGATTATAATTGTTCCCTGTTTTTTTCTTTCTTTCTCTCTCTCTCTCTCTCTCTCTTTTCTCTTGTCTTCTCTTGAGTGATATTTACATCTTTTATTTCACAATAGCGGTTCATTAAAAGCAGACCTGCGCGTTGATAGCACACCCACTAGAGACCAAAAAATAAAATCCAAAGGCGTCCCATATTGTCCGTCCTCTAGAGTCTAGACCCAGCTCTATTTCCGTGACTGTCTTTCTGTTTATACGCAAAATCCTCTTTGGTTATAATTTCCCTTCAAACCGGGTGTACACATTTCTGCCACGCTACATTTATCTTTTTTTTTTTACTTCTCCTTATTTCCCCTTTCGGACAAAAAGGTACTGGTGATCCCTTTCCACGCATGAACATGTAAGCCTGCACGCACAGATTTACTACCAACCACACACACACACACACACAAAAGGGGGCCAAAGTTAAGTTTTTTTTGGGTAGGGGAACGGACGGCATCGATCTTGCTCCGCACGGCATATCGGACTATTCGAATGAAGAAGCTGGAGCTTCTTGGGGAGGGGTCCCGGGAGAACGCCCCCTGCATGCACAATAGAAAAGGACGGACCTCTCGAGCTGCCGGTTGCCGACGAGCAATCTTGTTGTGTGCCGCGTTTGCGTGTGTAAAAAAGTATGTACGTGTGGCACGCGCATGTGTGGTACGAACACGGCTTGGGTCGTGTACTCTTTTTCTTTTCTTTTTTTTGGCGCGGGAGGAGAGGTTAAAAGAAGGGGAATTTCTCAGCCAAGCTTTGCTGCCTATTGGTACCACGTAGGGAGCGCGGAAGCTCGCATTGGCCGTTGATGACCGTGTTTCAGACGGTCAAGTCCCGTCGGGAGTTGCGCATCGTCTTTTTTTTTCTTTTTTTTCTTGTTCGCGCGGGGAAAGGTGAATGCACGTCAATTGAGACCCCTTTTTTTCTTGGCTTTTCTTTTTCTATGATTTCTGGCTGGTTGCTGGGTGTGAGTGGCTAACCATTTTGAAGTGGTGTTGGGGATGAATATTTACTATACAGACTACGTTGATGGAGATGATGTATGTGGACGGTTTGCGAGAGAGTCATGAGATAATATATCTTCTTTTACTGTCCATTCAACGCATTCAACGCCTACAAATAACTCAACTCGAATGACTTCAGAGGTTACAACACTGGATCCAGACCAACAGCAACACATCCGATGTGGCAAATACCCCCAAGTTTCTTGAACTGCGTTGGAGATGCCCTTGGTATACCTCAGGTGATCTACTGGTTCGAATCCCATGATACATGGCAGAGATTTAACCGGTATGATATTTCCCAGAGGGCATGCCGCCTCACCATGTTAGCCAACATGTAGCCCGGTGACGTTTAGAATCCCTCATAGCCGTCCGGCTTTTGCCTTCTATATGTCATCTAGTTATGAGCCAACCCTTCGAGAGAAAAAAAGCTTCCCGTCGTTCGCTCTCTCTTTCACTGCTGTTCTTCCTCACTCGTTCATAGTATGCTTTGAGCTCATATGCCGCTGGTCAGCCCTTATATTCATGACTTTCTTTGTCAAGAGAACATTATCACAAGTTGCGGTAGCTATTCAACAACTATAACTAGACTCGGCTTGTTTAGAGTGACTATACACCAAAGATGTCTTCAGCTTTCGATATACCCACAGAGCCCACCAGCGAGCTCCAGACTGTGGCCATAGCCATAATATTCATCTTTCCAGCTCTGGCTTTACTTGTCGTCGTCCTGCGAGCCATGGGAAGGGCATCGACGCGGCAGTTCGGACTTGATGACTGGCTGATATCGATAGCAATGGTGAGGACTTACCAAGCACCTCTTTTTATGTCTGCCGTCCCTAACCTTTGCTTGCTAACGTGGGCACGAATTATAGCTGCTCTCCCTGATTCAGACACTCATGAGTTACCTGTTCATCAAGACAAACTTCATCGGCATTCGGCCGCGGTTCATCCCGGAACATGACCCCAAATCGGGACGGATATGGAACTACGGCGTTCAGGTTCTTTACAATCCGATCCTGGCTCTTGTCAAAGCGTCGATTCTCGTGTTCCTACTCAAGCTCTTTGGCCAAAAGGATTTCATCAGGCGCTGCATCTACTCTCTCACGACTGTCAACGTGACGCAGGCGATCGGAGTATTGTTCGCCGTCATTTTCCAATGCCACCCCATAGCCTTCGCATGGGACTCGGAAATCCGACGAGGGACCTGCATTGACAGGCGGGTGCTCTTCACGACCATGTCGGCCTTGAACATCCTGATGGACCTTCTGGTGCTGGCGCTGCCCCTGTGGATCTTCTCGGACCTGCGAATCCCGGGTAAGACCAAGGCAGCGCTGCTAGTCGTCTTCCTGCTGGGCTTCCTAGTCACCATCACGTCGGTCGTGCGCCTGACCGTGCTCGTACAGGACCTGTTTGGACTGCCTGGATCCGAGGGTCGCGTAGGCCTCGGCTTTGTCACTTCCGCCATCGAAACCAACCTTGCCCTCATCACCGCGTCGGCGCCCGCCCTGAGGCCGCTGTTTCGTGGCAAGAGCCGGTACCAGTTGCCCGATGCGGAGACAGGGATAGCCGACGACAAGAACGACAAGAGAGGTGGCAGCCGACGTGGTAGCAGTAAAAAGATAAGACCCATTCAGTCACGGGACATCCGGGTGATCCGGATCAATGACACGACGAATCCAAGCCTGACAGCAGACAAGGAGACGGATCTGCGAGGATGTAGCCCGAGAGGAAGTATGGAGAAGGCTATGACGTCTGCTAACGGTATTATGAGGCTCAGTGACGTCCAGCGCGAGATCGACGTGCTGGTCAAGGACCTGGCCATGGGGCCGGGCGGTTCATATTTGCTGAAGAGGCCGACGGGCTACGAGGAGCGGGAGCGCGAACAGCAGTTTCGACGCGACATTGAAAATCTGGAGCGTGAAGTGAGATCTCGGCAGCGAACGGCAGCTCCCCGAAAAGCGCCATCCGAGACTAACTTTAGCTCTTACGCGGCAGGAGGAGTAGTCAGTGCTGCTAGCAGCCAGGCTGGGCCAAGAAGTAGCCCACGGACTAGGCCTAGAACTAGAACTGGACCAAGACCTAGAACTAGGAACAGGGACTTTGGCGAGGAGCGCAAGTCAAAATACGGCGATAAGAGAAACGGCGTCTTAACGCCAAGGGAGCCATCGGCAGCCTGGCCATTCTGAAGGCCTTTCTTTTTGGGGTAACCGGTAGAATGAATACGTAAAGTACCTAGTAAATTATTACTTAGGTACCTAGCTTTTTGATTTTTTTTTGTCCAGTCCAAAAGCATGGCGCCGGTCCAAAAATAAGAAAACAAATGACGCACTCGAGGTATCAACTCGATTTGAGCCACACACGAGAAAATGGCACTAGACACCGTCACAAACATCCTGTTCCCTGTTGTACTATATGTACTGTATTGTACGAAGGATAGTATTCGGTGCCTACCTAGGTAAGGTAAGGTAAGGTAATCAGATCTGTGAGGTAAGGTACCTGGGTAAGCAAAAGAAGAATGAAAAAAACGCGGCCATTCCGAGGAAATATCGGTAGACAAACGGCAACAAACCCAGACATGGAAGGCACGAATGACCTGCACTCCACACGATCTGGCAGGGTTTACTCTGGTCTTTGTTGCCTGCCGACTGGTTTACAGTATGTGGGGGTTGTGTTACTTCTCCCCTTGGCTTACCATCCTGCTGTACTCCATGACTCTCTTTGTGCATGAACTGATAAGAGAACACGGAGATGGCGGTAGGCATGACCCTATATACATACTCCGTGCTCCGTGGGTTTTACCAGTAATGATACTTGGATCCTAGGTAAGGTAGCCATGGTGAAAAAGCTGGCACTCGGCTACCCCATAAAAAACAAAGACAAACGAGACAAAACCTACCTCACTGGGCCTGCTACACTGCACTGCAACTTAAACTTGGTCTTTGAATACCCTACCTTATCCCTCTCGATCCAATATTACCCCACACATCGTCGTCGCAAAGCCCACAAGTCAAATTTTCTTGTTTTGCATGGCCCCCCCGAAATCCCGTAACCGTGATAGGGTGGGAGTCGGCTTCCCCGCCGAATGGAAGGTTTTTTTTGGTTTCTTTTTTTCTCTCTTTTTCTTGATTCTTTTTTTCGATGAATTCGACCATCGCGGCCCCACAGCGGCATTGCGTCACCTGAGAAACTGTCCAACTCCTGATGGTGGTAAACCTAAGCGCAGGTGGAGAGTTGTTAGAGAGGGAGGAAAAAAAATTTAATGAAGCAGCGCACAAATTGGTACCCAAAAGTACAATTGAGGGCATGCAAAAGAGCCCAATCCCACTACTGTACATTATAACTGCTACACGCACCAATGTGCTGCTACGCTGTCAACGCAAGTAACAAAATGCCTCGTTAGAGTTTTTTCTTTCTTATTTTCTTACTTTTTTGTTTTCATTGCGCTGCATTTTGGCTTCGGTCCAATTAATGAATTATCCTAATTTGTACTGTGCAGTAATTATGTGGCCCTCTTTCTGTCAAGATCTTCTTCGGTGCACAGTACAAGCATTAATACAGACCTTAGCCTTGCTTCCCTTGCTAGTAAAGTCAATCGGGCTACGGTACTTTGTGCATCATCACAACTTCAAATACAGTACAGATCTTCCGAACCGTTCCAGTTCCACTACTTACGGAGTACGGTGTTTCTTCCGCAGTTACTCCGTGCTACTCCGTTGTTAGTATTTTGCAACATGGTCGTCTAGCCATATTTAGTATCTGTCTCGTACAGGATGAGTACCAGTATCCATAAGTATTACTATGGGTACTCTTTCGGTGCCTCCAGGTTTCAGACTTCGGTGCTGTGTCTTTTTTGGACCGGCGGCACTTGCCCTCGTTCTCTGGTCTTGGCGTCCATGTCATCCACCTTCCTTCGAAGCCTCGGTCGTCGAACCCATGCGCGATAAGGAGCGCTAGCGGGCCAATAGTACCCAGTCTTGCCAGTCTCGCCAGTTACTGGGCACAAAATGCCGACCCCACCAGACCACTTCCAAAAGCACGCGACTCAATCATTGAGTCAATCGTAATTGGCTGTCATGCTGCCAGCTGGCGGACAGACGCCGCACTAAGTAGTATTTCTGTCATCCTTTACTGGTAGGCTTAGGGGTTAATGGGCTGGGGTTCCCCCTCCTTCACACACCAAGCCTTATCTCAAGGTACACGGGGAACGGACACGAGGTACCTGCGTAAGCTGCAGTGGCGTCACGTATTTTTGTTTTGTAGGTATGGGGAACGGGAGGGAGGGGGGAGAAGAGAGAGAGAGATTGTGTGTGTGTGTGTGTGTGTGTGTGTGTGTGTGAGCCTTGATTGAGTGACTACCAAGATCTACATACAGTACCGTACAGTCGCAAGAGTACGTACCGGTCGTACAGTAGATAGGCTGGCAACTAACTTGCTTTGTTGAGTCTATCTCTCTCCGTAAATGCACAGTTTGTCTTTATTGTCTGCCTGCCTGCCTGTCAAAGCAAAAAAAAAAAAAATCAACATGTGCCTTTCATGCCCAGGCAACCCAAGGATGGTTGGATGATAAGCTCGAGGGGCACTGTTTCTTCCCGACCCTTTCTTATCTACCAATTTACCCCCCGTCGTCCCGTGTCTGCTGATGTGGTGCAACTAGAAGAAACTCTGTCTCTTCTTATCTCTGCATTTCCTGTGAGGAGTTGACACGAGTCCCTGGCATTGTCAGCCAGAGTTCCCTTCCATCCGAAGCAACCGACAAGTGAGACCGAACTGGTTGGTTGGTTTGTCCAGGACCGGCCGAGCGTTTGTGCATAGTTCATAGATCCAAAGCCAGAAAGATCAACTTTTCGAGCCTACTTCCTAACTTGACTGCCTACATAATTACTACTCATCCTGACTAGGGGTGATTAGAGATTGCAACTATCTACCTTTACCCCGTATTTCACCTGCCTGCCTGCATACCTAGCAAGCCTACCTACCTACTTGCTACCCTACCGACCTACCTATACTAGGTCGGTTGGCTAGATTCTCTGTAGAGCACTACTTAGTGGCTGATCTTTGACGCCAATCTACCCCCCCCCCCCCCCCCCCCCCCGAGGTAAGGTACCTATCTCAGGTATTCTATATGCTCAAGAGGTAGCTAAGGAACCTGCGCTGAATTACGTTATTGTTTTAGAGTTTTGACATTTGGTCGTCCCAAGTCATTCCTCTCGACGGTTGGCTGGCTAGCCCGCTACGTTGTCGGCTGGCGGCGCTTTTACTCAACCGATATCTCGAATACCAACGCGCGTTACCATCAGTCACACGAAACTTTTATTGCCCGCTTGCCAAGACCGCTCCATGAAATAAACGACTGCGAACGAACAGGTCCCCCAAACGGCGGATGGCTTTGAAGGGTTCGTGAACAAAAAACCATTTGGATGGTGGAACGTACTCGCCCTTTCCGACCCTGAACTGTGAGACTGCCAGTCAGCACCATTTCACCTGGCACAGTGCGGCAAGCAGGATAAACAAGGGAAAAAAGAAGAAAAAAAAGGGCCAAGACAAATGCGCTTTTCTTCTCCTTCCTTTCGCGTAATAAACCCTGGCACGGCATTTTCAGGGTCGCCGCTAAAGTGTCCCCGCTTTATCCCAACGAGGCAGGCAAACACCAGTGGGACGGATCAGGCAGTGGAGGCATTAGGCAGGGTTTGCTTCGCTGGCCGAGATGGCATTTTCACCCAGGGGTTTTCTTTTGGGCAATCGCTCGCCTGGCAATTCTATTTCTAATTCTCCCTCCTCTTCATTTTCTCATCCTGCCCACACGCACAACCACAACAACCACAATCACAATCACCACCACCACACCGACGAGAAACACACCACACTGGCGACACCACAACAGCCGCCACTACCGCGCCACCACCAAAACCTGGATTCTTTTTCCAGTCGCCCGCAGTGTTTGGACAACCATTCTCGGTATCCCTCTGCACCACTCGCGATCCGAAAGGATGACGATAGCAGGGCTGCCCTCGACAGTTTCACCAGCAACATTACCGGCGGCAGCAACGGCAGCGACAAGGGGAAACCTCACAACGGGGCCCAGCTCGGTGCCTACACAAACCACAACACCATGGTTGCGCAACACCGGTCGAGGCAGTTGGGTTTAGTTGACGGCCCCCAACGTCCCGAACCTCCCGTCTTCAACAAGTTCGTCACCGCAACCGCAACACCCACCGTCTCTTCGATCATGACGCCGTCGGCAACACTACTCAGCTCCAGCTCGAGCACAGTCACCAGCCTACAAAGGCCCATGACTCCCACGAGCCCAGTTCGCATCCCCGCCTCCAAGAACCAGCGCGGCGAGAAGCGCTACCACGATGCCCACAAAAGCCATCACCATGGCCGAGGCAGAAAAATCCCTGCGCAGAAATGCCCAGGCCACAACCCCGAAGCAATCTCGCCCTCGGTGGCGGCTTTGCTCGCAATCACCAACATCCCCCGTTCCAGGGCCACTAGGGTCCAGGCCCTCGCCGGCAGGGCTACGGGTCAGTCGCGCGAGGAGAGCATGACTGTCGATGCCATCATTCAGCGTGTGCAGCGTAACGAGAAGGAGATCAGCTTGACCCTTTCGAGGAGTCCAATGGATCTCCTACTCAGCTCTCCCGACGACGGCATGGATGACAGTGACTGCCTGTCATTTTCTGATGATTTTGACGACAATGCGTCGCTGGTAAGCAGCACGCCGAGCCGCGTCAACATCTCGGCACGCACCGTTTCGGACGATTCGGTTTCGTCCCTCGACGAGTCTTTTACCAGTGGAAGTGCTCTATCTCCCGTTGTCTCTCCTGGGACACCTGGTACCCCATTTACAAACTACACTCCTTCAACTTTCGGGAGCTCCTATCGCCGCAAGAGCCCACGCGTGCCTCTGCGACGTCGACCGGAGCCTTTGTCTTCCCCTCTGGGAAATGCCGCGTGTGACCCATTGGCCTCTCCGTCGCCAACTATCGCATCAGTCGACCAACTCGATTTCCGTGTATTCGGCGAAGATCAACAGTCTGGCTCCGAGGATGATAAAAAGTCCGACTCCAGCTTCAGGCCCCTCAAGTCAGCCTTCAAAAGTAACCTGACTGCCTCGCTGAGGGCCCTGCGCAATGCGGCCCGCTCAATTTCTAACCTGGGTATCGCTTCGATACCGCCCGAGGACTTCCTCACGCGGTCCATTTTGACCATTGATCCACGCGTGCCTTATACTGACGAGCGGCGGCCACCTCCCTTGGAGGAAGAGCCCAGTGCGGCTCTTCGTCGCTATCTTAACCCAACCACTACTGCGCGCATGGAACTACGTCCTGCAGAGGCGGACTCATCTACGTCTCCGACCCGGCCCAACTTTACAGCTTCCATACAGATGCAGACGTACAAAGTTCGCCGCTCACGGTCTGGATCTCACCATGGCACGTCTCCGTCGTCCCCCCGCGGTATTCCCAGTCCGAGTCCGCAAAAGTCCACAACCGGGGAGGCAAGCCCGCAGTCTCAAGAGTCGGCCCCGGACGCTGCGTCACCTCTGGCGCTGCCTGGTCGACAGCGTGAAATGCGTGAGAATTCCGACTTTATCCGGATCGCAGTTATGGAGATGGCAATGCGGAAACGTGGCAAGCTGAGCGACCAGCGACCAGGCCGAGCACGCTGGGCATTGCCACCCCGAAAGACAAGCAGCAAGGAGTACGAGATTGGGCCCGACGGTGTCCCTGCTCGTTGGGTGCCCGTTTTTGCTACATCCTGATCGGACTTTTGATTTCATTTGTAACCGGGCATATCATGCATGATTTATGAAAGGCGTCTAGGTGGTCTGCATATTTGCGATGGAGATTTAGAGCCTTTTTTTGTTTTTGTTTTCCATCTTTTGATTCCTTGCATTGGGTGGGCGGACTATATTACATCTCGCGTCATTATCACACCACAGTGGTAACTTGGCTTGATCTTGTTTCTTTTTTTTTTCCTTTCTATTATGTTCTCGTCGAACATATAGGTGTATATCTGAGGATCTACTGCACATGGATGAATAGCATTGCGTGGCGTCTCATTTGGTCTAGGGGGTTTTCACAGCAAGACAGACTGAACAAATATCAACCCTATATATACTGCAACTTATAACCTGGTCATGTGTGATTCTATCAAACGTCATGTGGTTTGGCTTTTGAAGTGAATTAGGTATTGCTGGCACGTATGACTGCTATTTGTTGAACTTTCGGTTGAGCTTAGTTTCCAGCTGAACCACCAGTCTAGACCCTAGACCTAGTCCTCTCCTCCCCAACTAAAATTCTTTTTATCAGGCTATCACTCTTCACCCATCCTTTTAATTATGTATATAATATCAAAGCATGGATGTTGTAATGGCATGTAATGTCGCACACCACCCTCAAATCTTCACTGCAACCCTCCCTCTACGTCACGATGCATTGCCCAGCCCTGCGCGCTTCCTGCTGTGGTACCATGGAGGTGGGAAGCAAATAGGGTTTGAACGCAGGGAGGAAAGAAAAAAAAACAAAAAAACGCGTTGCTCGATCTGGAACAGAGCGCGGATCTTTTTTTTTCTTGATTGATTCCCCACCCTCTTTCGTCTCTGGACAAGACCAAAAGTCATCAATGTTGGTTAGATTGTGTACTGTGTATGTATTCGGTTTTGTTTTGGGAAATCTCGATGTTGATCTTTTTTCTTTTCATTTATTTTTTTGTACGCCAAGCCATGATGAAATTATATTAACAGATGAAACCTTTTTCCCCCACTCATCCTCCTCCCCCGCTATCAGGGAGCATCTGAAATACCGGGTTCCGCCTGAACCTATTCCGAGTCCTCCGCAGCATCGTTATCCTGCGCCGACCTCTCGGCCTTTCTGGCCTCGGCCAACCTGGCCCACTCCTGCGCCTTGGCCGATACCTTCTCTCGGCTCTTGGCGTCCCCGTTGGTCTCCTCCCACTTAGCCCAGCGCTGGAACCACTTCTTGGCCTGCTTCGGCTTGAGGCCCTTTGCCTTGGTGCCGCGCTCAAACACGTCGCGCACGACGGCCTTGTCGCTGCCGGCAGCTACCTCGAGGTCGAGGAGCTGGCCGCGCAGGTCGAGCCTCTTGGGGTACGTGGACAGCAGACCTTCGAAGACGGTGCGGCCACGCTCAGGGTCGCCGCCGGGACAGCGGAACTCGAGTCCGGCGAACTTACTGGCCAGCTCCAGGTGCGCGTGGCTACCGAGGGACTTCATAGCCCGGGGCAGGAGGGCACGACCTCGGTCTGGGGACTTGGCTGAAGTGTAGAGGAAGTGTGCGTAGTTGAGCCAGACTTTGGGTGACTTGCTGCCGAACTTCTTGACCATTGCTTGGAATAGTTCGTCTGCTTTCTGTAGGATGGGAAACAAAAGTGATGGTCAGAGCCTGCGGAAAATACCAAGTAAAATATGTTAAGGGGAACGTGGTGCTACTCACATCATGCTTGCCAGACTGAATGCAGATACTTGCCAGCCGTTCATGGACTTCAAGGTCGTCATTGTACTGGCAAGCCCGCTTGAAAACTTCGTCCAGGCTCTCATCCGTACCGTAGGCCACCTCCAAGTTGAGGTATGCAATCCAGACGTTGAGCTTCTCCGTCTCCTCGCGCACGTTGATAGTGTTGATGGCTCTCTCGGCAACCTCGCGGGCCTTTGCAAGCTCGCTCACCTGCATGTGGAACGCCATGTATGCAATCCACAGCGCAGACGAGTTCGGCTGTCCGAGCAACAATCTCTCAAAGTCACCGGCAGTCTGGGGTCCGTTGGCATCCAGGTCGCCAGTGCGGTCAACCTCGATCTCAGCCTTCCTCCGCTTCTTGGTCTTCTTTGTCTGCTTCTCTGAAGAACTATCAGATTCCTGGTCATCGGCATCAAGGTTGCCACCTGACCAATCGAAACCTCCGGCATCGAGTCCCGGAAGAGCGGCAGCTCCAGCTTGCGCATCTGTCATGGAGACATCATCGTCTTCCTCGTCTTCCTCATCGGAAGAGTCTCCGCCACCCGTACCCGTAAACAGCACAACGCTGTCGCCATCGTCCATATCATCATCTTCGTCCTCGTCGTCATCATCGTCGCTGTCAAAGCCAAGCGCCGCGCCAGAACCGTCGCTGTCTTCATCGTCGTCCATGTCTTCATCGCTGTCGGCATCCTCAAAGTACGAGGGCTTCAGTCCGAAGCTGACCTTCTTCTTGGCCGCATCAACACTGAGAATAATAGCCTTGACGCTGTCGCCCTCCCTGTAAAGTTTGGTTGCGTCCTTGACAGGCTTGTCCGCCATCTCAGTCCTGTGACAGAGTCCGCTTACATTTGCTGATTTGTCGATGACGATAAAGGCACCAAAGTCAGCAACCTTGCGAACTTTCCCGGTGACCACCTGGCCCTCCTTCAAGTCACCGTAACCAGGCAGCGGCTTGTAATCCTCATCAACAGCCGAAGCCTTGAGGCTCATTTGCACATGACCGAGAGTCTTGTCGACAGAGGTCACGCGACCCTTCACAAGCTGGTCGACCTGGAAATGCTCTTTCCAGTCCTTGAGGAAGGCGTCGGAGAGATCGGATATCCTGACCAAGGCCGTGACATCGCCACCCAGGGTGACAAACAGACCTTTGTCGGAGACGTTCTTCACAAAGCCCCGGAGGATGGCACCTTGCTCGATTTGGGACACGCTGGTGATCTCCTTGTCCTTGACGGGTAGCTCCGAGCTCAGAACGCGCGATTCGCGTGTCGACAGTCGGAGCTTCTTGTTGTTCTTGTCGATGCTCACAACTGACACTCGGACGATGTCATTCTTGGAGTATTTGAGGGGGTTGGCGTGATCGTAGTCATCGTTCAAGTCGATAATGTGTACAGGCGCGGCGATGCTGTCACTGATCTGAATAAATACCTGGCGGTCGTTCACCTTGGTAACCCTGGCATGCATGACAGTGTCTTTCTCTAGCTCTTTCCACTTCATGTGCTCGTTGGGCCGTGCTGAGCGCGCCGACAAGTCCAGTTTGCCATTGTCGGCATCGACAGCCAGCACGCGAGCTCGGAGAGCAGTACCCACGGGGAAGTTTTGGCGCAGGTCCTTGCCATGAGAGCTATCGTCCGATACCTCGCTGGACCGAATCCTACCCCTGACGGTGGGAGAGAGGTTAACCCACAGCCAGTTGTCCTCGTTGTTATTTACAAAGGTAAGCCAGCTCGACCCGGCCTTGACATCGGCCATGGCCAGCGGCTTGTATTGACCCTTGGCCCGCACACTGCTAGGCTTGGCAGTGAGCTCCAATACAGAGTTTGCCGTGCGGTGCGAGAAGGGCAAGAAGCGGTAGTTGCGTGCATCGTGCACACCAATAACGCGGACGTCGATGATTTGGTTTTGGCTGAATTTTGACAGCGGGTCTTTCGCGTCGGTAATCTCGTCCCAAGAATCGAATACCTCAGAAATATCGACACGTCCCTGAACGTTGTCTGCCAGCGCCACGTTCAGCTGCGTCTTCTTGATAGAAGCGATCCTCGCCTTGGTGACCGTGCCAACACTGATGTCGTCCGTTGAAGTAATCGATGCATCAACAGGGTTAGAGACTGGCTTTGCCTCGTGCCTCGGCTTGGTTTCTTTGGGTGCCTCAGCATCTGGCATGGAAACCACCAAGCGCTTATCCTCCACTGAGTGTACCTTGACCTGTATAGCTTGGTGTAGACGCAATCCGAAATCCTCCAGAGCCTGACTTTGGGTAGAAATCATTGACTTTGGCAACAGAGCGGTCAAATTGCCGCCAAACTGCACAAAGACAGCGGTTGACGTAATATTGCGCACAAAGCCCTGGACAAGTTTACCAACCTTGGCGTCTGCGAGCGTGGCCAAAAACTGGCCGTTCTGGCTGGCTTTCACAAGGCTTGGCTTGAGGGACAAGACAATTGACCTTCGGCCTTCGTCCTTTTCGAGAATGACCATATCTTCAAGAGTCTGCCCAACACGTATTTTGCTGAGTGCGGACTGGTTCTTCGAAGGTGACTTGTCGGTAAGGTGGTGTGCTCGCAACACAGCCTTCAACGAGCTGTCTTTGAGCTCGAGGAACACATTGTCCTCTGATTTCTCGGTAACGCTTCCAGACACGAGGTCGCCGACCTTGAGTTTCTGGAGCGCCATCTGCTTCTCAACTCCAAAAGCAGCCGGATCCTTGCAAGAAACTACCAGTCGGCGCCTGTCAGGGTCAACGTTGATGACGTGCACATTGACAACCTGGCCGGTTCGGAAATGCTCATTGGGATCCCGGATGAAGCTCTCGCTCATCTCTCCAATGGGCAAGAAACCCCTCAGCGTCCCGTAGAATTGTACAAATGCCCCGATGGGCTTGATCTTGACGATGGTTCCCTGGACTTGTTGCCCAACTGAGGCCTCGCCAAAATCCTTGATGGGTGCTGCCTCTGAGTTCACCAAGGTCTTCTTGAACGTCAAGCGCAGCTGGTTCTTGGTCGGGTCAACCGACAAAACGCGAGCTTTGACCTTGAGACCTTCTCTGAACTTCTTCTCTGGGTGCTGAAGACGAACATCGGCAAGGTGCATCTCGGGAACGAAACCAGTGATGCCGTCAGCCAACTTGACGATCACACCGCTTAGACCATCCTCCTTGACAATCAGCTTCTCAATAGTAACATTGACCACCTCGGCGATAGGCACGTCTTCGATCCGCAGATATTGACGCTCGAGTATACTCTTCTCAAAGGACAAGTGATGCATGCCATCCATAGAATTATAGCCCACAATCCTGCCTCGGTGTACAGATCCGGTCTTGTACGGTCCGCTGGCCTCATACAAAGCGTCCACTTTTCCATCCTTGACCCTGGAGATGTGGACAAAACCAGGAATGCCTTCTATGCCGGTGTCGACAAAGAGACCAATGTCTGGTTCGACCTTGGTGACGGTACACTGCTCCACGATAGAGGAGTGAGGCAGAGCCGTCAAGGGAGACACCTCCTTCTCATCCAATTTGGCGTTTTTCGGTTGGAGAGATGTCAAATGGCCGAGCAGACTTATCCCAAGCTTGAGATTATCTGATGTGGGGAAATTGCAAATAACTCTAGCCTTGACCTTTGAGCCAATCTTGTACTTTTTCTCCAAGTTGACTCCATTGGGGCCAAGTCCGGAGTGAATAATGTCGGCAGTCACATCCAGCGATCCCATAACCTTGCCCGCAAGTCCTCTCCCGGATACATCTGAGACTAATACATCCACAGCAGTGCCGGGGAGGAAGGTGTTGATGGTTTTTGCCGTGCCCGGGAAGAGCTGCACGTTACCCAGCTTCTTGGTCAGCGTCGATACCTGGGCAATCTTGCCCTTGACGCTCGTGACCAAGAGGAGATGCACACAGCCTGGCTCCAGTTGTGCAGCCGATATGCTCTTGTCTACCTCCTTCTTGGACAGGAAGCCAGTGAGATTCTTGATGCCAAGGTCCACCACGTATCCGTGATCCTCTACACTTGAGATGGATCCCGCAACAGTGGAGTTTTCGACGACATCTGCGCTCGAGAGGCCCGTGTTTGCGAGCTCAGGCTGTAGCGAGAGCTCAATCCGCCTCTTGCCCTTCGCACCAGCCGAACTGGGCTCCTCCATGGTAGAAGCAACATACGCTCGAACATATTGCCCTATTGACAGGATAGATGCGAGGTCGATGTCACTGTCATCGTCGTCGGCTTCTTGGTCAACGTCCATCGCATCTTGCAGCTTCTTGGTGAGCTGTGTCGAAATGGACGTCGCTTTCACATGACCAGTCACATTGTTAGGCAGGGCGACTTCAACCTCGAGAGCATTGATGGCACTAATTTGGCCAAGCACTAACGAGCCCTTGACGAGTCTCTAGATGTTTGTGTGCTGTGTTAGTATTTCTTTTCTCCTAGAAACGGCAAGTCCGCAAACAGCGCAGCACCGGAGGCGCTAGCTCACCTTGAAGTTTAAACTCTCTATTTTGACAGAGTCTGAATTTTTGGTGAGCTCCTTCAGCTGCGTCTTGGACTTCTTTCCCTTGAGCTTTTTGGGTGCGCGATCTTCCTTGCCCTTGCTCTTCCCAGACTCTTGCTCGAATAAGACGTCCTTGCTAGCCTGCACCTTGATTTGCTTATGCTCCAGGGGTGTGAGGACACTTCCGCCTCCACGAGGGAATAGTGGCTCGTCCTCCTTGAGCTTGGAAATAACAGCTGCTGCGGGCGCGCTGGCAGACTTGTCTGCCTTGTCCTTGGACTTGGACGCTGAATCGGATCGAGGGCGTTTAGATGGTGGTTCGCCCGCGGGCGGTTTCGCTGCCGGCTTGCTGCCGGGAGCATCTTTACGTTTTAAGGAGCTCATTGTGAGCTTTTTGAGCTGTTCCGATGACCGTAAAACGTAGAGCTAACGGGCATGGACAACAACCGACACCGCGAACCTTTCTTTTGGCAGGACCGATCCTCAAATTCTCGACCTAGAAGCGGCGCGCGCATCTGTTCAGCAAAAAAATTATTTGCGGGGCGCGCCCGATAACGGTTGCGATAACACGCCTCGCCAGGGGTCCAAATTTTACAGTACGTCCTTTTACTTTTTACACTCCCGCGGTACCCCTCAGGTGGAACGCCGGCTGACATTATGTGGATCCATGACGCTGCTTGTCTCGGGCTGCGCCTGAGCCTTTGCGCAGGCGGTACCTAGTAAGGCAGCGCGGCTTTTGACAATGGGAATCCGGTGGAACTAGCATTGCAATCTCCCATCGATTGTCCTAATCTGGGTACTGCACTGCGAGTTGACAAAACACAAAGAAAAACGTAGATTGCAAACTAGAATTAGGTGTATTCCTATACAGAAAAAAAAGCGAATCATGAACACAACCTGACCGCACCGGGAACGAGGCGACGCCAAGTAGTTTAGTTAATCCCGCCACCCACGATGAGCCCCCGCAAACGAGCGCGTCGAGATCCCACCGAGGCAAACACATCGCGTCCTCTCCTTCCATCGACATCCTCCAGTAAACCCCCGACCGCACTCCCAACCCGCGCGGTCTCATCTTCTCACGCTTCAGCATCAACACCAGCTCTTCCCACGACTTTTGCTCCATTCTCGGCTGCCACAGCCGCATCGGCGTCAGCCAGCCGGCTATCTCTGGTCCAAGATGATCAACAGCAACAACAACAACAACAACAACAACAACAACAACAACAACCTGTGAAACAAGTTCACAAAAGCCGGAGCTGGTACGGCTCATGGCCTAGGGCACCGAGGTCGAAAGCCGGTGCCTCCACACAGGTTGCCCGCGAGTCGATATTAGGTGGCACATTGAAGCCGGACACGATTCCAAACCTGACACGGTTTGACACCAAGAGGAGTACGGACAGTGGAAATGATACTCCAGGATCTCTTTCGCAATTAGCGCCGGTCGAGGAATCAGACACACCCACAGTCCACACACATCCATCTGATTCTGGAGCTGCTGAGCCTAATGGACACACTAATACCAAATCGGACGATGCGACATCCGCCATAGCGACTGGTGAGGTTAGCAACCCTCCACTTCCAGAACTTCAACGACCGACGGGCGTTGCTGAACTACCACAGAGGCCTGCGACCTCTTCTGGATGGCTAGGATGGCTTGGTCGGTCTCCCGCCCCCGCTCCGGTGCAGACGGTGGAGTCGACTTCCGTTCCGGAAAATGCCAAGGCGCAGAATCCGGAAGCCAAGCCTTTGCTGGCGCCGGATAGCAACAAGGACGACTCAAAGAACCAGAATGGTAATCCAGGTTATGATGCCATATCAACCTCAGCCTCACTACCCCCTTCGTCTTCACAGCCGCCTGCCGAGGCAGCTGCGACTTCTTGGTTTGGGTTCTGGCCCACCAGCCGCACGGCTCCACCACAAGAAGCGACCTCGGTTAAAAGCGATATTGTTCGGAATAGTAAACCTTTGTCCGTGGGTCCTGTTAGTGAGCCGATCAAAGATCGGGAAGATGTGGTCATGTCAGACAATTCCGTGACATCCCCCGAGGCTCAGCCGGCGGGGTCGACCTGGGCGTTTTGGTCTAGGGACCCAAACACCAAGTCTACCGGGTCTGGCAAGGGTGTCGCAAAGCGGGAGCCAGGAGAGATTGCGGTCATGGGTGAAGGCTCAGAAGCTCACCCAGAACCTGTAAGCACAGTGGACAATGCGCCGTCAGCCGCGCCATCTGCCGTGTCCAAGACTAAAGAGTCGCCGAAGAAGTCTAAACGTGTTCGGGCCCAGTCGATGGATATCGATGACCGTACCACTAGCAACAGGCCCTCAACTGCCACGTCTGTCGCTACCACCAAGACAGAATCCAGTGCCAAGGTTACAGCTTCTGTCGTGGATGGTGCCGTTAAATCCTCAGCCGGGAATCTACTTTTGCCATCCTTTAGGTCTACCTACAGGATGAAGGAAAACCCATCCATCATTCAACAGATTGCGCAGTTTCTCCTCAGGACCCACCAAAAACCCCAGGCGAACCATGCATTTCTCACCAAGGAGCCACCGAAAATCAAGAAGGCATTGGCTATTGGGGTTCATGGCCTGTTCCCAGCGACATACCTGCGCCCCATGATCGGTCAACCCACCGGCACATCCATCAGGTTCGCAAATCATGCTGCTGATAGTATACGTCGATGGGCTGATAGCCACGGCTGTCAGGACTGCGAGATTGAAAAGGTTGCGCTCGAGGGCGAGGGCAAGATTGGTGAAAGAGTAGAGAATCTTTGGAAGCTGCTTCTGAACTGGATTGAGTCTATACGGAAGGCCGATCTGATATTAGTAGCATGCCACTCTCAGGGCGTGCCAGTCAGCATCATGTTGGTTGCCAAGCTTATCGAGCTTGGTATCATCACGACGCCGCGCATTGGTGTTTGTGCAATGGGTGAGTCGATACAAAGCTAAACAATCTCATTCCAATCAGACCCCAGAGACCTTAACTAACATAAAAGTAGCTGGTGTCTCACTTGGACCATTTCCAAGCTATCAATCAGGCATGGGTATGCTGATGGGATCCGCGGGTGAACTGTGGGAGGCAAGTCTAACAATAACATACCATACCCAAACACAAGCCCATGAGCCACAACTAACAAGATGTCCTCCTGAGCAGTTCGGAAATCCCGAAAGCGAGGTTTCTAAGCGCTACGAGGCAGCTCTCAAGGCGGTACTAGAGTATGGCGTGAGGGTTACTTATATTGGCAGCATAGACGACCAAGTCGTTCCTTTAGAGGCAAGTGGTTCAACTCACCCTACAATTCTTGTGCGGCTATGCTGACTTGCTTCACGACAGTCCGCACTTCACTCACCCGCCAATCATCCGCTGCTTTTCAGAGCGGTATTTGTGTAAGTTTGGAACAACTACGGCCGATTTGTAATCACTGGCTAACAAGTCATCCAAATGAAGTGATGCGAGGGTACACGCTGCGGACTTGTAAGTATTTCCTTGGTCATATGACTTCCAGTACGCGGAGTAAGAAAAGACAACGGCTCACAATGAATCTACAGTATCGCCCACTTGGTTGGATTCGCTCTAAAGCTCCGAAACATGGGCATCTCAGACCATGGCCTCATTCGAGAGCTGAGCGTTCCGCTGGCAGGGTCGCTCTACTCAGGAGCCGGCCACTCTACGCTCTATGATGATCCGCAACTTTATGAGTGAGTGACAACTCTCCGCCTTTCTCGTTCCAAACACTGGACTGGCATCTTGTTAACAGATAACGGTGTGACTCGAACATAGTCTTGCCGTGTGCCACGCGCTGGAAACGAGCGATGTAGGCAAGGTCTCCTGCGAGATTGGGAAGCACGAAGGCATCACCACCAGCAACCCTTATCATCTTCCTTGGATCATGCGTGGTCTTTTAGAGGAGGACTTTGTCAAGACGGAACTGTCGTCAGAGGTCACGGAGCTGCTGAAACAGTTTGACAGCTGGAAGCCCGTAACCAAAGCGTTGAAGGATGTCAAATATAGACTAGAGGCCGTTCGCTCAAAGCTTTAAGATTAGCATTTGCGACCGGCAAAGGATAAATACATACAGGGATACCCGGGAAGGCGGTCAATATTGAGGGGGGGCAGCATGGGGTTGGGGCGTATTATGTGAGATATTTTGTAATCATGATTATAGAACAAACATCAGCCAGTGTTTTTACAAGACGCATCTTAAGTCCCCTCTGGATTATTACTAATACTTGATGGGATGTTCTCATGTCGGTTTTCTATATTCATATGGTAGTTGCGACAGACACCATTAAAGTTTTTTTTTTTAGTTTACAAGTCTCTATATGAAAACACAGCGTGTTGTACACATCACCTAAAACAAAGAGTTTCTGTGAATTGATCTGAACTCTTGAGCCCCTTTTCATTGCTTGCCAAGCTGCCACTGGCGAATGATGTTCTGGATCTCGTCCCAACTCAGCTGCTTGTTGGTGACACCAACGGCGGTCGCCTCCTGAAGAACGACCGTTGGGGCGCCGCTGCCCCTGCCCGGGTTCTCGACCATGCCGCCGACCACCCTGCGGGCGACGTTGCGCAGATCCTCGACGGTGAGGGCGTTGATGCGGCGCGTCATCTCGTGCACGGGCACCTTGCGGCCGTGGACCTGGACCTGCCTGCCGAGGTCCTCGAGCTCGATCATGCGGCTCTCAAGGTTCATCAAGAGGCTCGACCTCAGCTGGTTCTTGGCCCTGTCGACCTCGACCTGGGTCACGGCCGAGTAGCCCTTGTCGAGCGTCAGGGACCTTAGCTCGCGGCACATGACCTCCAGCATGCTGGCGGTGCGGCCGGGGAAGCACGAGGCTGCGATGCCGAAGAGACCAGAGTCGGTGTAAGAGTGGTTGAAGGCCACGCATGACTCGACCCAGCCGTGTTGGTTGAGGACGTTTGTGTAAAGGCGCGAGTACATGCCCTTGCCCGGACCGCCTGCGGAGAAGGAGCCACCACCGCCTAGCAGAGTCTGCAGGGCCGCGAGCGCATAGATGTCGTCGTCGAGGATGGGAAGACCCTCGAACGCGAGCTGGATGTGGGTGAAGTTGGGAATGTTGGGGTTCAACGGGGGCGGTTGAGGGGCTAGGGTGAGGAAGCCACCGGTGTAGTGGGAAGCACCGGTATCTAGGGGAGCCGTAGGTAATGGGCTGGGAGAGGTGGGTTTGGAGGTGTTTTTGAAGAACGGCAGCTTGCTTAGCAGGCCAGACTGTTGTTGTTGCTGCTGCTGCTGCTGCTGCTGCTGTTGTTGTGCAGCTGCAGCCTCATCTGACGCTAACGTGGACGTTTCTTGGGGTTTTGGCGGAGGCTTCCCCCTCATGTCCCCAAAATACTGCTCCGTGAGCTTAACAGCATCCATGTGAGGAATGCCAGCAAACGCCACAACCATCCTCTCCGGGCGGTAGAACGCATCTCTATATGCGGAGATGACGCCTCGGTCGATGGAACCCAGCCTCTCTTGGGGGCAAAGCAACGGGTTTCCCAGAGTGTTGTCCTTGAAAGCTGCCGTGTGCACAAGCTCGGGCAAAATCAGGTCGGGTTTTGACCAGATTTCTGTAACCTCGTACTGGGCGGTCTCAAGTTGCTGAGAGATTTCGTCGTCTGTAAGCTTAGGGGTTCGTATTGTCTCTGCCAGTAGACCAACTGTAGTGGGAATGGCCTGGTTGAAGGTGGCAGCCTGGTACATCATGGCCTCTCGCGAGGAGGCGCACTGAATGTTTCCACCCAGATGCTCAACTGCTTCCAGCATCTCATCCGCGCTGTGCTTTTGTGTCGACTTGAAAGCAAGACGATCCATAATGTGGCTAGCGCCGCGCAGGTAGTCGTTCTCGTACCTAGAACCTGCATCGATATAAACGCCAACCCCTGAAAATGCCCCGGGGAGTGCCTCAGAGGCCACTCTTATGCCGTTTGGAAGTGTCGTAACATTATCTAATTCGGTGGGTTCCTAACGAGGGCGATGGAGCGAGTGTGAGTATCAATCAAGGCTGTTGATATTAACGGTAAGAAGAGCTTTCCTTACCCTCGATGAAGGGGCGGCATCTGTAAACGTTCTTTTTGCAGATGTTGAGAAAAGCGATGGCACTTGCTTTGACCTGCTCACACGGCTGGTAGATGTACGCGCCAGGCCAGGGAGCCTGGCAGAACAGGTTCGAAGCATCGCATGCGCTGGTGTTGGCGACTATTGGGTGGTTGTCGTAGCTCAAGGTGCTCTCATTGACGACTAGTAGGGAGGCGCCTCGTTGTTCTCTGCACCGTGACACTAAAGGGGAAATGCGCCAACCAGTAGGGCTGGACGTTGCTGCGCTGGTCGTGAATATCTTTTTCCTGGTATTATCGTCAAATGATATTTCTGCTGAATTGAAAAGGCGCCGATAAGGCCGACAAGTTCTACCGTATGGCCGAGACCAGGGGTCCTTGCACTTAGACGCGTCTGCGTTTCAAGACACTACAATGGGTTGGTTGATTGATGGCCTGAAAAAAAATTGCAGTCGTTATCGATAGGCTAAAGGTACCTTACCCTTGAAGCATGGCAAGCATGGCTGCTAAGAAAACCGTTTTACGAATTCGGTTACTTTCAGTCACGTGCAAAAGCTATCATTACCATGTCACTTGATGCCGCCACCACGTGATATGTACCTCAAAAGGAGGCCTGATCCGACAGCCCTTTGGCTCCTGATCTGCTCTCTGCTGCGGGGTTGAGCTGCACGAGGCCAAACAGCATGCGAACCACTCAAACATTTGCGCATGACGGGAAGTAGCGGCGGCTGCCCTGCCAGTGGAACCTCCCAATTTCCTGCAGGTGGTCATGTTCCTCTGCTCGAGTGAAGGGTTCGTTACAAGATGATATATTTATTTTATTGTGGGTTTTGATGCTACTGTACTGTTTGCATTTTTTTTCTCTTTGTTGTGTTCCTGTTTCCGTGGCTTTTTTAAAAGCTTCTCTCTTTCCTTTATGTTTTTAGGATATGAAGCCGAATAAGGAGTCTACATTTGATCCAGGATCACGGCTTGCACGGCTCATTCGGCATTTATTTCTCAAAATATGATCTTAGGTAAGAGGATTCATGAGAACCCTCGGGCATTTGAATTGCTTTTGCAAACAAGATTAGCGCTGGGAGTTCGTTCATTCGAGTCGAGGCTGAGTGAGGGGCTCCTGGATGGATCGGCCCAGGATGGACGTGGCATAGAGGGGAAAATACGACTCGTCCCGTCCGGCGGTGACGGCTAGCTATACTGTATAGCGTTGGGAGTAATAGTGCTCTGATGGAATGGCCGTATCGTAGCTGTACTGTACTGCACTACATCTGCGCTACCGTACAAAGTAAGTGCATCCACGGATGGCAGTCACTACCACTCTGAGAAGGTTGACAAGGCTTACAAGGAAACAATTTCCTACTGTGGTTTAGTGCCCCCCTCTGTACAAACTTGTGGGCTGGGTTGCATCAGTGATCAAAAGCCCCCAGGGTGCAAAGGCAAGAAACCAGACCTGCCCGGCCGGCCAGCCAACGAGCAACAAGCCTGTCCGGTGAGGGTCGTAGCTATCTCACTAACTTGGTTCACGTTTGATCTCATGGCACATGGGACCTGGCATCCGGCCTGCCTAGAACGTTTTGGGCCGATGGGTGGGAGCCGTTGACGAGTCGAAATGCTTGTTATTCATGTCCGAATGATGTGCACAACTTCGCTTGCGTGATTGATTGGAAACCAAAAGGAACTTCCTCTTGTTAGAGTGTCTCTTTTTTTTCTCTTTCGGACATTCGTTCGACTGGACCAGACTCGACTGGACCGTACTGTACAAACAAGCCATACTCTGTTCTGTACTTGCCTGCCACCACAAGGTAAAGGTATCCACCCGCCGTTTTATGCCTGTCGAAACCTTGTCTTCTCTTATTTTTTTTATTGCTTCTTTTCTTCTCCATCGCCGCTCCGTCTCTTCTTTTTCTGCATGATCCGCCTGATCTCCATGAATCTTTGAGCGCGCCCTACCTGACAAGCCTGAGTGCTAACTGCTGCTGCTACTACTCAAGGAAATCAACCGACCGATTTGTTGCTCGCTTTGTTCGCCCCATATTGTGCCATAACGTTACAAGGCATTCCCTAACCCGAACCTTCCCTTTGTATTGATTGCTTGTCCACCCTTCTCCACTATCCCTGGCCCCCCTGGCGCCCCTGCCGCCAGAGTTGTAGGGTCAGTGCAGGCCTGACGAATACCTGCCTTAACTGCGTGGGTATCAAAATCCCCAAGAACCCTGATGTTCAGCCAACAACCGAGCCCAGCGACCTCATCGCCGCCCCTGTTGTCGCCAGGCACATCTCTTCCCTCAGTCTCGCCCACCAACGCCCAAGCTCAGCCTCCTCGCACAAACATCGCCACAACCCCATCCATTGCTACTGCTGCAGCTGCCGCTGCTGTTACGGTTGCGGGCAGCTCAGGTCACAGAAGCAGCCGCTTGCGAGGTCTTTCCTACCTAAAGAACTATACTCAGAACCACCTCCTGAACAGGGATTTGAACAAAGAATCAAACAGCAACCCTGCCAGTCCGGGTAACCCCGATTCGCCCCCGCCGCAGTCGTCCACCTTCAATCCGCAAACGATTCCTGCCCAGATAAAAGCCAGCCGCCCGGTAAGCCGACTTTTGAGATCGGTCAGTTACTCTCCGACATCCTCACCGGTGCCGACTACTGCTGCGATTGGGATCTTGAGTGCTGCATCCGCAGCATCAGCGAGCACATCTCCTGTAACTACGCCGCCACCGATCTCGCCGACGTCTCGACATAATCGCTTCTCGCTAGGGCCCGCATCCGCATCACTGTTCCTATCTCCTGAGACGTTTGAGAATACATTCGATACCGCTCATCCGAGTCCTTCTCCTTTCCTGTCTACGGCCTCACCTGTCAACTCGCCACAGTTAGAATTTGCATCTCCAGCCTCAGCAAGACCAGGGCCAGAACCTGAGGCGTTGGCTGCTGCAGATTCATTGTCTACTAAAAATTCCGTCCTTCCTCGACTGCGCCCTTCGAACCTCGCATCACCCCACACGACCTGCCCTAGGACCGAAGTTGAGCCAGCGGCGCTAGATCTGGACGACGTCAACACCGCCGCAGGCACAATGACGAGAATGCGTGCGGCCACGGCCTCGGACGCGACCGTGCTGGCCCAGAATGGGGGCGCCAGCACGGACGTGATGCCATCAATTCGATTCACTACATTTTGCGATCCTAGAGCGACGCGCCCATCTCTCACATTTACTCCCGTGTCGCGGACACTGCCTACGGGCACTGAAATCATACGCGTTGGTCGATATTCGGAGCGGGACGTGCCGCCAAACGTTCCAATAAACGTGCCCTCGGCGGCTCCTGTAGGCTTCAAGAGTAAAGTTGTGAGCAGGAGGCATTGTGAATTCTGGAATGAGGACGGGAAATGGTACATCAAAGATGTCAAAAGCTCCTCGGGAACCTTCCTCAACCATATACGGTTGAGCCCTCCTGGCACCGAGTCCAAGCCTTTCCCAGTCAACGATGGGGACATTGTGCAACTTGGTATAGACTTTAAAGGCGGCGAAGAAATGATATTTCGCTGCGTCAAAATGCGACTTGAGCTCAACCGCGGCTGGCAAAACAAGCTGAACGCTTTTAAGTACGTCGAATTATCCCGCGTGTCCGTGTTACGGTAGACAGAAGCTGACAATTTTCTCTCCAGTATGACGACGCACAAGCGGCTGCGAAACATGACCAAGTCTGACCCTAACAGCGCCAGCCAGACATCGCAGGACTGCTCCATATGTCTCAACTCGATCGCGGTAAGCAGCATCCATCTATCTGCACCCTTGTCCAGGAGATTCACTAACAGTAGCGTTTGTTGTACAGCCCTGCCAATGTTTGTTTGTAGCTCCATGCTCGCACACGTGGCACTACAAGTGTATCAAGAGTCTCCTCATGTCTGCTCAATATCCGATATTCATCTGTCCCAACTGTCGAGCAGCTGCCGATCTTGAGGCCGAAGTCGAGGATCCGGAGGAGTGGGAACAGTTGGACTCAGAGGAGGAGGCAAACGACGCTTCTAACGTACCCGCATCCACGCAACCCAAGACCGACTCTCTGGCTGCCGCATCTCAGTCTGGGGATCACTCGCAGGCACAGTCACAATTATCGAACGCTCAAGGAATTTCCGAAGTTGCTTCTCAAACGAATGGCACGGCGTCACAAACAACACCGGGTCGCAGCGCCACGCCATCACACGCCACGTCAATGCCGATGGCGATCCCACGTGCTTCCTCAGACGTGACTCGTAGACCAGTCCCGTCGAGCACCATGGAAATGGACATTGATACACCATCCCCGACCAGGAACCCACGGCAGACTCGCACGCCTTCGCCTGCATCAAATGGTCCTGCACCGCTCGGTGTTGCCGAGGGGCCCATCACACCGAGAAACGACGCTGGTCCGTGGGTTTTTGATGGCGGGGTGATATCGAGACTAGGGGCATCGACAACCTTGGCGTCTCCGGCGGTGGTGGAAGGTTCCATAACGCCTCACAACGCAGGTGGGGCGCAGGTTACCAGTATAGACGACATAGCGAGAGCTTAGGCAGCTCAAAACTCTGCCTAGCAGGCAACAGCGTGGACTTGGCTTTCACCGAGACTGGTCCCCCTCCCGTTCCTCCGCCGGCCTCAGGTAGGCCGCGCGACAAGAGAATTAGCTGCCAGCCGCGAGGCGAGCCTTTTTCGGTCGCCTACGTGTGGAGATGGGGCAAGCTCTTTGGCGGCCGAAAATGCAGCGCTTCGGAGTACACGAAACCACTGAAGCATTTGACGCATTTGAGTGCAGGTTTTACAAAGAGCGGGTGGGAAGTCTTTGAATTCGTGCATATACCAATTATAATATTACCCTGAGTACAACCCACTCAAAAGTCAGCCTATTCACGGGCCCCTAGTGGCCTTGGATCCGTTTTTGGCAGTCTGCAATCAGATGCAATCGGCTCGTGAGATTGGGAAGCGTGGGATGGGTATCAGGACACGGTTAGGCGTTAATGGGTTGGTCTATACTCTTTTCTTGCATTGTTAATTCATTTCAAGCTGTTTATTCTTGTTCATACATTTGCAGGAAGTCCATGGCACGTGCGCCGCATGGATACAAGCTATGGTGTTATTCGGGGGCGCACGTTTGGAAGTGAGAGTACTACTATCTCAATATTTTTGTTTAGCGTCAGATGATAGACCGTTTCTTCGAGACATTACAGTTCCGACACACATACACATACATACACACACAAGCATGC